>BPTQ01000004.1:259680066-259732677 GCA_019973895.1 Chrysanthemum seticuspe | reverse complement strand
CAAGAAACGTATAATCATAAAACTAATAAAGATATACACAATCACTTCCTAATAAAGCTCATGTATATCCACACTAAATAAACTAAACACGGAATAAACACTTCCGCAGAAACAAACTAATAACTATTATACTTCAGCAGATTATGTCTTCGGCAGAATCCACTTCACTTCAGTAGAAACACTTCGGCATTAATATCAGCATAATCCAGACTTCACATAATTCCCAACAATCCTCCCCTAAACTGGAATTTGACTTGTTAAGTTCCAGTTTCTTGATAGATCTTACAGCACCAGAGGATTGTATACGAACAACAGCAACAGCAAAGAATCCAAAGAAGAACATCTCTATGATGAAGAAACTCTGAAACTCCATATCTTTGCAGCAACACATGACAAAAGGTACATCAAAACAGATTAGTTTCATACTATTCTCATCACATCCAGGTGTGGTAACTCCTGTGAGAGGTGAATCATTGAAAATAAATGGATTTGATGTCTCTTTACCAATAGCCATCACTACTGGAGTAGCCATATGTTTAAGTTCGTAAACTATGGTACACTGATAACCATCTGATTTATTGGCAAACCAGCAACCATATAAACGGATTTGAAATGTCTTTACCTGTAGCCGTTTGCTCAGGACTAGTCAATTCTTAGAATTGATGAATTGAGAACCAAATATGGAATGCCACTGCCTTTACCACAAGCCATATACATGTGGGCTAGCCAATTCTTGGATTCCAAATAGGAATAAACCATGGTGAATTGACAACCATACAACACTCAGCAATAAAGCATAGGTGGTTGCAAACCCTATGATTTTTAGCAAATCATTACAGCTATCAACAGATTTGATGTGTCTTTACCAAAGCTGTACCCTTTGGACTAGCTAACTCTTTGACATACACAAAGTATATCAGGTGAGTCAATAACCAAAAATATACAACAAACCTGCAAGAAAAGTTAGATACAACCAAAAAATATATATATATATATATTTTTTTAACTAAGAAATAAAGAAAACAAAGATTACAAAATGTTACAATCAAGATGAACCTTTATGTGATAGAAGTTGATTCTTAATCAAACCAACACATTGAGTAGCATGAAGGTCATCATTGCCAACCGGATTAGGAGGCACTTCCAACTTGTGTCTCAGCAACCTTTCCATAAAAGTATCAGATAAAGGATAAAGCCTATCTGATAGCATACACAAAATCATCCCACATGTAGTCTGAACTACATGAACACAAGGCAAAGGATAAAATCTCCAACTCTCAATCTCCCATTTATGAGAATTCTTCCAAATAGAATACCCTTTACCATTTGGAGAATCAGAATCAAACATAACCTGAAGATCACCCAACAAATATAAACCAGAACCAGTTGCTGAATGAAACTTATAATACTGAATGACATGTTCATACAGCATCTTCAAATCATGTCTATTCACCAAATGAAGAATATCCTTTAAGAAGTTAAACTCAAGAACAGTATTATCCAGCCTATAAACAGTGTTAAGCTTTCCAGCTGTCCAATTAACCAAACCACATGAGTACCTTCAGGAAAAGCTTCAATAGATCCAACCTCAATAAATGTAGATTCATCATCCTTAAGATCTAAATTAATATTCCTTGAAGCATGTTTCTTAGCCAATCTATCAGAACTTCTTGTAACCAAACTCTGCTTTCCCATATCAGCAATGTTATCAATATCAAGTTGTAGATCAGTTTCCTGAATCAGAGAATCACTTAGCTCCACACTTGACAACATTTCAGAAGAAACCAAAGAAGATTCATCAGAAACAACCATATCAGAAGAAGGAGTAGCATCAGAAGTTGTATCAGAAGGAACAACTGGAGATACCACCAAAGGCAAAACAGTATCAAAATTATCCACAATTTCAACTGTTTTCTGTCTCTTGGCTGAAGGAACATCAGTCATTGAAGAAGAAGTAGAACCAGAAGAAGAAAACTTCATAACCATATGATACTGTCTAATCAAAGCATCATCTCTTTTGGCTTTATTTCTTTGATCAATAAGAGCTCTTCTCTTTGCAGCAGATTCTTTCTTCCTTTGATTACCAAGTGCTACCATTTTATCCACAAAATTATCATCATTAAAAGATTCTCCTAAGATAAGTTTTGCAAGATTAGGATCAGAAGCACCTTGAGAAATATAACCATCCCATTGATCATCAGTAATCGTAGGAAGGAATGCATCAAGCTCTAATTTCCTTTCAGGAGACAAATCAGAAGCATACTGATCTTGAAGAAATTTAGCCACAATACGACTCTTCTGTATATTCTCATAATCAGCAAACAATCTAGCCTGAGCTTGATTTTGTGCTTCAGTCACTATTCCTGAATTCAGTAGATCATCAATCACAGGGTCCTGTCCTTTCTCAGAAAATATCTCAGCAGAACCAATTTTAGCAGAACCAATGTGAGCTTCAGAAGAAACAACCAAACCCACATCAGAGGAAATAGGTTGAGACAATTCCTCAACAGGTGTAGAGAAAACTTCAGAAGGAGCATTCAACTTATACATTCTCCCAGCAAGAAAAACCTCTTCATCATCTGGTGAAGGTGAAACATTTGAATGTTCTGGTATAGAAACAACCTCCTCAACTATAACATCAGCAGATGCATCAACCATATGTGTCTCCTTTGAAGTGTCAGCAGATACCTTATTCAAATATTTTCTTCTTCTTTTGCTAGTATATAGAATAGGCTCCTTGCTAGACTCCTTTCTTCGTGAAGATTTAGCAATAGGAGAAGAAACATCAGATGTAAGTGCCACATCAGCCAATATCTCAAGAGATTCATTAAGATTCTCTTCGTCCTCCTCCTCAGAAGAAATCAAACTTCTCTTATTTTCTTTCTGACTTAGTAATTCCTCCAAGTGCTCAACTTTATTCTCCAATTCAACAATCTTGTTACCAAGAATAGACTTGGTTTCTACAAGTTCTTTCTTAAGACCAGTCACCTCACCTGTAAGATTGTTCATCAGAGCATATAATGAGGTAAGTGAAATAGGATCCGCATCAGCATCAGGTAATTGCTCAGTTGAAATTGGAACTTCAGTAGACTGTTCAGGAGCAACATTAACCTGATCAACATTAGAACATCCTTCACCAAATGGAGTCCTAACAGGACTTGGTGTAGGCAATCTATCAGTATCAACCTGAACTTCATCAATTTGATCCTGAACTTCATCAATAGTAACTTGTATAATTGCAGGACTAGGACATGATCTAGGTGAAGGTATAGATGCCTCAGCAACAACAGAAGGACCCTCATCACCATCTACTGAAAGATTTTCATCAGTAGGAATGGAAGAAGGTAAAACAACATTAAGCTCATTAGCAGTCTCATTCTCCTGAGGTAACATGACAGCTAACAAAGGAAAATGTGTCCCTTCAAATTTAGTCCTCATTGTAGCAAATAACTTAGGAGTTAAAACACTCATGGGATGAAAAGCTTGGGTTTGTGTAGAAACATTCAATATTATCTGTAAGAACCTAGGGTACATCAAAAACTTACCCCTTTTCCTAGTTATATTTTCTACCATATTATCAAAGATATACTTAGAGAAATTATAAGTCAAACCCTTAGATAAACAAACAATACCACATCCCATTTGTGTTGAAAATTGATCCCATCCTCCAGACTTATTGCTCATACACTGTAGCAACATATGAACCAAGAACCTCCACATAGGACAAAGCTTATTTTTCAACCACATATCTGTCCTCGTACTTTGATATCCAATCGCTCTAAGCCCTTCAAGTACCATCGTAGAATCAGAATGATAAACTCCATTCTCATCATCCAAGCGAAGTTGTCTTCTTATCAGTTCCTCTGTCACCACATATACTTGTCCATCAACACTTGCAACAATCTCAGTATCACCTCTCTTTTCTGCCGACGCCCAAAATTGAGTAATCAAAGTTTCATATATAGCATTTGGAGAATGTGTTAATGCATACAAAATCTTTGATCTTAGTAAGAAAGAAATCATCGGCCTATAAAGCTCATCTCCTCGAGCAGATCCAAGAAAAGCAACCTTATTATGATCATGTTTAAATTGAAGCGCCATGAGAGATTTTGAAGATTAGGGTTACGATTTTGCACAAAAGGAAGTTTTTAATAAGCGAATCACATAATATGGAGCGAAAATATGCCGTAGAGAATAAATAGAAATTTCCCAATTTTCGTCAAAGTTGACCAAGGCTGACGTGGATTTCTACTTTTAATCACATTCACTTAAAACTTCGGTAGAAACGAAAACCATTCTGCTGAAGTAGAACAATCAGCAGAAACAAATGACTTACTCACGAAGCTTCAGTAAATATCTTTTTACTGTTTCACCCACACGCATTAATTCTCTTACCACTTGAACCCGTCTATAAAATAATCCCAATGCACATAGACTTTTTCATCAAAAATCCCCAAATAATATTTCAAACCCTAATTCCTTCAATCCTTCAAAATTAACCATAATCAACATGAGTACCAAACCTGAGATCATAGATCTCACAACAACATCCTCATCATCATCCTCATCATCTAGTGAAGATACCAATCCATGGTTTCACTATTTTCCAAAACCATATCCACTACCAAAGAAGTCACCCTTTCTCTCCTCATCAGAAGATGAAAGTGTTGAGAAACCAAGTGTATCTGCTGAAGATTCTGATGAATCCTATAATGAGGGAACATCTTACTCCCAACCCTCAGCACCTAGGCCTCAACGAAGGCCACGAGCCAAAAATCCACCACTTCCTATGGGAAGAAAGGTGGTGCTTGGTCTTTCTGCATCAGGTTTTGGTGCATCATCACATATCGTATAAGGGAATGGAAAAAGGAAAATGATGTAAGTTGTTGTATGATGGAAAGAGTAGATGATGCATAAATGAAAATCTTTCCTTCTCATCTCTCTACCACAATCAGCTTCAGCTTCTTCGTTTTCATCAATCCATCCTCTCCATTTTGATCCTTAGCATCTGTTAGGGTTGGTTATGCTTATCATAAAAGCATAGCCATCATATAGTGCCAAAAGATGTGAGCAGTCATGCTCATCGTGCTCATCTTAGATGTTGGAACAGATGATATGTAATAGATTAGGACTATTAGATCATGTAGATGCTTTTGATGTTGCCAGTACTCTGTAATCTGTAAGCTGTAAACTGTTTCTTGAATGAATGAATGATCTATTTGCTTCTGTACTTCTTTAGAATGAATCTTATAATTTCAGTACTTCAACTTCAGAGGAAACAAATAACACACATCAGCACAATGGATTCAGTAGAAACAAGCTTAAGCTTTCTTGACCATATCTCAACTGATCAGGGACAACCATTCTGCAAAACAAACATAGAAACATACACAAACCAACAAAGAAACATACTAAAATTACATTAGCAGGTTAGAGTTAGTTAAAAATCAACCAAATATACAAAATTACATAGCAAAATGCAAAGTTATACACTAATCCTCCCCTGAGGCATATGCCTCCCCTGAGGCCTATGCCTCCCCTTAAACTTTGCAGTTAAGGGTTAAGCATGCCAATATGGACCACAAGGTGTTGAAACCTTGGTCCTTCAAAAGCCTTTGTTAACAAATCTGCCACATTATCATCAGTATGAATTTTGACCACATTTATCAAATTTTTATCATATGCATCTCTTATAAAGTGGTGCCTGATTTCAATATGTTTTGTTCGACTGTGAAAAACTGGATTTTTAACAATGCATATGGTACTTTGATTATCAATAAAAATTGTTGTGTTCATGAAATTATACCCATAATCCAACAACTGATTTTGAATCCAAAGAACCTGTCCACAGCAATTAGCAGCAGCCACATACTCTGCTTCAGTAGATGAGGTAGCCACAATAGTTTGTTTCTTGCATTGCCAAGAAATCAATCTCTTTCCAAGGAATTGGCAACCTCCAGTGGTGGACCTCCTGTCCAGATTAGCACCAGCATAGTCACTATCACTATAAGCTTCCAACTTAAAAGGAGATTCTTTTGGGTACCAAAGACCTAGAAAAGGTTGGCCTTTAAGGTACTTAAAGATCTTCTTAACAGCATTGAGATGGGAAGTCAGTGGAGTAACTTGATGTCGCGAACAAACACTCACAGCAAAAGTAATATCAGGCCTGGAAGCTTTTAAATACATCAAAGACCCAATCATAGACCTGTACAAATGAACATTCACAGGTGGATCAGCTTCATTGTTGGTCTTTGTCTTTGGAGTTTCATAAGGTGTAGTAGCAGTCCTTACACCCTCCATACCAAACTTCTTCAAGATGTCCCTCAAATATTTGTCCTGACTGATAAAGATACCATCAGGTTTCTGCTTAACTTGAAGACCCAAAAAGAAAGTCAACTCTCCCATTGCACTCATCTGAAACTCTCCCTTCATAAGCTCCTCAAACTCCCTGCACCAAGCTTCCTTTGTGGATCCAAATATAATGTCATCCACATACACTTGCACAAGAATAATGTCAGTGGAATTCTTCTTTAGGAAAAGAGTCTTATCAATTGCACCTCTTCTGTAACCATGCTTCAGCAGAAATGTAGAGAGCCTAGCATACCAGGCTCTGGGTGCCTGATGTAGTCCATAGAGAGCTTTGACCACCTTATAAACATGATTAGGATGGTCTGGATCTTCAAATCCTTTAGGTTGAGTGACATACACCTCCTCTTCAATTTCACCATACAAGAATGCTCCTTTAACATCCATTTGATAGACCATAAAGCCCATATAGGATGCATAAGCTAAGAAAATCCGTATAGCCTCAACTCTTGCCATTGGTGCAAACACTTCATCATAATCGATCCCCTCCTCTTGTCTATAACCCTGTGCAACTAATTTGGCTTTGTTCTTAATGACAACACCTCGAGCATCTCTCTTATTCTTCAGAATCCATTTAGTCCCAATAGCATACTTACCATCAGGTAGTGGTACCAAAATCCAAACCTGCTGATTTTGAAACTGTTGCATCTCATCCTGCATTGCTTCAAGCCAACTTGAGTCTTCAAGAGCCTGAATAACACTGGTTGGTTCCACTTGTGAGAGAAAACAAGCAAACAGACAATGTTGATAGTCTGTGTGATTGTCTCTCTGCTGATTTGAGACATAAGAGATAAAAGCCACCTGTCCATATTTAGAACGTGCCACAGTACCTCTTGTTCTAACAGGTGCATTAGGATCACCAATTATATTAGACTGTGGATGAACATTGTTGATCCTTGTAGTAGTGGTGGTGTTGACATCAATTGAGGAATCAAGATTAGTCACAGTAGGTTCAAAGTCAGTATCATAGGAAGGTGTGTTGAAGATGCCTGCTTTAGGTTGATGATGACCAAGATCTGAAGGTTTTGGAAACCGTGTATAAGGTTCTCCAAGGTCTGTTGACACTCTAGTAGATATAGGAGTAGAGTCAACATGTCTTTCAGCTGAATTGGAGAGGTGAGGAGAAACAGAACTACCTTCAGCAGAATTGAACTTTCCACTGATTGTATCACTTGTACTATTTTCAACATACCTCTTAGCATCTAAATTGGCTGCATACTCTTGTTTCTTCAGTCTGGCAAGGTCCTCAGCATAATAGAATTCATCTTCACCCACATCAGTGTAATCTTTAGAAGTGTCACCTACAAAATTGTTAGGAGAGAAGGAAGGTACTACAATGGGTTGTTCATCATCAGACCCACTGTCAGAATGAGCATCCAAAGTGTCTGCATTAGTAGTTGGAGATGCGTCAGAATCTGCATTTTGATTAGCCTTATGTCTAGCATAACCCAAGTAATCATTCAAGTAATCAAGATCAAATGACCAAACATGACCCTGGCCTTGAACATTAGGCTTGTCTTCAAGATACCTCAGATTCAATGTCTCCTCAATTTTCTTTGCAGATACATTGTAAACTCTGTATGCCTTACTATGAGCAGAATACCCCACAATGTAACTGATGCGTGCAAAACCGTCAAGTTCTCTCACGCAAGCGTAAGAAAACTTAAAACAGCTTAAACACAGATGCAATGAAGATCTGAGGAGTATAGAGTCTCCCCGGGTCGTTATGTCCCAGCGAGCTATGCAATGGATCAATCAACGAATAGTGATCGAGGAATTTGAACAAAAAATGGATCTGAATGATATTATAACTACGAGAAAAGCCAACAAATTAAAACGGCTTACATGCAAATTAAAGAAAATTAAAAAGATAAAATCTATTAAATAAACGCTATCACTATTATTAAAATGATGTTTTTGTTTTTATGTTTTTACAAAACTGAAATTAAAATCTACGCGACGTACAAATTAGAAAAGTGAAACTAAAGCAATATTAACCCTAAAAATATGAAAATGATGTTTTTACAAACCTAATGATAAAAGAAACTTTGTAGAAAAAAGAAAATTATTTTTAAAACTAATTATCTAATTAAAAACTATTTTTAACTAATAATTAATTACCTAAAATACAAGAAAATAGGAAATTAGGCTAGAAAAATAAGATTAAGACTTGGAAAAGTCTAAAATATCAAAATAGACTTTTCAAAACTATTTTTGTATTTTTATGACTATTTATCTATTTTCTAGGAATTTTAAACTATTTAAAACTAATTAAATCACTAAAAATTACCAAATGAACTATGAAAAATATAGAAAATTACTTTTTTTACTTTTTATATTTATCTAAGCCTAAGAAAAATGAAAACCTATTTTTTTGAACCTTTTCTGAATTTTTTGTATTAAATCCTATTTAAAAAGTACTAAAAAGTGATTTAAATTAAGAAAAATAGCAAACAAGCTTAGAAAAATCTGAAAATTTCAGGAAAAGTCTAAAATAATATTAGAAATATAAGAAAAATGGAAAAATAGGTGCTTATGTGGAGAAATATGCAACTGCTATGGAAGTGCTTAATGAAATAAGCACTTAATAAGCCAAAAGCTCACCAAAAGCTACCAAACTGAAACACAAGCTATGATAAGCTAATTTAACCAAAATGCAATGAGTTTCAACAAGCCAAACCCTCTTAATCACAAGCTAGATCAGATTTGATGTTGAGAGCTATTTGCTAAAACAGGTTCTGGGTACTATCTTTAAGCTGATGCACAAGCTTGAATATAAGCTAAAAAGGAAAACTATCACTTGGAACTTGTAAAGGACCTGGGTGAGATCAATTGACCCAAAAATCAGGCCATGAGAAGCTCTTTTGAGCACTGTGCACTAGCTGCAAAAACTGAGAAAATCTCAGTGAATGCTGAGAAAGTGGTGCAGGGCATTTTTGGCTTAAAAGAGGAGCTTATTTGAAGCCTTAAACTAATTTGTAAAATTCACCAAAATTGCTTATAAGTAGAAGGACTAGTTGATGTTTCTAAAGCAACAAATTTCACTGATTAAGACCCAAAAATGAATCCTAGAAAAATCCTTGTAATTGGGCTCAAAACAGATATTTCACTTTTTGACTTTTGAACTAAAAATGAAAAGTTGACTTTTTTGAGTTTTGCCACTGATTTTAAACACTGAGATTGATGTTAATGTTTGGAATGTGACCTCTGCAAGCCTTGGTTATAGCTTTGGAACATAAAACAAGATTTGCTCTCCTAAAATCCACAACAGTGGACTGTTGAGACAGTTTCAAAGGAGATTTGACTTTTGAAGGTACTAAACACTAAAGTAAGACAGATATGTAATCAATTTGGTCAAACAAGCATGAACAACCAGAAGTTAACTCACAAACACACCTCTAGAGCAGGTTAATAAGTAATACCAAACACCCCTTTGTAAACTGTTTTGGGCTCAAACTGATCCAAACTCTTATCCAACTTTGTAATTATGATCAAACCAAGTATTACCACCCTAATTACAGCTATTAGAACAATAATTAGCAGATAAAAACTACAAATGCAGAAGATGTATAAGAACTTGAATTTTGACTTACAAATGTCCAAAGCAACTATTGCTAGCTAACTGTCAAACCAAGACCACTACCCTATCAAAACCAACCCAAATAACTGTATTTCACCCCAAATCCATTTCCTGCATCAACCATTGCCATTTCCATTCCAAGCTTGCCCAAGTTTGACTTTCTTTGACCAAAAACAAAAATGAATCAAAACTTGAATGTGAGCTTGTGAAAGGTTGTAATAAGCTTATACAAGCTTATTTAAACTGAGAAATGAGCATGATAAAGCTTTTGAATGATATTTTGACTTTGAAAATTTCAACAGTGGACAAATAAGATCACATGTAAACACAAACTGAATTTTGTACTTGGAATGAGTTTCAATACCTTAAAAACTTCAACTTGATACAAAATAACAAAAGACTACAAGTTTTCTGCTAAATTACACACTTTAAGATAAAAACGACATGATTTTAAAATTAAAAACTAGAAGACTATCCAACTTGCTTCCAAATGCTGTCTTTTATAACCCAATCTCATTTTCTCTCACTTCTGATTCTTTCCCATCAATCTAAACCATTGGATGGCCTTGAAATGATCTCAACCATTCAAAATGGTTTTTGGCGCCAATTTCTTTATAAGCCAGTGGGGGTTGATATGGTGGGTGAAGGAGCATTTAATGCTTCTTGGAAGCTTGCTGAGGAGGGGGGGACATGGAAAGGTGAAATGGAGGCTGGGTGGTTGCACTGGTGGGCAGGCATGGGAGTAGCAGACACAGGGAGGGAAAACGGGGAAAGGGAAAGAGTTGACTGGTTTGACTGGTTTTAATAATACAAGGGGGGTTCAAATGTGCATATTGACAGGGGTCACTTGGGTTGATAGGGTCCAAATGGGTTTAAAGCTTTAAATGACAAGGGACCTAAAGTGTAATTGCTGAAATTCAAAGGACCAATGCTGCCAATACAGAAAAGTTATTCCAAGGGACCACAAGTGACAACCTTCAAAAGTATAAGGACTAAAATTGCCATTTTGCAATTTTCCAGGGGCCATTTCTGCCAATTTTGAAACTTGAAGGACCATTTTTGTAATTTTCTCAAACTTTTTATATTTTTCACCAAAGGACTAAATTTGACAACTTATGATTTTAAAAGGACCTTTGGTGACTTTTCTTTTGAAATTATGGCTCAGGGACTATTTTTGACAATTTTTGAAACTTGGGGGACTAAAACTGCAATTTTTGCAAATTTGAAATGTTTTTCATCTGATTTTGATACTTTTGCATTTAAAACACATAAAACACTGATTTGTGATATTTTGATCATTTTGATGTGTTTCTGAGTGTTTTCAGATGATTTTGCAGTTTATTTTGTACAAAAATGATGAGTATTTACACACTCATCAGTAACCATCATCAGCTTTCTCATCAAATTTGCCCAAAGGATCACTGGTATTCAAAATTGTCACTTGGCAGCCAAACGGTTTAAGGTAATGAATAACAGGAACTTTCCCAAAAAGAAGTTCATATGGTGTTTTAAGATGTGGTCTAGTAATGGACACTCTATTGAGTACATAACAAGCTGTACCAACAGCCTCAGTCCAAAACATGGTAGGAAGTTTAGAGTCTGCTAGCATTGATCTTGCAGCCTCTATTAAGGTTCTATTTTTTCTTTCTGCCACCCCATTTTGTTGAGGGGTTCTTGGAGTGCTATAGTCCCTTTTGATTCCCTTAATCCTGCAGAGTTCTATCAGAATGGCATTTTTGAACTCTGTACCATTATCACACCTAATTCCTTTCACATTTTTGTTCAACTGATTCTCAATAAGGGTAATGAAATCTTTCAATATTTCAGATGTTTCATCTTTGGTCCTTAGAAAGAATACCCAACAAAATTTGCTAAAACCATCAGTGATCACCAGACAAAAATATTTATGATCAATGCTTCTCACTTTAGTTGGACCAAACAGATCCATATGAAGCAGCTGAAGAGGTTCAGAAATAATGGTTACTGCTGTAACAGGAACTCCTTTATATGAGGCTCTGTGCTGCTTTCCTTTGTTGCATGCAACACAGTTATGATCATTGGTGAATACTTTGGCAGGAAGACCTTGAACAAGGCCCAGCTTAGAGAGCTGGTTGATGGTCTTGAAATTGACATGGGCCATCCTTCTGTGCCATTTGGCGGACTCATCCACAGATGCTTTAGCCACCAAACATGTTAAGTCACCTGCTGGTTTGACATTAGTTAAATTGAATGTATACAGATTGTGACTACGAGGAACCTTCAGCAGAATTGAAGTTTCTTCTGGGAGTTTGAAGTCTTTAGACAGCACAAGACATTCATCCTCTGTGAAGAGTACTTTGTTCTTAGTGTCACAGATTTGTGAAACTGAAAACAAATTGAAGTGTTGAAGTTCCTTGACATAGTAAACATTCTCAAAATCCAGCTGAGGTGTTTTGATGGTCCCTTTTCCTGTAATTCGTCCATCACTTCCTCCAAAGATTACATTGCCGCCACCTTCAATAGGTACAAAGTTATGCATCATGTCCCTGTTTCCTGACATACTTCTAGAACAACCACTGTCAACAATTCCAACATCTTTATGCTTAAGGGGATGATCCTACAACAACAAAAAATATACATATAATTAGTACACTATGGAGGCTCAAGTCATTGCTGACTTGAACCTGCCTTGTGGATCATATGAGTTGTGCCAAGTAGAAGTATACGATCCACTATTGTTCTTAGGTTTCCAATGAAACTTGGGTCTATGTGTATTCCAAGAACAACCTGCTGAGGTCTTGACAGCAGTATCCCAGTACCCTCTCCCATCAGTCATAGGGTTTACATATCTAGGCCAAAAACCATTTTTAAAATATTCACTGGTTGGTTGAACATATGGTTTTCCAAATGATCTTCTCCAAAGAAAAGAAGTATTATTATTAGCAGCTTGTGGAACATAAGGTGGTATATCATTAACATTGGTCCACATTGGTCTAATATTCCTAGAATCATCACACCTACTCATTCTTTGCTCATGATAATCACAATCCTTAATTAAATGAGATTTACTTCCACACACAAAACATTTCTTCTGAAGAGAAGATTTATTCAAACCAAAAGAAGTATTCTTACAAGCAGAAGTATTCAAACCAAAACCATGAAAAGAATTGTTTTTAACAGTATTATTATGCAAAGAATTAAAAAGCAAGTCTTCAGAGGCAACTGTCTTGGAAGTGCATTCCTTGGCAGCAACTCTGTCATGCTTATTGGTAGTCTTGGGTGCAGGCAGGGGTGAAGACTTGGGAAGGTCAGACTTGTCATTTGAATCACACTCTGTAGACCCTTGCTTGGAGGACTTGTCACTGTTAACACAAGAGACAAAGTCATTAGTAGAAGTATTAGGGTCTGGCAAGTCTCTTGACTTTTTGCCATACAGATGGTGTGATCCATCAAAGTCATTAAGAGTGGAAAGGTCAATGGGCATGTGCTCACCTCTAATTGGTCCACGTACAGCATGTAGGTCACCTTCTTTCACAAAATTAGCTAGGCCTGCTGGTGTAGATTTACGTGTGTCATCCCTAGCTTCTAAGCCTACATATTTCTTAAAACCTAAAGCCACTGTAGAATTGGGAGCTTGACTGCTATAAATGAGACTAGCCAACTTATTACCATTCATCATCCAGTCATTATTCCTAGCAATTTCCTCCTTAAGTTTCTCCTTAAGCTCTAGATTTTCTGACTCTACATCTGCTCTTAACTTCTCAGACCATTTTAATTCATTTGTAGCACATTCGAGATCTCTTTCTAAAACACCTATTTTCTCATCATAAGCTATTTCATTCTTCTGAAACCAAACCTTTTGTCTTTCTAGTGTTTTTAAAGCTTGTTTATAAGCTTCTACTTCCACATAGCATTCATTATATTTTGGTTCCATAATATCATAAGCTTGTTTGAGTTCATTATAACGCTCACTACAACCAAACACACAGTTTTGTACCTGAGAGATGCCCATCAAGGCAATCTGTTCATGCCTATCCTCTGAAGTACAGCTTGCAATCAACCCAACATTATCAGGACCATCATTATCAGACTCCTCATGTTGCTTCCAGTCCACATTGCTATCAAGAGTGACCAACGCAGTTGATCCCTTTGAAGTTCCTGCATCCTTCTGATACTGCTGATAAGTAGAATATCTTGTCTCATCACCAGCTTTCCTGTCTTTGCATTCTCTAGAAAAGTGACCTATCTGTTGGCATGTGAAGCATTTAACCTTCCTTTTATCAAACCTTGCTGGATCACGACCTTTGAATCCAAACCTTCTGCCAGCTTTGCGCTCAAAGGTCTTGATATCCATGGAAAGCATGGCCACTTGCCACCTCAGCTTCATCTCTTCAAACTCAAGTGGGTCCACTTGATCAAAATCTTCATAGGCTAGATCCTGGTGAGGATCATAATCAGCAAAGAAAGATCCAAGAACATCTTCCATAATACCACTGGATCTAGGAAGAGAACTTGATGAAGGTGCAGCATTAGATGATGATGGATATGGGCTTGGACCATAGCTAGACTTTGGAGTAGAGGCTCCAACAAATGCAGTATGATTAGCAGTAGAAGATGATCGAAAAGGGCTTCTAACATCATGTTCAAGAGCTTTAAGTTTGTTATACAGCTCATCAAAAGTCATCATGTCCAAACCACCTTTAGCTTTTAAAGCTATGCTCACATGTAGCCAGGATGGAGGTAATGACCTCAGAAACTTAGAGTTACAGTCATCATTATCTGGCTTTGCCTGTAGCTGATTCAACTGACTTAAGATCTTGTGAAACTTATCATAGCCCTTGTGAATCCCTTCCTCTTCAGAGATCTGAAAGTCCTGAAACTGTTGTCTTAGCATGGACTTCTTCAGTCTTCTAGACTCCTCATTCCCACCGAACTTCGCCTTAATAGCTAACCATATATCCTTGGCATCTTGCATGAAGTGAAAATCACTCAAGTGATCCTCAGGAATAGCTTGCAGAAGAATAGTTCTGACCTTTGTTTCTCTCTGAACTGCCAGCAACTCTTCAGCAGTTTTGGGAGGAACATTCATCATATTACCAGCAGCATCCGTGGTAGTCCTCTTCAAACTGTTCCCCTTCAAAATTACCTGCCATAGATTCCAATCAATGTTGGAGATCCAGTTTTGCATCTTCATAGCCCAAAGATCATATTCCTCCCTTTTAAGGTAAGGAAACTTAGCATTGCTATTAGAGAGACTTAGTTGTTGCAGATGGGTGGAGTTTTGGTTGTTGGTGAGTTCAGTATCAACATCTGAACCAGGCATGATGATTTTGTTATGGTTGTATGGGTGTTTAGAAAAAGCTTGTCCTTAGTATCGTAGAGACTCTCACGAGGCTCTGATACCACTTGTTGAAACAAACAAAGACCTTGATAGATCTTGAGCTCGTGGATCGTTATGTATGCCTATGTAATCACAAGCACAATAAAAGACAATCTCTACTACTAATGTTTATCAGCGGAATATAAACACAAGTAACAAATAACTAAGAACTTCTTGATCCTCTATGGATCTTTATATTAACTAAAACTGAGTTTTTCCAATCGGTACATAACTCTTTCTAATGTGTTCCTTTTATAGATAAGGAACCCTAAACAATATCGCTAAACCGTTTTCCAAGAAATGTATAATCATAAAACTAATAAAGATATACACAATCACTTCCTAATAAAGCTCATGTATATCCACACTAAATAAACTAAACACGGAATAAACACTTCCGCAGAAACAAACTAATAACTATTATACTTCAGCAGATTATGTCTTCGGCAGAATCCACTTCACTTCAGTAGAAACACTTCGGCATTAATATCAGCATAATCCAGACTTCACATAATTCCCAACAAAAACATTAGGAGTTTATTTTCACCTATCAAATGTCCTCTCCTTTGATGCATCACTTTATCTTAACTTGCTCATAATTATTCATTTCACTTCCATGGGTCTCATCATGACTCATGAGTATGAATTCAACTTTCAACTCACTTATGTCTACATTCCTAATATCTCCCTTGAGCCTAACACACCTGGCAATCATGTCTGTGGGTTCAATAATCTTGAAACTCGTCACTTTTATGAAGGACGTATTGTTGACACACCTCTACTATACCAAGACGGTATTAATACCTCATTCCGAACCATCGGACTAAAAGGGCTTCTCGGAATTAACGAGAAAATCTATCCACGATTTGTGTTGGAATTTTTTCGTCAAGTTGAACTCGTTCGTAACGAGGATCGATCTCTCTCACTATGATTTTGGATCAAAAACCAAAAGTTTTTCTTAACTACCGTGAAGAAAATATTCCATATTGTTCACACATACCTTCCCCTCAAGAATTAACTCGCATGTTATGCAAACCTCGATCCAATTACTCAGATCCAAACATAAAATATACACGTGATATCCAAGACAATCTTAAACCTCTCGCAGTCATTCTACGTGAAAATGTTTGGAGTTTTAGGAGAAATCGAGAAATTCTTCCCGCTTGTTGTGCTCACATAATGTATTGTCTCCTAACCCAACAATCATACAATCTCGCCTATTTCTTCGCAATACGAATTGTAAACCTTCAAGGCAACAAGAACAAACTAATTCCATACGGAATGTTCCTGACACGCCTTTACCATCATATCATGTACTTTCATCCTCAATTTCAAAGTCCTTTATATGTACTTGTGAACAAAATGATGGAACCTTTGAACACATCTCACATCACATCATTATTTGTTCCTGAATCCGCAAATACTCATCATCCATTTGACGATCCATCAAACGAAAATGCACAAGAAACGTAGTCTCCTCTACAAATAGATTCAATCCTTAGGATTCATCTTTTATCTTTGTAATAGGATCATTCCCATGAAATAAAACAATTTTCGTTTGATATCTCACTTATATAGATGTTCAAATTCTTTGGAAATCACTGGTCTTAATACACAACACCTTATGCAAAATCTGCACACTTTCTGTGAAGGTATTGGTCTGCAGTAGCCGGGTTCCTGGTTATAGCTAACCGGATCCCTCATATGAAGGATCCGTGGGATCCGAGCAGACAGAAATGTATTTATAGAATTCCATTCATCAAACCATTCCTCTTGATCACATCATACTAGCCAAACATGATACTTTAGGATCACTTAAGTCTTCCTCAAAATCAGTAGGTCTCACACTCACTCATAACTAACTTAGGATCACACTCAATGTGCTTTTTATCACTTCACCTAAACTCACCATATTTCCGCTCTAATACTCACACATTGTTCATCACATTTCAAAACACTTAGCTTGATATTCCTCTCAATGTTAGCAAATTTATTTTAGTCATCCTTACTTCAAAATAGGCCAAGTACTAGTTTTTTCATTTATCATGATTTTTAAGGATTTTCTCAAATATCTCTTAAGTTACCATCTGATCTCTAAGATCATTTAACATCACTTAACACTCTCAAATCCATTAGTATCATCTTTGATCACCTATTGGTACTCATAAAGTCTCATTTTCTTCCATAAAAGGCAATCATTAGCTACCATCACTCATTTTTCTTGATCATTCAAGTCCCCTTTCATTTAAAACACTTAAGAATACTGAAACACTCAAGATGTATAGGTACTAGACCTTATAAAACATCATTTTCCTATTTTCTTGGCTGCTGAGAGCCGGATCCCTAGGATTAGCCTAGATGGATCCCTCATTGGAGGGAACCGTGGGAACCGGCTGCACAGAATCAGCTATTCCTAGATAAAACAATCATTTCAAGCCTTCCTTGCTAACTTAAACACTCCATCTTGTCTTAATTGACTTCCTTGATCAGTGCAACTCTGAAGTTGACTCTTGTGCATGCAAATCATTGCATCTTGAAGGATCTTAGTGGTTTAAGCCTTAAATTCACTTACCAATTCCCTCTCTTTATAAGCCACCTTGTTAGTACTTCTAAGTCACCATCTACAACTTCATTCTCAGCAACTAGAAACCTTTAACTCACTAACCTTTATCATTTCATCATGAGAAAAGCTCCTAGTGTCAACTCCTCCACCAAAGGACCACCTAAGAAACTTTCTCGTGTTGTCCACGAAATTTCCTCAACCAAATCATCACCCGTTAAATCCACAAACGCTAGGATTTCCCCTCCACCAACTTAACCAATCAAACCAATCCCTAAAAGGATTGTTCCCACAAATCTACCATTACCAAACAATACTATACCTCCTAAACCAAACACCCCTATTTCCACTAAACCATCACCCTTAGTGCCTAAAGCCTTATCATTCACCACTCTACTTTCATCTCCACATCTCTACAACTTAGAGGACTTTCCTTCTAGGCCATCTCATCCTCCACCATTGCCAACATTCTCCTCAATAGAGAGAATAACGCAACAACAAAACAATGGTGTTGAAACGACACTAGCACCGGTATCCTTTTCTCCATCACCCTCAAATAGTCCTTTTTGGATTATGAGGAATCATAAAAGTCAACCACTCGATCACATGGAATTAGATACCTCTCTACAACCATCCTCGACACATATTCCACCACCACCACGGTTGGTTGAACTACCTCCAAATGTGCATCCATAAATCCCTCCTCCTTTTGAGGAACCTCAACCCAACCTTCTATCTCAAGCCATTTCATTTCTACCACCACCATTTCCGAGCCATAACAAATATTGTTATCATTGTCAACATGTTGAAGGCTTGGTACATGAACTACGTGAAGAGCTACGTTTCATGTTTTATCACCTCCTCGAACATTTCGATGAGGTCAACAAACCTAAACAAAAATAAGCTTAAGGATTCAAGTGGTGTTCTAGTCTTAAGCTTAATCTAGATTGATTAGGAATCATATTTCATGTTTAAGTCATTCTCTTAGTTTTAGAGATTTGTAGATCATTTCTCATATTTTTATTGAATGAAAATACATGTTAGATGCCATATTGTCTTGAGAATATGTTTGGTGCCTTAATACATAAGTCATTTTGATGTTAACATCAAATTTTACATCACCATTGTTGTCTTAAGCATGCAGGCAGACGGATCCCTCTATTTGGCTTAGACGGATCCCTCCCAGGGAGAAACCGTGGGATCCGTGCGACAGAAACAATTTTTCTTACTAATTTGAGTCTTATTTGCAGGAAATTATGCATCATATACATGTTTTCTAACCTTTGTTTTGTAGCTTTTCAATATACACTTGAAGACTTTGACACCCTCAACAAGGGCGACTTTCTTGTCAAAGCAAAACATTGCAAAAACGCTTGCAATAATTTCATATAGGAGTACATTACTACTTGACGTCCTCCTCACAAAGGAACACTCGTCAAAGGGGAGCATGTTCGTCTAAAAGACGAAACCATTTGCAAACGCTATTTCAAAACACTCGTTTAGTTTTCCTAATTAATTGACGCCCTCAACAAAGGGAAGCGACAGTCAAGGGGGAGCTAAGACGATAATTTTTCTCTTATCTTACTCTCTATTTTTCATATTTTTACTTTTCACATATTTTTTCTTCAAAATATGTGTTAGTTTCTTTTCGACGCTCTTTTTGTTTCGACAAAAACGGGGGAGAAGAGAGTAAAAACTCCAATTCAAACTTTTACGAATTTTATTTTTTTTCCTTAAAATAATCTTATGTTTTGTCATCAACAAAAAGGGGGAGATTGTTAATACAAATAAGCCGTAAAATCATTTAGTTATATTTTACGATCTTCTAATGTTTTGTCGATAACAAACGTAAAATTATTTTAACGAAACAAATAAAATACGTAATTAGTTTGAGCCAATAGTTTACTAACACACTTACATTTTCATATAAAACACTAAACAAGTAATAGTGTTTACAATTTATAGAAATGCATATGTATAACAACTAGTGTTTACATAATGGGTATATATATACATACTTAGTATATATTGTAATGGGTAATGTAATGGGTAAGAATCTAAGTACTTGACCCATTAACTAGATGCACTGAATGGGTGAAACCCAAAGTCCATGACCCATACCCATGGAGCATGATCCATAACCCATGACCCATTGCATGACATCATGCATGAAGTCATGTTGGGTAATATCCATAACCCATGGAGCTAACCCATGACCCATTGACTAGATGCATTGCATCTTCTAGATACATTGTATCTATTTGGATACCCATGATCCAAATTCCATAACCCATGACCCATAACCCATTTAGGAGGAGCGTCCTACGGATCCCTCAAGCAAGGGATCCGTGGGATCCGGGGAACAGTACTGATTTTTGTCTATAAATAGTTAGCCATTTCTTCATTGTAACTCACCCCTTTCACACACATTCTCTCTTAGTGTTGTTAACTCTCTAACCTCAGATCCAAAGGATCTTTCTATGTAGTTTTGTGTTTATGTGATTCTCTAGGTTCCTCTTAAAGGCGAGATCACCACCTCTTTAAGTCGAGCAAGCTCAAGTCCATGGGTTGCCAAGCTTCGTCATCATCAAGACTATTGATGTTATCTTGCTGATAGTTCTTTCCTCTCTCATTAGAAGTGTTGTGTTGAAGACATAGGTGAAAGATCTCTAAAGGGTTAAGTCGAAGGCATTAGTGAAAGGTGTCGAAGATCCGTGTCAAAGGCATTAGTGAAGGGTGCCGAAGGCCCGTGTTAAAGGCATTAGTGAAGGGTGCCTAGGTGTCGTGTCAAAGGCATTAGTGAAAGGTGCCTAGGGTGTACATTCGATATGGTGCATCTATGTATAAGATAGATTAGTTTGGGTCAAAGGATATTGATATCCTTGTTGATGTTGTAATAAGGAGTGGATCTCTTTTGGGATAGGTGTTGTGTAGTGTTGGGTAGTAGTTCATCCTTTGTAATGGAACTCGGTATCTAGCCTTGTACCGGATAAAGTGTAGGCGACGTTGTGATAGGTTTGGTTCTACCTCGTGGAAGAACCCGGTGTCTAGCTTTGTACTAGATAAAGAGTAGGCGACGTTGTGAAGGCTTCTCCGCCACAAGGAGTTTGTGTTGTGTAGTGATTACGAACTCTCAAGTAGGTGACTCGAGGAGCGGAGTAGGGAAAGGAAGGTGTCCTTGTAGCCGAACCACTATAAATACTCGCGTTGTGGTTTTGTGCTTCTTACTCTTTATCTTTGCTTTACTTATTTATATGCTTATCTATCAACATCCAACACACACATTTAAATAGATTGACATAAGTCGATCTAAATAGTTTAAAACCAAGTTTTAATTGGTAAAACTATTCAACCCTCCCCCCTTCTAGTTTTCCATAGAACCCTTTTGTAATTATTTTTTGCAATGCCTAATTTCTTCAATTGGTGATCAATTGAACCTTTATTGAAAAGTTTAAAACCATAAACCATAGGATGAAGATGATGATGAATAGAACATATGAGTGTAATTACTTACATCGATGTTCAAGAATGAGATGCTTGAGAATATGGAGCCCTATGGAGATGGAAGCTGAAGTTAGGCCAATTTTGTGTTTGTGGGGAGAGGGAAAATGGATTATTTTGGTTTTGGAAGGCGTATATCTGATTTATGTCACACGGTTCCCCCGGATCCCTTGTATTAGGGATCCGGCTAGTACTACTTGTGGGATCCGGCTACTGTGGACAGAAAAAGGAGTGTTTGATGTTATTTTTGTAATAAGTTATACAATAGCTTATAAAACAAAACATGTAGAATGGGGTTCCTATTTGAATAGACGCTTGGTCAAGGTGTTTTGATGGTCAATTGGTTATTAGATAAGTTAACCATCAAAGGTCTATTTGGCGAAGACGGTGTGAGTTTGACGATCTTTTAGAAAATCAATGAGGAATACTATTCCTGATGATGAGTAAGCAAGGAAAGTGATGAAGAGAGACTTTTTAGAGACTTGAAGTTAACATCCTAATTTGTGTGTTCATATAGTTATATAGAACAATATTTATAACCACATATCATCAACATATTTATATAAGTGTACGATAAATAGATATTAACTAGTTTGTGGGTAAGAGAACATACCTCAAACCTCTTGATATGGTTTTTAGAGACCATATACCCGAAATACTTCATTAGCTTTTAAAGTAATCCATTGTACTTGGTAGAAGTAGGTTGTGATAACTTTTGGATTCTTTCTTGAGAGTTGACTTCATTTTTCTTTAGATAGAATTGAAGACTTTGAAAGAGTCCTAGCAAGAAGATTTCTTAAAGAAGAATTGTTAGAATAATCTATCACTATCCAACATAAAATAAAAAATTTATTTTAAAAGATTTTCTTCTTTGTAGTTTTCAATCATACTCGGATCGTATCAAGTTTTTAAAGTACAACATACTCTAAGAAACATGGTAACGAAGCTCTGATACCAATTGTGAAAAACTAGAAGGGGGGTTGAATAGTTTTACCGATTAAAACTTCGTTTTAAACTATTTAGATCATATGTCAATCTTATTAAAGGTGTGTGTTGGATGATGATAGATAAGCATTTAAGTAAGTAATGCAAAGTTAAAGATTAAGAAGCACAAAACCATGACGCGAGTATTTATAGTGGTTCGGCTACAAGAACACTTTCCTTGCCCTACTCCACTCCCCGAGTCACCTACTCGAGAGTTCGTAATCACTACACAACACAAGCTCCTTGTGGCGGAGAAGCCTTCACAACGTCGCCTACTCTTTTTCCGGTACAAGGCTAGACATCGGGTTCTTCCACGAGTTAGAACCAAACCTATTACAACGTCGCCTACACTTTATCCGGTACAAGGCTAGATACCAAGTTTCATTACAAAGGAGGAACTACTACCCAACACTACACCGCATTTATCCCAAAGGAGATCCACTCCTTATTACAACATCAACAAGGATATCAATATCCTTTGACTCAAAATAATCTATCTTGTACATCGATGCACCATATCGAATGTACACCCTAGGCACCTTTCATTATGCCTTTGATACGACACCTAGGCACTTTTCACTAATGCCTTCGACATGAACCTTTGGCACCTTTCACTAATGCCTTCAACACGGACCTTCAGCATCCTTTACTAATGCCTTCGACTTGACCCTTTAAACATCTTTCACCTATGTCTTCAACACAACACTTCTAAAGAGATAGGAAAGAACTATCAACAAGATAACATCAGTAGTCTTGATGATGACGAAGCTTGGCAACCCATGGACTTGAGCTTGCTTGACTTCAAGAGGTGGTGATCTCGCCTTTAAGAGGAACCTAGAGAATCACACAAACACAAAACTACATAGGAAGATCCTTTGGATCTGAGGTTAGAGGGTTTACAACACTAAGAGAGAATGTGTGTGAAAGGGATGAGTTACAATGAAGAAATGGCTCACTATTTGTAGGCAAAAATCAACTACTGTCCCCCGGATCCCACGGATCCCTTACTTGAGGGATCCGTCCAGTGTATTTCTGGGGATCCGCCAGACGCTCCCCCTAAATGGGTTATGGGTCATGGATCATGGGTCATGGGTTATGGACTTCGGATCATAGGTATCCAAATAGATACAATGTATCTAGAAGATGCAATGCATCTAGTCAATAGGTCTGGGTTAGCTCCATGGGTTATGGATAATACCCATCATGACTTCATGCATGATGTCATGCAATGGGTCATGGGTTATGGATCATGATCCATGGGTATGGGTCATGGACTTTGGGTTTTACCCAACTATATTCAATGTATCTAGTCAATGGGTCAAGTACTTAGATTTTTACTCATTACATTACCCATTACAATATATACTAAGTATATATAAGTATATGTAAACACTAGTTGTTATACATATGCATTTTTATAACATGTAAATACTATTACTTGTTTAGTGTTTTATATGAAAATGTAAGTGTGTTAGCAAACTATTGGCTCAAACTATTTACGTATTTTATTTGTTTGGTTAAAATGATTTTACGTTTGTTATCAACAAAACATTAGAAGATCGTAAAATATAAATAAACGTTTTTACGGCTTATTTGTATTAACAAGTCTATCCCTGGCTTCTGTTTAAAGCCCTGAATGACCAGTCTAACTTTGAACTTTTCAATAGTTCCATCTACCTTCATCTTTTATTTGAAGATCCATTTGCAACCTGGTGGTAGATCAGCAAACATCCAAGTGTTGTTGCTCATGATGGAAAAACATCTTGTCACATAAGGCCATCACCATATCACTCGAATATAATATACTGTTGGACTGGGGGACTTGATGGCGTATGGGAGTTTTTAGCCCAAATGGCTAAAGCCCATATGACCATAACCGACCCACAAAGCTAAAAACCCAATGCATTTCGCCTGAGTAACCAACTCCCCAGGAAAATATCAGCCAAAGGCATAACATCCCTTGCACAAAAGGGGAACTCCCAAGAAATAGTTGGCCTGAAAACTTTATCCCCTAAACTGTTAGTGTACCATCTACCACGTGCAGCTACCTGATTCGTGCAGAGTTAGTGTCGTGGGCATTTCGTTAGTACGTGCAAATCATGTCGAACATCCCCATATCTTGAAGGGCCAATGATGACACACAATGTGTCATTCTTGTCTTCACCATAGGATGACCTCCACGGGGTCATGTAAAACCGTCGGATCACATCAGCAAATCACACACAACCTAAATGCATTCCCATAAATAGACATGCATCTGCTGAGAATAACCAAGTTATTTTATCTACATTCCACACACACAAAACACATATTAAACCCTGGTAGTATGTGAATGTTACCCCGACTTAAGATAAACACTCTTATCTCGGGGTTCTTACCATCAAAGAAAACAAAACATACGATTAACATCATCTCACACCATTAACTTACCCTAATCCTTACTTTAAATACCATACGTAAACATATACCTTCGTTCATTTCATGATATTTATGCACTATTTACATGTCCTAAAGTAAATACGTACCGTATGTACTTGATATGGTGTTTTTCTTTGTATCTTCAAGGGGTGTTTGTATAAGCTTGTTTAAGGGGTTTATGGGCTTATTATCTTATATAACAAAAATAGTAATTAAATGTTTGGTTAAACTTATATGTTTGTGCTTATGAGCTTATATAATGGGGTTTTGATAAGTTTTAACTTTTTGGCTTATTTGAGGAGAGTTGAGCTTATATAAGAATATTATATAAAAAAAACATTTATACACTCATTTAACAATTACACCCTTTTAGTGTTTATGTATTTTTTTGTCATTTTACTTTATTAATTATAATCTAAATCAAACACTTAACAAAGATTTATGAGCTCACAATATATAAGCCATAAACTGCTTATATAAAATAAGCATAAACTCAATTTATAAGCTTAGCCAAACGCCCTTTAATATATTTTGGTAAAAGTACATTGATTTTATGAAATCCAATTAATTATCGCAAAATCATGGGGAGAAAGTGTTATGGGGGAAATATTATGATATTTACGTAGATATATATTCTCCCAATGTGCATTGCATGTAGCACAAAATTTTCTTATTAATTATTAAATTAACATGGTGTGTTTCCTCCTCCAGTGCCAGTAAAATGTATACTTAAATATTTAAATTTATAAATTAAAAAAAATAGTACTTTATTCAAAGTTATAAAAATAAAACGAATCTTGTTTGATTTTATTAAAGAAAAAAATAATAAAGTCGGTGGTTATTCTTTCTCGTGATTCTTTCTCTGTTATTTAATACTCTGATTAAATTCATAATAATTTTTTTAGCTGGAAAGTGAGATAAGTAATCAGTTAAACTTAGGGCCTTAGGGGCGGGCCCCCCATGTTTACCGAAAGGCGCGGGTTCGAATCCTCACAAAATGTGAGGTGTAGTTCCAGCAGCATGGTTAGGGTATCGCGATCAGGTGTTTCACAGGCATCAAACCTTTGTTGGGTAGGGTTGATGGGTACCAAAAGATACACAGGGTTGAGGTGTCCCTGCCAACTTACACTTTTTCTTAGGGCCTTAGGGGATGTTTGATTTCTTAAGAAGAATAACTATGGGTATTGGTATGATAATGAGTTTGTAAACCCACAAGTGTTGGTGAGTTATAATGTGATAATGCCTAATTTTAAGGGTTTGATTCTCATTTTCAAATACCAAACCTTAGGCGTATTCATCGGTTCGGTTATCGGGTTATTCGGTTTGTTCGGTTCGGTTAGTTCGGTTAATTTTTTTTTCTGGGTATAACCGAGAACCGAACCGAACCGAATTCAAATTGATTCAACCGAACCGAATAACCGAAAACCGAACCGAATAACCCGATTTAAATAAATTTAATTATTTATTCGTTTATTTATATATATTTTTAGCAAAAAAAAATAAAATTCAAGCTTAAAAAATGTTATATTTATAGTATAAAAGACCTTTAATATCTTTTTTTTTTTAATATAAATATATAAAAAATATATATATATTTATTTGAATTCGGTTTTTTATTCGGTTTTCGGTTTGGATTGCTAAAACCATAACCGAACCGAAAACCGAATATTTAATTCGGTTCGATTCGATTTTGACAAATTCGGTTCGGTTACAAGTTCGATTCGATTATTTTCAGTTCAGTTCAGTTTCAGTTTTCGATTTATTCGGATATTATCCAACTCATAAACACCCCTACCAAACCCTCAAACTAAACATCTACAATGGTTAAGAAAGTATTCCTTCATACCTCTACCTCAAACTAAACACCCTATTAAGTCTTGATTAGACCTACGATTTTTGGAAAGATGCTACATTGTTCTCATAAGTATTAAAGCTGCATCAAAAAAATCTTTTTTCGTTAAACATAAGTTGTACGCTATCGTAAAGAAAGAAAATAGCACAAACTCAAGGCCGTTCTATTGATTTGGGAGGCCTTGTGTGAAACTACCAATGAGGTTTTTTAAATCATAAAAATATTAATTATTATGAAAAATTCAAAACATAATAATTATGCAAATACACCTTTTGCTCAAGGTAAACTTTCTAGGAAAAAAGTTGGGGTATCTCAAAAATATACCTTGAGACTTGCGACTTTTCTACTTTTAATCTAAGCTTGACAGGTGTCCCTCATCATTTGTGTACCCAATTATTGTTTCTGACTTTTACCAGCTATGATAGTACAGCGGCCGAATCTGACCGATTTTTTTAAGATTCTTGCGAAATTATTTTTGTCCTTTAGTGAAAAAAGTCAAACTTACTAAAATATTTTTTTATACTTTTAGCTCATTCCCAATGCTGAGCGACTTAAGCGAAATAATATTAGCGACTTTTTTTACTTTATACTTTTGTACCTTTTAGTACCTTTTATACACTTTTCAAAATTATAATTTTAACTAAATTGTCTATTATACCATTGTCTCTTCCATTTCCACCAATTATTGTTCTCATTCATTCCCTGTACATTTCCACCAATTATTGTTTCGGATTGCATTCACAAAACAAATTATGTGTCTGTGAAACAACGTAAGCATGTCTCGATCTATTTTGGAACCAGCTTCATACATGTACAAGACTGGGCAAGTTTTTTTTATCTTATTCATTTTTTCTGAGAAAATGGCTCACTTGTAACATATCAACTGTCCCTCGAAATGGTCATATCTGTATGTTTCTGAAGTACTTTTACATTGTATTTGTTATTATCAACAGCCATGTACCACTAGCAGTGGAAACGACAAGCTAGCAGTGGTACCCGATACCACTAGCAGTGGTTTCGAGAAGCCTAGCAGTGGAAACGAATTAAAACTAGCAGTGGTTTCGAGAAGCCTGGCAGTGGAAACGAATTAACACTAGCAGTGGTTTCCATACTTTTCACTGTGATAAAAAAGTTTTAATAATACACATCTTGGTGTTTTTATTAATGTTACTTAGTGTATGTTATTACTACCTTGTGTTTTGGATAATGGTTGACTTTGTATTGTTATGTTTTGATTGTATTTTTATCCTCATTTGTAAAGATTGTGTTTTTTTACTTTGTTTGTTGTTAGCTAGTTTTGGATTGCTTTTTTTTAAGTAGATTTATGTGTTTGGAAATTGGAATTGCTTATATAAACCAACGCCACACATTTTTCCGACCAGTGACAACAATAATAACCGTAACTGTTTATCTCCACTAGCAGTGGAAACGACAAGCTAGCAGTGGTACCCGATACCACTAGCAGTGGAAACGACAAGCTAGTAGTGGTACCCGATACCACTAGCAGTGGTTTCGAGAAGCCTAGCAGTGGAAACGAATTAAAACTAGCAGTGGTTTCGAGAAGCCTAGCAGTGGAAACGAATTAACACTAGCAGTGGTTTCCATACTTTTCACTGTGATAGATAGGTTATAACTGTTCATTTGTACCTGCTCATGACTGTTTAAATTGTTGTTAGGTTGTTAATGGTATCTTTTTGTCGAATTTCGTGTATCGTAAGTTCGGTAACTGTTTTAATAATAGGTTATTTGCAGCTGGTGATGTGTGTTAGTTTGTTACTGGTGATGTGTGTTAGTTTGTTACTGGTGATTTGTGTTATTTGCAGCTGGTATCATTTTAGGTTAGTTTTGGACTGATTATTGCTGGTTGTTACTGATATTGTTTTGTTATAAGTTTCGTTTAGCGGTGGCGAGTTTTTATGGGTAATGTGTTTATTTTGGACGTTTATTTCACTCTTTTTAACACGTTTTAGGTTTTTAAATAGGTTAATAGTGTTAATTGCGAGTGGTTTGGATAATGTGCTTTTTTTAGTCGTGCTGGTGTGTGCAGGTTGTATGATATTGTTTGTAATTGTTAGTTGGAGATTAGGTTATTTTTGTTTCTTGATCTGTTTTAGGGATTTAATTCTGTTTGCAGCTGGCGATGAGTGATTTTGGTTATTAGTTTGTTACTGGTATCCTTTTGGTATTAGTTTCGTTTAGCATAAATTCGGTTGATGACCGTTTGTAGAACCTTTTTGTAATATTAGGTTTCCGCTATCTTCTTATCTACTGCTGTTAGATTTCGTTAAAACTGTTTAATTGATAAGTTGCAGCCAGTGATGACTGTTTAGTTTACCGTGTTGTTATATATACATGTTATATGATCAATCTGTGGTTAGTTTTCGTGATATCAGGGTTTGTTATTCGACATGGTTCTTATTGAATCTGTAGCTGGTGATGAGTGTTTAGTTCTGATTGATTATTGTTAGTTCATTTAGTTTCATAGTTTGACTTCGGTTCTGATTCGCTCTTATGTTTGTTTGATCATTTGGATAATGTGTTACTGTATGTTTTAGACTGTTTCTTCGTGCTGGTATTTGTAGATTGTACATGATTTCGTGATATTGGGTATTTTTGCTCTTTCATATGTTCTAAGTGTTTAATTTGCATTTGCAGCTGGTTATAAGTGTCTTCTTTTTGTTTGTTATTCGATATCTTTTGTTGGTTATACTAGTGTGCATTGAATTTGATGCCATTCAGTATACTTGGTTGTTTATCCAAACCTGTGGTGATTTTTAGGTGTTACTGTTTCGATTATTTTTCGGCATGCTTCGTTGTTTGCAGGGTCTTTTTGTTAGTTAGGTGTCGATAGATTACTATTTTGACCTGTGAAACGCTTGCTTTCAGGGGTTAGTCTATTTTGACAATGGCTTCTAGAGCAATAGTGAGACGTAGGCGCCTTCTTTACGATCACTACAATGATTACGGTCGAGCAGTTCAAGGTCTGAGCCATGGGTTCTCTACCAAGTCTTCAGACTCCCGTGAGTCAATTGCTCCTCCAGATATTGCTTTAAAACAACTCGAAATCACAAAATACGATGGTACATCTTTTAGGCAAGAGGAGTTTAAGAACTTTACTGTACCGGGAGTCATTAGGGCGCATAAATACCATACTATTGCGGGGCATACGTTGCCTTCGAAGTTTCATTCAGTATTACATTCTGCACGGTTTAGTTCGTTGGTATCACAAGCTGCAAGGTTTTCTTCGGTGGCATCAGCACCTAAACCGGATTTGGGTAAAGACGAGGATGATAACGAACAAGTTGCTACCAAGAGGAAAGAAGCGTCTCCCGAGGAGTGTGATCAAGCTGTTGAAGGGCTGACGAGTGCAAAGGCGAAAGCTAAAGCGAAACAGGTTAATGACTCTCAGAAGACCTTTAATCCCATTTTGAAAAGGACTTGGGCAATGCTATTGGGGATCGGTCCAGCTTTATGAGCCATAGCTTCTATGATCAGGTGAAATACTCCTTTTCTAATAATTTATAATGAACCGGAACCATTATTTTAACTTCGATTATGTTATGTTTTATATAGGCAAGATTGGGCTAAGAAACTCGTTCATTGGAAAACTGAATTCGTTGACTTCATATCAGGGCTCTTTAATGCTTTAACAACTCTATGTTTGAATATCGTGTTTAGTAAGCAATCCTAAACACCCACTTAAACAAAACTTTTGTTATCAGGCAACATGGTGATTCTGATTCTGAGAAAAAATAAGCTCATTTCTTAATTGGTATTCTGACGTAAGTGATTGATGGCGTTGTGCGGATTTACTTTTACAGGTAGTGGACTATGGAGTTCATAAACTGTGGGAGAACAACAACATCGGGGTAATGTTTATAATCTGATTGGATATATTTGTGTGATTTGTGGTTGTCTTCTTAATGGATGATTTTGTGGTTTGCTATTATCAAACGAGTTGGGTACCCACAAATAGTTGAATTTAGTTTGTTATTCTTGAATCTAAGTTTACATAGAGTAAAGTAAAGTAACTCCCAATACCGTCTTCCACGGATTATGGGTACCCAATACCATTTCCGGTGTTTGGGGGAGGTTAAGATGTAGACAGCCTTACCCCTACCTAAGGTAGAGAGGCTGCTTCCAGTTCTACCTTACATAGAGTGAGTATGGTTATTCATTCTAATGAGATATTATTGTTAAATCTTGACTATTGGTTAAAATTGGCTATCCCAAGGCACTAATAGCTCACAAACATAGAATCACATTATTAGGTTCTTAGAAATCCCAAGGGAAATATATAAGACTTAACCCACAGACATATAGGCATATGCAATACATATACATGTATATCTTAGTGTATATCTATATCTATATCTATGTCTAGGTATGTATATGTGTGTAATTGTATAGAATGGATGATATAAACTGCTACGTTAAGCACATGTTTAGTGATATAAGCTGTAGTTAAAATAAGTCATTATGATTTATTCTAAAATTGCTAGATGTAAGAAGAAAGTTGCATTTCTCAAGCAAACAAAAGATGGAATGATTTATGTTTATAACGTTTTATTCTAAGACATTGTCATTGGTTATGCAGAAGTGATATGAGGACATTCCAGTTTTGGGACAAAGACCAGTTGACGAATAAAATGGGCATCTATCACCTTTCTGAAATGTTGGAAGTGAAGCCATATGAATCTTGTTAACATGTATTTTTATATATTTAACTTTCCATGAATCTTATTTTCGATGATGTAGTAAGATTGTTGCATTTTCTCAATGGTTTTTAGGTATGGATCAAACCCGAACTAAAAGTTTGGAATATGGGAACATCATGTTGTGTGCATGTTTTGAAAATGGATTGAAGTTGAACCATCAAAGCAAGAATAAGAAACGGCCACGCAGTACGCTTGAAAATGGAATATGGGAACATCACGCACCCTTTTGGGTCTATCACATAGCCAACATGGAGCAAGTAAATCGTGCTAGTAACATGCAAGATACGGGGGGTCAGCATCTGAACTGTTAAGCTGCCCTGGGAACCACCGCCTATATTACAAACCATACCATTCTCCTTGTGTAGATTGTTGTGTAGACACCATTGAAACATTCTAAAATGCCATTGAGACCTAGTCGAAAGCCATTGAACCTAATAAACAACCAAATAACTTGCCATATCACAAGAGATCAACTATTTGTTCAGCTCACTGGTTTATTTTTACATCTGGAAATTTAGGCCAATATGTTTGTAATTACTTAATTGCCACTAATTTTTCAAGCCCTCCCAAACAACCACATATACTTGTCATATATGCAACTAGTTATTTACTTAATTGTTCCAGCTAACTGAAAAACTGAGAAAAGACGAAAGTAACGAAGTTGATGGACAACATTTCCAAACAAGAAACTATCGAATCATGAAATCTACATTAATCAAACTAAGAGCCCAAACCTTAGCTCAGAATTCCTCAGGCTACATTGCGTACACACATGACTATAGAAATGATAGCAATGAATTATACAAAACTTTTACGCTTTTTCTCGAATTTTGTTTTTGGATTCTCAAGGAAGTTCATTCACTTTTTACATCATTATAGATATGTTGCACTAAGATCCAGGATGAACGGAAACTAATTGTAGCGAGCATTAAGAAGAATGCATAACAAAAAAGAAAATTAAAGCAAAAGAAGTAGGTTGACTGCATGAACCCATTCATGTTTGATCTTGAATAGTAGTATATGCAATACCCGAACATAAAGATAGCAACTGAACCCCCACGCCACACGGATCTGTTACATGAAACCAAATGATGACACAGTTAGAGTCAATGCAGGATCAAGATTTAACCATTTCCATAAAATATAAATTAACATAAGTACAATGGTTTTTATGCGTTTTACGAAATTATAGTGATTAAAACACAAACATTGTGAAAATAGGTTGCTATTTCATGAGATTAACCATTTCTATAATAGAGGCAATGGTTTGATTTTCAAGGTCTATACAAGAGTTACAACTTCCAAATTCTTATGACTTCTATCAGGTTTGGAGAAAACAAGTTTGATGCTACATACAAATTAGTAACAAGTGATGCTAGTGGACAGGCTTTGGTATTGAATTAAACTATCGATATTGGAGTTGAACTCATCTATTTGACTTGGAAGGAGTGAGTATTTACTATCCGAAATCATGATTTGCAACGTTGTGAGTAAATATTTATAGTTTGACTTTAGAGGTCAAACATACCAAGTTTCAACCTCTAACTTGATACAAATACCCTTTTCAAGAAAAAGACCAATGATGCAATAATTTTTTAACAGATACAGTGTACAACTAGGGAAATATTGCTATTAAACTTTTTCCATAATACCAACATTGGTTAACAAGTAGTACTAAAGACACCAAAAATCAGAGTCAGCTCAATAACATACCTCCACCACCATGGATGATCTTCTACCGTCAGCTGGATGTAAGTCAACCCAACGCTCAAAAGCGACATAAGTATGACCAGAAGAAGAAAGGTTATAAACAGAATACCGGGAAGAGTCAGGATTTTGTAACCCCAAATCGTTGCATACAGATTATGCAACTCAAGAACAATTGCACTAAACGGTAAAAGACCTGAGATTAACATTTGACCAGGAGTCTTTCTGAACCAAGTTAACATAGGAATCTCGCGTGGGGATATCTTTGTAGCAGAAGGTGCTTGAAACTTTGATCTAAAACGATATCCGATTAACCCACCAAAAACGAGCAGTGGGATTGCAATTAAAGCATATGCAACTAAAATCACCACTATGGTACCAAATTTAAGAAAGAATCATACCAAATTTAAGAGTAAATGAACAAAGTTTTCTATAACAGTATTCATATGTTCTTTCTAAAACAATAATTTTTATACTTTTCCAATATACGAATGGCAGTAAAACACTCCCGGAAGACTATATGGATAGTCTAACCTTTCATTAACTTTTAGGCAAACACAAGTATTCAATTTCAACATACCCATAAAGCTATTTAGTATTTACTGATACAAAATTCCAAGGTTAGAATTTTATTCTTTTGCAGGAACAAACAAGCGGAAAAGATAAAATAAGGAGATGTCACATACCTATTTTGCTACTACTTTGTGAGCTTTATATGATAGGATAACATTCCACACTAACGCAATAACGTTAGATGCAAGAACCTGTAAAATAATAACATACACTAAGTAACATTAATAAAAACACCAAGATGTGTATTATTAAAACTTTTTTATCACAGTGAAAAGTATGGAAACCACTGTTAGTGTTAATTCGTTTCCACTGCTAGGCTTCTCGAAACCACTGCTAGTTTTAATTCGTTTCCACTGCTAGGCTTCTCGAAACCACTGCTAGTGGTATCGGGTACCACTGCTAGCTTGTCGTTTCCACTGCTAGTGGAGATAAACAGTTACGGTTATTATTATTGTCACTGGTCGGAAAAATGTGTGGCGTTGGTTTAAATAAGCAATACCAATTTCCAAACACATAAATCTACTTAAAAAAAAAGCAATCCAAAACTAGCTAACAACAAACAAAGTAAAAAAACACAATCTTTACAAATGAGGATAAAAATACAATGAAAACATAACAATACAAAGTCAACCATTATACAAAACACAAGGTAGTTCAGTTCTTACCGGTTCAATCTTTTGGTTCATCGTTGATGGTTTGGATCTGTGATGATCGTTAATTTGGAAAAACATATTCACTTTTTACCCTCATATTCAACCTAGAAACCCTAAAAAAGAGATATGAAGCCCTCTAACATTCCGTTCTCTATTCCCCAAAATTGATTTTAGAAAACTTGAATTAAGCATATCCAAACACTATTACCTTAAGTGGTTAAGTTTCTACTCACCTGCGTGTTTTGAGGTAGAATAAGCAGTTTCCAAAAAGCAAGCAGGGAGCTCTTACTTCAAATTGCTAATCTGAGATGATAAATGTACTTTAGTTGAAATAGAAATAATTAGGCATTTGACCAATGGCGGTTTGGTTTTGTTAAAGTTTAAAAAGTGAATTGGTAGCAGTTGCCAATTACAGTTTTAGTTTCATAGTTTTTAGGCTAATTCACCAATGGCGGTTTGGTTTTGTTAAAGGAAAGAAGAAGATGCTCAACATGTAAAAATAGTTAAGGGTACAATAGTCATTGTAATTTAAAAAGTATTTAAAAGTTATGTAAAAAAAATATAAAAGTACAAAAGTACAAAGTTAAAAAAGGGGCTCAAATTAATTCGCTTAAGTCGCTCAGCATTGGGAAGGGGCTAAAGGAATAAAATAATAGTTTCCAAAGTTTGACTTTTTCCTCCAAAATAGCAAAAAAAAATTCGCTCGAATCTTAAAAATTCGCTGGATTTAAGTCGATTATAAATCATAGGTACGAAAAGCAACTTTCAATGATTGGGTTCTGAAAAGTGGAAGGACACTTGGCGCTCCTTGATTGGAAGGAAAAAGTCGCAAGTCTCAAGGTCTATTTAAGAGATACCCCAACTTTTTTCCTAGAAAGTTTTGACACCTTGAGCAAAAGGTATATTTGCATAATTACCCCATATATTTAAACATGTATAAACAGTAATGGACATCTACTAAATCGGAGGCCCCTCACAAATGGTAGTTCTGCGTAGTTGCCCCACTTGCACATGCTAATCACCGCTACTGCACAAACTATTATTAGAAGTTGCACGTAAAGGAGAGACATTTTTTGAAAAATCGTCGGCACCCAAGTGGGTCCGGCCATGGTCGAACATGAAATTTCCAATCACTAGATTATTTATCTCTACGGTATAATGATAAATAGCACATAGATGCACTGATATTTCCTTTCGATTTTGTTATCGGATGTCTTGTGGTGTTGTGTTCGTGAGCCAAATGCGGCTTAGCTACCATATTTTGGCGACTACATATGTAACCAAGGTTATAAATAGCGTGAGGCGTGACGTGGCGGTATGACCAAGTTTCATATCTTTACGGTCAAAGCGAAGCTTTTGCGTTTATAAAGCGTGGCATACGGCGGCACAAAATATGAAAATGTTTATATATTTATATCATATTTCATATATATCGAGTTTACAAAAATATGTGGCATAAGGCGGCGTGACGGCGTGACCAAGCCTCACGCCTCTGCGAGGCCTTTGTCGGGGCCTTTGCGAGCCTTTTAGAACCATGGTTGTAACCGCGAAGGTGATTCGAGGTAGAGAAAATCTGAAGTTGGGGCTATTGTAGTTCGATTTAACTCTTTAAGGAACGAATCTAATACCAAACGCAGATATGATATGCCCCTTGTAACCTTGTCGGATTTAGCAATTAAATGAGAAATCTCATGTTTGAATTGAGACTCTAAGTTTGAACTCTTGTGGTGCACCTTGGTCGTGAACCAGGCTTGGTTTTGGGTCAAATGATCTGAACATATGTTCCATGGGCCAGGCTAGCGCTCAAATAAACTCATTCATACCTTACTAGGGGGTTTTCCGGTTTGGGTAAATAAATCGAAAATCGAAATCGAACCGAAAATAACCGAATCAAACTTGTAATTGAACCGAATTTTTTAAAACCGAAACCGAATTAGATATTCGGTTCTCGATTCGGTTTTGGTTCTAGCAAATTAAGCTAAAAACCGAACCGAAAACCGAATTCAAAACCGAATTCAAATAAATATAAATAGTTTCCATATATTTATATATAAAAAAAATATTAAAACTCTTTAATATTATAAATATAACATTTTTTAAGCTTAAAAAAAATTTTCTTCTAAAAATCTATATAAATAAATGAATAAATAATCAAAATTATCTAATTCAGGTTATTCGATTTGGTTTTCGGTTATTGGAGTTCGATTTTCGATTTTCGATTCGGTTTAATCAATTTTAAACGATTCGGTTTGGTTCTCGTTTATACCAAGAATTTTTTTTAAACCGAACCAAATACACTGAACAACCAAATAATCAAACCGATAAACACCCCTATACCTTACCTATTTATTTTGTCAAATAGTTAGTTTTAATAGTGAGATTCTCTTTGCTTACATTTATTTCATCTTCTTAAAATACATTTTTTCACACTTATATACTCTCGAAGTCCTAATATTATTTACTTTTTTTAGGTTTTCTCAAAAAAATTGTTCACTACTAAATATAGAAGTTGAAATTACTTAAATTTACTATACTACCTCTTATCAAAATTCTCATTTACAAAATTAAATGAAAGCATTAACTAATTGTTAAAGAGTAAAACCGTTTTTTTGTTGATTTTGTAAAAATCAAAGCAGTAATAAATGCATTTTTTTAAACTGTGTGTTTTTTGTCGATATACAACAATTTTGAGACGAAATGAATAACATTTTTTTGTTGCAAAAGGATGAATATATTTATATTAATACCAAACAAATTACAATATGGAAAATGATTGAGGGACTTAAAACTTGTGCCTAATTGTATGTCTAACATATGTGGAGTTCCCTCATTGGATTGTGAAGCAGTGAGCCCTATTGTCATAACCAATGAATTAGTGACATGCAACTTTAGGCATAAAATTAGGCTTAGAATTAGGTCTCCAAATCACCTCTCTTACAGTATACTTTGACAATTCACTGAATTGGACAAACCCCATTCAGGAAACAAAACAAACAATACATTCCTATCCGATATCAGATACAAAAGGAAATGATCTCAGACATCACTAACCAATATAAGATACATACTAACTCGGCATTTCTCATAAAACATTCTATCAGCTGCTTCAATTCCTCCATTGTTACAGCAACATAAATTACTTGAATTCACCCATCTAATCACCAAGACCATAACCTCATTACTACATTTTCATGATCATCCCTCAATCTTGACCACTCAACCAACATCCACAATGTATCAAGTGAGAAAAGTGAACATGCATCATAATGCAGGTTATAGCCACCCATACCATTTCAGTCAAGGGCTATACCATGATTCTTACATTTCCCTCTTTACAAAAGCTTTCATAACCATGGGAACACACACCTTGAGGAAGAAACACCCTAACCTCTTATGGTAATACACTGTTTGGACCAAGTAGGATCATCTTTCATTCCTCACTATTCCAAATAACCATGTACCACCCTCCTAGTTCATACTACCATTCACACTAAGGAAACCCACTTTATGGAATATCTTTCAACTGAGAAAGATGAGTACCCTACTAACCATCACTTACCTCAACCAAGGCCTAGAGCTGATTAATAGAAACTCATAATTCCAAGAATTAAGACATCCAAGTTACAAGGCCATCTTATGTGATGAATAAAATCTTCCAAAAAACTTTAGAAAGATCTGTCTTGGTTAAACCAATTATTTTGCAGCTTTTCTTGAAACTCAACTGCTATAAAAGCATTACTCATAGAACTGCTCTGCACAGTCATCAGCGTTGTAACCATTTAAGCATGAAACTACTTTATGGTAGCATAAACTACAACTAAAGGGAGCCATAGCCAAAATTTGCTACCCCAACTGAACCCACAAATAGGCTAAAGCAACCCCAAAGTATAGTAATGCACTAAGATATTAGCCCTCTGCATATCAATCTTTGTCCCAAACACTCCTTATCAGAATTGAACTAAACAACAGTCTCATACAGTTGTACCAAACACCCCCATTGAGTGCATATTCTTGAACTTAACATTCCAATCTTTAGCCACTTTCTGAACATTCACCGAATTCAAAACTTTAAGACCAGATAATCTCATATTGACTCTGTCCAAAATGACTTCAGCTAAAGCGCGTGCATATCTTTTTTCACTAGTAAAATGTCTTTTATTTCTTTCTTGCCATATAAATTATACCAATGATCCAAAGACTAGCCTGCCCACAACACTTTTGATAGTACTAGAATTGTTTGCAGCCATGTGATCAATATTGTCCATCTAGTTTAACTTCGGAGACTGAATATAGCTTTTAGCTTTAACTAACTCCCAAACACTAGCCACAAAACTGCATTGGAAAAACATATGATCATGAGAATCCATACACATACTGCACAATGAACATCTCATATTCATATCATTATTCCATTGAAAAATTCTATCTTGAGTTTGAAGTCTCCCCAAAACAGCCATCCATAATACAAATGCATGACTTGAAATACATTGAGTGAACCAAACAAGCTTTTTCCGACTGATGTTAGGTTGATCATCTCTGTAATCCTCTCATACTTGTTTTACTGAAAAGGACTTTAACTGGGCATTATTATCCCTCTATATAGCTTTATCATTTTCCTCATTAACAATAGGGACAAGAATAATAGTGAGTTCAGGAAACCTAGTATTCCACTCAGTGTTCCAAACCCATTGATTGTTATGAACCATATCAGCAACTTAAGCTTTACCATCAAATCTTGCATCATATATATCTCTTCTACTAATAAACTGACAGAGTGGACCTATATCACACCATTTATCATACCACACAGAAGTACTCATCCCATTACCAATTTTGAACTCAATATGCAATTTAGCTTCTTCTCTCAAACTTATCATTTGAACTAACAATCTCTTGGTTGACGAGCACACTCACATAATCACATATCGCTAGGTCAAATTTGGCCATTACTTTTGGGTCATATTTTGCCATTGTTTAGGCGTTTCCAGTCACCACTATCTTAGTAATATACGTTTAAATGCGTAACAGTTGTTCGATTGGCCATTATTCATGAACTTCATGGATATTTTTACGAAAGTAAAATATAGGGGTAATGTGATTAAGACCAAGTGTAATGGTGACCCTACTGTCACATCAGCTTTCTCTCTTTACAAAAACTTCACGACTAACTTAGTACAATAAGAAGACGGAAGACACCACAAAAAACATACCCCACTTAATTATTTAATAAAAACACCACACACACATATCCTCACACAACTCGGTCGAAATTAGGACAAAATCGTCCATTTTCTTGATCTAGAACGCGTCGCAGGAGGGGGTGTAGTGAGGTCTACACGTCTGCTATGTTGGTCGACTGGGTGTTCGACCGACCCATTACACTTGGTCTAATACTTGAATACGATACTACTTATGTAAGTTAGGATGTAAAATTTGCCTTAAATGTCACATCCCAATAGTAGAACTTTAAATTTCATAGTGCAACTCGAACCACCTATGAGATTGAGCTGATATCTACAGAAAAAAGTACCAGCCACACTCGTAAGCTCGACACTTGGGGATAGAGGCTTAAGATCCTAGTGGGCATGGACTACCCAAATGCATATGTGTAAACTCCATCTCGCCATTTACATGTTTATGATAACCTACCGACGTACTCTTTTCACCCTTATCAAAAAGTGAACAACTCAAACCATTTTACCCCTTATCAAAGTGAACAACTCAAACCATTTTACATTCGAAAACGCGGACTTGTGTGCACCAAAATAAGCAACCTCACCCACTGTACTTTTAGTTTTTTTTAAAGGGTTTTAACCAGAATATCCAGTACATACATATAACAATACAAATGGCACGTTATAGCAAAACTGCAAATATATATAGTAGAGTAAAAAAACGACCATACTATAGTTCTAATATATCATAACTTAATGTACATTAACATAGAAGTTCTGATATTTTAACAAGAAATCTTGTTGAAGAAACACACTTATGTACAAACAGGAGTTAAACCTCCTTTGAAGCAAATTGTTTTGCAGTATAATAACGCATTTAACAGCACAAAATAGTAATGCATTATATAACGCTTATTATTAGACTCATAACAAGTTACAACATCATTACCTCTTGATTAACATTAGCATTAGCAGCAGCAGCGACAGCTTCAGGATGATAATGAACCATCTCATTCCACATCATCTCTCGTATCATCTCTTCCCCCCAATCTTCATCTATATCCAAATCCACGGGTACTTGAACTGGTGGATCCGTATTCGGGTCATAAAGTTGGGACATGTAAGGATGACGAAGCGCTTCAAACACACTAATCCTCTTTGAAGGATCAAACACAAGCATCTTTTGCAGCAGGTCAATTGCTAATGGATGAGCATTAGGATAAAGTCTAGAAAATGATGTGCCGGGTGAGAAAGGAATAGACTTTATAAAGTTTCTTGCTTTTGGGTTATCAATAAACTCGATATTCTCTTCCCGTTGGCTTCCGAGTATGTTGACTATCAGTTTCAGTTGGTTGAGACATTCGGTTCCCGGAAAGAGTGGTTTTCTGCCAAGAAGTTCAGCAAAGATGCACCCAACAGACCACACGTCGATTGAGGTGTCATAGTTGTCACAGCAGAGAAGTAATTCAGGGGCCCGATACCAACGCGTCACAACATACTCGGTCATAAACTGGTCCTTACCATTGTTTGTACGTGCTAGCCCGAAATCACATATTTTTAGGTCACAGTTGGCATTGATGAGTAGGTTACCGGGCTTCAAATCACGATGGAGGATGTTTACCGAGTGCAAGTACTTCAAGCCTCGCAACAGCTAAGACCAAAAATAACATCCTTTAGAAATCATGTAATACACACAGACACGTAATTCGGTAATTTGAAGACTATGGGGGTGTTTGGATGTGCGTTTGAAAGTGATTCTTTGATATTGTAGAATAAGAATCAGAGAATTAGTTGTAATAAAAAATGGGCCCTTAATTATAGTCTTTGAGTTTCTATAAACTTTAGTTGTAATATAACATTATAAGATGTTTAAGTGTTGGAAGTTTCTGATTAAAATGACATTTTTGAGAGAGAAGTTGAGTATTATAATCCAGAAGTAAATCAGTAATCTTCTAGTTTGGGTTAATAATAGCAAAACCTACCAACTTACAAAATGTTGGCTGTTTAACCTTGAAACTATTTGCACATGGCTAAGTTCCTTTGCTTTGTTTGGATCATTTTTAAAATTTTTATATGTGAGTACAAAAAACATTTCAGGGATTACACCACGAATCCACGATAGATTACAGAGTTAACAGTTAAAAGGCGTAATAGTTAAATGATCAAAGTTAATTACTTAATTTAACATAAAATGAGGAATGAACCACTACAAAAAAAGGTTCAGGGGTTAAAGCACCAAAATGGTGAAAGTTTAGTGCTTTTACCATTAACATTTATTTTAGCTTAAAGTCTTCGACTGACTATCCAAAACAAATTATTTGACTCGGATAATCATTAGTATAATTTGTTTATTGAAACAATTGAAACTGATTGTTCCAACCTCAAATCCAAACACCCCCTAATATGCATTCCAATTACTCAAATGTACTGTTTACTATATGATTCAGTCCATATACCTGAAAGAGGAAATACTGGCAGTGATCATTACTAAGTGCTTGAGACGACTTAATAATCTGATGCAAATCCGTATCCATAAGCTCATAAACCAAATAAACATCTTTAAAACTTCTCCTATGGATCGGAACCATGACATCTTTCAAACGGATAACATTATCATGCCTAAGATAGCGAAGAAGCTTAAGCTCACGCAAGGTTCTCAAGGCATCAATACGGTTATCAAAGGCATTGTGTATTTTCTTGATAGCTACTTTCTCATTAGTTTCACGGTTTACAGAAGAGCAAACGATCCCATATGCACCTCGACCAATAGGTTTAATGGGAACATATTTTGTATCTATTTCAAACAATGCCTTCCACATCGAAAAGTAATGTTTCCCTTCTGATTTAATCCCGTTTGGTGGTTCTACTGGAGTTGCCATTTTTCTACATAAAGATATCAAAAGCAGAAAATTACGAAACAATTTACATTACAATACTACACTAGATCCCTTAAGCGTCTACCATCACAACAGCTCAACAATGAGGATTGTTGACTTTTGAATAAAGTCATTCACAAGTCAATAAGATTCACAATTTTAGCCTCAAGATTGATGCACACTAAAATGAACAAATAGATTTTTTATAAAAACACAAGCAGAAAATTAAATGAGATGAAACATAATAATCAATCAATAAAAAAGTACTAAAATTTATGCAAAAAAATTGCTAACTTTAGTAGTAAAAAAGGCTAAAGCATAGCATATAAAAATTACCTTAAATAGCAAGAAATGTAAGTACCAATAAATTCAGATAACTCAAAACTAAAAAACCCAAAAATCATACCTTGATTTAGTCCACAATCTTCAACTTTTTCAAATCATCAACTTCCACAAAATTAACTCATACCCAATTCACTTTAAACCAAAATCAACAGCTTTTAGCACAAACAATCTCAAAATTAATCATTTTTACCACAATTCAGCCTTAAAGATCAATTACCCAATTCAATTAAAGCAAAACCAATTCCAAATAACACTTCAATTTCATTTTTTGAAGTGATCGAAAATTTATGAATCTTGATGGTAGTAAGAATAAGAAAAAGATCTAGTGGATCCAAAAACACACAGTTGAGTGTGTGTGTGTGTGGGATATTTTGTTATCTGATTGTGATCAGAAGGCTTATGGGCAGAGTCTGAATAGACCAGTGAAGAGGGGTGGGGAAGATGAAATGTTATTTTTATAAATAAAAAAATTCTTTTCCAATGACAAATAAAATATCTTAGGTTTATAATAATGTGTGTAACTTTTAATATAACATTTGATACGTGTGATATAAGCTGTTTTGAGGTGTAAAATGTGAGATTTGGTGATTTTTGTGGTTGTGAAAGGAGTTTTGAGATTATTGTGAATGTATAGTTGTTATTACACGTGTGGTATGAGTGTTGTGAGAGGTTCGAAAGATGTGATTTTTGTGTTTAATGGTGTCGTGATGGTGAACTGATGATAGCGTAAAGTTATGTTTCTTGAGACTTTTTAGATGTGGGATATTAAGATGAGTTTTATTGATGATAAAGGACGGTGTAGGTAGTGCATGAGTTCTTTGTTCATTTGAGCAAAATGTATACTCAATTATTGTTGTTATGTGATATATACAATAATAATGTAAAATGCCGAAAAACAAACAAGGCACAATAATTAAAGGTCTTTACGGAGTGGTTTGATTCGATTCGGTTAGTTTGATGATTTAAACTATTTATTATGGGGTGGTAATTTATTTTACTATCTAAAATCAAACCATAATAGGCGGGTAACTGGATATGCGAGCAAAATCAGCGGTTACTCACAACTTATGTAAGAGTCAATCATCATAAACGTTTAATAAAATTTAACCGTATTAATAATAACATGATGTAGAACGTAAAATGTCAGTTATGAAAATTGAATAATATTGAATAGTTACATAACAGGTTACAAAAAATTATTCGACGTTTATAAGTTATGACCACATTAATCAAATTGTATATATAGATGTTTAGTAAATGTTTACGGTATGAGCAAAAAACGTAGTTATACAATAAGACTAAAGGTAGTGGTCACACCCACCCACTTTCCACATTAGCGCCACTTCAGCTTTCTCTCTCATGTCACTTCAACTCACACCCTCTCACCTTTCAAGCTTAGAACATCCGCAATGCAAGGTTTACAAAAGACTTTTTACTATTTGAAAAAGTCATTTGAATGACTTGACCAATTATGACAAAAGCTTTGCTAATGAATTTTAGTTGAATAGCTTGGTGAAGGCCAAGCGTTTGACAATAAATTCACTAAGTCTTTTTCATTAACTGAAGACTAGATGATAAGGTTTGTAAAGCTTTTAGAAAGCTTTTTTGCATTGGCGAAGGTTTTAAAAATAACTTGTTGAAAGATAGAATTTATTAGAAAATCGATTGCATTAGATGCATCAAGTCTTTAAAGACTTGATGCATTGTTGATGCTCTTAGTGGTCACACCACTTCTCACATTTCATTAAAATACCCACTTTATACAAATATATCTCACTAAATACCTCACATACACTCACAAATCAAATAAAAATTATTAAAACACAAACACATTGCACATGAACCAAGAGGTGAGCCGGTCACCTCTATCCCTCTTTTTTCTCCACCGAATGCATGAGTAATGGTAAGGGTAGCGGGGGTGGCTCATAGTGGTTTTAGTGTGAGGAGTCACATCCACTCCGTCTAGTCTAAAAGTAGTGTAATAACATGGTCAATATATGCACAATCATTTGAATATTTAGTTAAAAACTTTCATGTATATAATATGTGGCTAGATTTTTATCACTAAAAAATTGATCAAAAATAAAAAGCCTAGAAAGTATTTTCAACCGTCAAATCTACAACCAAACCCCTCCAAACTCATCTGACGGTCAATATTAAAACAACAACAACTGATATCCTTTTTTCATTTAACAAGGGGTAAAAAGGTCATTTGACATGTTTTTTGTATTTCACCCTCAAACTTCTAACAGACATAACTCATAAACGACAAAGTTTTACAAAAAAAAATGATTTTACGATAATTTCCAAAATTTAATTCTATGTAAATTGGTATGAATTTTGATATATAAATCGCAACTTTAAAAGAAATTAAGTGGGTATTAAATTTCTTGAAATTTTCAGCATTTTCGGCACTCATTTTATCTAACTTAGAGGCTGAATTACGCAAAACTTAAAACACAAAAGTTTTAGCTTTTTGGCCATTCTTTACCCAGAATTTTGAATCACACATATCCAATATGATATGAGTGATATATCGCATTTTGAAAATGACGCTTTAAACATATTTAGTGGACACAAGGTGTTTAATAAAATGCCTAAGAGAGATTCTCCTTGTAAAAGTACTTTTTTATTGATGAAAAACGCTAACAATTTTTTTATTATTATTGATGAATGATCATTTTATTGATTAATAACTATTTTTATTGATAACCAACGCATATAATGAGCAATTAATGATGAATGATTTTTTTATTAATGAACAACTCTTTTTATTAATCAAATACTATTTTTATTGATGAACAACTTTCTTTATTGATTAATAGCTCTTTTATTGATGAACAAATCTTTTTATCAATGAATAACGCTATTTATTAATGAGCAACTCTTTTTTGTTGATGAACAACAAATATGAACCTATTTTATTGATTAACAACGCTTTTTTATTTATGAAGAAAACTTTTTTTATTGATAAATAACATATTTTATTTATGAACAAATATTTTTATTGATGAACAACTTTTAACGTATATGATGAAAAACTCATTGTATTGATAAACAACGCTTTATATTGATGAACATCAGATATGATGAATAATTTTTTTTATTGATGAACAACTCTTTTTGTTTATGAACAAATTTTTTTTATTGATGAACAACCTAACTAATAACATTGTGATTTTTTATTTCTATGAAAAAATCTTTTTATTTATGAGTTGATGAACAAACAAAAATATTGATGAACAATTAGCGCAATAAAAACTGATGAACAAAACCCTAAACCCTAGACTTTAAGCCCTAAACTCTAAGCCAAAGCCTTGAACCCTAAACTAAACGCTAAAAACCCTAAACCCTAACCAAAACCCCTAAACACTAAACCATAAACCACAAACCCAAAACCTTAAACCATAAACCATAAACCCTAAACCTAAATCATAAAGCAAAAACCCTAAACCCTTAACTCTAATGAAGAAAAAACTGATGAACAACCTAATACTAAACATAAATTGATGAACAAACAATAATAATAATAAACATATTAGCAGAACAAAAACTGATGAACAAAACCAAAAACCTTAAACCCCAAATCCTAATGAATAAAAAAGTGATGAACTGATGAATAAGCCTCATGAACAAGACTAACTGATGAACAAGACTGATGAATAAGACTAACCGGTGAACAAGACTAACTGATGAACAAGACTACCTGTAACGCCCCGACCCGCCAAGGGTAAAGGAATCACAAGTAATGGTGTCATATCAAAGCAAAACATAAATAACCAAAAGAAGTCTTAACATAAATGCGGAAATAATCCAAGTCAAAATGACTTCAATACATAGGTCCCAGCGGAAACATAATAAACCTCAACATAATATCCGAAATAAATAAGTCTTAAATGGCATCATAAGAAATCAAAGCTAAAATCTCTAAGGTAAGTCCACTCAAGCACTCATCCCAAAGCAACCCAGCTTCCAATGCTTAGATACCTGCCGCGGAAGAAAAGAAAAGTGCGGCTGAGCTTCAAAAGCCCAGTGAACAGATATGAAAGCAAAAGCGAATACTAAACGATATCGAATACGAAATAAAGTGAATGAGCGATAGCAAAATCATAATCATTTTCAAAGCATAAATCATAATTTTCAAAATAAAGATTATAGTCAACTACCACGAGCCCAGAAACATATATCAGATCATATTCATATTCACATAAGGCAACCTTTGTAGGGGAGACCTACCAGAGTTATGAAGGACGTGCATGCACGCAGCATCAATCATCAGATAACAGATAACATATAACATATAACAGATCTAGTATGCATCCATACGCCCCTTCCTACATATTCACAAATATGCTTCACCATCCAGAGACGTGGCAGAACATCACTCTACTGCCCTAGAGTCATATCAGAGGTGCATCACTGATACGGACATGGAACCCCCATGACTAGTTAAATATTTGGATCGGGTGTCAAACTATCTTAGGTCAAATCAGAATGTCACAACTGACACAGATCATCTTTTATCAGAAAAATCATTCATGTTTCCAAAATCACAGTTTTCATATCAGATAGTTCAGAATCAGATGTTTCATAATTCAGAAATCAGAGTTCAGATAAGCAATAGCTCAAACAAATCAGAATGGGGTTCATAGCAAAGGCTTAGGAAACCCTAATACGAAAGAAAACGTTAAAAGGAAACCTCTACTGAAAAGGTCAGAATATCTGTACCTTATTCCAACGCAAATGATCAAAAAGCAGAAAGACGAAAGGCAAAGGATTACTCCCTCTTCTCAGAACCTATAGACATTAACGGTCGTCCATGTTATTTATGATTCCATAATCGTCGAAATGATCTTTCAATATTTGGTGTTCATACTTAATGATCTTCATACTTTAGGGTTTTATTAAATGAGACTTAAGTATTCTATAATTAATGTTGTAGATTAGGGTTCGTTATGTCATTTATTAAAGTCTAGGGTTAAATGTGAAAATAGTTTATAAGTCATAACTCACACATAAAATAACGAATTACTATATTTAGCTCAAACCCTAATCGACTCTCATTTATATTCTAGGGTTTTCTTATTCTTTAATATCTCATTAATATGCATTTACTTTACATGTTACGTCTTAATGACTCGCTACTTAACCTAATACGTAAATGATAACAATCTTTCCTTATATGTTTTACCATGTACGTTTATGATTTTATGTGACATACAAGTTACTTATTACTCGGATAAATTACACGTATACATAACTACTAGTTCACTTGAATTAATATAACGCACACAAAAGAGACACGTTCACAACATTTAGGGTTTGACATACTTTATTCGCTTTACATATTAAACTAGGGTTTATGTTTACGTGACCCTTACTTGTTTATTACACGTCCAAAACTTATATATATATATATTCGGTTCAACTAGGGCTTTCGGCTAGTAGGTTTACGCAAGTCTTAGCTCATCTAAACACGTTACATATTCAAGTTATAATGTTTTACCCGTTAGCCGAATACTTATATGGTTCGGTCCTAACTTATGCATGGTTCGGCCTAGTTTAGCTCAACATATACATGACCCGATTCATTATTACATCTTACGTTACATGTCTTTAATATTTATCAAGTTCAATTTATTAGGGTTTGCCTTGGTTTTGGTTTACACCTCTCGGTACAAGAAAAGAAAACAAAAACTTGACTAAACAAAATATAACTCGACATATTAACGTAAGGTACATCAAAACAAGACGAATAAACGTTATACCTTAACTTGTTTGAAGCAAAATCTCAACACCAAGGGGTGTGAGTCTCGGCCGAATGGGAACAAAGAAAAGAAGAGGCACAAAACTAGAACTAGGGTTTCAATTTAATGATTATATCTTGTATTTATAGTTGTAGTATTTAGTTTAGGTTTAGGAGGGGGTTGGGTTTGGGTCGGCTTGGTCCAACCGAGCTCAAAGGCTCGCCCAAAATGGGCTTCGGCCCTTGATCCCACGAACACAAACAAACGCCCCTCGTGGGCTTCTCTTGATCCTCGGCTTGGCGCAAAACAAAACAAAAGAAACGAGCCCATCCAACAAATGAACGGCCCAACATATAAGCGAAACGTTTAAGTCCTTCGTCGTACCAAAGTCGTTCACATAATAATATTCGTTAAGTTTTTATTATTCGTAAGTTAGGTTTTTAAATTTCGTTAAGTGCTTTTAAACGTGTATTACGTATTTTATAGTTTTTGATTCCAAGGGCATTTTAGTCTTTATATATGTTTTAGATTTTTCGGGTTTTACAACTCTTCCCCTCTAAAAAAAATTTTCGTCCTCGAAAATTGAAATGAAACGAAACGAAAACGAGATGAGAACATACCGAACTATTCAAAGAAATGAGGATAACTAGCTCGCATCGACTCTTCGGTTTCCCAAGTAGCCTCACGCTCCGGGTGATTTTTCCAAAGAATCTTAACGAACGGAATGACTTTACTTCTCATGACTCTTTCTTGTCTTTGTAAAATAGCTTCCGGTTCTTCAGATAAAGACATATCAGATTAAATTTGATCCAACGGATACGAAACAACGTGTAATGGATGATAGTTGTATCCCCTTAGGAGAGATACATGGAACACATCATGAACATGCGATAACTGAGGCGGAAGTGCTAATCGATACGAAACCTCTCCTATACGCTCCAAAATTTCAAACGGACCAATGAATCGAGGACTGATCTTGCCCTTGATTCCAAAACGTTTCACACCTCTAAACGGCGAGACCTTCAAAAACACACGATCACCAACTCGAAACTCTAAATCACGACGATGCTTGTCGGCATAACTTTTCTGACGAGACCTAGCCTCTTTCAACTTTTCTCTAGCAACAGCTACTTTCTCATTAGTGATCTCAATCATTTCCGGACCTTCGATTAGACGTTCACCTACTTCATCCCAAGAAGTAGGTGATCTACATTTTCTTCCATAAAGAAGTTCAAACGGTGATGCCTTAATGCTAGCATGCCAACTGTTGTTGTATGCAAACTCTACCAAACATAAATATTCATCCCAGCTGCCAGTCCATTCCAAAGCACAAGCCCTTAGCATGTCCTCTAAGGTCTGAATAGTCCTCTCTGACTGACCATCTGTTTGAGGATGAAACGCCGTACTAAAATTAAGTCGAGTACCCCAAGCTTTTTGCAAACCCTTCCAGAAACAAGAAGTAAAACGCGGATCCCTATCTGACACAATAGACGTCGGAGTACCATGAAGTCTAACTATCTCTTGCTGAAAAATCTCTGCCAATCTACCAATACCATAATCCTTTCTAATTGGTAAGAAATGAGCAGATTTGGTTAGCCGATCAACAACCACCCAAATCGCATCATGCTTCTTCTTAGTAAGAGGTAGTCCAGTCACAAAGTCCATAGATATCTTATCCCACTTCCATGTCGGAATATCCAATGGTTGTAACAGTCCACTAGCTCTTTGATGTTCGATCTTCACTTGCTGACAAATCATACACTTCGACACAAACGTCGCCACATCTTGCTTCATGCCGTTCCACCAGAAATACTGTTTCAAATCCCTATACATCTTCTTCAACATTTTGCGCCACGGCCCATAGCTCGCCGTCATCTTTCTGAGCTTCCTTAATTTGCAGTATAAGGTTCGACTCCACCTTCATACTAGCCCAGTATCCACTAAGACCTCGTACGCACAACTCAACATCCAAACGCTCTAAGTCACGAATGATTCTAGGCTCAATCTCAATACTTGCAAGCATACCTGATTTCCGGCTAAGTGCGTCAGCAACTACATTAGCCTTACCAGGATGGTACTGAATGTTAGTGTCATAATCCTTAAGAAGTTCTAACCATCTTCTTTGTCTCATGTTGAGTTCCTTTTGAGTGAAAATATACTTGAGACTCTTATGATCGGTGAAAATATCACACGTCTCTCCATACAAGTAATGTCTCCAGATCTTCGACGCGAACACCACATCAGCTAACTCAAGGTCATGAGTTGGGTAATTCTCCTCATAAGGTTTCAGTTGTCTTGAAGCGTAAGCTATCACCTTACCATGTTGCATCAAGACACAACCCAATCCTTTCTTAGATGCATCGCTATAGATTTGATATCCTCCAGAACCAGATGGAAGAGTCAAAATAGGGGCGGACACCAACCTCCGTTTTAACTCTTCAAAACTCTTTTCTCTTTCATCCGTCCACACGAACTTTTCACCTTTCCTCATCAATTGGGTTAAGGGCAAAGCTAGACGAGAGAAACCTTCAACAAAACGTCGATAGTATCCAGCAAGTCCTAGAAAACTCCTAACCTCAGTCACTGTCGTAGGTCTTGGCCACTTAGTGATAGCCTCAACCTTAGACGGATCCATGGTGATACCATCAGCAGATACAATATGACCAAGGAAAGCGACTTGTCTTAACCAAAATTCACACTTCGAGAATTTGGCGTACAACTTCTTCTTCCTCAGAATCTCCAAAACTATCCGGAGATGTTGCTCATGCTCCTCTTCAGACTTAGAGTAGACTAAAATGTCGTCGATGAAAACAATAACGAACTTGTCGAGGAACTCATGGAAAACACGATTCATCAGGTCCATAAACACAGCAGGCGCATTCGTCAAACAAATCGTCTATGCGCGGAAGAGGATAACGGTTCCGAATAGTAATACGGTTGAGTTCACGGTAGTCGATACATAGACGCATACTTCCATCCTTCTTCTTCACAAACAAGACAGGTGCACCCCATGGAGAAACACTAGGTCGAATGAATCCATTCTCTATCATCTCTTGCAGCTGTTCCTTCAACTCCTTCAGTTCTACAGGTGCCATACGATACGGAGCCTTCGAAATCGGTTTAGCACCAGGAATTAACTCAATGCTAAACTCAACTTCTCTAGCTGGAGGAAGACCAGGAAGTTCATCGGGAAAAACGTCAGTGAATTCACAAACAACATAAAGGTTTTCAATGTTAGGACTCTCCAAAGATGTGTCCTTAACAGATGCCAGAAAACCTTGACACCCATGAGCAATCATGGTCCGTGCCTTCATAGCAGAAATGAACTTAACAGATTTGAGTGGTTTAGAACCATAATAAATGAATTCAGGATGTTTTATGTCTCCAAAGATCACAGTTCTAGCATAGCAGTCGATGGAAGCTCTATGATAAGCCAACCAATCCATGCCTAGAATGATATCAAAGTCGACCATGTCGAGAGGATACAGATGTGCAGGGCGAATACGATCATCAAAATGAAGAGGACACTTAACGTATTTATGATCAATGATCATGTGGTTTTTCATAGGCGTAGATATCGATAAGTGATTCGTTAGTGGTTGCGGCTTCATATTAAGTTTCTTAGCACATGTGACAGATATAATGGAGTGTGTGGCACCGGTGTCAAATAAAACGAAGACAGAATAATCATCAATGAAAAGAGTGCCCGTAATGGTACCTGAAGTGTGCTCCGCCTGATTCCGAGTAGTAGCATAAACACGTCCAGTAGTAGGTGGCGGCTTGGTGTAGTTTCCAGGAATCGTCGGGTTCCTCTTAGGGCAATCCTTGATCTTGTGAGTAGTGGAACCACAAGAGAAACATCCACCAGTGGCCTTGAAACACGGTCCCGGATGAGCCTTTCCACAAGTAGTACAGATAGGTGGGGGAGGCAAAACTTCAGCTGTCCTTTGCTGACCAGAAGATCCTGAAGCACGACCCTGATTCGATCCTCGAGCCGACTGATCTTTGTTGTAACGCTGGTTATTGTTACCTTGATTCTGACGATCATTTCCATTTTTACCAGCAGCTCTGCTATCCTGACCCCTCGCCTCAGGGCGCCTAGAGTCCACATTCCTTCCCGACTGACCCCGCTGATCATAACCCTTATCCACTTGTCCCCTTGAATCATAACTCCTGCCAGTATTTCCCTTATACTCAT
>BPTQ01000004.1:259244307-259672370 GCA_019973895.1 Chrysanthemum seticuspe | reverse complement strand
TAACCAGTAATAACATGGAGAGAAAAGTAAAATAATGTACATGGTTGAACAAATACGAATGACGAATAAACTCGTATAACTACACTAATATTAAATTAAGATACCAGAAAATACCGAATCAAAACGAGATTTGACGATGATTGTTCAACGTCCATCGGTTTAAGAAACTGAATATGGATCGCATAGGTAAGACTTTACCTAAGCCGCCTAGGCCCACGAGTCTTTGTTTAGTCTCTGTATAAAAGACGTTTTACTATGATATATGAACGTAAGATTGGAAACAAAATATCTAAAGGTTTTGAGTGAGCCTATGAACTGCGGGAGTTATTCCCCCTCGAAAGCAGTTTCGTTTTAGTAACGTTTTGAACGTTATGAAAGAAGAATCGGAAGGGTTTTATGAACTGCGGGAGTGGTTCCCCCGTTTAATACGTGATGAAATGGAAAAGAGTAGAGAATATTGGCGAAAGATTAGAGAAAGAAGAGAAAGAATAAGTCCGATCAAAGAAAAGTTGCAAAAAAAACAAAAAACAAAAAAAAAACAAAGCTTTTTTCCCTCTTTTTCTCATTTTTGATTTTAAGTTTTAAATGTTTAAGATAAAAAATGATCTGGTACTCCCTTCTCTTAAGTGACAATTACCTGTTGCCCACTTCGTAATAGTTAACCTATTATAACTTTACTACTTGTTACTCCTGTAACAAAATCTTCTTCTCCCGCCACTACGTTTTTGCATCCTCATCCTGATGCTCAGATCGATGTTCTGAGAATTTATTTCTTTTCGCGAAGCACCCTCCGTTGGGTACGAATTAACAAACGAACAATCACAGTATATAGAAAATAATTAACAAACGGGAGTACAAATTTAAACATTTTTACGAAATAAAACAAAAATTGGAGCAGAATTAATGTATATTTCCATAAAATGTATTTCCTATTCACATCCCTCCTAATGTGTGCAAAAGTATTCTTTGCATTTGTACTCTTATTGTTAATTGATTTTCTATATATACAAACAAACAAGCTCAGTTTACGAACATAGCTCAGTATTACCTACAAAAACGTCTTCAAAAAGGTCTAAGATTTCTACATTTAAACGGTCTTAAAAAAGGTCTTTTAGCGTCTGGTCAAAAACAGTCCTATTGGACTGCCGCAGTCCTAACGTTGGACTGCCGCAGTCCTTCCTTATTTTTGTAGTCGAATGAAAAAGAGCAAAAGACTCGATGAACATTTTAAAACCTTAAAAGGTCTAGAATTGAAAGCTTTGTTTAAGACATTTGTAGGTAAGGTGTTCGTAATATAGGATCAAATTTAGCTCAGAATACATATAATAATGGCGGCTAAAATGCGCTTCCAAAGCAAACAAAAGAAAATCACACGTCCAAATCAAACAGTTCTTCTTCAATGTGTTCAAACCTTCCTCGGAAAGTGCGTTTTTGAGAAGAACCTTTTCTAAATTGGTGGTGAAAAATGCCTAGGATGGCTCGATTAGTCCCCTCATAATCAAAGAAAGCAAAAATTAATGGAAGATAATAGTATTGAAACTATGAAAGCCCCTTGTAACCCCTGTTACAAGTCAAATTCACATCCCTCCCTTTTATTTTGCCCTTGAAACTTTGATACGAATAGGAACTGATAAACGAAACAGGTTCACATAAACACATTATTTGGTACTCTTTTACATCCAATCCCATTAAAATCGGTTTAAATTTTAAAAAAGTACTGCATATCCTCACCCGGTAAAGCATGGGTTGCCTCCCACGAAGCGCTTTTCTTTATTTAAGAGTCTTGTAGCTAGACTCGTAGTCCTACTCCTACGTTTTTGCATCACCGCCCTCTTCTTCTAAAACAATGTCCTCATTGTTCATCATTTCAATATTATCCAATTGATAATGCTTCACCCGTTGTCCATTAACAGTGAATTCTCTTCCCTCATGGTCTAGTAAAAAATAGAATTTGTAAATTTTGAATTTTAGTTTTTACTCTTTTTCTCCCTTTTTTCGAAACAAAAAAAAAACAAAAAACAAAAAAAACGTTGAAAAGAAACTAGCCTGAATAAGAAAGAGAAGAAAGAGATTAGAAAGCGGTTATAAGAGATGAGAAAAGGTAAAGTAGTGCATAATTTGCCCCCTTGGTGAGGGCGTCAAGTATTTTGGGAAGGCTAAGAAGAAAGTATTGCAAGTTTTGCAATGATTTTGCTTTGACGAAAGCTCCCCCTTATTGAGGGCGTCAAGTATCCGAGTGAGTTTTGGAAATCTATAAAACAAAGGTTAGAATGCAAGTATATAGTATCATTTTGCAGAAAATATGTCTCTGATTTGTTTCTGAGCACCCGGATCCGCCGAATCCATTTCAGAATGGATACGCTAGGTATAAGTCAAAGAATTTGGCTACCTGCAACTTGTTAGTAGCAGTTTAGAGCAAAACTAAGCCATAAAAGACCATAGAATTAAATTATAATCACATCAATATGCTCAAATAAGCAGTAAGCATAAACAAGTTGGTACATGTAATAAAATGAAAAGAGAGGTACAATAATGACCAATCTATAAAACTAAGAACATGTCCTAAAAGTTAAGAAGGACTAAACTAAGACTAAAAAAGAGATGGAGGTGACCAATTGTGCTTGCACTTCTTTCAAATGATCCTAAGGGTGATTTGGTTTGTTGATATCATCTAAGCGTTTAAGGAGGTGATAGAACATGAAACGTACTACCTCACGAAGTTCATGAACTAAGATTTGAATGTATTGACAATGGTTGCAAGTGTTTTCATGACTTGGTTGGTGTGGAGATGGAGGTATGTTTGAGGTATAAGGAACTAAGAGAGAAGGTTGTGGGTGCACAACGGATGTTGGTGGAGATATGTGTGCAGGTGGATGAGGTACAGATGTGTCAATATCCATGTTGTCTGGTTGTGGTGGATGATGTCTAGTCATTACCCAAAATGGGCTAAAAGAGGGTGATAGAGAAGAAGATACGTGTGCTATTTATAGTGACACATTGATGTCAACTCCTATGTTGGATGAATGTGGTTGTTGTGTAGTCATTTTTTTCAATGGAAGAGAGTGTAGGTAATGGTGGATGATTGGTGCAAAACCGTCAAGTTTTCTCACGCAAACCGGCCACTTGTGAATGGCCGACCGTAAGAAACTTAAAGCAGCTTAAGCACAAATGCAATGAAGATCAGGAGAGTATAGTGTTTCCCCAGGTCGTTAAGTCCCAACGAGCTGTGCGAGAATAGCCAAACGTGTAGTGATCGAGAGGATTTGAAAGGGAAAGGATAGTGATTGATCTATACCTAAAGAGAAAGCCCATAAACTACAGGGGCTTAAATGTAAATTAAAGAAAATTAAAAAGATAAAAATTATTAAATAAACGCTATCACTATTTGCAAAATGATGTTTTTGTTTTTATCTTTTATAAAACTTAAAATTAAAAACTACGCGACATACAAAAGAAAATGTAAAACTTACACAATATTAATCCTAAAAATATGAAAATGATATTTTTACAAACCTAATGATGAAAGAAAATTTATAGAAAAAGAAAATTAATTTTTATAACTATTTAATTAATTATTATAAATTAAAAACTAATTTTAACTATTTAATAATAACCTAAAATACAAGAAAATATGAAATAAAGCTAGAAAAATAACATTATGACTTAGAAAAATCTAAATTAACAAAATAGAATTTTCAAAACTATTTTTGTATTTTTCTGATTATTTTTCTATTTTCTAGGAATTAAAAACTATTAAAAACTAATTAAATTATTTAAAAATACAATTTTAACTAAGAAAAATCTAGAAAAATATTTTTTTGGCTTTTTATATTTATCTTAACTTAAGAAAATTGAAAAATTATTTTTTTGAACCTTTTCTTAATTTTTTGTATTAAATGCTATTTAAAAATGCTTAAAAACTAATTTAAATCAAGAAAAATAGCAAACTAACCTAGAAAAATCTGAAAAATTCAAGATAAGCTTAAAATAATATTTAGAATCTAAGAAAAATATAAAAAAAACAGGGGTTATGTGGAGGAATATGAAACTGATGTGCAAAGTGCTAAGAAATAAGCACTTGGAATAAGCTAGTGAGCACCAAGGGCCACCAAACTGAAACAGAAGCTTGGATAAGCTTAAAGAACCAAAATGCAACTAGAATCAACAAGCTATAACCTCTGGATTGCAAATTACCAAGATTTGATGATTTTGAGATATAAGCTAAAAAACAGTTTTAGGTGGCTACTTGGGACAAGAAAATAAGCACTTGAATAAGCTGGAAACTAAAAACCAACAACTGGAACTTGAACAAGACCTGGCTGAGACCTAGTAAACCAAAGTGAAGACCTAGATGAGCTCAAATGAGCTGGCTGCAAGGTCTGCAAAACCTGCAAAATCCCTGTGCAGGCTCAGTGCCCTGCACAGGGCACTTAGTCCCATTTTGATAAGCTCTTATGAAGCTTATAGAAAATTCACAAAATTATGCAAAAATGACAACAAGAAACTAGAGCAGTTGAACTTTTAAAAGCCACAAGTCTCACTTGAAATGACCTAGAAATGAGCTCACTAAAAATCAACCCAGTTGGCCATAAACTGAGTAGTTTCAAATTTTGACTTTTTAACAAAACTGAAAGTTTGACTTTTTTGAGATTTGGATTAACTTTGTGAACTGAAAATGATATCTTATGATGAAATAAACTTAAAGTAAGCTAGTTCTATGAATTTGAGACACAAAACAAGTTTTTGATTTGCCAAAGATCCAACAGACAAGTAAATAGAAACTGATAAATGTGAAATTGACTTTTGTTGTTCTTAAGTTCCAAACAAGGACTAGAATGAGCATAAGAAAGATACACAAGCATGAACCAGCAAGCTTTAGCAACTGAGCAGACCTCAATTGCAGCTAAACCACTTGATCCAAACACACTTGTTATACTTGATATGAACTTAAACATACACCCACTACTGAACCAACAAGTAATAAGGATCAAACTAAGTTTAACTATCTTTAATACAACTAAATAAACAAGTCAAAACAGATTATGACTACAACTACCAGTTCAAGCAAGATATGTAAACTGACTTGAAAATTTGAAAATGAGATAAGCACTCACAGGAGTCCAGCTGTTTGCAGGCTAAACCAAACCCACAACACTACCTAACCTAGTCTAATACATTTGTTTAAAAAACGACATTAAAGGAAAAATTAAAACTAACTACTTTCTGTTTCATCCTTCTCTTCCTCTTTTTATACTTCAAATATCTTTCCACGTGTCCTCTGATCACTTCCCATCAATTGTCCTGGTCATTGGATGAGTTGAGACCAAATTGCCCGTTTTATCACTTTTGGCGGGAAAACTGGTATTTGACCTGTGTGGACTGTTAGACTGCAACTAGGGGGTGGCTAGGTGTAATGATTATGGAGGAGGGGGGAAGATAAGGTGAGGCAGGGATAAGGTGAAGGTGATGGGAGAGGGTTACAGGCATTTGGTCCAGTGGGGAAGAAGGTGGGCGGGTAAAGGTGCGTTTGACTGAGTGTTGACCAAAGGTCCAAAAAGAAAGTGACAGGGGGTCCAAAAAGGTGTACATGGCAGGGGTCAAATGTATTTTGACAAGGGATGGATTGTAAAATGACAAGGACTTGTTTGCAATTCTGCCAAACTAGAAGGACCAATCCTGTAATTTTCCAAAGTTGTTACAAGGGACCAATATTGACAAGTTCCAATAGTACAAGGACTAGTTTTGACATTTTCAATTTTTCAGGGACCAAACTTGACATTTTATGAAAGTTCAGGGACCTTTTCTGCCATTTAACAAAAGATTTATTCAAGGACCATTTTTGACAAGTTAGAATAATTCAGGGACCTTGAATAACATTTTTCTTTATTTGGTTTTACCAGGGACTGTTTTTGACAACTTTTGAAACTTGGGGGACTAAAACTGCCAATTATGCAAACTTTATACGTTTTTCACCAGATTTTGATATTTTTGCATTTAAAACACATAAAACACTTCTTTGTGATATTTTTATCATTTTGATGTATTTCTGAGTGTTTTCAGATGTTTTTGCAGTTTAAACAGTACAAAAATGATGAGTATTTAGACACTCATCAGTGGATGACTAGAAGGTCTAGGAGGCAAGTCCTCCAAAGTATTCATGTAGATATGTAGCGAAGAATGAGTTGTAGTAAAGGAGAGTTGTCTTGGTTCAAGAGGAGAAGCTCATGTTGGTTGGGTAGAAATGAGAGTGATTTGAGGTGTTTGTTTAACAAATAGTTGAGAGGTTGGTTCAAGAGGTGTAAGTGATGGTGTTGTCTTAATGGAAGCAATTGATGGTGATGGTTTGTATGGAAAACTAGAAGGGGGGTTGAATAGTTTTGTCGTTTTTAAATTTCTTCTCTTTGAAACTTTATGTGAATTCGAGATGTAAATGATAACAAGCAAATAAGTAAAGATAGAAATGATCAAACCACAACACAAGGATTTATAGTGGTTCGGTCTACAAGGACTCTTTTTCCTTGCCCTATTCCACTCCCCGAGTATCCAACTCGAGAGTATTCTTTCACTAGTCAACAAGCTCCTTTAACCGACGGAGAAAAACCTTTACACGTCGCTTACACACTATTTCTGACACAAAGCTAGATGTCGAGTTCTTTTACAAGGGTACAACCACTCCCGTCACACTACGTATTTTAAGGACTAAAATACTAACCAATCGCTACAACGGTTTTATGATGGTTTGGTACAAACAATGATGTATGAACAATTTACAATACACACTGTGATGAATACACAAGACTTGCAACACTTGTTGAAGCTTTTAAATCTTCAATAATGCTTTGATCTTCTTGCTATTTAAGAAGTTTACTAAAACGAATATGAATGAGTTAGATACAAGGAAATATGAGTGGGAGAGAATGTACAATATTTATGTATGTAAGTGGTGAAGAAAACAACTGAAATTGGGCTGCTATTTATACCCATTTTGACTCAGCAACCCCCGGATTGGCTGGAACCAAAAAAAGGGGTCCGCCCTTGTTATTTTTTGGTTCTGCCAGTCCCGACAGGAGATTTTGCAAATCTTCCAAATATAGTTCAAATCTTTCCAAAATATTCTCTGATCCTACTAGATTTTGCAATATCAGATTTTGCTAGTATAGGATAATTCAAGTAGTGATGCTATAAATCAATTTCATTTTGATTAAAACATTTAACAAAGTTAACTTGTAAAGTGTAAAATGTAACTAGCTAAAGTGTGTTTAATACAATGTACAATGTTGGTTTATGACTTACTAATAATGTTTGATTACTTATGCTAGTGTATGACTTAGATAAATATGTGATGATCATTTCTTTGAAGAAATGTACAACATAAGAAGCATAGTGTACATGTGATAAAAATCAACAGTGTGTAATATATGGTTTGGTCCTTTTAGTGATGTTAAGTAAAACTTATATCTATATGAATAAAAGACTTGACTAAATTTATACTTTGCTTAAATAAAGTTTATTATTGTTATCGACAAAACATAACAAAGATCATAAAATATAAATACGTTTTTGGGCGATATTTGTATTAACATTTTGATTGGAGCAAGTTGTGGTAGTTTTGGTTCAACAGAAGATGGAGTTTGGATGTAGTTAGGCGAGGATTTCTTGATAGGTGAGGATTCGGTTGATGATATTTCATGGATAATGCGGGAAATTTTTCAAGAAGGGCATTTAGTCGAGAAGCGAGCATTTGGTACTTTAGTCATTGTGAGAGGTGTTTAGAATGTGATTTGCAGCTGAGAAGGTGATGTTGAGGTGTGGGATTGAAGTACAAACACAAGTGATTTATATAGTGACGGATCATAAAAGGAAATTAAAGCCTAAACTACTAAAATCCTTCAAATTGCAATCATTTGCATGCATAAGAGTCAACTACTGAGATACAATATTCTAGGAGAGTTATTAAAGACAATGTTGAGTGTTTGAATGGATAAAAATGAAGTTATAAATGAAATGATGTGTTTTTAACTGCTCTGTTTTCCCGGATTTATCGGATCCTTTTCCAAAAAGATCCGGCTAGCTCTAGCCAAGGGATCCGGATTACTAAGATAGAGAATCAGAGAGATGGTTAAGCATTTAAGGGCTCTAGCCTATATAGGTTGGTATTATGATTGGAAGGAGGTGGCTTAAATGGTAGAAGTCCCTGAGAACTTAAACCAATGATGCGAAGTGACAAATGATGAGTTTTATGGAGAAATGAGAGTTAAGGAAAGCTAATGAATGATCAAGTAATAACTTAGATGAATTAAGAAGTTATCTTTAGATATAAGGATCAGTAGGTGATGAGAGAAAATAAATAAAGAAATTCTCAAAAATTATAAAATTTAAAAAATTGATTTTGGAGCATTTTGAGGAAGAAGTGGGCAAATTTTTTTAAATAAATGTGAATAATATGAGAACAATTCAAGTGAGGTGCGGTAAAGAAGGTGTACTTACCAGAAAGGAAGAATAATGAGTATGCGAGAAATAATAAATCAAAAATATCTTAGAAGGATCCTAAGTCTTGCATAAGATAGTACAGAGTCTAATGAGGTTAAGGATAGCTTAATTATGCCCAAAAGAGCTTAAGCCACTAATCTAATAAGGTCTGGAAGGTAGGAGAGGGGAAGAAAGGTATAAAATGCTAAGACTATAAAGTCGGTTCCTCCGGATCCCTTACAAAAGGGATTCGGCTAGCTCTAGCCAAGGGATCCGGATTTTGAGGACTAAAAACTTCACAGTGGGCACACCAATATCTTGTCTGCTTATCAAATCTCAAAACTTTTGTTTCTAGCAGTAAATATAGATGAAGTCTAGTCTAGATTAGCAAGGATATCAAGTAAAATGAAAAGATGGACAATCAAAAGAGATAAGGACCATCTTTTGATATAAAATCAAAAGTGGTAAATTTCCTAGTTAGAGCTAATACGTCTATGAATGTTTGTTCTATCATCCATACTACATAAGTTTCAGATCACTACAATTGTTTTAGCATTAACCAAATGCCACCAACCCACAACATCCATTACCTATTCACTTCTTCTTTTTGCCCATGATGAAATTAGCAAGACATTTAAACATCCCTTTGGTTTGCTGGAATTCTTACGAAGGACTTGGAATGCTCGGAAGTTGAAAAATGTAGGAGATAGGGTCAAGTTGATAGTTTTGAATCGAATCGTTTTAATCAACCTCGACTTCATCAGAGGAGTCGGTAGGAGGATGTGGCCTTTTACCTTCAACCATAAATCTATTTGCACGTCCCCCGGTGAGAGGTACCATGACATAATCAGCAAGAAAGTGGTCATCGTTCATGGGAGAAGGTTGCATTTCACGAACGTGTCTTGCAAGGCGAGTGAGTAGCATGGCATTGGGGAGAACCATTTTTCGGTTTTGAAGACCTTAACCATTCTCTTGGCCATGTAGTAAGCAAGGTTGAAAGGTATTTGTTGGATGAGACAATAGATCATGTAGGCGAGACAAGCATTGGGGTAATCTTTTTTTCCAACTAGACAAATAACATTTTCTCTAAGAATTTCTTCCCATTTTTTGTAAAGTGGAAACATCTCAGAACACTCCATTTGGAATGGATCTTGATGAATAAGTTCAGAGTTTCGGGTGACACGAGTTGGTGAAATTCTTTCGATAAAGAAAATGTTTCTTACCACAATGGGGTCATCAAGAGGGGTGTGGTAAGCCGGGTTTGAATCGACCATTTGGTCGAGCTTAGAAAGAGACCACTCGTTTGAATAAATGCATACACCATGGCATGAAATGTGAAAGATTTCGGTAAACACGGTGAGGGGTAGGATAATGGTTTGATTATTGATGATAAATGATAGAGAGATTGTTCAATTATCATTGTGAATGATTCAGACACTCTTGTAGAATTTTATAAAGAAGACATGACAAATTTGTTCACTGATATCAAGGAGACAACCAAAGCTGATTCGTGAGAAGACTTCAAGAATGTTGGTATCATCAAGATAAGATTGCTCAACAACACGTCTTTCATGAAAAAGTCGTTTTTTGAGCGTCTTGAATGCTTTTCGGTCTTCGGGAGAAAGGCCATCTTTTCAAAGATGCCTTGGAATATAGTGGACGGTGTCATGGTGATCTTGTTGAGTTGACTTAGGCATGTTAGAACCTAGAACAAGACATAATGAAGGGAAGTAAGGAATGTGATAGCGTATCGTGTGCTTGTGTAGAAAATTTCTTTAATTATAAATGCTTTCGATCTTCAATCAAATGGATTTTGATTATCACAATTTGGTTGGAAATTTTTATATTAACAACACTAAACATCTCTCTCAACCTTTATATGATTATGTCTTAGAAAATCATTTAGTTGTGGTTTTGAGAAGATCATTTTTGTAATTTCTAACTAGCATATTTGTCTTAGGTTACTAATATATACAATGTGATATCAATGAATAGTTACTTGTGATAAACCTTTTTGGATAAAAAATTAGGAGCTAAAAACCTAGAATTTGATAAATTATAATGTAGTCAAATCCATTACTTACAAAGATGATTAGTTCACAAAGGAAGATGGTGATTTAGCTCCAGGAAGAGTAGGGATGATTTTTGGGTCGAATTAATAAGAGAATGGTAAAGTAGAAGTGCACAGTGATCATCAAACATATAGCATGTTTGCTGATATGTTGGTTCCTCTGTATCCTTTGAAAAAGGGATCTGACACCTTATAGCCAAGGAATCCGGCTATTCAGTAATCACACAGGTTAGTATGTTTTATTTTTTGAAGTAAAGTTTTGATCCTAATTATTGTGAGTTCAATTTTTATTAATGTAAACTATGACGAAACACTTAATGATCCTAAGTGTATAGTAAGGTTTGATAGAAGCGAGAATTTGCGTATATTAAATATCTAGAGTTGTGAGAATGAGAAAGAAAGTGAACACAAGTTAAAGTAAACAAAATAAATATTAAATTTCATTCATTTCAATGCACAATGCAATACAAAGGATTGGATAAATGAGAAACATCAATGCCTAGCACAAAATACAAAGCTCCTCGCGTGAACTTGATTATTGGGTAGACGAGCGCGGCGAGAGAAATGATGATGATCATAAGGACAATACTAAATTTTTTTGCGGAGATTATCTTTTTATTTTCAAGAGAGTTTTTAGGAGATGGGTGTTAATTTGAATTTTTAGTTGTGAATGAAGTTGGAATGAGAGGGATTTTAAAACAAGATTTTGAAAAGATGAATCACTGTAGCTAGACGTTCGAGTGGTGTGGGGAATTGTGACGGGTGATTTTTTTGAATTTTGTGGTTTGATATTTGCACATATTTCACCTTAGGGTTAGATAACAAAGATTTTAGACACACCGAATCATTTAAGACAAGCATGATTCTAGAAAAAAAATATACTAACGGAAAACATGTATATAATTATGAAAAGTTAGCAAGACTACTTATAAATATATTACCATATATTAGTAGAGAAGATTCTAGCTAGAAGCAAGAAGACGCGTGTTATGAGAAAAGTTATTTAATTAAGTAACATGCATTTTCTTTTCTTTTAGAGACTTCTTAAGACCATTTTCAAGAGATACCTTCATAAGCTGTTGGTACAGTTGAAGGTTTTTAGACAAAGGATTATGATAGATCCTTAGTGTGTCAACTTCGATATTTCCTCAGATAAAAAATGTTTGAAGTTTCCTATCATAAAGATACTTAAAACAAAATTTGTTAGAATTATTAAAGAAAAATAATTAATACCAAATCTAACAATATACAAACATAGGCGTTTTATCCTTTTTGTGAAAAAGTAGATTTGATGTTAGTTTTTACAATGGTTTTTCTTCTTTGTAGTTTTCAAAACATACATGGATCGTATCAAGTTTTTAAAGTACAATATATTCTAAGAAACCTGGTAACGTATCTCTGAGGCCAATTGTAGAAAACTAGAGGGGGGGTTGAATAGTTTTACTGATTAAAACTTTGTTTTAAAACTTTAGATAAAATTATGTGAATCTATTTTGAAAGTGTATTGGATATTGATAGTTAGATGTAAATAAATTATATTAATAGATAGAGAAAGAAAGACACAACCATAACAAAAGTATTTATAGTGGTTCGGCTACAAGGTTACCTTCCTTGCCCAACTCCACTCCCCGAGTACCCAACTCTAGAGTTTGTAAACACTACACCACAAGCTCTTTATCTTGGCGGAGAATCCTTTACAACGTTGCTTACATTCTTTTCGGTACAAAGCTACATACCGGGTTCTTCCACAAGGTAAAACCAAACCTACATCACCTACCGTTTATCCGGTACAAGGCTAGATATCGGGTTCTTCCACAAGGTAGAACCAAACCTACATCGCATACACTTTATCCGGTACAAGGCTAGATACCAAGTTCCTTTACAATAGAGGAACTAATCTAAACACCACTAGATAAAACACCACACCTATGACATACTTGAGAGGAACCAACAACAACGGACACTTATGTGATCTTGTGATGATGATGAATTCTAGCAATCCATGTCTTCGAGCTTGCAAGTCTTCTATGCTAAACGTTGTGATCTCGCCTTTAAGAGGAACCTAGAGAATCACTAAGAGAAAAGCTACATAGATGATCCTTAGATCAGAGGTTTGAGAGTTAAGAATATAGAGAGAATATATATCTAAAAGTGGTGAAAAGAAATGAGGAAATGGCCAACTATTTATATGTAAATTGTCCTCTGATCAGCCGAATTCACTGGATCCTTTCTTAAAGGGGTCCGGCCAGTTCAAACCAAAGTATCCGGCAAATGGGTCAGTCCAGTCCGGATTTTGGGTTACAATTTCGGGTTTAGGTTATGGGTTATGGACTACGGGTCATGTGATTTCACGCATGATGCAATAGACATCTTGGGTCATGGGTTATGGACTTTGGGTCATGGGTCATGGACTTTGGATCACGGGTCATGTTTTTTACCCATTGTGATGTCATGCATGATGTAACGAGCATGGTATTTTATAAAAATGTAAGTAAGTGATGCAGGTTTTACTAACCAGGTTTTAATATTTATTGTCTCGTTATACCTATGGTCTACCCTAATGCACTAACGGGCAGTGTACCCGGTCGTATGTAGTGTAGTATTCGGTAAAACCGAGGTCGTCCCAAGAGCTATGTGTGTGGATTTAAACTAAGTCTAGGTGTCACAGATTTTAATAGGTTGAAATTATTAATTGAAACTAAAGACAAGAAAATAAAAGATAGCAAGTAAAGGCAAGGGTTGTGATCAATAGAGGAGAAGTGTGCTAACCTAGTTAGTCATCCTATCATGTTAAGTTCACGTTTAATTACTTCCAATTGCTTCAAGTGGGGGTAAAAGTCGCTAGGACAGCATTTGGTCAGTTCGTCCTAACCTATCAGCAAAGGTTTCCACCGGAGATCGCAGGTGACCCGTTGAAAGTCCAGTTGTTTTTAGTCTCCTAAGCCAAGTCATTAAGTGCCGCTACATGCAAGATTTGTAACAATGAGTGTTAGGATTTTGTGAATCCGGTAGTTAAAGAGTCGGTCACCTCAAGTATATGTATTCGTTATAAAGCTCGTAGTCGTAGTTATTTAGTGTTAGTAAGTAGTTTATTAAGTAACACTGCGGAGGACGGACGGGTCTTTACCAACGGTATGCCTGATCCACAGCCCGTAGGAGGCGTGTCTTGTAAGAACCTATAAATACCCTTTGCCTAGCAAGGCAAAGGGTTGGAGCTTTCATAATATCATTTTTCTTTATCTCTCTAAGTTCCCAACTCTCTTCCACTTTCTCTCTCTAAAACTTCAAACCATTCGACTCATATAGTGTTATGTGATGTGTTTATGAAAACCAATATGTTATAAATGGTATCAAGAGCCATAGTTTGATCACTCACCTTTCATGTTCTTGGATTTCTAGTGGTTTTTCATAAGGTATTTTGGGTTTGAATGAGTTTAGAGTAGTTTTCATCATTTGGATCATTTCTTGTGTTAAAGTTTGAATTTTGATAGTACTTTTGTGTTTAGAATCATTATAAGTGTTTAGGTTTTGGTTTGCAAGGCTTGAATCATCGTGGTTGGATTGTTTTTGGATTGAAAAGTGTTGTTTTTGAAAGTTTCATGTATGCGATTTGAGTCTCGAATAGAATTTCTTCTATGCGGTTTGTCCTAAAAACTGTGTGATTTGTATCTAAAATGAACGCTTATTGAAGCGGTTTGTCATAATTTGTATGCGATTTGTCATATTTTGTGAAGCGATTTGACTAGTATGCGGTTTATCTATTGAGAAAAAACGACAAGAAAGGACAAAGTAGTGGAAGTAGTGGGTGTACTTGTGTACTATGTAATTTGTCAGTTTATGCGGTTTGAGTGTTATGCGGTTTGTCTGCTAAGCGTTTTGTCAACTTAAGCGATTTGTCTCTTAAGCGATTTGTTAATCAAGCGATTTGACACTTAAGCGTTTTGACACTTAAGCGATTTGAGTAGGAAGCGATTTGTCAAAGGTGCGATTTGACTGAAGCGGTTTGTCAAGGGTGCGATTTGACTGAAGCGGTTTGACAAGTGTGCGATTTGTCTATTGAGACTTGTCGTTTCTTCGTGTTACGTTTTTTGGTTTTCTCCTGATTTAGTAAAATCCCGTGAAACAATCTATTTCCCGGTTTAATCAAAGAGTAGTAAAATCCCGTGGAATCTGTAATCATGTCTACGATCACTTCTTCCGTTGCTGATGACGTTCAAGCTGCAGAATCTGATACTCGTCCTCCCATGTTGGATAGAACCGATTATGACTCTTGGGGCTTAAAGAATTAGACTGTATTGCTTAGGAAAGGAAAATGGGGTTAACATCCTTAAGTCAATTGATGAAGGACCATATCAAATTGAGACTACCAGAGATATCCTTGAAACTGCTGCTGATGGTTCAGTTGTATTGGGATTAGATAGACCAAAGATGTATGATGAGCTTGATGATAAGGAGAAGAAGAGATACGATGCAGACGTCAGGGCTTCAAACATTATACTTCAGGGTTTACCTAAGGACATTTACAAGTTGATCAATCACAACACTAAAGCTAAGGTAGTATGGGACAATGTTAAGATGCTTCTCTCTGGTTCAGAATTGACTAAAGAAGATAGGGAGTCTCAGCTGTATGATGACTTTGAGAACTTTAAAATGAAACCAGGGGAAAGTGTTACTGAATATTATGTGAGATTCCACAAGCTTGTGAATGATATGAGGAATATCAAAATGACAATGCCAAATATTCAGCTCAATTCAAAGTTTGTGAACAACATGAATCCCGAATGGCACAAATTTGTCACTGCAGTCAAACTGAACAAAGGATTGAGGAACACCAATTACGAGTAATTGTATACTTATTTGCTTCAAAATGAGAAGCATGCTGCTTTTGAACGAATGGTCATGGAAAAGTTTAATACCAGTACTGGTGATGCAAGTTCTTCAAATGATTCAACCGCATTCTACACTAATGTGGGAATAACTACCAAAGCATCACAAGTTATACCTACTGGGGATGGTAACCAAAAACTCATTCCAGATCCAAGTTATAAGCCTTCAGGCTCATTTATGGAACAACTTGTCAATCAACTAGCTCTAATGGTTAAGCAAAACCTGAACTTTACCCCACATACCAACAATCATATCAGAACTGCTTTTAATCTTCACAATCATGCTACGGTTAAGGATGGAAGGGTAGTTGTGCAAAACGTGCAGGGAAGGCATAATGCTTATCTTCCACATAATGAGCAAGGAAATGTTGGGGTTGGTGCTTGTTATGGGAATGCTGGTATAGGTGGAGGATATGTGGGTAATCAGAATCGTGGAAGGAACATGGCCCATGGACAAGGAAAGCCAATCAAGTGCTACAACTGTGGTGGAGAAGGACACATAGCAAGGAACTGCACTCTTCCAAAACGTCCACAAAATGCATAGTACTTCAGGGACAAAATGCTATTGGTGCAAGCTCAAGATAGTGGCGTTGTGTTAAATGAGGAAGAATTACTATTCCTAGCTGAGGGAAATGCCAAAACTTATGATGCTGATGTGGATGAACAGCCAGTGCAGGGTATGGGTCAGAACAATCCCAATGCATTTCAAGTTGCAGACTGTGATGCATTTGATTCAGATGTAGATGATGAACCAACTGCCCAGACCATCTTCATGGCTAGCATTTCACCAATGGTCTCTCCAAAGGTCTCTTCACCACACCAGGCCAGTCCCTCCAAGGAATCGATCATATCAGAGGTATTGAAATTATACGATGAAATTGATGGGCAAAAGATTCGCAACAAAGTACAATCAACTGAAATCATTGAATCAAATATTGAAAATATGGGTAATAGCAATGTTGTCCCACATGATCAATATGTGAAACAAGATGAAAGTGAAATTGTACCAAGTGATGCATCTTCTGCAGTCAATGATGACTATATTTTTTATGAATACACTACATGTGCTCCTGATGATTCCATAACCTCGGAACTAAATGCCTATAAAGAACAAGTTGCCATATATGAACAGCGTGCTAAATTTGAACTAACTACCCGTGAGTAGGAGATGGATAACCAAATACGTACAGTTATTAGAAAAAGTAATTTTAGGGAAGAAATGTTAAAACAAGATTTAAACTCCTTACAAGAAAAGCTCAATAAAACTGTTAAGCAAAAGCAAGAACTTCAAGAAAATGTAAAAGTGCTTAAACATGAATTTAATGCTAAGGAATCAAAACTTTTAAATGACTTTTCCAACCTAAAAACTTTGAAAAACAAACTTGAAAACAAACTGTACGTACAAGGGAACACCATTCAGACTGCTCACGTGATCACTAAGCATAGAGTCTAAAGCGATAAGCATAGTATTCCCCTTGTAGAGGAACCCAATCCCGAGTATGGTAAAATAGCTAGAGCTGCTCAAAAGGTAGTCTATGATGGTAATGAGATCCTTAAGCCTAGGCAAACACCATCATGTATAGGAAGCACTGAAGAGGAGAGAAAATTAGAAGATGCCTCTAGGGAGAAAATGGCAAATAAGTTAAATGATCCTTGGTGTATAAAGAATAATATAACGCTTGAATCCCATGATTACACTAAAGAAAATTGGATGGCCTTTAATAAGTTTAAACCTCAAACTTAATTAACCCCTGAGCAAGTGTTCTGGAAGAAAGATTTGGATAAAAAAAATTGATAATCTTATTGAGAAGAATTCTCCGTGTAGGAAATTGCCTCCAGCCACTGTGTATCCCCCTAATACATGTAAGAAGAGAATTACACCCATAGGGATTACTGAAGGGGAAAGGGGTTTTGAGCAAACTAAAGAGTGTTATTTAATTGAGGTCATGCCTTTCTTTAAACAACTAAAAGAACAATTTGAGAGTCTTCAAAAGGGCATATATACAGAGATTAAAGAAATGAAAAAGGTGTTTAATGAAATGGAAATTGAGGTCAAAGATTATGAACGTAAGCTTAAAAGTAATGAAATTGAGAGGAAAAATATGCATATCTTAAATGATAACTTGATTTCTAGATGTGTTGCTCAGGATGTGTTCTACATTGTTACAAATTATTCTATTACTGCTTCTCAATTTCATGAATTATCTGTTGCCTTGAAAGTTTCCCATGATCGTGTCATTGAGCTTGAGTCCACAAATTCAAAATTGTATGAGAAAATAGAACAAGATGATCATGATAACTTGGTCAAACATTTTTCTAAATTGGAAGTTGAACATCTTGCTTTGCAATTAAAATATCAACATCTAAAAGAAAATGTTAAAACCTCAAATGCCAAGACATCCTCGGATGCTCCTGAGTTTGATACAGTTTTTGAAATTAGCAAACGCGATGAACATATTCGAGCTCATTGTAACACGATCAAAAGATTGAAAACCCAAATCTCACAATTAAAGAGTGAAAAGAATTATGTGACTGGCTCCCAAATGCCTCCTCCTTTAGATTCTCAGAATTCTCAGAATTTTCATCTTCAAAACATCATTAATGCATTACAACATGAAAATGAATGTTTTCTAGCGGAAAATGAAAATGTTAAATTGCATTTCAAAGAGTTATATGAATCAATTAAAGTCACTCGTGACAAGAACAACGAAAAGGTAACTTCTTTGCAAAATGAAATTGAGAATCTGAAGAGTCAGGTAAAAGGGAAAATGCCAATCACCAATTGTGAGACTACTGCACCAAAGGTGCCTGCTTGTGCTAAATATGCTATGACTGTGAAGTAGATTCCACCTCATCTTAGGAATAATGAACTTGCACTTCAAACATATTTTTCGTACCTTAAGGATAGTCTAGAATGTCTCCGTGAGATTGTCGAAGAGGATAAGATAGAGAAGCCACTTGATAGTGCGATTCAGGATGCATGCTTATATGCCAAACGATCTCAGGAGCTGTTAGAATGCCTAATAACTATATGTCCTAAATTTGGTACTAAGAAAGATAGAGTAGTTATGCCTTGCTCTATGCCCAAAGTCAAGCAAGTGTCCTTTGATGTGCCTCCTAGTACTTCAGATCCCAGCACTTCTAGACCAGGAATGCAGAAAGTAGTGAAACCAACTAATGTTCCCATCGTTCCCTCTACAGGAGTAATCAGTTACGCTAAGGCAAGCAGGTCAAAGCCTCCAGGCAATACAAAGCAAGATAGGACCTCGCAAGCTAAGAGTGATCAAGGGAAGGAAGTAGAAGACCATTCTAGGAACAATAAGTTTGAGTTTAATAAGACGAATCGTGTTAATTCTAGTATTAGCTATAAGCGTACTGTAATTAATTCGATTCGTCTTATTAAACTCAAACTTATTGTTCCTAGAATGGTCTTCTACTTCCTTCCCTTGATCACTCTTAGCTTGAGAGGTCCTATCTTGCTTTGTATTACCTGGAGGCTTTGACCTGTTTGCCTTAGCGTCACTGATTACTCCTGTAGAGGGAACGATGAGAACATTAGTTGGTTTCACTACTTTCTGCATTCCTGGTCTAGAAGTGCTGGGATCTGAAGTACTAGGAGGCACATCAAAGGACACTTGCTTAACTACTCTATCTTTCAAAGTGCAGGTTCCCTCTAATATGTGCAAAACTGTTTTGAATATCGATGCACATATTGAGGGGGAGCAATCAAATGAAAACCTCATCCTTCCCAAAATATTTTGTACAAAGTACTTAAAATACGTGATTTGATTAGGGAAGTGATGATGATATCTTTAGAAAATAGTTAATCAAAGATTGAATTTCTCATTCTTAATCTAAGATTTCAAAGTCCTCTTGCCTCCATGTGCTAAAACAACTTCGAATACTTGAAGCACATATTGAGGGGGAGCTTTTCTAAAATATCAAAAACAATTAAGGTACAAAATGCTTGGCTTTTACATCACAAGTACCTTGATTGATTTTCAAATGGTTTTCAATTGGTTTCGAGGCGGAATGAACAATACCTAAAGACCGACCATATTTACTTTATGCACAGAGATATAAGAATTGTTGGGTTAGGTATTCGTTCCTATGATCCCGCCAGAGCCGGAGGGATCTACCCAGGGACAATCCACTAGATAGTGTAGAGTCCTTAGATATATTGCAAAAAAAAGAGGAGAAAATGAGAAAAGGGAGGAGTGCTGACTGAGACAGAGCTAGGACTGGAATGAACCCAACAAGGTTCTAGTAATGAAGTCTCGGTAAGCACTGAAGGGGTTGAAGAATAAAAAAGAAATAAAATGAGAAAAGGTTGAAAAGAAATAGCCCTCCAATAATTCAACCTTAGGGCAGAAACCGGGTTCAATTCATATGCTACTGGTTGTTACTAAGGTAACGCCGGTATTGAAGACAAGACTTCATGGACCCAGTGACGCACTGCACCTTAACTTCCCAAGCTACTCAAGTTTCTCTTAAAAGGACTTGTTTCATTCTCACGGGGAACCTACATAATCTACCGACTATCTCCTAAAGATTGTTGATATTAAAGAAGGATACCCTCTCCCTAGTCTCTGGCATAGGAACCAAATGTGCACTATTGAGTCTAGAGCCAAGAGATCATCAATAAATCTCATTAGGGCACACAATTAATGAAGACTTGCTGTTTCACACAATGTGGAAAGTAAGAATATATTAAGAGTCATACGCATTATTCTTGTGGTACTGCCAGAACATCCGAGTGATATATATAAATATTCACAATGAAGATGGAAAGCCTTCTAGAGCCAACATCGAACAAGCTCTTGGTGGGTGGCATGTGAGATCTATTCAATAGATCAATCATGTGACAACTGGACAGAAATAATGGGGCGATTCACTAATGAATCAATCCTGGTTCAGGAAATGGATTGACGGATACCTTTGAAAAAAACCAGTCATTGTGCTCAAAATTATTTCTCTATCACATCGACTGTGTAGTAAGTTTTTCTAATTAAAAGGGTATTTATGATTGAAAATTGATTTTTCTTATAAAACCTTCGTTGTATTGCCAAAAATTTGTTCTGTTAAGCAATACACGATTGTTTTTCAAATCATTTTCTTCAATCAGCGAATCTCAATTTGCTGGTTCACTCACTCCGCGTTGTCTTCTTTGAGACGTTCCGGTTTGAGAACGGCTAGAGCAGCTGCGAAACCCTGTCAAGGAGATTCTTCGGAATTATACCTGATCACAGGCAGTACTTGTACTGATTAACGGGGAACCATGGCCCGTGCACCTCAATTCAACGAAAGTGATCAAAGACACTTTAGTGCACTTTTATTGCTAACTGTTGTCTGCAGGAACACCCGACGGTTGCAGCTGATCAGAATTGAGGACTCAATCCATAACCGCATGCTCACACATCGCATTCACTTATAAAGAAATCATGATAAGTGCATATCTTCATCAACTGGCTCTGATATTTACCAACCATGCTTCTGCTACGCTACTGGAAATATTATGAATCAACAAAAGCTTCCGCTACTCTGATGAGAAGATATCATGATCCAAAATGTGAGCATGTCGGTCCAAAAGTCACAACATCACATGATGGCGATACAACAAAAGGATGAGTCAGAGATTTACTGTGGCTGATGATCTCAAAGCTGGCTTAAAACTCACCATCACGTGGATCAGTTATAGACCTCCACTTGATGCAACAAAACATGCGGAACATGAAGAATCAAAGACTACATGCTACAGATCAAAGAACTTAATCAAGAACCCAAGAACACCAAAATGTAATATCTGTTTGTAATAAATGTAAACTGAGGTGACCTCCCTTAGGGGGAGATTGTTAGGATTTTGTGAATCCGGTAGTTAAAGAGTCGGTCACCTCAAGTATATGTATTCGTTAGAAAGCTCGTAGTCGTAGTTATTTAGTGTTAGTAAGTAATTTATTAAGTAACACCGCAGAGGACGGACGGGTCTTTACCCACTGTATGCCTGATCCATAGCCCGTAGGAGGCGTGTCTTGTAAGAACCTATAAATACCCTTTGCCTAGCAAGGCAAAGGGTTGGAGCTTTCATAATATCATTTTTCTTTGTCTCTCTAAGTTCCCAACTCTCTTCCACTTTCTCTCTCTAGAACTTCAAACCATTCGACTCATATAGTGTTATGTGATGTGTTTATGAAAACCAATATGTTACAATGAGTGCCCGAGCGCTAACATTTAAACACTCATCCTTAACTTCTTAAGTTCATCCAAACGGTAGGTGATCAGTTGGTCAAATCGCACAAGCGAAGAAGGGTCGTCAGTTGGTCAATTCTTACCCTTCCCACTCAGTCTAACTACTTAGGGTCAGTTGGTCATATCTCCTAAGTAACTAGCCACTACCGCCATTCAAAACTATCGAAACAAGGGTAGCTACCAACAAACTATGCATGCATACACTAGTAACAATTATACGGAAGCAATGTAAACATAAACAAAACAATTAAGGAATCATAACTAGGCTAGCACCAGAGGTGCTTAGCCGCTCATATTAACTAAAAAAATTGATCCAATGTTTAACATTACGAAATACATGAATTGAAAGAAAATAAAAGATAAAATGCTAATGCTTATCGTGATTTCTCCCTTGGAGATGGCTCCGTATGCTCCCTAAGATCTGCCTTCAACCTTCTACCCACGTTCTCTGAATTGATGTGTGAAGTGGATGATTAGAAATGATGGAATTTGGGCGGTATTTATAGGCCAGATCTTGTTACGGCGTAACTTAAATTAAGAGTTACGCCGTAACATCCATTTCTTCGTAATTTTCTCTAGAAAAGCTGGTTACGGCGTAACATCAGGAATGAGTTACGCCGTATCTTCAATAAATCGTGATTACGACGTAATTGTGGAAATAGTTACGTCGTAGCTTGCAGCGGCGCGGACCCTCATTTGACCTAATTAGTTACGGCGTAATCTTTGAATGGAGTTACGACGTAATCTTCCGTTTAGTTGGTTTTCTGGGCCACGCTTCTGTTATGGCGTAATGTGAGAGGGGAGTTACGCCGTAACATCTTCAAATAGAGCATACTATCATATATCTTCAATAAACTCTCCAAATCCACGCCTCTTTAGCTCTAATGCTCGTAATTTACTTGAAAGTGAAATATAGTGGAAAACAAGCGTAAATCCATATAAATGATATAAAATACGAGCATTATCGGGGGAAATTGACACTTAATATTCAGGATTATTTGATGTTATCAAATATCCCCCACTTGAACTCTACTTGCCTTCAAGTAGACGTTAAAGATATATCCCATTACCTAGAAAATATAAGTTTACAAATCCCAGATGCTAGAATAAAACAAAGCCGAACACCTCACGAAATGGGAACAAAACACTCAAATCTCTCAACTATTCTAAGTGTCAATTTCGGGGTGATCACTCATTGCATAGTCATAGCATGTATTCTATCATAAGCTTGGCGGTTACACAAATCTCAACCACTAGAATTAAGGGCTAAACAATTCTCGAAGGCAATATGGGTAGACACGACAAAGGTTAAGGGTGATTTGTCATTACTAACATGTTACGGCGAAGTGGAAAAAATCAATGATACATGACCAAATCCATGGCCAAGACACCAAAGATTGTTCGATGCATCACCTAGACACGCTTCATGACTAAAGGGTAGGATAAGACATGGGATAAAATTGGTGTAAAATAAAATCAAGCAGATAGTCTAAATCTATAACCAAGTCATCACCACTTACCGTCCGTCCAAAGTTCAAGTTTCGAAGTTAAGAAACCGGATCATGATAATACCAGGTAGATGTGCAATTAGAGGACGTCATGATGGGCACATTACCAACTCCATTCATCAAATGTGACCGAGGTGGCCTCCTCGATACTAAATCTATAGTAAGCTCATAACATAGTGCTTATAACTTTGCACTTTACAATCAAATGAATAATAATAACTATTATATATATATATATATATATATATATTTGAATCTCATCTTTTTTTTTCAACAAACATAACAACTAAACATAACATCCCCCCACTTGAGATGAACAATATGAGAATTTGAGGGGTCTTCAATGATCTTTAAGAATATGTCGTCGATGAAAGCGTGATTCCCGAACCTTTCCACTTGAACCTTGAACTTAGGCAAATACTGACTTCCCAATTACAAATAAAGACTACAGGGTAGGCTAAGGTGTAAGGGTGTAACGAAACAATATGTTGGGTGAACAAAATGAAAGGAATGGCTCAGATGGGTGTATCTAGGGGTATCTTGCACTAAAGGTGAGTGCAACAAAGGGTTTAACATGGGGGTCGAGAAGTCAAGGTGACTAATCGATAGACACACAATGATAGGCTATTTGGATGATAATCCTATAATACTGCCTTCTTAAACTGAAAGGTCCAAATACATCGAGCTAACTCAACATACCTCGTCTATGGTCTCGAAATGATGTAAAGGCCAAGTTCTAAAGTTTACAAGCTACCGGCACACTCATAATTTGGTGGATTTGGGGTAAAAATTTGGAAACGGATAAGGCTAATCTCACCATATAATATCAAGGGTTATAATGTGCTCGGCTAAGGTCTAATCTAGTTAGGTTAAGAAAAACATGTCAAAATTTTAAAAATGGCATAATTTTTCAAAATAAACTAGAAAAACGAGGGCAAAATAAAGTTCAAGAGACAATTCTACTCCCGTCCCCCCACTTGAAATGTACAAAGTCCCTTTTGTACTAAGCGTTAAATAAAGGTGAAGAGAAAAGTAGAATTAGAGCGAGAACTTCCCTGAAATTTGCTTCAAAAAGAAAGAAGGCCCACAAAATGAATCGTACCTTCGCATAAGCATCCACGAGCAAACTTCAATCCCTGAAATCACACTACCGACAAGCATAATTCTAAAAAAGAAAAAGAAAAATGAAAAAGAAACCTAACTCACTTTCGTAGGAATCACGGTTGCATTTAGCGTATGCAACAAGCCTTTTAAACCACTTGGTGTCCCAAGTGGACGAGTGTAGTCTCGTGAGGGCTTACAGGGAACATACGCACAAAGTTCATTTAAAAAACTAATACAAGGTTATTGTGTTTAAAAAGAAAGAAGTGTTACAGAGGATAGTTACGTCGTAACTCCCATAAGGAGTTACGCCGTAATTAAGCAAAACCTGGCAGACGCTACAGGAGTGTAGCTACAGCGTAACCATTGCATGGGATTACGCCGTAATTGGTAATGCTCTGAGAAGAACTACTGCAAAAAGTATGTTACGACGTAACCATAAGATTGAGTTACGCGGTAACTGTGGACAGATCAGGTCCCCGTTCAGCATGCTACAGCAACTTTTCTCCGTTTTCCTCCAAAAATGGTTAAAAACACAAAACCCAACAAAAATGAAAATAAAACAAATGAAAGGGATAATTCGGGTTGTCTCCCGAAAGAGCACTTTTCTTTATTTACGAGTCTTTAAGTTAGACTCAGAGCCTCGGGGCTTTATGGTGGCATGCGAACTTGGTCAACCTCCTCAATATCCTTCATCAAGTTATGTCTGACCCAGGCAACATTTGCAGCGGTGCGGAGATATTCCTTAGTCTCGATCTTCCGAATTTTGCAAAACTTTTCGTCCGGCCCCAAGTGGTATCTAGTGAACTCGTACTTTTCGGCTACAATTGATGGCGGTTTTTTATATGGAATGCCATGAAGCTTGCACCTTCTTTGCTCATATTCGTCATCCTCAAGGTCAGTTAACCCTGCTTCACTTTGTGGCTCAAGGTGGTCCATGATTCCTTTTATATCATAATCATTGGTATCAACTGATTCATCAATATGCCCATGTTTACATTCTTCTCTTGTATCCGTGTTGTCATCATTATTTAAGTTACCCGTATCCTGAGAAGTCTCTTCACATGGGCTATCTTCGTTCATGCAATCCTTCCAAATTTTATTCTTAGTGGAAGCATCAACGTTTCTATATTTGATTTTAATCCAATCGTTAAATCTTAATTTGTCTAACCACCGTATCTCGGTTCTTCTATCGTCATTGGTTGAAGTCCACAAAAATCTGTTATCTCCTACTCTAACCATACTACTTCCCCCATCACTGTTGTTATCATACGGTTTACAGGAAGCCCAAGAATCCCCATCAATGGTTTTTATTTTCTCACACCAATGCTTTTGAGCAAAGGTATCAGCGATCGAATTTTTCGTTTCTTTATGATTTGCATCATTATCAGTGGTTTTACTGCGGCTAAGATTAGTCCAGATTTTTCTTTTAACATCATTGCCAACTTCCCCATACACAATTCGTAACCAAGCTTCGAATGTTATGCCTTTATCATTAGTTGAGGACCACAGGTACTTAGTGTTTTTTACTCTTTCTTTATCATGCCTACAATCACAGATGTCCTCATAGGGGTTACAAGAAGCCCAAAGATCATATCCTCTGTCATTGTCAATAGGGATAGCCTTGCACCAATGGTTTTTTAATTTGGGAAAGTACTTGTAATCAACTTTCTGGGGCCAAACATCTTTAGAATCAAGTTCTAGCACTTGATTGATGTTGTCCTTTGTTTTTGAGAAGTGGTTGCGACGTACTCTTCCACTGTTGTATCCTTCAACTTCCCTTCCCTGCGTATTACGACTATTAGCAGTACAGTGCTTGCACTGGATTGATGTTGTCCTTTGTTTTCGAGAAGTGGTAAGAGCAATTTTGTTTTTTCCTTTTTTGATAACACAAACAGTTTCGATAGGGTGACACTTTCCAACGTCATCCATATTCAGGGTAAGTTTTCTATCGTTGATTTTTAATGTAATGATTTTTTTGAAAACGTTAATATTTGCTCGTGCGGTGGCCAGAAGGGGTCTGCCCAAAATTAATGGAATGTCGAGATCTTCTTCCATGTCTAAAATAACAAAGTCGACAGGAAGAGTAAAATTATTAATCTTAATGAGCACATTCTCAACTACCCCTCTAGGTATGCTCACCGTTCTATCAGCCATTTCAATCGTCATGCAAAGGGGTTTGACAGGACCAAGATTTAGTCTTTTACACATGGAAAATGGCATGATACTTATGCTAGCTCGTAGGTCAGCTAAGACATTAATATTATGAAAATTATTAATAGAGCAAGGGAGAATGAAACTTCCTGGGTCTTTTTCCTTTAGAGGAATCTGATTCAGGACAACTGCTGAGCATCTGGCTTTTAACTTTACTTCATTTTCCATAACAGCTTCTATATCCGTATGTTGTTCTATTTTCAGAAAGCTTGTATTGTCATCTTTTATACTTGCTTGTTTGGGGAAGCCAGCAAGCTCCTCTTCATCGTACTTGAAAGGGGTGTAAAGAGGTTTTCCGTTATTGGAAAATATGGCTTTACAGAAACTGTCATCACTTGAGCTGTCTTTATTAATTTCATTTACCCTCATCCCAGATTTCTTTTCAGTGTCTTCTAAACCCTTATGACGAGCAAGGAGGGTGGCTCTTGTTTCTTGAAATTTTTGGAACAATGTGTCCCTGCTGGCCTGTCGCTTGGTATCTTCCTCCAAATACTTATTTATTGATTCTTCGAGTGAAGATTTTTCTTCCTTGTAGGGATTCCGATCATAACCATGATGGAAGGGTTTTCCTATTCCATACATAACTTTTTCGATTCGGGGGCTTATGTTCTTCATAGAGCAATCTCTAGCTAAATGTCCTCCTCCACATGTATCGCATCCTACTCGAATAGCATGCACGTTTTCCTGAAGCTTCTTCATATGTCTCCCAAGGTTTTCTAATTTGCTTGCGATGGCAGCAATGCCTTCGGAATTTTTGTCCAGGCTTCGTTTGCTTCCTCCATCATGCCATTTTTGAGAGTGATCAGCCAGTTTTTAAATGGCTTCAATGGCGAGAGTAGGAGTCATGCTCGGAATTTGTCCTTGGTAATCCAGCATTTGTCTCGTAGTTATGTTAATAACTTTGTAAAAGATGTTGACCTTTTGCTGGCTGTTTAGGTCATGAGTCGGACACTTGTAGAGGAGGTCGTTGTATCTTTCCCAGGATTGATACAACGTCTCATTGTCATCTTGTTTAAAATTATGTATTTCCGTGAGTTGTCTTGATACTTTAGAAGGTGGACAATATCTTTGAATGAAGTATCTTTTCAGGAGTGCCCACGTATCAATTGTCCCTGCTGGTAATCTATTAACCCATCTTTTTGCAGCTCCAGTAAGTGTAATTGGAAAAATTCTAAGCATAACTGCATCCTTTGAGACTCCTAGCGTATTGAACATGCTAGTAATATATTCCACATTTTCGATGTGTTCTTAAGCATCCTCTGAAGTATTTACAGAAAAGGGATTTGCTCTTAATTCCCTCATGAATTGTGGTCTTATCTCGAAATCAATATCCTCCCCAATAATTGGCCTAACGAGCCCCAACCCTTGTTCTTCTCTCGTCAACGCCAAATATTCCTCAAGAGTGAGGTCATCAATGTTAACATCTTCCATGGTACCTGAAACTTGAAAGGAGATCGTGAGAAACAAAATAAAAATGAAAGACTTAATAAAAATATTAATAACTCCCCGGCAACGGCGCCAAAAACTTGATGCAGGTTTTACTGACCAGGTTTTAATATTTATATTGTCTCGTTATACCTATGGTCTGCCCTAATGCACTAACGGGCAGTGTACCCGGTCGTGTGTAGTGTAGTATTCGGTAAAACCGAGGTTGTCCCAAGAGCTATGTGTGTGGATTTAAACTAAGTCTAGGTGTCACAGATTTTAATAGGTTGAAATGATTAATTGAAACTAAAGACAAGAAAATAAAAGATATCAAGTAAAGGCAATGGCTGTGATCAATAGATGAGAAGTGTGCTAACCTAGTTAGTCATCCTATCATGTTAAGTTCACGTTTAATTACTTCCAGTTGCTTCAAGTGGGGGTAAAAGTGGCTAGGACAACATTTGGTCTGTTCGTCCTAACCTATCAGCAAAGGTTTCCATCGGAGATCGCAGGTGACCCGTTGAAAGTTCAGTTGTTTTTAGTCCCCTAAGCCAAGTCATTAAGTACCGCTACATGCAAGATTTGTAACAATGAGTGCCCGGGTGCTAGCATTTTAAACACTCATCCCTAACTTCTTAAGTTCATCCAAACGGTAGGTGATCAGTTGGTCAAATCGCACAAGCGAAGAAGGGTTGTCAGTTGGTCAATTCTTACCCTTCCCACTCAGTCTAACTACTTAGGGTCAGTAGGTCATATCTCCTAAGTAACTAGCCACTACCGCCATTCAAAACTACCGAAACAAGGGTAGCTACCAACAAACTATGCATGCATACACTAGAAACAATTTTACGGAAGCAATGTAAACATAAACAAAACAATTAAGGAATCATAACTAGGCTAGCACCAGAGGTGCTTAGCCGCTGATATTAACTAAAACAATCGATTCAATGTTTAACATTACGAAATACATGAGTTGAAAGTAAAGAAAATATAAAATGCTAATGCTTATCGTAGGGGAGTGATTTCTCCCTTGGAGTTGGCTCCGTATACTCCCTAAGATCTGCCTTCGACCTTCTACCCACGTTCTCTGAATTGGTGTGTGAAGTGGATGATTAGAAATGATGGAATTTGGGCGGTATTTATTGGCCACATCTTGTTACGGCGTAACTTCAGTTAAGAGTTACGCTGTAACATCCATTTCTTCGTAATTTGCTCTGGAAAAGCTGGTTACGGCGTAACATCAAGAATGAGTTACGCCGTATCTTCAATAAATCGTGATTACGGCGTAATTGTGGAAATAGTTATGTCGTAGCTTGCGGCGGCGCGAACCCTCATTTGACCTAATTAGTTACGGCGTAATCTTGGGATGGAGTTACGCCGTAATCTTCCGTTTAGTTGGTTTTCTGGGCCACGCTTCTGTTACGGCGTAATGTGAGAGGGGAGTTACTCCGTAATATCTTCAAAATGAGCATAATATCATATATCTTCAATAAACTCTCCAAATCCACGTCTCTTCAGCTCTAATGCTCGTAATTTACCTGAAAGTGAAATATAGATGAAAACAAGCGTAAATCCATATAAATGATATAAAATACGAGCATTATCGAGGGAAATTGACACTTAATATTCAGGATTAATTGATTTTATCAGTAAGAAATATTACTTATATGTGTGTCATAAAAATGATTTTAGTTTTATATAAACTATTAACTAAGCATGTTTGATGATTTATTTGTTTAGTGAAATGAGTCAGTAAACTATTGGCTCAAAAACTTACGTATTTTATTTATCTCTTTAAAATGATTTTACTATTGTTATCGACAAAACATAAGAACATTGTAAAATATAAGTAAACGTTTTTACGGTTTATTTGAATTAACATAAACATTACTAACTAAAATGACTAAAACACTATATTAAAAATGAGATATCTTACTCATGCTTTACTTCTTTTATACGATTAAAAAACATGAGCAAAGATTGCCCTAAATTCTATAACTTTTATGTTTTATATTTTTTCTAATTCGAATTTAATATTTGTCAAATTTATATTTAAAAACGCAATAAAACACAATGCGTATAATTTTATACAAATTTAACAATTAAAAAAATCGCTTTTTGAATATTACATTAATAAAATGATTAATGGTGTATAGTGGTACAAAAATTAGTGCATTTAACGCAATTTTAACACTAATAATCTAAGTTAGACATTTCACTAAACATCTTGTGTGCAACAAATACGACTAACACGTCATCTTTAACGTTTTATAATTCACTCATGTGAAATCAGATTTTAGTGATTTAAAAACCTGTGTAAAAAGTGTACTAAACTCTATAATTTTCGTGTTTTAGATTTTTCATAATTCGACAGTCACGAGGGTTAAAAATAGGGTTGAAAATGAAAAAAATAATAATAAATTAAAACCCATTTGATATGTTGGAATATTTAACAAGATTTATGCCAAATTAAAAAGGATTTAATTATGGTGAAATAGATTTTTTCTAAAAGTTTGTTGCTTATAAGTTATGTGCGTTTGAAATTTGAGGATGAAATACAAAATTACCTTTTTACCCATGAGCGAATTTTCTGAATAAAATGAGAGGGGGGACACGTGTCGAATGGAGAACACTTTTTAGACTTTATATTTTGTTCCACTTTTTATTTGAGGCGCCCACCATATACGGCTCGGTTCGGTTAACAGCGGATATCTGAAAATAAAAATCAAAACCGAACTATAATAAGCGGGTTATTTCGGTTTTCGAATTTTTTTTATTTCGGTTTCTTTGAGTTCGGGTTTTTTTCGGTTTTGGATTGAACGCTTCATCTTGATTTGTAGATTTCTCGAATTTTTTAAACACCCCTAACGATAATCAGAATGGCTCGGCTCTTCTTGCTAACTTCACCGATTTCTCGAATTTTTTAAATGTTTCGTCATCCACGTACCAAATTGGAACACTTATTAAAAGTATATTGTTATTCTACAACTTAAATAAAGTTGAAAAAGTACACGTACCAAATTAGAACATATTGAAAAAGTATATTACTATTCTATAACTTAAAAAATATACATGTACCAAAACGAAACACTTTGAAAAATACATTAATATTCTACGACTTAATCCTTTACGATAAGTTACACTACACCAAAAACTCTTGAACATCTCTACCATACAATAATAATGGAGTCGCGCTCAACATCATTGATCGTCCAAAGACGGACTCACAATACGACTCGCATTCTTCTCAACCTCCTCAAAAAAACTATAACTAATCTTATATATAAGAAACGTGAGCTTGTTTCCAAGCTAACTAGGTCCAGTTACATACTATTAAAACATGTAACACGTCATTCTTCAATTTGATGATTACCAAATTAACAAAACCTATCTTAACCGAAAATAAATCAATTATCATCAAATAATGCATCGACTTGTGTATTGAAATGGCATATAATAACCAAAGTTAGACGGTATTAAGAAGTTGTATGTTACACGTGGTTCATTTTGTGATCTAACACGTACATATATATATGTTAATGTTAAAAAGCTAAACACTTGACTTTGAAGAACGGATCCCTATAATCCCTCAAATTTGACATTAAGTTAGCCCTGTGTGACCATAAGTCAGCTTGAAAGGTGTTGCCGTAATGTATATTGAGTAGCGCATTTCACAAGTTATATATTGTTTATTAAAAGTACAATTTCGTGATTTTGACTATGCAACATGCAAGCGTTAAATGCGACTATATCACATGTAATTAGAATTTGTAAAATCTTATTCAATGTTTCTCAAAAAAAAAAAAAAAAAAAAAACCAAAATTTGTTTGTTGGGTCTCATCATGTATTTTTTATAGATATCAATTAAAATCACTTGGTGAAAAGAAACATCGCACGACTAAGCTTTTTATTGTTAAAACTTAAAAGAACTCTAAGTAATTAAACGTATACATTATCACCAAAGGTGTGATAGTCTAGCAACACTTCATGTTGTATGAAAATAGGATTGTCTAAAGGGTGCTACGAGGGCAACGATTAAAGTTAGTATACAAAGAAACGTTGAATTAATTTATTTATAAACCATATTCAATTAAGTTAATTTATAAGTTATGTGTATTAAATATTTTATTTAATTTAAAAAGAAAGTTTATCTTGAATAAATTCACGTTAATTATTTGCTTTCGGGGCATCCGTTAGACAATCTCAAAAATAAAATATTTTTATTATTTTATGATAAAATTACACATTTGGTCCCTGTGGTTTACCCTAAATAACAGGTTTAGTCCCTAAGTCGTTTTAATTACATTACACATACCTATTTTTGAAACATGTTGCTCATTTAGTCCCTATTTTAAAAGATAGGGATCATCTGTGTAAATATTTACAGTTTCTTTTATTACACGGATAGTCCCTATTTCTCATAATAGGGACTAAATGGGCAACAGGTTTCAAAAATAGATATGTGTGGTGTAATTAAAACAACTTAGGGACTAAACTTGTTATTTGGGGTAAATCATAGAGACAAAAAGTGTAATTTTTTCTTATTTTATAAAGGGATTTTCTACGATATGCCACGGTGGCACATGTTTAAAAGATTAAATGAAGTAAAATTACCATATTTAAATGTGAGTTGACATTATTACTTTTCAAAACAAAAATCTGGCCAATTTTAACATCATTTTACATGAAAATTGATTTAATTTAAGAAGTAGTTATGATTAATTAATACTTCTTAAGGCATGCTTTCATCGAACAAATTAGATAAAACCTTTTATAAATGGATAGAGATCCTCTCAAGTTATTTATAACTTGATTGATCAAGTTGCAATTATTAACCGTTAGATTAAATCCAATGGCTCAAATCAAAAGAACGATTTGAGCCATTGAATTTGATCCAATGGTTGATAATTATTTAACTTGATCAATCAAGTTATAAATAACTTGAGAGGATCTCTTCCCTTTATAAATTCTGCACTGATTTATCTTTGGGTTTAAAGCCATTAATTTTTTATTTTTTATTTTATTTTAATTTTATTAGAGCCATTAATATCTGGACTCCGCCTGGGCTGTTGTTGAGCTTCTACTTCTATCCATTGGGTCTATTTTGCATTCGGCCTCCAACGTTTTCAATATGTTATTTGTATTCTCCAAATCAACATATTAGAATTTTTAGAGTATGTGTATTCTGAATAAAAGTATATAAGTCCACATAAATGTTCATTCCTAATGTAAAGGTAATAAATGAAGTATAAATGAATATATTGTGATATGAAAGCAATAATTCAGAAGGCAATGATTTGAAAATGCAAATCATAACTATAAGCTCAAAATAGAATAATAAAAGGCCATTTTCAACTTATAAGCCCAATTAAGATACATAGTATTCATGTGGAAACCTTGATGAACAAAAGAAATCTATAAATGATTAGTGCCGTGCGCATATGAGAAATATGTGTTAGGAAAATATTAGTTAAAATATAAAATGAGTATCATGAAATATTTTGAACTTATGAAACATAGAAAGACATTTTGTAAAACAATAAAATTTATTTAAACTACGCGTGTTGTTGGACCAGATCAAGTCGATTTGACATATTGACCGATTGATTTATTTAACTTGGTGTTTTGTCTTAAAGAGGCCGTTTGGTTTGCAGAATATTTTTGAAAGAAATATAATCCGTCAAATTAATTGTAATTATAATCTAATAAAGTGTAATGTAAAGGAATTGTAATTTGTCAAAAATAAAATAATACTGCACATGTTTGGTTGGTTAGAAACGTAGAGTAATTCATAATAATAATAATAATAATAATAATAATAATAACAATAAACATCGACTTAATAATAATAAACATGGGGCACCTCTGGTGGCAGTTTGCAGGTTGTGCGTGAGGTTTTAGCCGAACCATCCCCACTATGGTCTAATATTGATGATGATAGCTTGGATTTGGGTGACCGCAATGTCAAGCAATGTAAGAGGAAGATTTGTGATGGTCATTATACTACTGCGGTCAGAGTTCTTTCGTCTTCTGGTATTGCACCTTATGATGTTTCTACTCTTGAGGACTTAAAAGCTAAGCACCATTTCCAGTCTGCTCCTCTTTTACCCGATATACCTATTGATCATCATCACCTTGCCGCATCTCCTGCTACGGTTCTTGACATGATCAAGAGTTTCCCTCGTGGTACTTCATGTGGACGGGATGGGTTGCGTGCCCAACACCTTTTGGATTGTTTAAATGGTGCAGCTGTGGCTATTTCTGATGAGTTGGTCGCTTCTATCGCCCAAGTGGTGAACCTTTTTCTTGCTGGTAAATGCCCGAGGGTGTTGGGTGAGTACATTGCTAGTGCTCCTCTCACACCCTTAGTCAAACCAGGAGGGGGTATCCGTCCTATTGCTGTTGGGACTGTTTGGAGGCGGTTAGTTTCCAAGGTTTGTGCATCCATGATTGGCCATTCTTCAGATGGTTATTTAGATGATTTACAATTTGGTGTTGGGGTATCGGGTGGAGGGGAGGCTATTCTCCATGCTGTGAATCGTTTGATTGAGGATCGTGGGGGTGATGTTGGTCTTTCTATGTTGTTAGTTGACTTTAAAAACGCTTTCAACATGGTGGATCGGGTTGTTATGTTGCGTGAGCTTCAGCTTCACTTCCCGGCTATTTCACGGTGGGTGGAATTCTGTTACTCCAGTCCTGCCAGATTATATTATGGTGAGCATACTCTTTGGTCTCATCAAGGTGTGCAACAAGGTGACCCGCTTGGGCCTCTTCTCTTTGCTTTATTGTTACATCCCCTGGCATGTAAGATTAGAGACTCTTTTGACCTTTCTTTTCAAGCATGGTATCTGGATGATGGCACTATTATTGGCGATACTTTGGTTGTGGGTAAGGTTTTAGAGTTGATTATGATGGATGGACCTTGTTGGGGCTTACACCTCAATGTTGATAAAACTGAATTTTTTTGGCCAAAGGAGGATCCCAGAAGCAGGTATGTGGGTGTTTCCCCCCCCCCCCAATATTTCTCGTCCCTTACACGGTGTTAAATTATTGGGTGGGCCCGTTAGTGTGGATTTTGAGTTTGGTAGTAAGCTTGTTCTGAAAAGGGTTGCTAAAACTATTGAACTTATGGATGCTGTTGTCAAACTTAATGACCCTCAATGCGAGTTGTTGTTACTCCGTGCATGTGCTGGTATTTCCAAGTTGTATTTTTCTATGCGCACATGTTCCCCTCGGGTCTTTGAGTGTGCTCAGGTTTCTTTTGATGCGGCACTTCGTTCTTCTTTGGAGCGTATTGTCACTGCTTCTGGGCCTGGTTTTGGTGATTGGCAATGGAGACTCGCCACCTTACCCTTTGCTTTTGGGGGGCTTGGTGTATATTCTGCATGTGATGTCTTGAATTATGCCTTCCTTGCTTCTAGACTTCAATCTGCTAGCCTACAGACTAAGCTTCTCCATAGTTCTGGTATTGGAACTGCTGGTCCCTCTTTTGATGATGCTCTATGTACTTTTAATGTGAATATGGATATTGACCTTTTGAGTAACCCTAGCGAGGTCGCTGCCCCCAAACTTATGAAGAAATTGGCAGATATATATTTCGATCGGGTTACCCAAACTGTTGAATCTACATTCCATCTATCTCCTCGACAGATGGCGTTATGGAGCTCACTAAAGGAGGATCATACTTCAGATTGGCTTAGGGTGGCTCCGATATCTGGACTGGGACAAACTATGAATGCCAGGACTTATCGTTGTGTGTTGTGCTATCGGTTGGGCGTTCCTCTTTTCACTGTTCAGGTACCGTGTTCAGCTTGTTCTAGGGTTTTTACTGGAGATACTTATGGGGATCACGCTGTTTCGTGTGCGGGTATTGTTGGCATTAAACATCGGCATAACATTGTGCGTGATGTTCTTGTTGATATTTGTTCTCGGTCCGGAATTTCAGCTCGTAAGGAGGTGGATATTGGGCTTTATGGAGATAGGGACAGATCCTTACGACCGGCTGATATATTACTTTATTCTTGGGATGGTGGGCGTGATGTATGTGTTGATCTCACGGGGTCGTCGCCCTTGACGCAGTCTGGGATGATTGATTTTATGCCAGGGCGTGCGGTTATTGATGCAGCACAACGTAAACGTGTCAAGTACGATGCTAAATGTGTGGATATTGGATATGGTTTCCTCCCCTTCTCATTCTATTCTTTTGGAGAACTTGAGAAGGATGCAGTAACCCTACTAAAGCGTATTCGACGATTCTCTATGACTCAAGACATTTGGGCACGTGCTGCGGTTCATATTTTTAATAGGATTGGTTTTGCTATTGCTGGAGGTGTGGGGGCCCAGTTGGTTTCTCGGCTTCCCACCAATTTCTTGTAAATCCTATGAGTTTTTAATAAAATGATGTTTTATTAAAAATAATAATAATAATAATAATAATAATAATAATAATAATAATAATACATTTTAGTTTTCAACAAGTAGCACCACTCTGATTAACAAGACCTGTTTTATAGACCTCATAATTTTTAAAAATCATTATTATATTCACAAAGAGTTCACAAAATTATACTCACAAAATGATTAGACTGTAGTGGTTAATGACGGAATCAGGAATATATGATGTGGGAGGCAATTTTTTTTTTTTTTTTTTTTTTTTTTTTTTTTTTTTTTTTTTTTTACAATAGCAACAAACGCGAAAGAAAAAACTAAAAAGCGTAATGATTAATTGAATATTTTTACTTAGGGCCCGTTTGGTTGGGGTGTATAGGTATAGATTTATGATTTTGAAAGTCATTAATGTTGTTTGCTTGGTTATGGGCCCACCACAATAGAATGAGGATACCCAAATATGAAGGTTTCCTCATACACTATGGTGTGGGTGGTTTCTTCATACCCTCCATTATCATTCCACTGTATACCAACACTCATACCCATTGTGATTCATAACAGCAAACCAAACGCACCCTTAGAGGAGTTTGATGTATAAGGCTTTAGAGTGTTGAATGATGGGTTTTAGTATGTGGGTGGGGTAATTTGAGTTTTGGGTAAGAGGCACTTTCGAAAAAATGTCAAAATAAAAAAAAAAAAAAAAAAAAAAAAAAAAAAAAAACTAAATTCTCAAAAATTTTGGCTAGCCATGGCCCGTAAACGAACTGAACGTTTAGTAAACATTTCATGAACCGTTCGGTAAAAAGTTCGTTTATGTTCGTTTATTTTTAAATGAACAAACATGAACAATATTTTACGTTCGTTTAGTTAAATGAACGAATATGAATAAAAGTCGCATTTGTTCATTTATGTTCGTGAACGTCCGATTATACGTTCTTTAATGTTCGTTTATGTTATTTATTTATTTATGTTCGTGTATCATATCTTTTAATAATATAATTTTAAAATTGTGTTGTTTAAACAACAACACTTATAAAATAATATATTGTGCATACTTTAATAAAGTTTATCTTTGTTTGTATATGTTCATTTATGTTCGATTGTTTATGTTCGTTTATCGTTCGTTTAGTATCTTAGTCAACAAAGAAAACGAACATGAACAACTCATTTTCTTAATAAACAAACATGAATAAGAAAATTTGTCCGTTTAAGCGTTCGTGTCCATTTATTTGTTCGGTTAAAATTAAAAGAACGAATATGAACAAGGCTCCGTTCGTGTTCGTTCGGTTCATTTACAACTCTAGGAGGCACCGGCCCCGCATATTTATTTAATACATACGTCCCGGATACTGGTTTAATTATTTTGCATCATAATCTCCTTTTTTTTTCTTTCTTTTTCTTTTTTTTTTTACTTTCATAATTGGGTGTCAAGTCACTTTATAAATATAATTTTGTAAACTTTTTATGCACTCATTTTTAAATCTCGATGGTTTAGAGACAATGATCACGGTACTCATAGTTTATAGAATGCAAAGCACCATGAATAATTTGTCTTTGCACGAATAAATTATTCGGTAAATAATTTTTTGGTCAATAAATAATGTTTATACAACTTGTGATATCGTTATTTAATACTTAAAAATAATTAATTCTGATATTTAAATGTTAAGTGGGATATGGAGCCCTTTTATGCCATTACTTCTTCTTTGCCCCTACTTTTTGTCTTCTTCCTGAACCATTAAACTCCAAACCAACTTTAGCTTTTTTTTTTTGCTATTAAATTGCGTTAGATTAATGTATGACAACTTGTTTTTATTCTAGTCCAACTTTAAGTAGGAGATTAAACGACAAACATTGAGTTTTATATTTTCATAAATCATTTTTGTTGTTGCAAAGTTCAAAGATTTTCTTAGTGCTTTTCAAATGTAGTTGCGTGTTATTTTCAAAAGGAATTGATCTATATATTGAAGAAACTTAGGTATCGTTTGTTTATTAATAATAGACTTTGAATAGTAATCTGATTCACATATCTGAATTTCAGTATATAATGAAATACTCTGAATTTGAATCAAATAATGTTGTTTTTTTTTTTTAAAACATTTATATTATAAGAAAAGAAAAACCAAGTAATAGATAATTAAAAGGTAATAAGATTTTTTTTCCATGTCTTGTTGACCAAGATGTTTAAACCTTTTAACGCGACTAAACAAGGAGGGAAAAACAAACACAAAAACAAAGTGGAGCAACCATAAAGAAGTATTAAGTGATTTTATTAGAAAATCAAACACAACCTTATCCATGCATATAAAGTGGAGCAATCACTAGTCGTATTATAGTTGGGAATTAGGGTGGCGATCTCTGACTTGATATGATACACGATACAAGGTTTATAGAAAAATAAACAGTTTAGTCTAAACACGTTTCGGGTGTGATCGGGTTGACCCATATAACCCATTTATTAAATAGGTCGTGTTTGGGTTCGGGTGTTAATTAAGTGGGTTTCGCGTCAACCAGATTAAGATTTTTTTTATTAAAAATTAAGGTTTGGGGGTTAAATGGATTGAACGAATCGACCAATCAAGTCGATCTAATTTACCTATTTAAATTGGTGTAACATGAACTTGCTTAGATAAATAGGGTAAATGGGTTAAACGAATCAACCTAAAAACACGTTGAACCTTTTCATCCCGTTTAAGCGACCAAGCATTTAAAATAATACGAGTTAAATAAGGTGTGTTCGAATTATGTGTAAACGGGATAGGTTGACACAACTGACTCAACTATCTAAACATGTCATGTTCGTGTTGAGGTTATCTGACCAAACTACAAAGTTAGAACTTGTCATCCTAACCCCAACCTGCTTTGCCACCCTAGTTGTGAAGTGTTTCCTTTATGAGTCTAATATCTTGAGACATGATAAAGACTCTTCCTGAATGCCACGACTACACGTCATCATGACAATGCAATCGTTGTTCGAAAATAGTTAAAGTTGGCTCTCTCATTCGTTATAACATGATTGAAAAAGAACCCGAAATTAGTCTTATCATTGGTGAAAATAATGTGGAAGAGTGAAGGTTGGCTTACTAAATATCAATAGAGTTTATCAACATCGCTTCTTGATATAAGTCAAGTTCAAGCAGAGTCAACAAAAGTCAAACGACAATTAAATACACTTTTGGCGGGAAAAGTAGCTATATCCATTTTTAGACTTTAAATACATTTCATCATTTCTATTTCATGTAATCAAGATTTGTAACAAACTTTCTCATTTTATGTAATTCATCATTCTAATAACAAAATCCTATTCTAATCAATTATCTTCAATCTCTAATTCTTTAATCATGAGATTCTTGTTATTTGGTTATTAGTTTTTCATTTCACATTTGAAATCTGGAATTGATCACATCACTTGGTATCAAAGCAATGTTCTAGTGGAATTTGTTGTTCATTTTGTTATCAAAACCGTTACAAACTCTATTAAAACTACTATTTTGAGCTCAATTTTTTTTCGTTTCCCAATCTAAAACACGTTATCTTTTGATTCTTTTCCATTTCCCAATCTAAAACATGTTACATTTTAGTTCTTATTGTTTAGTTGTGATTCTTGATAAGTGATTCATGGTGAATACAAGGCAATTGAGTACTACAATGGATAAATCTTTGAAGTCGTTCATTTCAGAGTCTATAGCTGCTGCTTTAATTTCTACAATGGTTGATATGAACAAGAAAATTGAAGATCATGTCAATAAATACATTGCAGCAATGAATACATTAGTGAATGACATGTGTTTAAGACACGATTTCTTGAATTATGAGTTGCAACATTTATCTGGTGAGACTTCTAATTCTAATACAGTTACACGTAATAATCATCCAAGATTGAGTAGGATGGCTAAAATTGAATTCCTAAAGTTTTATGAGGAAGATCGTACTGTATGAGTGTTTAGATGTAATTTTTTTTAAATTGATGAAGTAAAAGATAATCAAAAAGATGATTACAAAGCTAAATGGGGAGAAGAAAAAGTGCATTGTAAGTGTGAACTTGTTGAAGACTTGATTGATGAAAAGTGGTTTAAGGGTACGGAATCCGATGATGATGATATAAAAGGGATCATGGATTACCTTGAATTACAAGGTCATGACGGGTTCACAGACCCAGATGATGAAGCTTACGAGCAGCGGAGATGTAAACTTCTTGGTATTCCCTAAAAGAGACCCCCACCTATTGTAGCAGAAACATTTGAAGTTACAAAATCTCACTTGGGGCCAGATGAAAACTTTTCCAAGGTTCGAAAATTGAAAGGAAAGAGTTTCTTCGCACGGCTCTTAATGTCGCATGGGTTAGACATAATCTGATAAGGGAAATGGACAAAGTTGGTCAAGTCCGAAGGCCTCCATAAAGCCCCGTGGGTTTAAGTCTAACTTAAAGACTCGTTAATAAACAAAAGTGCTCTTTTGGGAGACAACCCGAATCCTCTCTTTCCTTTTTCTATTTTATTTTGTATTTTTGGGTTTTGTGCTTTTAACATTTTTGTAGGAATTGGAGTTGAATGTATGGCGTTTAATTGGGACTTGGATTATGTCCCGTTAGCAAGTTACGACATAACTTCCTCTTATGTTACGCCGTAACCATTCTACAGTAGCAGTTCACTCCAGGTTTTCAACTAGTTACGGCAACTTCCATCTATTATTACGCCGTAACCTGTCTTCACTAGATGATTTCCAGGTTTAAACCAATTACGACGTAACTCATTCATTTGGTTACGCCGTAATTCATCACGAAGCTTAAAATTTTATTTTTAACATTTGCACAGTAACCTTGTATTAGTTCTAAATGAACTTTGTCGGTATGTTCGTTGTAAGCCCTCACGAGACTACACTCGTCCACTTGGGACACCAAGTGGTTTAAAAGGCTTGTTGCATATGCTAAATGCAACCGTGATTTCTACGAAAGTGAGTTAGGTTTTATTTGTTTTTTGTTTTTTGTTTTTTGTTTTTTCCTTTTTATTTATAGAATTATGCTTTTCGGTAAGTTGTGATTTCAGGGATTGAAGTTTGCTCATGGATATTTAACGAAGGCACGATTTTCAATGTGGGCCTTCTCTCTTTTAAGGAGCAAATTTCAGGGAAGTTCTCGCTCTAATTCTACTTTCTCTTCACCTTTATTTCATGTTTAGTACAAAAGGGACTTTGTACATCTCAAGTGGGGGGACGGGAGTAGAATTATTACTTGAACTTAATTGCCTTCGTTTTTCTAGTTTATTTTAAAAAATTATGCCATTTTAAAATTTTGACATGTTTTTCTTTACCTAACTAGATTACACCTTATCCGAGCACACTACAACCTTTGATATTCCATGGTGAGATTTAGCCTAATCCGTTTCCACTTATTTACCCAAATTCACCAAATTATGAGTGTGTCGGTAGCTTGTAAACTTTAGAACTTGGCCTTTGCATCATTTCGAGACCATAAACGAGGTGTGTCGAGTTAGCTTGATATATATGGAATAATCAATTCGAGAAGGCAATATTTTAGGATTATCACCCAAATAGCCTATATATGTGTTTATCGATTAGTCACCTCGACTATTCGACCCCCATGTTAACCCCTTTTGTTGCACTCATCTTTGGTGTAAGATACCCCTAGATACACCTTTCAGAGCCATTCTTTTCATTTCATACCCTTATTATGTTTGTGTCGTTACACCCATTTGCCTTAGGCTACCATGTAGTCATAATTTATGGTCGGGAAGTAATGTTTGCCCAAGTTCGAGGTTTGAGTAGAGAGGTTCGGGAATCACGCCTACGTCAAAGACTTACATTTGAAGATCATTGATGACCCCCATATTCTCCATATGTTCATCTCAAGTGGGGGGATGTTTATCTTTTTATTGTAATAGTTATAATTAAAAAAAAATTAAAAAATTTATTATTATTGTTTATTAGTTTTGTTATTAAAAAGTGCAATGTTATAAGCACTATATTATGAGCTTATTAGATATCAGCATCGAGCAGGCCACCTCGGTCACATTTGAATATTTTAGTTGGTGACGTTATTTACGCCAACAGTTCGAAGAACAAGTAATGTGCTCATCATGACATCCACTAACGACACATTTACTTGATACATCATGATCCGATTTCTTCATTTTGAAGCTTGAACTTTGGATGGACGGTGGGCGGTGACAACTTGGTTATAGGTTAAGACTATTTGTTTGTTATTTTTCATTTTACACCATTTATTTCCCGTGTCTTATCATACCCTTTAATCATGGAGCGTGTTTAGGTAATGAAACGAGCAATCTTTGGTGTCTTGGCTGGATTTGGTCATGTATCATTGATTTTTTCCACTTTGCCGTGACACGTTAGTAATGACATTTCACCCTTAACCTCATATTGTGTTCACCCATATTGCCTTCAAGATTTTTTAATCCTTAACTCTAGTGGTGGAGATTTGTGTAACCGCCAAGCTTATGATAGAATACATGCTATGACTGTGCTTTGAGTGATCACCCTGAAATTGACACTTAGATTAGAGAGAGAGTATGAGTGTTTTTTCTCATTTCGTGAGGTATTCAGCTTTGATTTATTCTAGCATAAGGAATTTTTAATCTCATATCTTCCAGGTAATTTGGGGATATCTTTTTGAAAATTATTCTAATAAAGTCTACTTGAGGGCAAGTAGAGTTCAAGTGAAGGGATATTTGATGACATCAAATAATCCTGATTTTTAAGCCCTCGTTTATGCTCACATTTTATGTTGTTTATATGGATATATACTCTTATTCCTTTATATTTCGTTTCCAGGTAATATATGAGCATTGGAGCTTAGAAACGCGGATTTAGAGATATTCTTAACAGTTTTCCCCCTAGTATGCTCTTATTGAAGAAGCTACGACGTAACTCCTACTCTCAATTACGCCATAGCTAGGATTACGTTATGAAGACCAAGTCAACAGCAGTTACGGCATAACTCTCAGCTTAAGTTACGCCGTAACCATCTAGGTCATGTGGAATTTCGCGCCTCCATCAACTACGCCGTAACCTCCAAACATGCATTACGATGTAACCAACACTACGAGACTTGAGTTTGGAGGATAATTAAGTTATGACGTAATCATATATTAATTTACGGCGGAGCTTATAATTACGGCGTAACTATTCCTTAAGTTACGCCGTAATCACCATTACGAGAGTTGAGTTTGGAGGATAATTAAGTTACGGCATAACCACATTATTAGGTTATACCGTAACTATGATCGGGCCTATAAATACAAGCCCTAAATTCTGCATTTTTCCTCATTCACTCACCACAAAAAGCAGAGAATGTGAAGAGGGTTCCAAGGGAAGATCATATTCAGCATACGGAGCTATTTCCAAGGGAGAAATCACACCATATCATCGATAAGCTTTAGCGATTACTAGTTCTTTACACTCTAATTCATGTCTTTATCAATTATGTTAAACATTGAATTGATGGTGTTTTTAATATGATCGGCTAAGCACCTTTGGTGCTAGCCTAGTTATGATTCCTTGATTGTATTGTTTATGTTTTCATTATTTTATAATTGTTTCTAGTGTATGCATGCATAGTTCATTGATAGTCACCCTAGCTTCGGTAGTTTTGAGTTGCGATCGTACTTATTTGTTTAGGAGAATTGACGAAAGGACCCTAGGGAAGTAGGTAGAGAGGGCTGGTAAGAATTGACCAAAGGACTACCAATTCCTCTTGTGCGAATTGATCAAAGGATCACCGTTCGGAAGGAGGAACTTAAGAATTTAAGGATGCGTATCTAAGATACTAGCGCCCAGGCACACATTGTTTTGAATCTTGCATGTAGGGTACTTAATGACTTGGCTTAGGTTGCTTGATACCCTTGACTCCCCAAAGGGTAGGCCTTTGACGTCGGGTAAGAACCTTTGTTGATAGGCTATGACGAATTGACCAAAGGATGTCTAGCGAATTGAACCCCCACTTGAATCAGTAGGAAATAATTAGAAAACATAGACATAACATGATAGGTTGAATAATTAGGTTAGCACACTTTCTCTCTATTGTTCGCAACCTCGTTTATTTTCAGCATTTTATTTATCGCTTTTTAGTTTAATTAATCATTTCAACTTAAACCTTTTAAAAATGTGACATTAGACTTAATTAGGATCCTCATCTACATAACTCCTGGTAATGACCTCGGCTTTACCACCTTCTGTACTACGCACGATTGGGTTCACTGCTCGTTAGTGCAATAGGTAGACCTTAGGTAGACGAGACCTTAGAAATTTAAATATTGGTTGGAAATCGTGCATTAGGTAGTGAGAAGGTAGTTGCTGATGCCCTTTCAAGATTGCCTGATTGTTTTTTATAAACCATGGTTTTAACTAGAATAGCTAATAATTTGTTGACTAGAATTCAAGCTAGCTGGGAGAGTGATAGTACTATACAATAATTGATTACCCAAGTGCAACAAGGGGTGTTAGATACAAACGAGTTTCAATTGGCTAATGAGCAGTTGAGGAGAAATGGTAAGCTAGTGATTGGAAATGACAAAATATTGTATAACATACTGATTTTTTTTACATAAAATAATAGTGGATTTATCTGAAATCCTATCGGTCATGTCAAGTAATGTAGAGAAATAAATTTAAAAGTCTCAACTTAGTAGAGTTAAACAATAAAGCTAAAAAAATAGAACTAATTATGTCAAGTTGCCAAGGTAGTGGAGATTGACCAAAATACCCTTTTCACTTATTTGTAAAAGTTGGTTTAGAAAAATAAAAATCTACACTCCCTCCCTCCTATCATTATCACGAAACAAAAAAAAAGTTATAAAACAAAGATATCTCACCCTCCATTACACATGAAACACAACACAGGGAGAACACAAGATGATCCTATAAACTATTAGTAAACTTTAACAAGATTATGCAAGATAATCAAGAAGCAAAAGGATTATAAAGGTTTATGAAGAGTCAAGAGCTCTAAGTATTTATCATCTTCTTCCCCATATACATTTAAGTGATTATATGTGTTTTAAATATGATTTTATGTTATGGGGATATGATTATTAAGTGTTATGCGTAATTACATGATGAACTTGTGAGTTATGATTCAAGGGGTCAATGAATGATTTTGGAGTTTTGATGAGATTATGTTAGGATCAGATTAAGAGGTGTTTCTGATGATTTAGAAGTTAAACTAAACACCCCTTAATGAGATTTTGAGTTATGATCATGTTAAACAAGTTGCTTAAGATTTCAGAATTGGTTAGTCATGTTTGAAGAATCATAAAAATCGACTAGTTATAAAAAAAAATTAGTCTATTGTCGGGTGTTTCAAGTTGATATCAGAGCGATGTTTGAGCGATTTAAATATCCACCATTAGTAGGGGATTAGACTTGATCCAATTGCTCGATATTTCATATTCAACTAGTTGCACCACTTGTTTATATGTTTATCTGTATATAGTTCATGTTTATCAGTTCCATAACTTATGTTTAGCGATGCATATCAGATTATATGAATCATGTATGGTCAAGTAGTGCATAGCAAGTTTTCAGATTTCATATAAGGATTTAGATCATGGATCAGATATTCACGATATAAAAAGCATATAGAATAAGTATGTATTGATAGCATAACAACATGTAGTTAGCATTCAGATAAGATCATGTGCAGTTATATGATACGTATTAGTTTTGTAACTTTGGATAGATAATGATAGCAATGAGTTCATGGTTATATGATGTGATTATTATAATGCTTGATCCACGTGATAATATTTACATTATATGACATGAAGTTATTGAGATCATAAGATGTCCTGGTAAGTTTACTAGAACGGTTATGTGTAAATGCTTTATGAATGTTGCATTAAATCATGTACAGTAGTATTTTCAGACTTAGTTAGAATAAATGGTATAGTTTATATATTCAAGCATATTCAGAATAGATTCAGCACTCGATTATGATTTATAAATGCTACATAATTATATGATAGAATATATATGAAATATAGGTTTCAGCATTTTCGGGTTTGATCTATTTACAGGAAAAAGACTAAAGAAATGAGATAAAAATGTGTTAGAATGGATATAGATCATTCAACAAAAGATATTCCAAATTAGAGTTATGAAATAGAATTACAGGATATGATATCTCAGTGAATATTATGCGAATTCAGGTAAATAAATCCTTTCTTTTAACATCAGCTTATGAAATTTAGAGACGTTTTCAGAAATAGTCAAGATGAACATCAAGAATACACATGATTATGAATCTATCGAGTTATTTTCAAAGGATAATCAAGAAAATCTCAGATTTCATATGATCAGGAGAAAGGATTTCAATATGGATAACATGTACCTACTATAAACATGTTGATAAATTTGATACATATATAGAGGAAATGAATTATAGTTTGATTCTTATTAGTAGAGTATCAGTTTTATGTTGGAGTACGTACATTATATAAGCCTAAGTGGGGGAGTACTTACATATTATCCTGAGTAATTTAGAGGATAACTTTAGTTACAACAATAGTAGTTGTGAGGACACGAATGATCCAAGTGGAGGAGAATTGTAACATCCCGACTTAAAAAAAATAATAGTGGATTTATCTGAAATCCTATTGGTTATGTCAAGTAATGTAGAGGAATACATATAAAAGTATCAACTTAGCGGAGTTAAACAGTAAGTTAAAAAAAGGGGACTAATTATGTCAAGTTGCCAAGGTAGTGGAGATTGACCAAAATAACCTTTCATTTATTTGTAAAAGTCGGTTTAGAAAAATAAAATTATACACTCCTTCCCTCCTTATCTTTATCATGAAAGAAAAAGAGATGTCTCTCCCTCTATCACACACGAAACACAACAAAGGGAGAAAACAAGATGATCCTATAAACATTTAGTAAACTTTATCAAGATTATGCAAGATAATCAAGAAGCAAAAGGATTACAAAGGTTTATGGAGAATCAAGAGCTCTAAATTACAAGTAAGTCACTGTATGTGTTTTAAATATGATTTTATGTTATGGGGATTAAGTGTTATGCGTAATTACATGATGAATTTATGAGTCATGATTCAAAGGGTCAATGAATGATTTTGGAGTTTTGATGGGATTAGTTAGGATCAGATTAGGAGGTGTGTGATGATTTAGAACTTAACCCAAACACCCCTTAATGAGATTTTAGGTTATAAGATGTTAAAAAAGTTGCTGAAAATTTCAGAATTGGTTAGTCATGTTTGAAGAATCATATACAATCGATTAGTTATACAAAGAAAATTCAATCTAGTGTTGGGCGTTTCATATTGAGGCTTGAGTTGTTAAAGAACTGTTATAATGAGCCTTTATGGGGTCATTCTGGTATGGAGGCTACTTACGAGAGGTTGAAAGCTATGTTTTACTGGAAGGGTATGCAAAAGTCAGTCAAGGAATATGTCAGGTTGTGTGTAGTTTACCAAACACACAAGCCTGGTTTTTCTCTATATCCAGGACTTTACAACCATTGCCAATTCTTACTAAAGTTTGGGTGGACATCTTTGTGGATTTCATTGAGGGCTTGCCATCTTCACATAGGAAAACTGTAATCTTTGTCAGTAAATATAACCACTTTAGTCATTTGTCCCATCCTTTTAAAGCTCCACAAGAGGCTCAAGGTTTTTTGGATAATGTATACAAGTTGTATGGACTTCGTCAAACTATTATCAGTGACATGGATAAAGTGTTTTTGAGTACATTTTGTAAGGAATCGTTTAAGAAATTGGAAGTTAGTTTTAAATTTTCTTCTGCCTATCACCCTCAAATAGATGGCCAAACTGAGGTGGTGAATAGGTGTCTACACTGTTACTTAAGATGTATGTGCAGTGAACAACCTAATGAGTGGGTGAATTGGCTAGCTTTAGCAGAGTTTTGGTATAACACTAATTTTCACACTTCCATCCAAACAACCCATTTTGAAGTAATGTATGGGCATCCTCCTCCTACACACATTTCCCATATGGCTGGTGACTCACATGCAGAAGCTATGGATATGTCATTAGTCGCTAGATAGTCTCTAAATACTTTACTTCAGTTTCATCTCAAAAGAGCCCTAGAGAGAATGAAGAATTATGCGGACACAAACAGAAGTGAAAGAGAATTTGTTGTGGGAGATTTGGTATTACTCAAGCTGAAACCACATAGACAGGTGACTTTAAGGCTTCACGAACAACACAAATTGTCTCCTAAGTATTATGGGCCTTTTCAGATTGTTGCAAAGATAGGAGCAATGGCATACCAGTTACTATATTACTATCAACTTCAACTGTCCATGATCTGTTTCATGTTTCTCAACTTAAAGCTTACAAAGGACAACCAATTGAACCCACCCCATTACCCCATTGTACAAATGAAGGTCTGATTATTGTTGTACCAATTGTTGTTCTTGAGAGGAAGCTAGCCAAATTAGGCAACAAAGGTGTGGTCTATTTGTTGATTCAGTAGTCAAATGGAATCAAAGATGATGCTACTTGGGAATTGGCTACTCATATTCAAGATGCTTATCCTAATTTCTTAATTGATTCTTGAGGACAAGAAACTTTTCAAAAGGAGTGAATTGATATAATTCAAGTTTAAGAAAAGTCAACAAAGGTCAAATGCCAGTTAAATTTGGCGGGAAAAGTAGTTATATCCATTTTTAGCCTTTAAATACATTTCATCATTTTCATTTCATATTATCAAGATTTTTAACAAACTTATCATTCTCTTTAATTCATCATTCTAATAACAAATCCCTTTTCACTAATTATCTTCAATCTTTAATTATTTAATCATGAGATTCCGGTTATTTGTTTATCAATTATTCATTTCACATTTGAAATATGAATTGATCACATTACTCCATAATGAAAATGGGCAAAGAAATTTCGTCACAAAAATCATCTTAGCTCTTTAAGGTATCCTTGTTAATTGAAATCAAACAAGGATGATCGATAATCCTTTCGTCTTTTTTATAGTAATCAAAATTACGGGTCTGATTCAAGAAGTCTCAAGGTATTATTATGCTCGTATGGGTTAGTTTATATGGTAGCTTCGATTTTTTATGTCTATTGGAGTTGTATTAGCCTATTTCCTTGGTTTAGTTTAGGGTGGTTGCCTACGTGTAGTTATAAGTGTAACTTCTTTCTGGCGAAGCTTGTTGTTTTAGGTTTTGGGTCTATTTTTGTCTGTTTCTTGATGCATTGTAATAGTATGTAGCTTCTTGCTGTCTTAGGTCTTATAACTGAAACCACTTCTTTTGCAATTACAAAAAACAACGGGTGTTTCACATTGTGTGTTTGCTAACTATAGCCTTAAGGGTTATGGTTAAGTTAATAAGCTATGTAATAATTGCTTATTGTACTCGAAAATAATCCCTCAGCCTCTACAAATAACTACCCCAACTTAACGTACCACCACTTTTACATGTTTTCAGTCGTTAAACATAGTCTTTAAAATTACGTTTAGCGAAAATCCATAATTTTTTTAGTGTTGAAATGACCTACTTTTCATTATACAAGGAGAGAAAAGATGGTCAATTCATCATGTGCATGCGAACTTATGTTTGTTTGCATTTGTAAAAACTTATATATAATTGGTGTTCTGATAGTTAATCACATAGGCATTTTTAAGATGCCTCCATTAAAATGAAGGTGTTCAGACAATTAAAAGAAGAAATTCACGAGCTTTGAGAAAAATAAATATAATCTTCTAAATTCTTAAGAGAAAAATATTTTGATTATCTCGGTACTATATTTCAAAAAGAACTCGTGTTGCCGCCAAAAGCAAAGAAGTAACGATACTTTTAAAGTTTTAAATAGTACTCGTAGAATTTTAATATAAAGTTAACAAAGAAAAAGGACACAGAGGAATTAAGAAATTTATTTAGGAAGTAAAGTCACGTATAGGCGCCTTGCAAAAGAAGAAAATAGAGTAGACCAAATGATTAGCTTGATTAATATTCTAAAACTAATGATTGTCATTTTCTTATACGGAGTAGTTAATAAAGCACGAGTGTAATTCATGTATTCATCTTTACGACCATCATATCATATAATCTTTAAGACCCAGTGAGTCTTTACCAATCAACTTCGTTTCGCACACTAAGAGCGTTACACATTCATTTGTCATCTTACTCATCCATCACTCGCACCCGCATTACACTCACTTATGATACACTTATATATACATGATATTTATTTAAATACAGCAAAACACACCGCAAACACATGCAGACTCGTAAACAAACAAACTCGCTTTCTTTTCATACATTGACCACGGTGAGTTTTAGCCTCATGACGCACATTCTTGAGTGACTAACTAATAATATACGATGTTTAAGTCTACCATCTTTGTTTCTTTTTAGTAAGAGAAATGATATTAATTTGCTCCAAATGATCACCATACATATCCTTTTAATAGATGTATGTCAGTCATCTAAGATTTGAAAAAATGTTTATTTTCTGGTACACTATTGCATGAGGGACATGTAATACAGTAAAAAAGATAACCTAGTGTGCAAAATCCCATACAAATCATACTACGAGTCAAGGACAAAGTGACAGCAATAATAAGTGAAGATTGTGAGGATTCAAGACTGACATAAACAAGAGACGATCTTAGCCGAATCATAAGTCGGTCGTAGTGGAGAGATACTGAGTTCATAAAATAATATTCGTCTTACAATAATAAAATGCGTTTTGTGGCCAACTAGTTGCAAGTGGAGTTCTCAGAAACTTATAGTCAGAGGTAGGGATGGCAAAAATACCCGAACCCTACAGGGAAACCCCGAAACCCAAACAAATTGGGGTGGGGCGGGGCATGTTAATCGGGTTATGGGGCGGGTTTAGGGCTTAAACGGGGTTTTAATTTGGTTTGGGGCGGGGAGCGGGGAATTCTCGGCCCGCCCCGCCCCGCCCCACCCGAATAATATATCACATATACAAATATAACTATACCTACCTATTATTTTGCTAGTATTTACGTAAAAAATTATTCTAATATTATTAATTTTTTTATCTTTGTAAAATTGCAAAATTATGATTATAGAAACTCGTTTAGTGTCATATTTTTCAGTTTTATTTTTTGTATGTAATTAATCATTATTTGTGTATATTAATATCGTTGAAAACTTAATAAGGCTTGTTTGTAAATTATTAATAAGTTTTAAATTCTTCAAGTTATTGCGCCAACCTAGTGTAAATATTATAGGTTTTTAGAGGTAATTTATTTGAGGTTACAAACAAATCTCCGATTCAATTCTCCAAAATAAATTCAGCCTCCTCCCAAAATAAATGGTCAAGATCCACCACTGCTTATAGTTAAGCATGTTCATGTGAAGTAGTACTGGTTTAGGTGACCTACATGGATGGAACCAAGGGGTTCTCGCAGGGTCCCGGGACACCCTTGGATGTAGTGTTAATTTTTTAAAAAAACATCGATATTTTCTAAATGCATATTAAATGCACCCTATCTATCAAAATGTGTTTCAAGTGTTATTTAGTTAGTATATTTACAAAAACAAATGTGCATCTGATCATATTTGGTAATGGTTCCGTCCCTGGTGACCTAACGAGAAGTTTTCACATGAGGGCCATAAAACCAAAGTCGTGAGCCCTCGAGAAAAGCGGACAATATTTGTGGTATGAATAGGCGGGATGTTACAAGTGGTATCAGAGTCACTCCTGAGCCATTCGGGATTGTGAGAAAAACCTTATCGATGACAATAAGTCCCTAGGTGAAGGGGGTGATTTTAACCAAGGTTGCAAAAATCGCGAATCGGTAGTCGGGCGGTCGACCACCTTGTAGCTTGTAATCGGTCTAGGCGGGATTAATCGGTGATTAATCGGATTGGCATTTTTAGAAAATTTTAGGTATTTTCGCCAAGTTTTGTGTATTTTCGGCAAGAATTTTTCTAAAAAAAACTTGTAATAAACTAAAACGGTTATTATAAGTGATCAAAATAAGTTTACGGTGAGTTTTGGGTACTTCTGGCAAGATTTGTGGGTTTCCGGGAAGTTTGACCATCATTGACCGCCGTTGACCACGGTTGACCTATTTTTTTGACCCAGTTACATAAATCGGCAAGGTTGGTGACCCTGTAGCGCTTAAGCGGCGATTAATCGGCCTTGTAGACCTTCTTTTGCAACACTGATTTTAACACCCTAAGCGAATCACACATCATATCGGTTGTGATATGTAGAGATGTTGGGTTCATAATATAACGTTCGCCTTACAATGATACAACACGTTTGGTGGCCAACTGCAGGCGGAGTTTCCAGGAACTGACAGTTAAATATGCTCATGATATGAAAGTATACAGTCAAAAACCGAAACCTAAGTAGATCGAGAACATCTAGATACGAATCAATTAAAGCTTAAGTGATGCAAACTTCTGTCATTGAAACAATTAAAAAAATCATTAATACAATAGCTAAAACCTGGAATCGTACAAACTAAGAGTATCCACAATGCAAAAACTTTGAAAAGCTTTTTAACATTTAACAATATTACTTTTTAATGTCAAAAAATGATTGTAATTAATGTCTTCAACTGTACAATGTTTATAAAAACATCAAACACTTGAAGTATATCAAGTCATTGCAAAAAGTTTTTGAAAAAGTCTATTGTTATAATGCAAAAAAGGTCTTTGAAAAACTTTTTGAAACAGTAAAAAGCTTTTAGAAAAGCTATGCATTGCGGATACTCTAATAACAGACGAAACCAGTGTTGCAAAAATCGGCCGAATCGGCCGATTAATCGGTAATCGGCCATACACCTTGTAGAATTTTGAAAATCGGTCAAAAAATCAGCTAGGTAAAAAATCGGTCAAAAATCGACCGAATCGGTCAAAAATCGGCCGAAACGGTCAAAAATCGGTCGAATCGGTCAACTTAAAAAAAAAATTCACTTATGACGCACAATGGGGATCGTTTATTTCACTTATAACGCACAATGAACCTCATAATTAGAATTAGAACCTTTTATTGAGGTTTGGAAACATAGTAGGCTTGAAATCAGTTAAGATATTTAGTTTGGTCTCCAGAAATACCCAAAACTTACAGAAAATGCCAATCCGATTAATCACCGATTAATCCCGCCTTGACCGTTTACTCGTTGCAGGGTGGTCGACCGTCCGACTACCGATTCACGATTTTTGCAACATTGCACGAAACACAAATGCACGTAGGTAGTGATTTTCAAGAATATCTACGAACTTAGGAAATGACATAAAGGTGACAATATGACACGAAGTCGACAAGACGTAGTATAGAGAATTTGAGAAGAGTATTGATGGACGCTCTTCCTTTTATTCTTTAAAACGTGCATGTTCTTCAATTCATTGTCACATAAATATACATCGACAAGATTTCAAAGCTAAATTACATTTATATGCATTTTAGTTCATAAGAGGTTTTTGTCTTTTTGATGTCTTTACGTGACGTATCGTAACATGCACGCTTAGTTTAAGTATTAACCTTTAACAAGTTACATTTTATGGTACATGAAAATTTATTTTTTCAAAAAATGAAAATGAAAGCATATATATGACGTAATGGTGGCGTCATGAGAAGGTCACTGACATCATAATTGGAATGTGCATTCAAGAAGGTGTCGTTTTATAGCGTGACCCTGCCCATGTTTTGTCCCTTTTTACTTTTAACAAACCACTTGTCTACTCATATAGTTTATTATTTGTTTTTTTATCATATGAAAATATAACTTTTTTGGATGATCAAAATAACACATTAGATTGTGCTTTAAAAGAATACCTAGAGATGAAAATATTTATATTATTAAGAAAAACCAACAATAGAATCATTGAATGTTTGGCGTTAAAAACAAATCTAAAGAGAAACCCAAACACTCAAACCACACCTAAAAAATACTCTATACCTAAAATTAATACTAAACTAACCAAAAAACATCTAAAAAACCACGACTCCAGGAAACAAACAAATTACAATCCATGGTTGTGCATGTTTCTCTAACAATTTGTGAATCTAACAAGTCGTAACATGAGAGGACGACAAATATGCTTGCGACGGAATTAATTTGCAGGCATGTGATAATATGAATATGACACGTTAATTAAGAATTTAAGATCGTGAATTAATATATGAAAATGTTTGCTAAGTCATGATTACTGGGTTGTGGAAGCAACCATGATCAATCATATCCAACTAATTGCATAAGCTTAGAGCATCTCTAAAAAAGGGTTAAAAAGGAGGTTCAAGAAGACTTATTGCAATGGAGGAAAAGGTTGATGATGACTTATTGAAGCAACATTGACGTAACAGGTTAAAAAATGACTTATTAACTTTGAGCACATATTTCATCGGAGATGCTCTTAGTTAGTTAAAAAAAAAACATATATAAATATTGAACCTTTTGTCATGTTTAACTTATATAAAATATTGAAAGTTGCAAAAAAGTTTCACTGAAAAGAGAATAATAGTTCATCTTTTTCACGAATCTTACAATATCAATTAATTTATCCTATTTTGAAAAGAATAGGATATCATAAACTATTTTACCAAATAATTTTGATTATAAGAAGTTTACACTAAATGCTCTAAAAAAATAATAAAAATAAAAATAAAAATAAAAACAAAAATAAAATCACATATTCGAATTAGTTACATAATCTCATATTACAAACTTTCATATAATGACACCTGGTAACTTACAAAATTCTAAATTTTTATATTATTGGTTGAACGATGATGATTTAAGACTAAAATGACCCGATGCCAATATAAACACAAATTACGCAAAATTTGAAATGTGACAAATCTCCTTATTCACTACGATCATGCTACGTACCTTCACAACTTCACATCATAACATGGTTTTCGAAAAACAAATATACCTATTCTCATCCAATACATATTCTTTCGGTTAGGGCTACAACTAAGTTAGTGGAGGCTATGTACAAAACCTGATATGATAACTATGCTTGACGATCAAAGATACATCTTACCAACTTTTACAAAAAAAAATAGTGTTTTATTAGCTTCAATTTTAAAAAATAATTATATAAAAAAAATTATATACTGTATTATTGTTAGTAGTGAATTTGAATCATCAATTATGTATTATTGTACAAAATCTCATATTACACACTTTCATATAATGGTACCCGACAACTTACAAAATTCTTAATTTTTATATTATCGGTTGAACGATGATGATTTAAGACTAAAATGACCTGATGCCAATATAAACACAAATTACACAAAATTTGAAATGTGACAAATCTACTTATTCACTACGATCATGCTACGTACCTTCACAGCTTCACATTATAACATGATTTTCGAAAAACAAATACCTATTCGCATATGTTGGCTCTTCTTCACAGGTTCTAAACCAAGCCATCTTCGACACATGACGGACTTATAGTTTACCATGATTATGCGCAATAAACTTGAGACAAAAGTAACTTGTATATCGAAATAAATGATAACACAAATGATGAACAAAGATAACTAAAAGACTTGAAATAAAAGTAATTGTTGTTGTACATAAATCATCCATGACTCGATCTATAAATAGTTTATGAAACGGCACCATTGTTACCTTTGGTGAAACGTTGTGATGGTTCACCATTGTAACCGTTTTCATAACTGCCAATACAGGCCCATAACTACTTTAACTAAATGTTTAACGGGGTGTTTGGATGCCAAGGATCCAACCCACTGTTTTTACCCGTTTTGACCCAAACAAAATAAAACATAAAATAACTTTGTTCAAATTAACTTAACAAAACATTATAAGGAGTTTACATCTCCCCCTTAATTTTTGTAAGTTAATGTCTTCCATGGTTCTTTTCCTTCATGTAGAGCACTACATATCTTCTTTCTTCTTGACCTCGCCATGGACATACTTGATCCTCTTCTTTGGCTTTTCTTCTTGTGCTTCCTCCATGTACACGCTAGTCTTTGCATCACCACATGGTACATTTCCGACCATATCTATCCGTGGCTCTCCATGCCCTACCCTGTGTGCTTCCTCATAGTACACTTTAACCAATGCTATATACTCTCGATAGCATTCCTTAACATTATGTCCATCTTCCCGTGTTAATCCCAAAGGAAGTGCAATATCGCCCCACAAATCATTAAACGACACGTTCATGTAGCCACCCATGTCGTCTACAAATTTATACAAGGCAAGCAAATCTATCCTAACCACCCCTATTACCGGTGGTAAATCACCCAACGCATCCATACCCATGTACTCATAATAGAACCATCCCAACAAATCAATAAACGTTTTCTCCATGACTTCCCAGTTTTTGAACACTAACTTATCGATTTTAACTAGATCTAAAAACGATAAGAAACGTTGAAAAGTATTTACTTTAAGATGATAGAGTGTACCATTTAAACTAAGGTACTCTTCATCGATGTAATCATGGCTATATTCTTTGTTCATCTCTAGTTCCTCCATTCCTTTCACTAACGAGCACTCCTCACTAGGATCAAGCGACTTGTAGTATCCTTCCATGAATTCTTGATGTTCCTTGATTGCTTCCTCATCACCCTTGTCCACGGTTTCCTCATCTTTGTCAAACATGTATTTGATTTGACATGTACCGTCTTTACAAGTCACAACGAACCCTTGATCCTCGAGTTGCTTCATACTCAAAACATTCATTGTAATTTCAGGCGTATACAATACGCTAGGAATCACAATTTCTTCTTCCTTATTATCAATGATTGCCTCCCCTACTCCGTAGGCAATAATAAACTTTCTCACCCTTTCATCTTTTCCCACCAATTTGAATTGGTTTAACATGCGCTTGAACAAGTATCTTGATGGAGTCATATGTTTAGTAAGAGTTTTACTAACATACCATATATTGTTCCAGTTTGCTTTGTCCGTTCCCTTTATCATGTAATCTGTATCAACATGAATTTTTTCTGATGGCCAGTTGAAGACTTCATTCATATCTCCCTCGTTCTCCATGTTTTCCCTTGAGTCGATGTGTTTTTTATTGTTGCAGTTCCAGTAGAAATGCCCTCTGACTTTACACACATAACATCTAGACCTCTTTTGTTTTCTGGAAGTTGTACAAGTCTTCCCTCGAAAAGTGGGAAACGGTTGAGATACTTGAGGGACGGTTGGAGCGGTTTTTGAAGTATTAAAGGATAAAACTTCATTAAGTTTATCCTTTAATAATTGTTTTCCAAAACTTGATAACCGTTTCTGCTTTCCATCCTTTTTGTGAACGTTGGTTGTTTCACAACGTTGTAGGAATTTCTTGTTTAGCGTGACCCTAGTGTCTTCCCTAGATGACTTGTTCCATGAATCGTAACGTGGGCTCTGATACCAATGTTGGCTCTTCTTCACAGGTTCTAAACCAAGCCATCTTCGACACATGACGAACTTATAGTTTACCATGATTATGCGCAATAAACTTGAGACAAAAGTAACTTGTATATCGAAATAAATGATAACACAAATGATGAACAAAGATAACTAAAAGACTTGAAATAAAAGTAATTGTTGTTGTACATAAATCATCCATGACTCGATCTATAAATAGTTTATGAAACGGCACCATTGTTACCTTTGGTGAAACGTTGTGATGGTTCACCATTGTAACCGTTTTCATAACTGCCAATACAGGCCCATAACTACTTTAACTAAATGTTTAACAGGGGTGTTTGGATGCCAAGGATCCAACCCACTGTTTCTACCCGTTTTGACCCAAACAAAATAAAACATAAATAACTTTGTTCAAATTAACTTAACAAAACATTATAAGGAGTTTACATCTCCCCCTTAATTTTTGTAAGTTAATGTCTTCCATGGTTCTTTTCCTTCATGTAGAGCACTACATATCTTCTTTCTTCTTGACCTCGCCATGGACATACTTGATCCTCTTCTTTGGCTTTTCTTCTTGTGCTTCCTCCATGTACACGCTAGTCTTTGCATCACCACATGGTACATTTCCGACCATATCTATCCGTGGCTCTCCATGCCCTACCCTGTGTGCTTCCTCATAGTACACTTTAACCAATGCTATATACTCTCGATAGCATTCCTTAACATTATGTCCATCTTCCCGTGTTAATCCCAAAGGAAGTGCAATATCGCCCCACAAATCATTAAACGACACGTTCATGTAGCCACCCATGTCGTCTACAAATTTATACAAGGCAAGCAAATCTATCCTAACCACCCCTATTACCGGTGGTAAATCACCCAACGCATCCATACCCATGTACTCATAATAGAACCATCCCAACAAATCAATAAACGTTTTCTCCATGACTTCCCAGTTTTTGAACACTAACTTATCGATTTTAACTAGATCTAAAAACGATAAGAAACGTTGAAAGTATTTACTTTAAGATGATAGAGTGTACCATTTAAACTAAGGTACTCTTCATCGATGTAATCATGGCTATATTCTTTGTTCATCTCTAGTTCCTCCATTCCTTTCACTAACGAGCACTCCTCACTAGGATCAAGCGACTTGTAGTATCCTTCCATGAATTCTTGATGTTCCTTGATTGCTTCCTCATCACCCTTGTCCACGGTTTCCTCATCTTTGTCAAACATGTATTTGATTTGACATGTACCGTCTTTACAAGTCACAACGAACCCTTGATCCTCGAGTTGCTTCATACTCAAAACATTCATTGTAATTTCAGGCGTATACAATACGCTAGGAATCACAATTTCTTCTTCCTTATTATCAATGATTGCCTCCCCTACTCCGTAGGCAATAATAAACTTTCTCACCCTTTCATCTTTTCCCACCAATTTGAATTGGTTTAACATGCGCTTGAACAAGTATCTTGATGGAGTCATATGTTTAGTAAGAGTTTTACTAACATACCATATATTGTTCCAGTTTGCTTTGTCCGTTCCCTTTATCATGTAATCTGTATCAACATGAATTTTTTCTGATGGCCAGTTGAAGACTTCATTCATATCTCCCTCGTTCTCCATGTTTTCCCTTGAGTCGATGTGTTTTTTATTGTTGCAGTTCCAGTAGAAATGCCCTCTGACTTTACACACATAACATCTAGACCTCTTTTGTTTTCTGGAAGTTGTACAAGTCTTCCCTCGAAAAGTGGGAAACGGTTGAGATACTTGAGGGACGGTTGGAGCGGTTTTTGAAGTATTAAAGGATAAAACTTCATTAAGTTTATCCTTTAATAATTGTTTTCCAAAACTTGATAACCGTTTCTGCTTTCCATCCTTTTTGTGAACGTTGGTTGTTTCACAACGTTGTAGGAATTTCTTGTTTAGCGTGACCCTAGTGTCTTCCCTAGATGACTTGTTCCATGAATCGTAACGTGGGCTCTGATACCAATGTTGGCTCTTCTTCACAGGTTCTAAACCAAGCCATCTTCGACACATGACGAACTTATAGTTTACCATGATTATGCGCAATAAACTTGAGACAAAAGTAACTTGTATATCGAAATAAATGATAACACAAATGATGAACAAAGATAACTAAAAGACTTGAAATAAAAGTAATTGTTGTTGTACATAAATCATCCATGACTCGATCTATAAATAGTTTATGAAACGGCACCATTGTTACCTTTGGTGAAACGTTGTGATGGTTCACCATTGTAACCGTTTTCATAACTGCCAATACAGGCCCATAACTACTTTAACTAAATGTTTAACAGGGTGTTTGGATGCCAAGGATCCAACCCACTGTTTCTACCCGTTTTGACCCAAACAAAATAAAACATAAAATAACTTTGTTCAAATTAACTTAACAAAACATTATAAGGAGTTTACAGCATACAATACATATTCTTTCGGTTAGGGCTACAGCTAAGTTAATGGAGGCTATGTACAAAACCTGATATGATAACTATGCTTGACGATCAAAGATATATTTTACCAACTTTTACAGAAAAAAATAGTGTTTTGTTAGCTTCAATTTTAATAAATATTTATAAAAAAATATATATATAGTGTACTATTGTTAGTAGTGAATATTGAATCCTCAAACCTATAGCGCGATATACATTTGAGTTCCGTAAAACCTATGATGTCATGCGTTATCTTGCACACTCTCGTATACGGCTCTACTTTGCGTCTCAAAATTAAATGTCTTTTCATCAAGGACCGCATACTCACAGGTATATAAATATTAATTAAAAGTTATTGTAGAACCTCTTTTTGCTTTCTTTCTTTTCAATTGTTTTACTTTAAGAAGAGAGTAAAGCTTGCAGCAGAAACTAAGAAAAAGCATCACTAAAAGCTTCTGTGAACACGCACCAAGAGAGATAGATGTGTACATGTCCATGTATATGTGGTTGTCACCTGAGTGATAGAGATTAAGATTCTTTGCTAATTTTGCTGTTTGCTCCTCTCCTTTTTTCCTTTCATTTTCAATCTATAGCTTTAACACAAATAAGAAAAAAAAAAAGTTCATAGATCTAGCAAGATCAAAAGTACTATATATCAAATATAAATAATGGAGTCTGCAAATTTTTATCACCATCAACAACAAGATAATCAACTTGTGGATACTTCTTTTCATTGGTCCCAAAATCCCATCTTGTAAGTTCTTTATCTCTATTGATATGCTTTTCTAAACCTTTTTACGACTTTAGCTTTTGGTGCCTTTTTTTTTTTTTTTTTTTTTTTTTTTTTTGATATTCATAAATATGTACAAGATTATTAATAGATTTGTTATATGGTAAACCAACTTTGCTAATCAAAGTTTTTCAAGTTTTTCGTGATAAACTTTGATGGTTAGTTTCTAGCTAGGGTTTGAACTCAATATATTTTTCGCTTATAAATTCTTTTGCTTGTTTTAACAAATGTTTGTTTTGCTTGTGTTGATTGTATTATGTAGGAATGAAGCGAATAACAACATAAATTCAAGAAATCTTGACACTAGTAGTATCAATTCCATGGTTGAAGACATGGGATTTCCCTACAATGGTATCGGTTATCCGATAGACAACCTCGTGACTCAAGAATTGCAACGTTTGGCACGAATCAAGGAAGAGTTCTCCGTTGCCGAATCATATCCAAAGTTTTTAGAACTTTTGAATGGCAGCCCAACAACCTCGAGTATTGAAGATTTACGCTCACAACCTTACTCTACTACTTACATGAAGACTGACCATCATGATCAGCAAATTAGCTACTCAAATTATAATCAAGATTTCTTGCTAACAAATTTGCTTAATGGATGTCAAATCAAAGGTGGCCAGCTTGTAAATGATCAAAATAGTTCTAATGGAACACTTAGCCAGATTTTTCCAACTATAAGTATTTCAAGTTTGAAGCAATCCACCACCTCATCATCATCGTCATCATCCTCAGCAATTTCTTCAAGCTCTTTTGATATGAACTGCTTACCAGCTTTAGATCACTTTGGCTCTCCAAGGTTCGATGCCAGCTTTAATCGTCCTTCCTCGCTTAACGGCAATAATCTTGGTGGCTTTCCGTATGGTCTTGACCGTATGAATCAACCAAATCACAAGCCAGCAGTTTGCCCTAGCAAGGTGAGTTTCATAATTCTTTCATTAATAAACCTGTTCATCGTCTTCTTATTGGTTTTGTTGAATAAGCTAGTACTTAGTTTGTAGTAAATATTTAATGTTTATCGAAACAATTATATAAACACTCCAAAAAGATTTTATCTAAGTTTTTCAGTATAGTTTTAAGTAGATAATTAAAAGGTTTTTAATGCACAATCACAAATAAACACCCCTAGATATTGCATTGACATTCATCTTTACTTTGATCAAAAAGAAAAGATGCGGTATTCTTTAATGATGACCTTTTGACAAGGTTGATATATCATGATGATATATTCGAAGTTAAAAGACTAAACTTTTTATCTGTTTCCAACTTATCAAAGATATCATCGGTCTCCAACACTGGAAGCTGTACATATCAATCAGCAAAGAGGCCAGCTAGTAAGTATATCGACGAAAAGGTGACTCAACCCATAGGACAAAAGAAATCAAAATCGGAACCACGCGCTCCTTGTGCACCCTTTCAGGTTCAACTAAGCAAATTCATTATCATTCATATTTACTTCTTGTGTAAATGCATTTTCTTTAATCATTAATTTTAATCTGATATAGTTTATGCATGTTTGTTATGTATTGAAATCAGGTCAGGAAGGAAAAATTAGGGGACAGAATTGCAGCTATTCAGCAGATGGTGGCACCTTTTGGCAAGGTAATGTGTTTGTTTTCTTCTTTTTAGAAAGCAACCGCAAAAATAATACTACTTCCGTCATAAAATAATTGTCCACTTTATTATTTTAGTTCGTCGACAAGTTCTTAAATTCTGATAAAAGTATACTCACAAACTATTAGTTGATGGTCTGCGGCCGATGCTTGTTGGATTTAAATGTACATGTCTTAAAATTCTACTTGATATAATATTTCAATTTATTAATTTTAAGGAATTTTCTTCTCTATCTTTTATTTCCAGTCATAGATTAACAATTTAAAGTTTTAAACCATTGAATTGGTGATCTCCATATATAGTAGCTAGGTTATTTCATTTAAATTTAGATATATTTATATTTCATTTGTCCTCTTTAAAAATCCAAATTTTTAGTATAATCAGAAGACAGATGTTGCATATGATCGAGATTTCTGACCATTCAATTAGATTCTTCTTTTTGTAGCATAATTATATATTATTATATTATATTTGACCCATACTGGTTGTCTTGTTGCATGTCTATACATTAAAATAGTGTAAATTAATAATTGAGCTTAGTTTTGTGGATTAATGAAGAATTTTCGTAGACTGATACAGCTTCGGTATTAATGGAGGCTATTGGATATATCAAATTTCTTCACACCCAAGTCGAGGTATATATACTTTCTGCTTCATTTCTCAATACATTCTTCTTGGGTTATGTTCTCTATTATTTCCACCATAATACTAAGATATTTAGACTTAAGATACCTTAAGTGCGGTAAACATTACCGATCATCTTGTCTAGGGAAAAAAAAACATTAAAATCCGTAGCTTATTTTAAATTAACGTTGAGTTCCTATTAGAGGCCGCAATGTTTTTATAGATGAGATAACCGGTACCGGTCATGTGAACTCAAAGTTCGAGTTTTGCATGTCCGTGTATCTTTAGGTAATTCACCGGCGTTATTTGGAAGATGATTTGTACTCGTAGCTTCCGAAAAAATGGTGTTCTAGTATTAGTAAAACAAAATTTAAAAAAAAAAATCTCCTTTTTTATATTTTATTTATTTATTTATTTTGTGTAAAATGGTTGCAACGCTTCAAAACCAAAAGAAACCAATTTCATATATTGTTCATAAACAAGAAAAGTGTGCTTAAATAAAGGAGTGGAGCCACCATATTTTCTGGACAAAACCCTACATAGTGTTGTAGGGTTCATGCATACTCATAACACCAACCCCTTTAAAAAAGCAACACAAAATAGCCAAAACACACCATAGACTCTCCTCATAAGGAAATTAAGAGGTACTCAATGCAATGTCTATTCTCTCTTTAAACCCGGAAATCAAATCAAATGAATAAAAACAGTGTGTTATGTGCATCTCTTTCTTTCATTCATTGAACTATACACATATGACATTAGCGGTGTGCACGGTTTGGTTTGAGGTATGTTTTTGGCAAAAACCGAAATTGCTAAACATTAGGGGTGGAAATAACATTTTTTGATGGTTAAACAATTTGAACTAACACTTATATATGTCATAACATTTTTTGATGGTTAAACAATTTGAACTAACACTTATATATGTCATTATGACATATATAAGTGTTAGTTCAAATTGTTTAACCATCAAAAAATGTTATTTCCACGCTGCTAAAATCAATATAGGAAATTGCTAAACATAACAGTAAGGGCTATTTCTAACAAAAACTATAATATATATGATATGTATACTGCCAACTTTTTTGTTTTGACAAATTTACCACTACACATATAAAAAAAACTAGCACTTCTAAAGGAAACAAGAACTCAAGAAGTGCTAATTAAACAAGAACTCTAGAAAGCTAATGTTCACAATTTTTTTTCTTTCTGTAAACACATACAGATAAAAATGTTGAAAGACTTCTCTATATTTATCATTATACATATAATTTTTTTTTATCATTATACATATAAAAAAACAGTGTCACTTTTTTTTTTCAGTTTGCATATCATTTTCTACAGTGTTTTGTGGAACGTACAAGATACACTGTACAATAAATGAAATGCGTGTGGTAACATATTTGTTTCCAAAAGTATAGGAAACAAGAACTCAAGAAGTGCTAATTAACCTATGACATGCGCCCATGTTTAGGCAAATTAAACAAGATAATGACCTAACTTAAGAATCCATCTATATATATGTGACCTTCAATTTTCATAGCTTCCCATGCTATGATGAAAAAGTTGTACGTATATCTAAGTTGTACTTGGATTTGACATGAATAGACCATGAACACTAACACTGTTGATTTTGTAGACGCTAAGCGTTCCATACATGAAGTCAACAAACAAGATTTTCGGAACATCTTCACAAGGGGTAAGAAATTTCACCTTGTTTTATTTATCTGTTGCATTGTGAATGTGTTAGGCACAGTTTTCACAGCAAAGAGACATATACAAGATTGGTGTATGTCAATACAATTAGTAGTGGATGTTGCTTAAGTATAATACCTTATATATCCAGTAGTATAAATATATTATTGGCGGTTTTATGTGATTCTATTCAGGGACGAGTGGAGGATGGAGTTACACAGGCAAAAAGAGATCTTCAAAGTCGAGGATTGTGCTTGGTGCCATTGTCATGCTTGTCATACGTTACAGATGGATGCGAAGGCATTTGGCCACCACATTAACCAGCCAGCTTAACATAATCACCCTCAAGAACTTGAAAGAGGAGTGATTTGATGTACATCTCATTAATAGGAAGCAAGTTTACAGTACGTTCAGTATTGGTTGTCACGACTACAAACCAATAACTTCAAAAAGCCTTCAGATTAAAAACTATTAAGCATTTAGCTTAATGTTGTCCGGTCTCATCCTCTCAAAGACAATAGGTTTATGGTCATGGGTTTCACGTCCCAGTTTTCTTCTTATCATTTACTAAAGTTTTAATAGTCTCACTTTTTTCACAAAGAAAAAATGGAGCAAACTTGGTCATCTTGTAGAGGATGTTATCAAGTATGGACCATGTTTGATCCATTAGTGAGTCATGTAATAGTATTTATAATGATTGTAGACTTGATTTAGTTACTTGATTAGTGTCGTCCATCTGGATTAATCATCCATAATGATCTTTTTCTAATCTTCTTGTATTCTTATACTCGGATGGAGATTATTTTGAATTTGAGAAGTTTATAGTCTAAACACGGGCGGAGCCACAAAATTTTTTTCGAGGGGCAAACTTTAGATGATTATTAGAATTATAGTTTTGGCTTGTCCATTAATCAACACATAATTATAATATATAGAATCTTTGAGGATTATTCTAGATATCGAGCTACACCTATCAATAAATAACAAACCAATAATAAATCCCAAAGGCTTTCCTAAGCAAATAATAGTTTAACACTCCCCCGCAGTTTGAGCAGGAGAATCGAACACTCAAACTAGTACGAAACTCTTCAAAAAGTGCAAACAGGAAACACTTTGGTGAAGATGTCAGCATAATGGTAACATGAAGAACATGAACGTGACCTCGAGCAACGATGACACAAACAAAATGTATATCTATCTCAATGTGTTTGGTTCGTTGATGTTGAACACGATTAGTAGTCAAATAAACGGCATTAACATTGTCACAGTAGAAAAGAATGGCATATAATAATGGTGTGTGAAGCTCGCGAAGAAGATTACGAAGCCAAGAATTTTTAGCAACTGCAATACTAACGCTCTCTACTCAGCGCACTCAGCTTCAGCACTCGATTTAGAGAGAGTATGTTTCAGTTTGGATGACCACGAGAGTAGATTATCCCCCAAGAAAATACAATAAACAGATGTAGACCGCTTGTTATAGGGGAAACCAGCCCAATCAGCGTCATAATAGGCAATAAGAGAACATGTAGTGGAGGCATAAAGTTGGAGCCCAAAAAGAACTAATAAACTAAGTCCCTCCCCAAAAAAACTCTCTGGCGACTTTTGGAGAAAACAAAACCCTAATCGGTTTTCTTCATTCAATCGTCTATGATGTTTAACATGTTATTATTCACGTTATAAATTTCTTGTCAATTCGCTATCTTATCTCTAAAGTACTGTCATCTAATTTTATGGTTTCTTTTAAATAGACCGGTTGCTATCATTGATTCAGGAGGTGTGATCATTGCATATTTAACTTAAAACGATCCTAGGTTGGTTTGGGTTTTGTTTATCCATCTCTACTTGTGTGTTGCTATGTGGCTCATCGTATAAACCCTAATGTTTTTAGGATTTTTTATTTTCTTGCTGCTGAAGTATTGGGTTCGTGGGTTCTTATTCATGTTTAACCTACTGGTGTCTTGTTTTGTGGCTTTGTTCGGCTGGGAGATTCATGGGTTAACAGTTTTACTGGGATTGCGATCGCTATAAGCTCGGGTTTTTGGTGCGCATATAGGATGAAGAGTGGTTTTTTAGTCCGGGAGGGAGAGTGTCAAACAGAAGGAGGGTTCGAATGTTGGTAAAACAGCTTGTGGGGATAACTCGAGTGACAAGAGTTCTTTAGATGCAAAGATTCAAGATATTGAACGTCAAATTCTTGAAGGTAAGCTCGTGTTAGTGGGAGATGACTGGGAACCTTTAAAACATTTGAATGCAGATGGTCAAGCCAATATAATGGAATCGTTTCCATGCTTGTTAGACACTTTTGGTACCGCTAATACATCCACCAAAGTGGCTACTACTGGTCCAAATAAAGGTGCGAAATTGACAGGTAACAGGGCTGTTTCATATGCAAATCGTCTTAATGAAGAACCAAGTAAGAAAACTGTTAATTTTCGTAACTTAGTAGCCCCGGCTGTTAATAGGGCTGATGTTGATATTTCATTAATGTCGGTTCTTGAAGTTAATGAGCGAATTGCCCATTCTGTTTATGGGTTTTTTCTTGGAAAAAAAGAGTGGCATATCCGGTTATTGAAAACTATGTCAAGAACACTTGGAGTAAATATGGTCTTGTTAGAACAATGATGAACTCTAAACGCTTGTTCTTTTTCAAGTTTAGTTCCAAGGATGGGATGGATGCAATGCTTGAAAATAGTCCATGGTTAATTTGTAATGTGCCATTAATTCTGAAAAAGTGGTTCTCAAATGTGAATTTATCAAAGGACTTGTCTAATGTTCCCGTTAGGTTAAATTCCGTGATATCTACAACCTATGATCAAGATACTAGTAATATTTTTTATGACATGGGTGTTTGTGGGCTGAGTAGTCATGGCAAAAGGAGAGCACAAGAAGAGTTGGTGTACTTTGTTAATCAAAATGAAACTATAAGTCTTGTTAGATCTAGTTTAATGTATTAGTCATACAAAGTAGAGTTTACACTTGTCATAACAAAGTGATTAGTGTGATTTTTGTGTGTAGGTGTGGCACCATGAAGTGAGGTGTAAGATTTATGTTAAATTTTAGTATTATTAAGTTTAAAGTGTGTAGTTTTGATCCCGATAATTGGTAACGTAAAGCTTTTAAAATGTGAAACATAAAACCAGGTAATATAAAAGTCTATAACATAAAAAATGTTGTAACTTATCAAAATAACTAATTTTAGTATATCAGATAAGACACAATTTTATCTAGGTGTTCAAACATTTGTTAAAATTAAATACATAAGTTGTAAACGCGTAAAACATAAAATGTGTAAGCTTTATGTAAAAGTGGAAAAACAAAAATAGGACATATAAAATGTGAATGTAAGGAAACCAAAGGGCATAAAATATGTAGAATAAGCATAGTCTATAGTCAGTTTAAACATATGTACGTGTAACGACGTACGCAAGTGAACCTACTCGGTTACTCGTAAAAGTTAATTTATGTAAAATTAAAAAAAAAATAGTAAAAGTATATGATTAAATATTGGCCTGAAAAGTACGGGTTATTACAGTCCATACCTCTTAAAGAAATCCCGTCCCGGGATTCAATTTGTATCGGTCGTCAGAGTGGTGTTGGTGAAAAGATGGGGGTACTCAGACTTGGGTTCGTACTTATGTCATGTCGGATACAAATAAGTCCTCTCATTTATATATCGCTATTTACATAGAGAAACCTCCTAATCTATGTAAATAAAGACTTATAAACTTATGCTTCGATGATTTACAATTTATTTACTTAAATGCAGAGGCGTCCCAATTGATTCAAATAAGGATATTATAAATCATCCTACTTAAGAATTTCTTACACAACACTCATATTCAACTGTGTGTTACTAGACATAGGATTACAAGACGATGAAGGTGTTCCAAAAGTATGAGACAAGTGTTCAAACTCGTCTTCAGAGACGGATAAGAAGATAGCGAGTGAGATTGACAGACTGTGACGGTTTCGATATCATGTAAACCGATATTGTGTAAAGTTATGAACAAGTTTTTAAGGACCACTGTATCACTCACAATATCTTAAAAGAGTTTTAAAGGCCACTGAAGTGTTTGAGCACGCATGACAGTTTTATGACCTAGTACACGGGATGTAGCGGAATGCTTATGATGGAATGTTATGATGCAACGGTTATAGTTTAGGTCTAAATGCAACCTACTTCTATATAACTAGAGCTCTGATACCAATCTGTAACACCCCCAAAATATCACAATGGAAGATAATATCACTGGGGTCTTACTTCATAGTATAAAGTCCAAGTTATAGAAAACGAACTCTAAATGAGACGTTTTAAAAAGTTATCATTCAATAAATAATATCAGAGTTATAACAAGAGGTCCCAAAGTATAATATTACATTAATGTTTTTCAAAAATGTTATCAAATAGTGGATATAATGCATCCCAGTCTTCAAAACATGTCATGCGACTCAAATGCTCCATGCCAAAGTTATGTATTATGGACCTGAGAAACAACATGCTAAAAGTGTCAACAAAAACATTGGTAAGTTCATAGGTTTAATGTAAATAAGATGAAAACCTTTTTAAGTAAGTCCTCATGACAAGTATATGTCAACCTAAGCCTGTTACAAGTCCCACCCATACAAGCTTGTAATATCTTAGGTCCACATATAAATTCATGATGATAAATATAAATGTAAAAGTCAAGTATGGACCACAAGATTTTAGTGGCTAGTTCAAGATAGTACCAAGTCCGTTAGTTCAAGATCATACCAAGTCCGTTAGTTCAACATTATACCAAGTCCATTAGATCGAGATTATACCAAGTCCGTTAGTTCAACATTATACCAAGTCCATTAGATCGAGATTATACCAAGTCCGTTAGTTTGATATTATACCAAGTACGTTATATCAAGATTATACCAAGTCCGTTAGTTCGAGATATGGTTCAAGATTCTAAATATTTGTAACGACAATAATGATAACTTAGTACATAAATATTTAAGTAAAATGAGCATGCATTCTCACCCCAATAGTAGTTCAAAACAAGTAAAAGTAAGGGCCATGAACTCACCTTAAGCAAAATAGTAATGAGAGTGCAAATAAAATGTCGAGAAAGCCGATAAAACCTAACGAGCAACCTAAATTAATTTGTTGCGTCTTAGGTTTTATAATGATAACGAAAGTATACAAATAAGTTTTACATAGTATTTATATTGATTATATCATTGTACATGGTGCTTTTTAAAACTTTATAACCTTTAGGGACTAGTTTTGATCATTTATTTAATTTTACAAGTATTATTTACAAGTTTATTAAGTTTTTAGTGTGATTACTCAACTTGTCAAGCTCGGTTCTCCTCACCTGTAAGGAGTTATGACCCGGTTTTATTTCTGAGGAATAGTATTTGAGTGTACAATTCAGTTTTGTAGGTCTTATTGTCTTAAAACTTGCATAAACTAAGTGAAATAACTATTTGACCCTTATGTGTCAAAGCTGAGTTTCTAGCAGCAACATTCAGTCCCTCCAAAACTACGACATCTTAAGTTTTACAGCTCCGTTTGATCCCGTTCAAGCAATCAAGTTTAAGTTAAAGGGTCTACTACAACTTTCATTTGAACATGAACAATTGGTATAGTACAAATTTTAAGAGCTTTTGGCCAATGAAATCTGATACTCAAATCAGGACAACTTTCACTAAAACATTTATAATTAATTCATCGAGTGGAGTTACAGGTCGAGTCACCCAGCAAAACGAAGCTAAGACATACATCTACAACCTTATATTTTTTTTCCAAGTCTCTAGACCTACTGATTTGATCAACTAATTTCATTTTAGTCCCTGGTCCAAAACTGTCTTTACAAATCAAGTCCAAAACGTGTTTTTAACCATGTATAATATATAACCAATTCAAATAAATGAATATTACATATAGTATAAATGAAATACATAAGTGAACATGAAGAATACGTATGGTTTCCGTACAAGATTGTGGTGGTGAAAAATGATAAGATTACAATAACAACAAACTAGAAGTCACTAAACAGCTAATACCCAAATCTTCCAATCTTTACCCAACCCTTGAAAACTTGATTCACCCACCAAAATTATAACCAAAAACCCTTTCAAATCTTCCAAGAACACCCTTTATATGATTTAATTGAGTTATTTTGGAGGTTTTTTCAAATGATCATGTTATGATCATATGAATGTTAGAATGAGATGGGTATGTCTTGGGTAAGACTAGAAACCCTTTATTTGTAAGTATATAAAGTATTTATTATTTATGATGATTATGGTTTAGAAATCAAGTAATGATGATGATGTTCTTGGTTATAGTTATGGAAGCCAAGTTTAGTAACTTGTGATTATAACATGTGTTACGTATGCTTATCATATTATGTGTTGTAATTGAATGTGTTAAGGGCATACAAACTTGACTAAGAAAAGAGCCTATGCTAAAGAATTGACTATTAGATATTTGAGGTTTAAGTGAGTGATAGTCATATGAAATTAGACTAACTAAGGTATGTATTTGATTATTTCAATAAGATTTGATGATTGACTTGTGTTAAGCATGTATGAGCTATACGGTTTATTCATATGATATGGTTATAGTATGAAATGATTTATATTGTTATGAAGTGATGAAAGTAGTTATAGTGCTAATGAGCATGTGTTAATTGATATTAGCCATATGCTTAACTTGGATATTTATGATGCTAATGTGATGATGTGTATATGATATTGTGTTATATGTTAGTTACTTACTAAGCGAAAGCTTATGTGTTATAGTTGACATGTTTTGTAGGTTGTATGAATAAGGCTTATTAAGGTGAAGAAAGAGAATGGAAGTGAGTTGCTTATGAGTATGCAAGTAGTCATAATGTAGATACCGAGCTCAAATTAAAGTTAAACTCAAGTTACTATGATGTAATGTTTGAAAAGTTTTGAGTTCTTGCTAAGGTTTAAGAGTCAATTTGCAGAAATTATAATGTACGAAAGTGTTATGTTCAAGTAGAGTTAAAATCATGTAAATGGGAGTTTGGCGAAACACCCGTACTTTTGTAAAGCATGTTTCTGAGTTTCGTTAAGACCGAAATTTTCCCTGCTATCAAAATATACGATGTGTTAAGTTATTCTGGACAGTTTTATGTTTTATTGGGTCCTGGAAGTCATGTATTCAGTAAAATAAGAAAGTTGCAGGAAGAAGGAAAGTTCGAGGTCATTTAGCCATTGGATGGGGTTTTGGCCACCGGCCGTTTTGGGTCAGCAACCATTTGGCCGCTGGCCATTTGGTGGTCAGATTTTGGCAGTTTTTGAAAAATCATATAAAATCAACTGTAGCTCCTTTTGGGACGAGCCACCTATTGTTGGAAAGGTAATTGAGTCTACTTTGATATAAAATTACTTTCAGGAGTTTATTCTTAATATATATATATATATATATATATATATATATATATATATATATATATATATATATATATATATATATATATATATATATATATATATATTCATATAGGGGAGGGTTCTTTTCAAAACCAAGAAAAGGTCGAGAACTGCGAGAACCAGAATCAACCAATCAGACTTTTTTTAATATTAATTTTTATTATTTAATTCAAAAGGGTATAATAGTAAAATTTTATTTTTATTTTCTTTTTGATTTTTTTTAATAAAAATGCTTTTTAGTTCCTAAATTGTAGGAGTTTAACTTTTTTTTTTTTCTTTTTTTTCTAAACAATTTTTTTACAGCATGCATAGTTTAAAAAGATAAGATGCATATGGTTTTTATTTTTATTTTAGGTAATGTTATTTCACATATGTTTTTAGTGTTCAATTGCTTAAATTTTGAATGTGTTTTGGTTACAAATATTTACACAAGTGTATGGATTGACAAACATAAATATTAATCTAAAATAATGTGATATACAATTCAAAAAAAAATATCATAACGTATTTACACATGTGCATACATGTTTTTCTTTTCTAGCTAGTTCGATCTTGAGATATAATTTAATGGTATGCATATGTGCATCCATGTTTATTTGACATAAGTTATCTTGTAGTATCCGTGTGTGCTCTGATGTTAATCAACATGCATACATGCATACATCTCTTCATCGTGTCTATCGTCAGTGTGTCCACGAGTACTACGTGTGCATGGTGGTCTTCATGATACACAATTATCATTTCCCTCAAGTTGAATAATCTGTTTCAACAACATTAATAAAAATAATTAAATAGTAGTCAAATACATCGCCAACCTCTAGAACATATATGTTCACCAAATTAAAAGACAAACACGCACATGTGTTTTCTTTTTTTAATAACGGTAGACTTGAATACATGTATTTTTAATTATATGAACAACATATCACCTAAACAATAAGCACACCTAGAAATAAGCACATCTAGTAGTCAAATACATCGCCAACTGCTAGAACATGTATGTTTACCAAGTTAAAAGACAAACATGCACATATGTTTTTTTTTATAACACTAGACTTGAACACATGTATTTTTAATTATATGAACAACATATCACCTAAACAATAAGCACACCTAGAAGTACTCATTTTATATATAACCACACATCATAATTGTTCACTATAAAAGACGATTGTTTCCTTTCAAAATTGGTCCAATCTATAAATTTAAAAGTGAGCCAACGAGTACATCAGTGTAATCTGTTAATGTAATCATTTAAAACATTAAGGGACTCAATCTCTTAAGCAATATAAATCATGATATACTAAATTCAGCATCATCACTAAGCCATATCATTTCCGTACCATATTTGTAGTGTTAGAAATAAAACAACAAAAGACCACATATAAGTAAAAGCCCAATAGAATGTAAAGTGAAAAACCTTCTAAAGCACCTTTTTCATGTTTTCATTTTTATCAAAGAAGATCAACATTTGGACAAATAAAATATCATGCTCAAATACATGTGCACTTTCGCTTATGAATAAAAAAATGGGTTTATAAAAGATAAACCGAAACCACATACGCTAATAAGCCCAAAAATAAGCAAAAAAAATCCCTCTCATATCAACCTTAAATAAAATAATAAAATCCTAAAAATACATTATTTTCATTTCCAATATCTAAAGAAAATAAATAATTGGTCACCTAAAACAAAAAATAATAATAAAAAAATTAATCTTCTAATTCTGTTATATATCTAGATCTACGAATTGAAAATTCAATAAATTGTATATAAGGAACACAAACATATAACATATACCAGATTTAGCGAGAGACGAATCGACATAAACCATAAGCTTTATCATTCAGTTGTTCCATGATATCGATTAATTGATGCTTGAAATTCAAGAGAAAAATTGACCAACATCTTGATCCAATATATGAGTACTTGTCTTTCTGATATAAGAACTTGTTATTAAGAAGTTAAAAATGAAAGAATGAATCAATCGTTAGGTGTCAGAATATTATATATGTGGAAAAATGAGATCTGGAAAAATGAGAGAGAGAATGAATGTGTGGGATCTTGAAAATACATTTATAACTGCCCCTATATATCGGTGATTGATTATCATTGGAAGTTCCATAATTGCCCTTCAGGCTGATAAGTTATATCACTTTAGTTTGAATGTTTTTACAATAATGCCATTTATTTTCAGCCATAGATTATTTTGATCAATGGCTAAGAATGGTTCTCGCAGTTCTCGACCTTTTCTTGGTTCTGAAAATAACCTTACACTATTCATATATATATATATATATATATATATATATATATATATATATATATATATATATATATATATATATATATATATATATATATATATAGGGGAGGGTTATTGTGAGATCATGCTTAAAATTCTAAAAGTAAGACCCAATATGGACTGTTGGATTATTGTATTTATATTTAATGAGATTAATGTTTGATGAGTGGCGTTGCAGTAAATAATTCACTTTTTAAAGGTATTTTGGTCAAACATTTATTAAGACATTATTTAATTGAAACATATTAATGAGGCCTTATTTTTTTGGTTAAATATTTATTGAGACATCCTTTTAACAAATTAATATATCATTTGATACACACGTCCTTAATATATTTATATTAATAAATACACGGGTACATTAAAAATATATTTACATTAATAAATACACGGGATCGTTTACTGATACATCAGGTACATGAAAAAATACTTTTATACTTACATTAACAAATACACAATGGACCACCAGGAAATTGTACTGATACATCAGGTACATTAAAAAATGTATTTACATTAATAGATAAATACATCAAATACATATAATTATATTTGGTACATTAAAATTATATTTACATTAAAGTTTCAACACTTACAATCTTACATAGGACTATAACAAAATCATTAAAACAAATATAGCCTATCTCATAAACTTTTATATATAAAAAAGACAAAACATTTAATTGTTAATTACATTGTAAATTAATGAATTGTTATTGAATACATTTAATGAATTGGTGAATACATTTAATTGAATAGTTATTGAATACATTTAATGAATTGGTGAATTCTCAAAATGCCCTTTTCATTTAATTGTTAATTACATTGTAAATTAAACTATGTAATTAATAAATGAGACACTTGTCTTAATTTTATAGGTTTTTAAGTGATCTTATTTTTACAACTTTAACAATGATCTCATTTGATCCCAAATCTATATATATATATATATATATATATATATATCTATATTATATATAACAGGAGGCATTTGGCATTAATGCCACCTCAATGCCACTTCAATGCCACCTCAATGCCACATAATCAAATTTCATGCCACATAAGCATATGTTGTCCAACTAAGCAATTAATTGTTAATTTTCCGAATTTAATTTTATTTTTTGTAATTTTCGGATTTTTTCTAAAGATTTTTGAAAATTGTTTATAAAAAAGGTTCCTTACAAGGATTGAACCTTGGTTGTTTTGATAAATAACTTGTGTGTTTACCACTTAGGCAAAAAGTTATTTTGATAATTATGTTGCATATTATAATCTATAAATGCAACTAATTTTCGAAATTCTTAAGCAATTATTTCTAAAATTCGAATTTAATAAAAAATGACCATGGTGAGATTCGAACTTGGGTCGTTTGTAGAATTAGTATAAATAACTTGTGTATTTACCACTTAGGCAACAAGTTATTTTGATAATTATGTTGCATATTATAATCTATAATGCCTAACCAATTATTTTCAATTTTATACATATCTTTTCCTTAAATATAGCTTCACATTTATCTTCATTATTTAAAAATCACGATTGATTTTAACACAAAATATTATCTCAAAAGAAACCTAGCCTTTTTTTTTTCAGGTAAGTTTTAGGGTTTTTGGCTTTTTATTTTAAAGATATAATCATGACAACAGTAACACCTGTTGTTTGATTTCAATGATGTTTGTGTTACAGGTCATAAACCCTAATGATTCATATAGTATGTGATAATGTTTTTTCAAAAATATCACAATGATGGAACATTGATGGAACTTGGTAATTCACTATTTAGCGACATTGTCCCTATCTCTAATGTAACAATATTATGTTGTATATGCAGCCGACACATAATATTGGAGGCAAGACGCAGCTTCTTGGTTTGATAAAGGGACATGTAGATGGCATTGCTGTTGCTGATCTAAAAGATGCCTACCCAACAGTCATGCAAGATTTACAGGTATACATACATAATGTATGCATGTATATCTGATCATGACATGTACATCTTATGTTAACATGATTAATATGTCTTAACCCTAATCTTAGAGATTTGTTAACTGAAGTAAATAATCCGTTACTTAAGTCTTTGTTGTTTTTTTTGTCTCATGGCATACTTTACCCTTATGTTGTTATAAGAAAGCTGGATAGTTAGATGCACATGTAGTATAGCATGCTATTCCACTTCTGTACTAGGTGATTTCCTGGTAGTCAAAGGCCACCATAGGTAATTAGGATTCCATTAGACAGTGTGGATGGAAGACAAAGAGGTTAATTATATCCTCGATGAAGCACTTTAAAATACATTTAAGAGAGATACGCCTATATGAAGTAACAAGGCTCGAGAAGCCAAGTCCATGCTCTCAAACTGTCGAACCCAAACCAAGCATAGGCTGCACCAGATAATGCTTGAGGATTGTGGCTTTGAAAGGGATAGTTGTTTGAATTTAATGGAAAAGCAAGAAAATAACATCAAAGGATACTGGATACACTACAAAAGGCAAAATATCAGATGACACGACGAATGCTCTTAGGATCACTGAACTCCCGGTAAAGAAGTGGACTGAGGATTACAAGGAATTTTTGGACGCACATTTAGGGAAGGACATAGAGGTAAATTAACAAATTTTAAATAGTTAACGTGTATATTGTATTTTTATTTTATCATCTTTATAGTTCTTATATGGCAACCCCATGTTATTTTTGCAGGGTTACACGGCTCTCAATGATGATACTACTGTGGATTTTAAAAGTACCATGACTGAAGATCAATGGAAAAGAGCAAGAGAAGAGGGGTTCTTGAATATATTAAAGCTAACAACTACATTAAGCACATATAACATGCATCTGCTTGATGCAGAAGGTAAACTGAAGAAGTATGACACCCCTGAACAAAGTAAGTGCGATATCCATGAACAAAAAGATTGATTTATACTCTTAATATGTTCACTAACTGTTCATATTCTTTCTGTGTACAGTTCTTGAGGATTTCTATTACCTTCGTCTCGACTTTTATGAAAAGAGGAAGGTAAGTCGGATGTGGCTTCATTTCATTTTAAGAGATTGTACTAATCCAAATGTGGTCAGCATTAACCTGATCAGCGGGAACATCAAATACAGCCCACAATTTGTCAAGTGTGTCACGTAAAGGACTATAAGAGTCGGGAAGTCTAACGATATTTTGTTATAATATTTTTCTAGGTGCTTTTTAAGAGCTCTTTCTCGCTCACCTTTTTCATTTATCACCTTTGTTTTTTTTTTGCCAGAGGTAAGAGCAAGGGGTCCAAAGCTCAACTTGGCTTCCGCAAAAGAAAGCAATTTGCTTGAAGTACGGGATGTCCATATACATTTTCATGTCGGCGCTGTCCCAAAAGATGGATCTTCAGCTGGTGTTACCCTTGTCACGTCGTTGGTTTCACTAATTAGTTGTAGATGAATAAGATCACATATTGTAATGACAGGAAAGACGACTTTGAGAGGCCTGGTTTTACCTGTAGGAGGGGTTAAGGATAAGGTCAGTAATTGCTTATTTCCTATATCTTAACATTCTACAACTATATATTAATTTTCAGGGATGTTCAGATATGCATTATTATGACTCTGTATAATCAGAATTAGATAACTAAAAGACAGAACTCATATTCTTATTAATGATTTACATTCTTATTTGCATCTGAATCTACTTGCAGCAGCGCTTTTCATTTTCGTGATATTCACACAAAATTCAACTTTACAATCTTATAAAGATATATTGTATGCACACTTCAAACATGCTCAAGAAGTTATAAATTTGCTTTCCTAGGTATCACTGTTAACATTTTCTTTGGTTTATTGTCTAATGTAATAGTTCAACTTATGAATACAATGTGACGGTCATAGTCAGATAGATACGTTGTGCTATTGTTAGAATATTCTAATTCAGTGAATGACCCGCATTGGAAAAAATTGGCATATCAATAAGAATAAAAGTATATATAGGTAGGTTTTTCTTAGGACTAAAGTTTGATTAGTGCATTAAGTTAGTAATTGTCCTCCCCATGTGTAGATATGTGAAAATAGACACATTACGGTTTATAGTCTTCAAGATGATTTTTCATTACTGTATTACAGTGCTTTCTAAAGCTTAAAATAGTCTAATAAAAAAGTGGCGATCAGAAGTGTTAAAATGGTGCTTTATTGCTAACCTAAAACGCCTACTGAAAGGTGAATCAATAGTGACGCTTCGATGGTATAAACGATTCAAAGGAGATATTCAGAAAACAACGTCAAAGGATACTGGATTCACCACAAAAGGCAAAATATCATATGACACGACGAATGCTCTTAGGATCACTGAACTCCCGGTAAAGAAGTGGACTGAAATATTCAATAATATTGAAATTTTCTTTTTTAACCATGTTTTTTATGTGACTAAAATGCCTTTTAAATTTATAATTATTATGTCTTTTATGTTTTTTTGTGTATAAAACAATAATCTTTCACGACCTTTTTTATATCCGAGTTTTAACTTTGGAAGCTAATTGGTTTGCTCTTATTATTTCAATTTCCAGATTGCCTCAGAAGGACTGAAACATCGTGTGTTTGAGATCTCATTGGCTGATCTCGAAAATGACGAGGATCATTCCTACAGAAAGATCCGTTTGAGGGCTGAAGATGTTCAAGGGAAGAACGTGTTGACCAATTTCTGGATATGTTACCGTATTCAGTTCAGTTATATGGTTTTTTTTGTATAGTGTACTGTTTATTGGTGTTAACATGCACTTTGTTCTTAGGGGATGGACTTCACCACTGATAAGTTAAGGTCACTTGTGAAGAAATGGCAATCTTTGATTGAGGCACATGTCGATGTTAAGACAACCGACAACTACACATTGAGGATGTTCTGTATTGGCTTCACAAATAAGAGGGCCAACCAGGTCAAGAGAACCTGCTATGCTCAATCTAGCCAGATCCGTCAGGTATAAAAATTGACTATACTTGATGCCTGCAGCAGTCGGTTTGGTGCTTGAATTTTGTGTATGTTACATCTATGCAAGTAGTTTATCTTTCTGTGTTCTAAGTTTTACTTCTATTTTTGATATCATTAGATCCGTCGCAAGATGAGGGAAATCATGGTCAACCAAGCTCAATCTTGTGATCTTAAGGAGTTGGTCCAGAAGTTTATTCCTGAATCTATTGACAGAGAGATAGAGAAGGCAACATCTAGCATCTACCCATATATATCCTTGATCAGTTGGGCTCACATTCATGTTTAAACTTTCCCTGCATAAAGTTTAGAATGGGTACTACATAAAGTAAATAATGTCATTACCATTTGATGTATCAGGATTGATTGCGCCCCAAGATGCACCTGATTAACCTTTGATAGAATTGTGGTCACGAAGGTAATTCTCATACGAGTTTTCTCCCCATTTTGTATCATTATATAGTATATCTGTTTCATATTAACTCCTATTTAAAAACACACAAATAACTTTCACCCTAATGCACATGGTAACCATCAAATTTTAGCCGTCTATTCTAATTACTAAGAGAAACTTGGAATATTTCTTTTTAGTAATTTAGTAGCTGCCTTTTAGTGAGCAAAGCATTAATGTTGATAGTCTTTTTCTTTGCATTATGTGCTCAATGCTTACCGCAAAGGTATTTATCATTCAAGCCTAAATTGTCTATTATGCCCTCATCTCTTTGATTAAGCCATTATTATTCTTAAGCATCCATTCCCTCAGCTTTGTGCATTCATATACTGTCTCAAGAATAGTGATTCACCTTGAACATAATTACATTCGGGGTAGACTAATTATATACTTTACCTGTATTTTATTGAGCTTGATGATTCTGATAAATTACCAACTGGCGTCTGATATGATATCTATGTCAATGATGACAAATTAAAAGGCATCAAATTGATTTAATATCTGGTGGTTCCAACTCATGTGCTTGACACCTTCAACAAGTCATATCAGTTGGTATGCTCATCTAATTAGACAAATGCAACCATTATTTCTCATATGCAGCTTTTTCTCCATTCCTTACTGTCTGGTAAATACACATGCCCTTTTTTTCCATCAATTTTACCTCTAATATGTAGTACATAGTATTTCTTAATAAAATATATGCATCTTTTTCTCCATTAAAGATCAGAGCAGCAGGTCTTTTACAAGATAAACTTACATATCAAACTGAGTATAGTGATGAACCTTGCGATGCATTTATCCAAAACAATTCTGCATTATTTAGTTTCAGCGATGGTTGCTTGCCTCTATCTAGATGGGATGAACTCAACAGATTCTTTCAAGATACCAAGTAACCAAAAGCATTCGATAGTTACAGGAGTTATTGGGAGGGTGGTTTAAACCGCATGGATAGTCATAGGTTCACTGATATGGGTAGAAGAAGCATTCGAGATCGTAGTCCATATGATGGAGGCCGTAGAAGGTCATTTGATTGTAGAGATGAAAGAGGATATAATGTATCGATTTCTGATAGACTTGGTAGCAAAAGACCTTATAATACATCTATTGACAGATCTTTGAAGCGAAGATCTCCAGGTATGCGGTAGTCATCCATGATAATGCTATATAAGTAAAATTCTAGAGGAGGTAAGATAGGGAGATCCAGAAGGTTAGGTAACTCATCAAAATGAGGTCAAATTGAGACATCCAAAATTTTGGTTTAGGTAAAGGGGTTGGAATGCGTCTGACTCCTAAACACTTATATGTTCATTTTATACCAAAAAAGTTTATGAATGAATGTGTGTATGATAATATATATCTTTGGTGAGCAACTTTCAAATGTTCTTTAGTTTAAGGAGCAGTCAATAAGAGAACGCAACCCACATCAGGTTTTTCCCCTTTTTATCATAGAACACAACCCACAATAGTTTATCACTAATTTGAACTTTAACACTCTTTCTTGATTTAGTGGCTGGAATGGTCTTCCACCAGAGGTACTTATGGTTTAGTTTCATGTTCACATATTAGGTAGTGGGACTGATCAAGAACGATTAGTGAAAAAAGAAGCTCCGAGATGATTTGAGATGAGGGTATTCTCAAATGTTCGATGTTCCATATCCCTTGCTAAACTAAACAAACACGGTTCCAGAATCTGACGTATAATCAACTACGTACACTGAAACGACATGAAAGAAAACCTAAGACATATGGAAAAGACGAAGTATGTCTTGCAGTAGAACTATGAAGGTCAGACTTGTAACTTTAATGTTAAAAGCAATTTTTGACCCATTTATCTCTAAATGGGTCGTTTGGGTTATAGACCTAAGAATCAATATTCTTCTTTTATTCAAGTTTAAAGTTCAGACTACTTCAATGAGCAAGACAAGTTTGCTTAAGTTGCTACATATCGCACTATTGTTTAAGGTTTACTCTTATCTGTGCTTTCAACTGTTTTCATTCTTATAGTTTTTTCTACGTGCTGCAGCTACTGATCACGATTCAGCACAGGGTGTAAATAGTGATTGCACCAGTCGGATGCATATATCTGATCACGATTCATGCCCGCCCGCCTATTGTCTCTCCACCACCCGCCAATCCACCCACTGTACCTTCATCACCTCCACCATTTGGCCCCCTAGCATCGGTCAATCCAGCCACCATCATTCCACCAACATTACCACCTGCATTTCCACCCACTAACACTTGTCCACCTGCTATGCCACCCTGCAACATTGGTCCACTGTTCATCAAGCCACCAAACCCGACAGCAGACATTAAGGGTAATATCATTGTTTGTTTGGCATTTGTGCATGATAACGCAATGCCACATACACAAATAGTCCTATTTGGCTCTGATTTTGGTAATTAGTTGTGTCACATATGTAGAACTTCATTTTCCATTTCTTTAGAGCAACTGATGAGCATACTACTTTGCGACTGAAAGGTTATAACGGAATCACTGGATGAACTTCTTTTTAGAATCCATAGCTTGCAATGTAAACTTCCTTTATTTAACTCTGGAAAGATCGTAATTTGTATTTTAATTTTTAAAGCAATTCTGGATTTATTATTATTATTATTATTATTATTATTTTCACTAATGTGTCAAGGCAGCATTCATATGCGACATGTATGTTTTTTCTTTCTTACCCAATCCGCATATTTTTAATTAATGCACGTATTTTAGCATTCAAGGTACCATTATTCTTTTCTATGTTTTTTAAGATAAAGTTTGGACCAATTTTATTGTATACTTTTTGAAACATATGGTTATATGTGAAATTTTATAACCCATTTACTCATGAACAACTTAATTGGGTTATCTTTTTACCTCAAACGGCTCAAACATGTAAGAAAAAGTTTAAGCCAATAAGTCTAACGAGTTAAAAGTGGCCAAAGAATTTTTTTTATGTAATTAAATCATTTTATTAAACTAATGGCATTACTATAAAAACATTGCGTATTTGTGTCTCATGTTCAAAACACTTATTATTATACGCTACGTGTTTATTTCTCATTTAAATGAATAACTGCATATCATATGCCACACATAAAAGTTGGTCAATACTTTTGTAATATATGAACATGATACAACGTATCTTGAAAGAGTATAAACAACTAAAATGGTTTTGATAGGCAGCTCAATTATACAATGATACATATACACAGGTACTTACATTAGTTTCTACTACATGAAAATGGGACTCAAGCATTTTGAAGGCCTGGTTAATCCATAATCATTGTGTAAGCAAATCGTGATTATGTTCTTCTACCCGAGACCCCCAACTGTATAACAAAGTTTATTGGCAAGGCGAGTATGGGGTGACTCAGGGTCCTTTTTACACATGTACAAGCATCTTCCCTCAATAAATCTTCAAACGAAGCCTCTTTAAAAAGTCTCGAGCTTCAACGCATCACGTGCACCAAACAATCATCATACAGAGGTATATTAAAAATTTATCGCTCATCCTAAATGCTGTTGGATAAAGTAATAAGCTCTTATTTTGACAAGTTTGGGTGATAATGATGGACATAGGAAGACTTGATCCGAGTAAATGAAATAATGAATGGCTGTTTAGATTGTGAATAGAATTGATTAGAATTATAACAATATTTTCATATAATTAAAAAGACATTGATCTTTAAAGGGATAATTACACGAAATTTTATCTAATTTGTCACTAATTGTAGTTCTGTGTGTCATACTATTTTTTTGGTAGTTCCATGTACTCAACTTTTAAATTCCGTTCTCGAGCAAGTTTGACATTGACACCATGGCCAACATCTATTGGTATGTATCACAAGTTTACCAAGAAATTTTAGGGATTTTCGTGCATCTGACCCAGTGTTTTTTCTTTAAAATGTTTATTTTTACTTTTCCATCACCACATCAAATTGATATACTGACCGTTTCTTTTCAGTAGGTTGTACATATCCTCGAGGAGATTCCTTAAAATGAAAAAATTTAATAATTAAAAAAAAAATAATTACCATAAAAAAAAAATTACCATCGAATCTTTGTTGGTGAGGAGTAAAGTTGGACCAAATCATATACACCGATAAGTATGTCTAATTTGTTCCTACTTCCATTTCTAGCTGTGATATAATTTCACCATGCATTATACTTTATCTCTTAAAGTTTATAATATAATATCATGTTTGTTAATCATGTAATTGTGATGAAAGTTTACATATTTGATCATCAACAATCAATTTCTTTTTCTTTTTTCTTTTTTCTTAATTTTTATTTTTATTTTGTTACTTATGCAGGTAGTGTTGTGTTGATACATTGGTACATAGTGAACAATCCATTAAAAAAGGACCCAGACGTGACTTCTTCAAAACTCACAATTACTTCGGTATTGAGGCTAATTAGGTGGTGTATATAGTAATTTGCAAAAAAAATAATAATCTAGAATTATGCTATTTTGCACCTTAGAAATGCCACTGACTTAACCTGATAAAGTCTGTAACGGTATTCAGATGCCATGTAAGCTATGGATTTTCTTTGTCATTTATACAAAATAGAGCTAATTTTTAATGATTTGGATGAGTTTAACGGTGTATCTGAAAGCCATAAGGTTTCAGTATTTGATAGCCAGTCCTTATAGTGGATGTGCTATGATCGAATGAGTGATTTGTCAAAATAATTCAAGGTTCAAACATACATAAAATTCATAATGATGCAATTTTTTTTTTGTTGTGTTATTAACCATCAACGCAAACCATACAATTATTTATAATTCTTAAAAAAATAATAATAAAATAAAATAAAATTGTTTTATAATATTGTTTGACAATTCTAAAAAATTCATTTTAGTTAACAAAAAACAACAAACAAATAATTATAAGTCATGCCCGCCCATTGGGCGGGCTTCGAAAACTAGTATATATATATATATATATATATATATATATATATATATATATATATATATATACATATATGTATATAGAATCTAGCTCTAGTGAGAACTTTCTTAAAGTTATAAAAGTAGGAACCAATAAGATGTAGACAAGTGGCAATGGATTTAATTTACAAGAAAAAATAAATCAAAATGAATTCAAATTCATTTATATAGGATCAAGGGCATTTTGGTAAAGTGTATTTCTTCAGTATATGGTATTCAATGACCGGTTCTTCCTCTCTGTTAGGAATTGGAAATTCCATTGTGAAGAGTCGGTCACCCCAAATGTTACCTAGCATAAGTTAGCTCGTAGACTTGTAGTTATTTACCTTATTTAGTAGTTTATTAGTTAGTCTGTAGCATAGATTAATTTAGTGTAACACCGTGGAGGAAGGACGGGTCTTTACCCATTGTATGTCTGATCCACAGTCCGACAGGAGGACGTAGTGTCTGTAAGTATAAATACCCCTTCCATCCTTGGAAGGGGTGGAGCTTTTTAATCTAACCTTTCATTTTTTGTTCTACAAGTCTCTACCAAGAAACTCCCTCTCTCTACTTTCTCTCTCTAATGGCTAACACGTATTTTGATCATCCAAGACCACCCGAATCATCAAACACAATAATATTACGATCCTACAAATGGTATCAGAGCCATGGTTGTTGTGTTTTGATGTTTTCTTGTGGTTTTGATTCGTGTTTGAAACTGTCATGGGTATAACTGTAAACTGTTTTTTGTAAAATGTTTGGATGATGATTTCTTGTGGTTATGATCTTATGGGTTAAACAGTTTTTTACATGTTAATGTATTCTTCTTTTGGTCTTTATTTCATTGTCTTAATTGGTTTCAATGTGTCAAGTCAGTATTTTTGTCCAAGTTTTGTTTGTGTATGTTTTGTCCAAAGCCAACTGTTTGAACAACTAGTCATTTTCATGGGTCAAAAATGCAGTCTTGGTCGTTTTTCTGGGTTTAAGTACGAAAATAGGTTGATAATACTGCTAGCGAGTTGGCTGTTTATGTTGTCCGGATTCATTGTTTCTATGTTGCGACTTGTCAAAACCTAAGTGTAGCGAGTTATGTATTTAATCTGCCTAGCGACTTGTCTTTACAAGTCGTAGCGAGTTGTGCTGTATAACTGGTATAGCGACTTGGTTAATATTTCTTGCTAGCGACTTGTAAACTGAAAAAATTGGATAACGAGTTGTCATTTTTTAATGACAAGCGAGTTGTGTTTCAAAGTGGTAGCGACATGCTATGATTTTTTTCAGTTGACCAGGTCAATAGTGACTTGTCAAGTTTTACATAGCGACTTGACTCCATAATTGTGATAGCGACTTGACTGGACAGAAATGAAGATGAAGAATGACATCAAATGACCAAAAACCACAAGACCAATACCATTTTCCAACATCAATCGACCTCAGGTTGTTACTCAACCATCATCAGTCATCAAAACAAATCAAGTATTCCCATAAACACCACTACCATCTCATATCTATAACTACAAATTTTATAACTCTCAAGATCTCAGCTTTCTCGCTTGTTATGCTCTAATGATTATCTAATCTTGAAATATCAAACATACAAGCGAGTTATCATCATGAATCTTATCGTTTTCTTATTATCCGAATATTCAAAGAAAAAAAAAGAAAAACGAAAACGAATCTCAGTGTTAAACTCTTTCACAATCGTTCAAAGATTTTTTGAGTATTAACATATCATCACAGATCCCTTGTATGAAGCTTTGCCTCTTCATTTTTATTTGAAACTTATATAAATTGATGTTTATCAAGATTGATAAAATCAGTTTATTGTTTCGTTATACTCATAACTCAACCAAAACAAAAAGGAAAATGATTATACCTAACTTGAAGCCTTCTCAAGACCCTTTTAACCATCCCTGTGGCAAGGTCTAACAAACCATGTCTCAAACCAACCCTGTGGCGAGACTAAATTGGTGATAAATGTAGAATTATTGATCTATTACTGTGAGGGAGGCGGATTTCTTTTAATGAGATTAGGGTTTGGTGTTTGAAGGAGAGAGGCGAAGTGGTGTTGTGACAAAAAGGGAGCGGATCTGATTATTTTGGAGAGTAGCAGATGAGGAGGGAGGCGGATACTTTGTGTTAGGGTTTCAATGTGAGATGTTTTAGGGTTAAAATGAGTCATTAGTGTGTGCTATATATTTCGTGTGGTTAGGGCAGCGCTTTATGTGTATCTGCTTTGTGTTTTCATGGGCTGAGTGACTTCATTTTTTATCCATGGGCCGTGTAATGCATTGCACATGGAGTGGAAGTGGGCTTGAGCAAATTTTGGAATAACCAATCTTGTATACTCAACGTATCTCAAATACCAATCATATTAACGTGTTGATAACGCCTAAAATGAACATGTTTTTAGTAGCGTTATTGTTAGTTTTGTGCTTGATAATCGGCTATATTTACTCATGAATGTTGCAGAAGTGCAAAGATGCGTATTGTGTATGTATATGTAGTCAGGTATCATGAATAAAGAAGAAATGAAGTTTTTATGCACATTTTGGAAGATTCTCGAGGAAGGAAGTCGAGCTAGGAAGCTTTTGGATTCAATGATTAAGAAACGCAATGATTTCTAAGTATCTACGGCAAGGAAAGATCAAGTTTTGCCTTGGAAATCATCAGCGAGAGCAAAGAATGAAACGTATAGGAGAAAAGTCAACAAAAAGTCAAAACAGCACAAACCCAGCCGATCGGTCACAACCCGTAACCGGATCCGGCTGGGCAAATGGTCAAGACAAAACTGATTCGGTCGGAGATGAAACCGATCCGGTTTCTCGAACTGCAGTTACACAAAGTCGCATTTATTGTTGCCTTAACTCCCCATAAATCATTGGAGTCCGATCATTTCTTGATATTTACTTGTTGAGGACGTTTTTGGTCAGTTAATGTTGGGAATTATGTGAAGTAGGATTTCTGCTGACATTACTGCTGAAGGTTTCTGCTGAAGTAGAAGCAGAATCTGCTGAAGAAGTGATTCTACTGAAGAGTACAAGCGTTGCCGTGTTACTGCTGAAGGGTGAAAGCTGACTAGGATCAGCATGCGCTATATGAATTAAATGCTAACTCTCCATATTCTTGTACTGCCCAAGGTTGCATGGGTATAATTGTACTGCTCAATATAGTTTAGTGTATTAGTCATTAAATGTATGCTTGCATGTTTAGTCGATTGGGTAGTAATAGATTAGGGTTCCTTGTTTATAAAAGGAACCTCATAGTTTGTAATAGACAACCAACTCATTCGAAACATAGAGTTTCAGTGAATAAAAAGATCCATAGAGGATCTAAGTGTTCTTAGTTATAACAACTTGTATTTACTTTCCGCTATAGAATACGAGTGTTAGAGACTGTCTATTAGTTTGCTTATGATTACATAGGCAACACTAACGATCCACGAGTGCTAAAGATCTGTCAAGGTCTGAGTGTTTTCAACAAGTGGTATCAGAGCCTCGGGAGAGTCTCTACGATACTGAGAACCTTATTTTCCTCACCCCCATACAACCAAAAACATTTTTACCATGCCTGGAACTGATGATGAATCAGAAGTCACCAACAACACCAAAAACAACACCACCTGTATGCAACAACTTAGTCTCTCCAACAGTAATGGTAAGTTTCCTTACCTAAAGAAGGAAGAGTATGATCTGTGGACCATGAAGATGCAGAACTGGATCTCCAATATTGATTGGAATCTGTGGGAGATTGTGAAGAATGGTAATAGTCTAAAGAAGACCATCCCAGATCTTGATGGTAAGTTTACCATTGCTCCTCCCAAAACTGCTGAAGAGATTCTTGCAGTACAGAGGGAGCACAAAGTAAGAACCATCCTTCTTCAATCTATTCCTAAAGATCACTTAGGTGATTTTCACCACATGGTTGATGCAAAGGACATCTGGATGGCTCTGAAAGCAAGGTTTGGTGGGTATGAAGAGTCCAGGAGGATGAGGAAGTCTATGCTGAGACAACACTTCCAAGAGTTCAATATCTCTGAAGAAGAGGGTATCCACAAGGGATACGACAGGTTTCACAAGATTCTGAGTCAGCTGAATCAGCTGAATGCAAAGCCTGACAATGATGATTGCAACTCAAAGTTCCTGAGATCCTTGCCTCCATCATGGTTACATGTCAGTATAGCTCTTAAGGCTAAAGGTGGGTTGGACATGCTCACTTTTGATGAGCTATACAACAAACTTAGATCTCTTGAACCTGATGTCAGATCTCCCTACCGTGCATCCTCTTCTGGTCATTCAGCCTTTGTTGGGACATCTCACTCCAATATGATGATGCATGCTTCAAGTCCATCTTATTTGCCATCATCATCTTATCGTCCCACCCCATCACATCCTCAAGCCAAATCTGGCAGTGTATTAGAGGATGTGCTTCATTCATTTGTTGCTGATTATGATACTCAGCAGCATCTTGTCTATGAAGATTTTGACCAGGTGGACCCTCTTGAGATGGAGGAGATGAAGCTAAAATGGCAGGTGGCCATGCTTTCAGTAGATATCAAGAGGTTTGAGGAGAAGGCAGGAAGGAAGTTTGGGTTCAAGGGAAAGGATCCAGCTCGTTTTGACAGGAGAAAGGTCAAGTGTTTCTCTTGTCACCAGATGGGTCATTTATCTAGGGAGTGCAAAGACAGGAAGAGTGGAGAGGGAGCTAGCTACCACTCATATCAGCAGAATCAAAAAGGAGCTAGCACTTCAGCAGCTCTAGTCACCATGGATGAACAGGTCAACTGGGCTGCTCATGAACCTGTGACTGAGGAAGCTGCTGATACAGAGAAGCTTGGATTGTTGGCCAGATGCACCTCAGAAGATAGGCATGATCAGTTTGCCTTCATGGGACTTTCTCAGGATCATCCCCTTAAGCATAAAGATATTGGTATTGTTGATAGTGGCTGTTCAAGAAGTATGTCTGGAAATAGAGATATGATGCACAATTTTGTTCCTATTGAAGAAGGAGGGAATGTGACCTTTGGTGGAAGTGATGGTAGAATTACTAGGAAAGGCACCATCAAGACACCTCTACTGAACTTTGAGAATGTGTACTATGTTAGGGAGCTTCAGAACTTCAACTTGTTCTCAGTCTCACAAATTTGTGACACCAAGAACAAGGTACTCTTCTCTGAAAATGAATGTCTTGTGTTGTCTAAAGAGTTCAAGCTTCCAGAGGATACTTCAATTCTGCTGAGAGTCCCTCGAACTCACAATCTATACACATTCAACCTCAATGAAGTTCACCCTGAAGGTGACCTCACTTGTCTGCTGGCTAAAGCATCATTGGATGAGTCCAACAAATGGCATAGGAGAATGGCTCATGTGAATTTCAAAACGATAAACACTCTCTCCAAAAGGGGACTTGTCGAAGGTCTTCCCACCAAAGTTTTCTCCAATGATCATAATTGTGTTGCATGCAACAAAGGGAAGCAATACAGAGCATCCTACAAAGCTGTCACTGCAGTGAGCATCATCTCTGAGCCTCTTCAGCTGTTACATATGGATCTATTTGGTCCAACTCAAGTCAGAAGCATCGATCACAAGTACTATTGTTTGGTTATCACTGATGGATATAGCAGATTTTGTTAGGTGTTCTTTCTAAGTACTAAAGATGAAACATCTCCGGTGCTGAAAGACTTCATCACCCTCGTTGAAAATCAGTTGAACAAGAAGGTTAAGGGAATTCGGTGTGATAATGGGACAGAGTTCAAGAATGCTATTATTATAGAACTCTGTAGGTATAAAGGGATAAAGAGGGACTATAGCAATCCAAGAACCCCGCAACAAAATGGGGTGGCTGAAAGAAAGAATAGGACCTTGATAGAGGCGGCGAGATCAATGCTTGCAGACTCTAAATTGCCCACTATGTTCTGGACTGAAGCTGTTGGCACAGCTTGCTATGTGCTTAACAGAGTCTCCATAACTAGACCTCACCTCAAAACACCATATGAACTTCTCTTTGGGAAGGTTCCAGTCATTCATTACCTCAAACCTTTTGGTTGTCAAGTGACCATTCTGAACACCAGTGATCCTTTGGGGAAATTTGATGAAAAGGCTGATGATGGTTATATTGTGGGTTATTCGGCTAATAGCAAGGCTTACAGAGTGTACAACTTATCTACCAAAAGGATAGAGGAGACTTTGAACCTCAGATACCTAGAAGATAAGCCCAATGTTCAAGGACAGGGTCATGTGTGGTCGTTTGATCTTGACTACCTAACTGACTATCTGGGTTATACTAGACATATGGCTAACCAAAGTGCAGGCTCTCAAGAAACTCCCACTAACAATGCAGGTACCCTGGATGCTGACTCTGGAAGTGAATTTGAAGATGATGAACAACCCATTCTTGTGCCTTCTTTCTCCCCTAACAATGTTGCAGGTAACTCTTCAAGAGATACCCCATCTGAGAGTGAAGATGACTCACACTATGCCGAGGACCTTTCTAGGCTTCAGACTCAAGATTTTGCAGCTAAGCTTGAAGCTGAGAAGGTGGATGGGGAGTTTGCAAATGAGACTGTCACTGGAAACCACATTTCTGCTGACACTGATGCAGTCTCTCCCATCATCATCAAATCTGCTGAAAGCTCGTCTGTTACTACTCCTATTCCTACTAGAGTGTCCACAGACTTTGGTGACCCATATACTCGCTTTCCAAGTCCTTCAGATATTGGAAATCATCAACCCAAATCTGGCATTTTCACCTCACCTTCCTATGACACAACTTTTGTACCTACTGTGTCTAATCTTGAACCTACCATTGGTGTCAACCCCACTGCTACTAAAAGAATCAACATCACTCACCCTCAATCTAATATTATTGGTGACATTCTAGCTCCTGTTAGAACTCGAAGGGCTATCTCTAGTCCTAAATTTGGACAGGTTGCTTTTCTCTCTTATGTCTCAAATCAGCAAAGAGATAATCACACAGACTTCAAGCACTGCCTGTTTGCTTGTTTTCTTTCTCAAGTAGAGCCAACCAGTGTCACTCAAGCTCTTGAAGACTCAAGTTGGATTGAGGCAATGCAAGACGAAATGCAACAGTTTCAGAACCAACAAGTTTGGATCTTGGTACCATTACCAGATGGCAAATATGCTATTGGAACTAAATGGATTCTGAAGAACAAAAGAGATGCAAGGGGTGTGGTTATTAAAAACAAAGCAAGATTAGTAGCTCAAGGTTACAGGCAAGAGGAAGGGATTGACTATGATGAAGTGTTTGCACCTGTTGCTAGAGTAGAGGCCATTCGAATTTTCTTGGCCTATGCATCCTACATGGGCTTCATGCTGTATCAGATGGATGTTAAAGGAGCTTTTCTGTATGGTGAGATTGAAGAGGAAGTTTATGTCACACAACCAAAAGGATTTGAAGACCCAGATCATCCTAATCATGTTTACAAAGTTGTTAAAGCTCTCTATGGACTTCATCAGGCACCAAGGGCCTGGTATGCTAGGCTTTCATCATTTCTGCTGAAGCATGGCTACAGAAGAGGTGCCATTGATAAGACTCTTTTTCTGAAGAAGAACTCGACAGACATCATACTTGTGCAAGTGTATGTGAATGACATCATTTTCGGATCCACTAAAGAAGCTTGGTGTAGGGAATTCGAGGATCTGATGAAGGGAGAATTTCAGATGAGTGCTATGGGAGAGCTTACTTTCTTTTTGGGTCTCCAAGTTCAGCAGAAACAGGATGGGATATTTATCAGTCAGGATAAATATGTGAGGGACATGTTGAAGAAATTTGGCATGGAAGGTGTCAGGACTGCCACAACACCTTATGAAGCTCCAAAAACAAAAGCAAACAATGATCCAGATCTACCTGTGAATGTTCATTTATACAGGTCAATGATTGGTTCATTAATGTATCTAACAGCTTCAAGGCCCGATATTACCTTTGCTGTGAGTGTGTGCTCTCGACATCAAGTCACTCCTCTTACTTCCCATCTCAATGCAGTCAAGAAGATCTTTAAGTACCTCAAAGGCCAACCTCGTTTGGGCCTTTGGTACCCAAAAGAGTCTCCTTTTAAGTTGGAAGCATATAGTGACAGTGATTATGCTGGTGCAAATCTGGATAGGAGATCCACAACTGGAGGCTGTCAATTCCTTGGAAAAAGATTGATTTCTTGGCAGTGCAAGAAACAAACGATTGTGGCTACCTCAACTACTGAAGCAGAGTATGTTGCTGCTGCAAACTGCTGTGGACAGGTGCTATGGATTCAAAACCAATTGCTGGACTATGGGTATAACTTCATGAACACAACCCTTTTTATTGATAATCAGAGTACCATATGCATTGTCAAAAATCCAGTTTTTCACAGTAGAACCAAACATATTGAAATCAGAAACCACTTTATAAGAGATGCATATGAAAAACATTTAATAAATGTGGCTAAAATTCATACAGATGATAATGTGGCAGATCTGTTAACAAAAGCTTTTGATGGACCAAGGTTTCAACACCTTGTGGTCAATATTGGAATGCTTAACCCTTAACTGCAAAGTTTAAGGGGAGGCATAGGCCTCAGGGGAGGCATATGCCTCAGGGGAGGATTTTGTTTTGTCATGTTGTTTTGTTTGTTTGTTTGTTAGATTCTTAGTTAAAAAAAAAAAAAAAAAAAAAAAAAAAAAAAAAAAAAAAAAAAACTAACTTTCATTTGCAGGTTTGTTGCCTATTTGATGGTTTTTAACTCACCAGATATACCTTGTGTGTATCAAAGAGTTAGCTAGTCCAAAGGGTACAGCTTTGGTAAAGACACATCAAATCTGTTGATAGCTGTAATGATTTGCTCAAAATCATAGTGTATGCAACCACCCATGCTTAATTGCTGAGTGTTGTATGGTCATCAATTCACCATGGTCTATTCCTTGTTGGAATCCAAGAATTGGCTAGCCCACAAGTATATGGCTTGTGGTAAAGGCAACTATCTCCATATTTGGTTATCAATTCACCAATTCTAAGAATTGACTAGTCTTGAGCAAACGGCTACAGGTAAAGACACATCAAATCCGTTTATATGGTTTCTGGTTTGCCTATAAATCAGATGGTTATCAGTGTACCATAGTTTTCGAACATAAACATTTAGCTACTCCAGTAGTAATGGCTATTGGTAAAGAGACATCAAATCCATTATTTTCAATGATTCACCTCTCACAGGAGTTCACACACCTGGAAGTGATGAGAATAGTATGCAACTAATAAGTTTTGATGTACATTCTGTCATTTGTTGCTGCAAAGACCTGGAGTTTCAAAGTTTGATAATCATAGAGATGAGATTATTATTGGTTCTTTGCTAATGATGTGTGAAAACAATCCTCTAGTACTGAAGTCTCAAAAGATCTTTCAAGGTCAGGAAACTGGAACTTAACCAAGTCAAATTCCAGTTTAGGGGAGGATTGTTGGGAATTATGTGAAGTAGGATTTCTGCTGACATTACTGCCGAAGGTTTCTGCTGAAGTAGAAGCAGAATCTGCTGAAGAAGTGATTCTACTGAAGAGTACAAGCGTTGCCGTGTTACTGGTGAAGGGTGAAAGCTGACTAGGATCATCATGCGCTATATGAATTAAATGCTAACTCTCCATATTCTTGTACTGCCCAAGGTTGCATGGGTATAATTGTACTGCTCAATATAGTTTAGTGTATTAGTCATTAAATGCATGCTTGCATGTTTAGTCGATTGGGTAGTAATAGATTAGGGTTCCTTGTTTATAAAAGGAACCTCATAGTTTGTAATAGACAACCAACTCATTCGAAACATAGAGTTTCAGTGAATAAAAAGATCCATAGAGGATCTAAGTGTTCTTAGTTATAACAACTTGTATTTACTTTCCGCTATAGAATACGAGTGTTAGAGAGTGTCTATTAGTTTGCTTATGATTACATAGGCAACACTAACGATCCACGAGTGCTAAAGATCTGTCAAGGTCTGAGTGTTTTCAACAGTTAAGCAAGCACCTTTGGCTATATAATGAACCTAGTACTAGTATACTAAGTGTGACACAACCAAAATTGTATTAGTTTACACCTAAACTAATACCAACCATATTATTTAGCCCAAAAGCTTAGTTATTACTGAAAAACGCCCAGGAGCAAGGAGGGAACCATTCTCATCCATAGTTTTGGTAGTTTGGAGTTGTACGGTGAATCTAGGTGATTGGAGGCGCGTGGTTTCTACAATCCACGAATTCTAATTCTTGTAATCACAAAAGTTTAGGTATTCTATGAACTTTGTTATGGAATTCTATTCTCTTGAATTGTTGGAATTACTTTGTTACTATTTGTGTTTAGTTATTATTATCATTATCATGGAGTAGTTTTGGGATATACTTGTGTGTTGGGATGTAGTTAATCGTATTAGTGTTCTCAAAATGTGATGCATGTACATATGATCTTGTTTAAATGAGTTTGTTGGAAAAATACTAGTCTTGGTTTGATTTGTTGATAAAACATGTTTTAAGAAAAAGGACCGAAAGGATTTCTCTTGTGTTTTATTCCAAAAAGTGAAGTGACAAACTAGTATGGGGATATGGTGATTGACAACCACCATGTTTGCTTATTAAAACAAGACTAGGAATATTTTCATCACGAAGGGTCGAAAGATTCGTAAGAACAACTTTAATAAGAACATGTTGCAAACAAATGGAATTTCTATAGGATAATCATTGGGATAAGGACCGAAAGGATTACCTAAATGTTTTTGTTCTTAGAATGATTTTCACAAACACATACCATGGTTGAGGAATCATTTGCTTATGATTTGTGCATCATATAAAGAGTATACACCAAACCTTCATGAATACTATTTATGATTGATTATAGACTACACACAAGTATATATATATATTTCTTATTGAATTTCGCTAGAACATAATTATTTGGGGAAAGCCTTGACAAGCTTTCTCGTTGGAATCTTTTTAAACAAATATCTTTCATACACAAAATCCCTTGGGACGATCTCGACTTACCAAACTTTGCTATTGCGGACGAGTATACTTGCTCGTATATGTTAATAGGTTAGACGGTTAAATCGTATTTATAAATTTTTAAAACTTGCACCATCGTAGCACATCACGTGTGGTGTAATATGTGTTAAGATTTCACGTTCAAATGGTTTGAGCAACATTTGGGAAATATTCATGGTACATGTATCTGTGGGCTGCTAAATCCATGTAGGGTATCGAGACTGGATATTGAAGTTCACGCATTGGTATTTGGCCCCATTCATGATTCGGATATGTTGAAAATTCACTTTCTTGGATATCGTTGTTGGTATCCATTGGTGGACTTGGACATTGTTTGGGTATTCTTAATCTGGTTTTTTCGGTATTCCTTGATATATCATGAAAATCTTACATTTGAGAAATTGTACAAAAAGTTTCACACTTGATAGATACGAGGTAATTGTGAGTAATGTGATCCGGATAATATTGGTCTATAATCTTGTTATATCATGGGTTGAGTAGTTCTCACTTTGAATGGACTGCGAAGTGCGAAGTGCTGTTACTGATGAACTTGTTTTGAGGTATTCGAGTTGATAGTTGATGATGAGATTTGGTATGATGATGAGATTGGTTGTTGTATGCGGTTGGGTACTTTGGTGTATTCATTTTCACGCAAGATAGTATGTCACGGCCTGAATTGATATTTGATCAAAGTTGACTATGGGGTTAATTGGACGGTATTTCTTATTTGGATATGAAGTGAGGCTTTTCGGACACGTTTACTTATTTCGTCTTCTTTCTACCCTTCCGCGAAGATGACTTGTTTGGGCATTCACAGAGTGTGATAAAGACTTGGATATTTAGTTACGTTTGTGATTCTTTCTCACTTAACCCACAAAGTAACTATCACTACGGTGCCTCACCCAGTTAAGGATATGTCAAGAGGTTTTGTACATTGGGTACACCGTTTCTTCTTCACAAGGACTAGTACAAGTTTAAGTAACAAATCTGGGGAATTTTACTTCATGGTCAAGTTTGGTATATCGGGTTTACTTCACCAGGTGGTCACAACATTTGCCGACAGAATGCGTGAATAATGTGTTTACCAAAGTGTTTATTGGATGGTTGACGATATTGTTGATGTTGGATATTGAACTGCTGATGAACCGCTGCATATTCCCCTAAAACATATATTCACTGAAACCAAAGTGGTCATAACACATTCAAGCTGACATTGTTTACGGTTTTGTCTTGATTTTGTAAAATCCCGCGAAAGAATCTACTTCTCGGTTTCAATTATAGACTTGTAAAATCCCGTGACAATGGAAACATCCTGGTAATTGTAAAGTGCATTTCCAGATCTATCTTACGGTTTATTCTTGGTTTTGTAAAATCCCGAGAAAGAAACTATTTCTCGGTTTAAACCATAGAGTTGTAAAATCCCGTAATGATGGAACTATCTTGGAGAAGAGAAAGTGTAATTCTGGATCTTACTTGATGCTGGTGCTACGTTTTCTGCTTCGAAGAAGGGATAAAAGGGTATATTTCATGAAATGGATGTGCGTTTGGATATTCGTCATGGTAGTTTGGTTATTACAAGGTTTTATGGGAATATGTGCATTTAACCATGGTCGGGATGAAAACCATTATCATAGTTCACTTAAAACGTCAAAGGAGGCTAGATGTGAGCTTTAACCAGAAGATGTGACAACGGGGTTAATTCACTATTATTTATTTGAGGTTGAAGTGAAATATCACGGGCAAGTGTACTTAGTATCTGAAGGTATCGGGGATGGTTGAATGAAGATTCTTCATGATCCTTGTTCGAGCTTATTATCGAAAACGAAGACTTGGAAATCTAGTTATTGCTGGGTGAATTTTACCTTTTCTTTTTACCACTTGGGGGAATTGGGCTCTTATCATCTCAAAATAACTATCACTTTAAGGAGTTACGTTGTAGTGCTCAGTGTCACATTCAATTGTGGATTTTCAAGAGGTGATGTACGTCTTATACTTGATGGTTGGTTGGTTGAAGAGTATAGAGTACATAGAGATGCTAATGGAAATCGGCACTGCTCTTTGTTACATATGTGCAAGTTTAAGTCACGAGTTCAGGTTAGTTTACTTCGAGGTCAAATTCCTCATATTGGGTTTTCTCCATCAGCTGTCACGACAAAGAACCTACTGAATGATAATGGGATTGATTACATGTTTTGCCAAGAGATTGAAAAGAGAGAGATAATGACGTTTGAACATAACCGTTCAAGCCTCGTACTCTAAAGAAAAGAAAAGTATACGTCTCAGTGCGCTTTATCTTCAAAAGAAGAGAAATCTTCTTATGACGTATGAACACAACAGTTCATGCCTCATTCGTTAAAGAAAAAAAAGTGTACGTGTCAGTGCGCTTTATCTTCTGAAGAAGAGAAATCTTCTTATTATGACCATTCTCATCAACATGCTTCATGCTTTTTCCATGTGCTTTTGATTATCAAGTTAACCGGGCTACTGTTGATTGTTTTCTTATTCCACTTGCTCAACTATAATGAAGATGGAGACATCATGTACTAATATTGCGGGGGAGAAGTATGAATAGACAACATTTGGTTAAGATATTCACTTATTCAATCAAGAATGGCAACTCCGTATGCAATTCTTGAGGGGGAGAAAAAGTGTGAATTTACTGCATGGTTGATTGATTTCTGAGATAAAATGGTCAAACGGCTCCAAACTCATGTAAGAACCGAGCTTCTTCTTATCGGGTCATCTTTACATGGAGTTTTCTTCTATGAGCCGTTGGTTGACATCTTCACACCGGCTGATATGATTATCGACAAAGTGCTTCTGGTTAGTGCTTCACGTACACATCAACATGATGATTCCGAGCGATCTCTCCGTTCTTGTTTGATGTGATTGGTAGTTTGGTGTTACCACTTCGTGTGTTCGTTGCGGGCTGATTGCTGATTTCCTTGATGAACATCTTTCTGTTCTTGTTTGATTGGGAGGGATCTTAATTAAGGGGATTTGCAAGATGTTAGTTAATTGGGATGCTTTTTGGTGTGTTAGGGATGTTAACTATCTATCCCCAACTGGAAAATCTTAAAGAAGGTCGAGTCTACAGTCGGTTCTACATTTTCTGCTGTATGTTAGAAGACTAAAAGACGAGTTGCATTTGATTATCAAAATACTTCTTCTTATTCTGGGCATTTATTAAAAGATTGTTGGTTTAGGGGAGAGCACTAATTGGGGGAGAGTGAAATGCCATATTTAATCCCCAATTAGACTTGCTCACACTGTACTTCAGCAAGTTGATTCTCACAAGAGTTCAAGTGTTCTTCTCAACAAATTTATAGTATACGGGCTTACAATGAGTTGCTGATTCTGAAGCATCAAAACCAGCAAGGGGGAAGGAGACACGTATCTAAACGCGAGCAAACTTGATGAACTTAATACTTCTAAGTGATTGAAGATATCCCGGGAAGACAAATGTTATTACCGCAGAGAAAATCAAGGTTTAACTCATGGCGAGTAAACTTGATGAAATAAATACTTCGAAGTGATTAAAGATATACCGGGAAGACAAATGTCATTACCGCAGAGAAACTCAAGGTTTGACTCATGGCGTTTAGTGTTTATTCCAACTGTGTGGGGGAAGAGATGTTAGAGAAAGTTTCTAAAGATATAAGAGGTACACAAGTATGTGATGATCTCGATGTTATCGCAATCATCAGGGGAGAGAGAATTGTGTACATTGGGGGCGCTCAGCTGTCTCACTTGAGGGCTTAATTAGTGATTCAGAGATATAATCACTTATTCCAGAGTTGACATCCGCAGAGATAATCAGTGATTCGGCCTGCTTCTTCAATGTTATCGGTTGTAATCTCTTTGGGGAATGTGTGTACTTCGGGTCCTTGAACTTCATACACGATCATCAGGGAAGAAAGCCATTGTTTACCACAAACATTGGGGAGGTGTTTTCCTTCCGGGCATGATGTGTATTTTGAAGAGTTCTTGGATATTGGTGTACTTCGGGTTCTTGAGCTTCATACACGATCATCAGGGAAGTAAGCCATTGTTTACCACAAACATTGGGGAGGTGTTTTCTTTCCGGGCATGATGTGTATTCGGGATAGTTCTTGAGCTCCATTCTAAGAGACAAGCTGCATCATTTCAACTACTCGGGGGAAGTGGTCTCTTGACACCTTTTGGAATGGATTGCGTCAGACTTCAGTGGTTATGAAATTTGAGAAGATTATTTATGAGTGGGATGATACGTTGTTGTTCTTCTTGATGATATAACCCCGAATGGAGAATCTAGATTATCGTTCTTAAAAGGAGCAGCGGGATTTATGATAATGGTGTGCTTCTATGTGCACCTGGCTAAAGCAAGCTTGAAATAGAGCTTCGAATCTACTCATCTAATGGATTTTCGGTTTGGGGGGAAGCTGCCAAAGTCTCTCTTTCTCAAAGGCTCATGTTCTATCTCCTATTCTGGAGCCTCGGAAGCTTTGGTGGTGGAAGTTTAAGAGATGACGAATTCTATCTTCTACGACGTGCTGCTCGATATCCTTATCTCGGTACTCGTATCATCATCTCCTTAAACTATATCATCTATTCTATCTGTAAATAATTATTAAAAACCAAAATACAAAATTATAAAACCGACAAAAAGAAAATAGAAAAATATAAAACCTTCAAAAATCCATAAAAATCAGAAAATTTGAAAAAAGACCAAAAAAATGTTTTCTCAAAACATGTCTTCTGGTATCGATAACATCTGCGGTCTTAGAAATGTCATTCAATAATGGCACGGGACCATTGATGAAGTTCGAGCGGGAGGTGTAAATATTCTTTTTCAAAACATGTCAAAACTATGGCTTGCAGTTACTTCAGACTGTAACCCGTGCTTAAAACAATGGCTTGCTATTATTTCAGATAGCAACCCGCTCTTCAAGGAAGGAAAGTGTTACCTATTTTCAAATATTTCGTGCACTTATCCTAAAACAAATTGAGGAAAGTATGTCGAAGGACTGCTGTTCCTACACAAATGTTTTTCCGTCTAAAATTCTTCAGAAAAATATTTGTTTTAACAAAATGGTGGAAAATGAGTTGCTTTAAAAACAATCAGATTCAGTGTTTTTATAAAATTGAAAACTCAATCAATGACTTCAGCGCTTTTAACCTTTTCAGAAAAATAAGTCATTGATTGAGGGGGGAAAATGTTTTCAAATTTATATCATCTAACGGACTTTCTTAATTATCCTATATGCTTAATTAAAAATCATGTTAACCTACGTTGAAGGACTAGGTGCCTAGGATATGATTGTTAGGATTAGATGATTAGAGTTTGATAAACACATTATTCCCATGCTTTATATGAACTGATTGTTATGTTGGATTGACTTTTATTAGTCGATTGCTGTTTGGGTGATGTCGACCACCATATATCTGTATGTATGTCCACTAACGTATGCAGGTATATTGTAATGTTCCCGATCCGGATCCCACATAATATGATGATTGGATGCCGAAAGGAAAGGGTAACTATATCTTGGGTTGACGAATGAAGAAACGAAGCTTAATTGGACTTCTATGGAGAGTTGGCATGGAAAAAATGTAACGTAAGAGGTCTCACTGCATCAGCAGATGGTTTTCTTCATCAGCAAATGAAGAAACGGAGCTTAATTTGACCTCAGTTGGCATTAAAATGCAACGTAAGAAGTCTCACTGCATCTGCAGACGGTTTTCTTCCAAGCCCTACAGCAACAACAATAGAAGTAGCTCAACCACCTAACGTATCTTGTGCAGTAAAAGTAGTAGATGGCACCATTTTTCTAAAACTTTAAAAAATATTGTTTTGAAAATGGAAAAATATTGTTTTGAAAATAAATCGGATTCAAAGTTTTGAAATCAACCAGACTTTATTCTGTCAAATCTTAAGTGATTTCAAATTAAATATTTTCAAACGATATTTCTTCTATCAAGTCCGTTTGTACGTTAAAATGTGGTGATCTAAAGATTTAATGTTATGTCATGGTATGATTTTCTTTAAAACTCAAAGATCTTACAAAATAAAATTTTTTCTGTTCTTGTTTGATTGTGAAATTGGTTTATTTTACTTAAAGATCTCTTAAAAACTATCATACCTGACACTAACAATCTTTAATGTCTTAAATTGATCCTTATCAGTCATTTTTCAAAATTAAATGTTGCCACGTCTTTTCCCAAAATTTTCTAAATAATTTAAATCAATCGGGATCCAAAATCTCAATTGGTTTGAAATTTTTGCTCGGGGGAGAGATCGTGATTTAAATCTCAAATCAGGTTTTAAAGGGTAATTGTTTCAAAACACTCCTGCCTCCATGTGCCAAACGATTTCAAATATACAATGCACATGTTAAGGAGGACCATTTAACCAAAAACCAGATGAGTATTTAAACCAGGCACATATTCTTCCATGTTTTCTAAACCGTATTAAATCACTTGGGATCCAAAATCTCAAAGGGTTTGATATTTTTGATCTGGGGAGAATTTGTGATTTAATAATGAAATTTGATAAAAGGTGATCGTTTTGATTCAAATGTGCATGCTGCTCTCCCATATGTGCTAAATGTTTTCGAATCTCGAAGCACATATTGAGGGGGAGCATTTCAAAAGAAAATAAACTATCAAGGTACAAAGATTTAAATGTTTTATCAAAAGGTACCTTGATTGATTTTCTAAATGGTTTTCTGTATGGCAATGCAATCGTGGAAGTACTTCAAAAACCTCTTGCCTCTATGTGATAAAATGATTTCAAATATCCTACGCACATATTGAGGGGGAGAATTTACCAAGAAAATCAAATGGCTTTTTCTATGAAAATAGTGATCAAAGAAAATATTTCAAAGTCCTCTTGCCTCCATGTGCTAAACAATTTCTAAATCATATGCACATGTTGAGGGGGAGGTTTTCTAAATGATCAAAACAATTAAGGTACAAAATGCTTTGATTTTATATCACATGTACCTTGATTGATTTTTCCAAATTATTTATCAATTGGTTTCGAGAAGGAATGAACCGTACCAAAAGACCGACCATTTTACTTTATGTATAGAGTTATAAGGATGGTGAGGTTAGGTATTAGTTCCCACGATCCGCCAGAACCGAAGGGATCTACCCAGGGACAATTCACTAGATAGTGTAGAGTCCTTAGGAATGATGAAAAAAGGAGAAAAATGAGATATGGGAAGAGTGCGGACTGAGACAGAGCTAGTACTGGAATAAACCCAACAAGGTTCTAGTTATGAAGTCTCGGTAAGCACTGAAGGGGTTGAAGAATGAAAAAGAAATGAATATGAAAAGGGTGAAAAGAAATAGCCCTCCAATAATTCAACCTTAGGGCAGAAACCGGGTTCAATACATATGCTACTGGTGTTTACTAAGGTAACACTAGTATAGAAGACAAGACGTCATGGACCCAGTGACGCACTTCACTACAACTTCCCAAGCTACTCAAGTTCCTCTTAAAAGGGCTTGTTTCATTCTCACGGGGAACCTACATAATCTATCGACTTTCTCTTAGAGATTGTTGATATTGAAAAAGGAGACCCTCTCCCTAGTCTCCGGCATAGGAACCAAATGTGCACAATTGAGTCTAGAGCCAAGTGATCATCCACAAAATCTCATTAGGACACTAAATTAATGAAGACTTGCTGTTTCACACATTGTGGAAAGTAAGAATATATTAAGAGTCCTACGCATTATCCTTGTGGTATTTCCAGAACATCCGAGTGATATGTAAAAGTATTCACGATGAAGATGGAAATCCTTCTAGAGCCAACATCAAACAAGCTCTTGGTGGGTGACATGTGAGATCTTCTCGTAAGATCAAGCTTGTGACAACTGGATAGAAACGATGGGGCGATTCACTCTTGAATCAACCTTGGTCCAGGAATGGAATTGACGAATACTTTCGGAAAAACCGTTCGATGTGCAAATCTTCTTTTCTCTAGCACGTCGAATGTGTATTCATGTTTTCAAACTCAAAAAGTATCTCTGATTGAAAAAAATACTTTTGGAAAAACCGTTCGATGTGCGAATCTCTTCCTTTCGCTAGCACGTCGAATGTGTACTCTTTCAAATATAAATAGTATTTATGATTGAAAATTGATCTTTCTCATAAAACCTTCGTCGTATTGCAAAACTCTTTCTTCTAAGCAATAAGCGATTGTTTTTCAAATCAATCAGTGAATCTCAATTCGCTGGTTCACTCACTCTGTGTTGTCTTCTTTGAGACGTTCCGGTTTGAGAACAGCTAGAGCAGCTGCGAAACCTTGTCAAGGAGATTCTTCGGAATTCTACCTGATCACAGGCAGTACTTGTATTGATCAACGGGGAACCGTGGGCCGTGTACCTCAATTCAACGAAAGTGATCAGAGACACTTTCATATGTTTTATTGCTAACTGTTACGGTTGCAGTTGATCAGAATTGAGGAGTCAATCCAAACCGCATGCTCACAGCATCCACACTTAATTTAAAGAAATCATGACTTGTGCATATCTACAGAACCTGGCTCACATATTTCTATACTATGTTCCTGCTGCGCTGCTGCAAATATCTTGAACCAGTAAAAGCTTCCGCTACTCTGATGAAAAGATGTCATGATCCAGAAAGTGTGAGCATGTCGGTCCGAAAGTCACAACATCACATGATGGCAACACAATAAAGGGTGATCCAGAGATTCACTGTGGCTGATGATCTCAAAGAAAGCTCGAAGATCATCAAAGATGTGGATCAGTTCAAAGACCTCCACTTAAAGTACTAAGCAGTCGGACTTTGAAGTATCACTGCTAAAGCACAAAGATTGCGGATGTGAAGAATTAATGTCTACGAGCTCAAGACTGAAGATAAAATAGAATGCTAGGATTCAAAATGTAATACATGGGGTGACCTCCCTTAGGGGGAGATTGTTAGGAATTGGAAATTCTATTGTGAAGAGTCGGTCACCCCAAATGTTACCTAGCATAAGTTAGCTCGTAGACTTGTAGTTATTTACGTTATTTAGTAGTTTATTAGTTAGTCTGTAGCGTAGATTAGTTTAGTGTAACACCGTGGAGGAAGGACGGGTCTTTACCCATTGTATGCCTGATCCACAGTCCGACAGGAGGACGTAGTGTCTGTAAGTATAAATACCCCTTCCATCCTTGGAAGGGGTGGAGCTTTTTAATCTAACCTTTCATTTTTTGTTCTACAAGTCTCTACCAAGAAAATCCCTCTCTCTACTTTCTCTCTCTAATGGCTAACATGTATTTTGATCATCCAAGACCACCCGAATCATCAAACACAATAATATTACAATCCTACACTCTCCCAATATCTCACGCACGTAGTATCATGAATCAATCCCGTAATTGTAGCTTCAGTTACAATTCTAGTATAATGATTCAACCCCATTTTCAACTAATTATATTATTTTCCTATAATTCCCAAACAAAGGTTTCTAAACCCAAAACACTAACGAACCGATTTCATGGATTGTCCGGTTCCAAATCACCACGTTGATGATTATGTTGAAGGTACATAAATGCTTAAATTTATATATTTTTAATATCTAAGAATTTTATGTAACAGGGGTTGTTAGAATTAGGAATATGTTGATAGTTGTGGATTATGTTTGGGGCAATTTTTTTTGTATCAGCAAAATGGGTTTTCAATTTTTTCGTTTTGCAGACCAATTTGCAAAAAACTCACCCAAACACCAGTAATTAAAGTTGTTTTGTTACATTTTTGCTTATTCAATATTGTAACTAATGTTTTTGATACAAATGGCATTTACAATATTGTAACCAATTTACTGATACAACTGACCCAAACACCAGTATTGGGTTTCAAGTTAATGTTTTTGCCATTTTGTATAGTCAAATTGATTTTATCATGAAATTGGTATGCACATTTTGCAAGTTTCATTTAAGAAAATTTGCAAATTTTGGTCTGCACATTTGCAAATGATGGGTCATGTGTCATGTTATATAAGAAAAATGAAATCCGACCAAAGCACCATACATGATCACCATATTTCATTTAAAAGGCTTATGTTGCAAGTTATGATTATGTTCACGTTTAAGGATGTACTAGTTTTTTAATAATTTCTGTAACAGGTTTATGTTGCAAATATTTGTAAATTGATAAATGTTTCTATACACCTCATGTTGTTGTAGGTGAACCATTAAGTCCTCGAGAAATTCCTACTGTTGTAGGCGATCCATCAACTCCTCGTGAAATCCCTATTGGTGTAGGTGAACCATTAACTCCTCGGGCAATTCACATTGAGCAAGACACTTATGTTGAAGGTTATTATACACCTCCTGAGCATCAAGTTGGCACTTTTCAAACGACTCCTAAAGGTACTAAATTTTGGATCCCCAAAGCTAATAATAAACCTGCGAAAGGGGCGGTATTTGATACTATTGAACTAGCTCTAACGGCTTACAAAAATTATGCAAGAGAAGGTGGTTTTGAGGTTAGAAGGGGTGGGCAGAAAAACACAAATGATAAGAAAGAAGATCCATCTCTTAAGTACTTTTATTGTGTTAGACAAGGTTTTAAACCCACACGTAAGCCCGAAGATTCTCAAACTGATAAGACACAGAATGCCAACCCTTTAGGTGTTACCAAGGTCATAAAAAGAAGGAAGCGTGCATCATATGGGTCTTTTTCCAACGCACCATCCAACTCCTCATCAGCCGCCTCCAAAAGTTCACCCGCCTTTTTAAGTTTAGAAGCTATGCTTCTTTTAACCACCTGTTATACAAAATAGTTAAACGATACATTAGAACAAAATACGTACCACGTCTCATTCAAATAACGCATTCGCTTAGGAAACTATCCTTTCACGTACCAATACGTATCATGTAGCAATGTTTATTTGTACTTAACACCTCTTATACGCTTTGAGACAAATACTAGACATTGAGATGTACCAATAGGTATCAATAGGATCATACATAAATTAGTCGTGAAGATAACATGATGTTTTAGCCACCTAATCTATACTCACCACCATCAGTTGTGATACAAAAGTAATAAGTCGGTCATATATAACGCGTCACATGTACCAGTTATACGATATGTGTTTCTCAGTTACATAAATAATAAATATGTCGGCGGTGCTCTGTTACTTGGGTACATTTTTTTGTATCAGCAACTTGGGCCTTTCCATGTTTTGTTTTTTTCATTTTATCAACAAGATTAGTATATCAGCAAATTGTATGCAAAACATATAACGGGTCAGATACAATGGGTCAAGTTGTATAAAAAAGGAAATACTAATAAACACAATACATAATGGTTCATATACAATTGGTCAAGTTGTATAATGGTTCTATACATACATCACCGAAATCAGCAAAATTCTTTTTTTATACTTATATTTTATTATATTTGTATGTAACATACACACTCAATGTACCACAACAACAACATTTGCAAGATAATTTTTAAAACTGTTTTACGAGTACCTCAACATTTGTTTCACTGAATCGTTCCTCCTCAAGCTTGTTCAACATGTCAGTTGTCCACTTGTTTACAAAAGGCACGTCAAGTTCATCCTCATCTGTCCTTCCTTGTAGTGAGACAGCATACAAAATCTACAGGTATTTAAACAATATATCAGTAATTAAAAAAACATTACTTAACAACACTAATTTTACCTATAGATCGTAATAAATAACGTACCAACAAAATTATTACTGGACCCGTGTAGTGTAAATGCCTGACCCAACTCTTTTTGGTCCTCACCAGGCACTCAAGAATGAAAGTGCACCAGTCAAACTGAGGAATAGCATCGACGTCATCGATGCAATGTAGGAACCTTAAATTACAAGTAGCATTCGTGTTTGCTTCTCCAATTGATGTCAAGTACAGAACCAAGAAATTTATCTTGAACCATCTTCCACCCTCCGTTTGTCTACTTATTAGTTGCTTTAGCGGACCATGGTAATACCTAGGTTTCTTTCTAAACTGATTCTTCCATTCAACAACCAGCGGGTGTCGGAAATCCGCTTCGTCTCGTGCTTCAACATAAACACTACACATGGGTACACCAAGTACATCCTTAATTGTATCCCTTGTGACCGCAATCGACTTACTATCCACACTCAATACACACCTTTCTTCATCAAAGTTATCGAGTAACCAATAACTTAGCCGTGAGGGTACATCCTTTATCTTAAAGTCAAGCACCGATCCAAAACCCATATCCATGACATCTATCCTCTGTTGTGGTGACAGTTTTGGTAACAACCTCTGTAATGACCACAACGAGACCCTGGCATATAACCTCTCAACATCTACTCCCTTAAACGACACATCGATTTTATCTGTCTTCTTATGTACCAGCGCCTTCCGCTTCCGCTTTGTTATCTTCCCTAAACCCTCATCACCATTTTTCTCCTTCTCACTTTCTATCCCAACAACCACGTCTTTATTACCCTTTTTTTATTGACCACCAACCTACGCTTGTGACTATTATTATTTACCAAACCCTCGTTAAAAACAGTTCCCTCAGCAACATTTTCATCCACAATAACTTCTTTTTTCCCTTTTTTATAATTCAAAACTAACTTACGTTTCTTATTTGGTTTCTTCACAGAACCATCTGCACAATTTTTTTTTTCTTTGACACACTATAGTATTTACTTTTCTTTCGCACGTCCTTCTTGCCAACATCCCTATCAGTACCCTTTCCACCTTGTTCTGTCTCATGTACCTTGTGTTTGTTTACCTTGTTCTGTCTCATGTACAATCAAATCTACATGTTTAACAACATAACACCACAGTCAAAAATAGTTCAACGATACATTAGAACAATAGAAGTACCACGTACCATTAAAATAACGTATTCCATTGTCAAAATATAGGTATCTTGTACCAACACGTATCACGTACTACCATGAACCAATGTTTTTTTGTCAATCGAATACATATACATTGGTAGATTCAAAGTGGTTAGTAGGCTCTGTACTGTAATGTACCAACAGGTATCAATTGGGTCAACCACAAGTTGGTCGGGGGATATTCGTATGTTTTTAGTCCACTAATTTTATATCAGCAAATTGGGTTGTCCAGTTTTGTTTTTTCCAATTAAATTAACAAAATGGTTCTTTGACCAACATAAATACCACACTAGTTACATACGCGCACTCTTTGGTACAAAATCACCATATCATCACCAACTCAAACATTCACAGGTTTAAAAATGTTGAATATACCTGGTACATCAGTTTCAGTGTTCCCTTTAGTTAAATCAATAACCCCTTCATGATCTCCAACATTTTTCCACATCATATCCGACAACCTACCACTTCTTCTTACTGAAAAAAAATGCAAATGATTATGGTAATCACTAATTAAAGTTTAAATTACATCATAAAACATATAACAAAACATGTGTATGCATCACTTACAGAAAACAATCGGTATTGATCCGGAGCTTATTTCGTCTTTTTGGCTTTCCATCTCTTTCTAAAGCGCCTAATTTATAATCACATGGTACATTCATAAAATCCCCCAATTGTAGCAATGTAATCGAATCCCCCAATTGTAGCTAGGGTTTTAGTTGGGGATGATATGGTGATTTTGTTTTGAAAAGACTTGATTTCAGGAAAAAATGTAACTCAAGTTTTTAATTTTCGTTCTCTCTCTTTAAAACTTAAATTTAACCCGGCAATATTCTATTTTATTGTGTTTACATAAACCCCTATAAAAATGTTAATTACACAAATGCCATCCATAAATACATAATCTCATCTACCACCACTCAAAGTGATCCAACGGTGCACATTAGTTCTTACTTTTATAACTTTAAGGTATTTCTTACAATAACCCTCCCATATGTATATATATATATATATATATATATATATATATATATATATATATATATATATATATATATATATATATATATATATATATATATATATATATATAAGTGTATTTGATTTGTCACAGAAGTTCGGTGTTGGTTATGTCGTTGTTTTGAAAAGTGTTAATTTCACTAACTATGTTTTCACGGGTTTGAGAGGATTGAGATCTTTTGGATGTCATAGCTTGCTATGTTTCTGATAGTTTGAGAGGTTGAGGATGATGGAGATGCAAAAATTTTGAGACCTTATTTATAGATAGAAATCATGCATTGCAATAAATGTTAAAACCACAAAATAAGCCATAATCTAATGATTAGATATGAATTGAATGCAAGTAATCATAATAGGTTAAGAACTAAGTTTTAAACTCAATAAATATAAAGTAGAAATTGGGAAAAGTAAGAAATTTCAATTTAAAAATGTCAAAAGAAAGACTAAACTGTCTTTTGTGCACCCGGTTCCCCCGAATCCATCCCAGAAGGGATCCGGCCTGCTTTAATGCAAGGATCCGGGTATCTGATGCATTCAGACCCAAAATGTTCGTAGAAAATACATTAGGACTAGTGTGTGTATATATGTAAACTATCTGGAGTTGCGGTTATCTCGACTTTAGAGGAAAGACAAAGATAGAATTGTAAAATACATACATATATACGTGAGACAATCCAAAGACTCGTATTCAATGTATTTACGTTTGAATGTACCCGAAAATACATATTAGTTATGTATTCCGTTTAACATTCATGTGACATATGAGATGATGTATGAAAAAAAGTTTTTACTTTGTATCAACTATGTAAGAAAGACGCGAGTGTCCTAAACATGAGAATATTTTAATTTTGAAAGTGTGGGGTGTAAATTTTGAAAAAACCGATTTGTTAAAGATTAGATGCATTCTTTTCTAAGAAAAGTATATATTTGAAAGTAAATCCAGATTTTAATGTTTGTGATTTGTGCGAAATAGAGATCCTAGACTCAGAAGAATAATTAGAAGTGTGTACCTTGTAGAAAAAAAAAGTTAGAAGAGAGTTTACGAAGATTGTTCCATAAGACCTAGTCCTAGTCGTAGTAATTTGAATGGTTCACACTTCAATGGCTTGGTGAGAATATCAGCAATGTTGTCTTCGAAAGAGACTTTCTTAATAGAAATGTTTCCTTTTTGAACATTATCTCTTAGGAAGTGGTGACGTATTTCTATATGTTTGGTGCGAGAATGCAAGACTGGATTCCAGCTAAGGTAGATAGCGCCTTTGTTGTCGCAGAGGATGGGAATGTCACTTAGACGGATGTCGTAGTCAACAAGAGCTTGTTTCATCCATAGTGCTTGTTGGCATGCTTTGGCCACGGACACATATTCTGCTTCGGTAGTAGATATAGCTAGTGCGGTGTGCTTCTTAGAGAACCATGATGTTAGGCAACATCCCATAAATGTACGAACACCACTTGTACTTTTGCGATCAGCATAATCACATGCATGGTCAGAATCGGCGTATACAATAGTTTCTACCCGTATCCCTTTAGGATATCCTATCCCCAATTGGGTTATACCTTTTATGTACCTAAATATTCTTTTAATGGCTTCAAGATGTGAAGATTTAGGATCTTCTTGAAATCGATCATATAAACAAACACTAAACATGATATCCAGCTGATTAGCAGTGAGATAAAGTAAACTACCAGTCATACCACGGTATTCGGTGTTATCAACGGATTCACCGTCTTTGTCTTTGGTAAGTTTAGTGTCATATGACATTGGTGTTTTAATTGGTTTAGAATCTTATAGTCCGAATTTCTTTAACATTTCTTTAATATACTCAGATTGGTTAAAGAATATATCATCTTGATTTGTAGACCGAGAAAGAAGTTCAATTCTCTCATCATACTCATTTTCGAACTCGTTGTGCATAATTTTAGAAAAATCATCACACAATTCTTGACAAGTATATCTGAATGTAATATCGTCCACATATATTTTAACAATGATAATATGTGATTTGTTTTCTTGATGAATAATGTGTTATCTACTAGACTCATTGTATAATCATTATCTACGAGAAAGGTTTTAATTATATCATACCAAGCTTTCGGAGCTTGCTTAAGACCATGAAGAGCTTTCTTAAGTTTGTATACATATTCCGGTTTTTCAAAATCTATGATTCCAAGAGGTTGTATGATGCAGGTTTTACTTACCAAGTTTTAATATTTATAAGTGTCTCGTTTACCTATGGTCCACCCTATGCACTAACGGGCAGTGTATCCGGTCGTGTGTAGTCTAGTAATTGGTAAAACCGAGGTCATCCCAAGAGCTATTTAAGCGGATTCTAATTAAGTCTAATTGTCACTGGTTTTAATTGTCGAAACAATTAATTAACTAATAAACAAGAAATAAAGAAAGCAAATAAAGGCAAGGATGTGATCAATAGAGGTAAAGGGTGCTAACCTAGTTACTCATCCTATCATGTTATGTTCACGTCTAATTACTTCCAATTGCTTCAAGTGGGGGTTAAGGTCGCTAGAACATCATTTGGTCAGTTCGTCCTAACCTATCAGCAAAGATTTCCACCGGAGATCAAGCTACTACCCTTGAAAGTCCAGTTGTTTTTAGTCCCCTAAGCCAAGTCATTAAGTTCCGCTACATGCAAGATTCATAACAATGAGTGCCCGGGCGCTAGAATCTTAGACACTCATCCCTAACTTCTTAAGTTCATCCAAACGGCAGGTGATCATTTGGTCAGTTCGCACAAGCGAAGAAGGGTCGTCAGTTGGTCAATTCTTACCCTTCCCACTCAGTCTACCTACTTAGGGTCAGTTGGTCAATTCTCCTAAGCAACTAGACACTACTGCCATTCAAAACTACCGAAATAAGGGTAGCTACCAATGAACTATGCATGCATACACACTAGAAACAATTATACAGAAGCAATGTAAACGAAAACATAACAATTAAGGAATCATAACTAGGCTAGCACCAAAGGTGCTTAGCCGATCATATTAAATGAAACAATCAATTCAATGTTTAGCATATTAAAATACATTAATCGAAAGTAAAAGAAAAGATAATCGCTAATGCTTATCGTTAGGGAGTGATTTCTCCATTGGAGATGGCTCCGTATGCTCTTCAAGATCTGCCTTTGGTCCCCTACTCTAGTTCTCTGCCTTTTGGTGTGGAGTAAATGATGTGAAATTCAGAATTTAGGGCTTGTATCTGTAGGCGAGATCTAGTTACGGCGTAACTTAAGTTGAGAGTTACGCCGTAACCTTAATATCTTCATAATAATGCTCTCGTAATAGTTGGTTACGGCGTAACACATAGGATGAGTTACGCCGTATCTTCAATACAGGTTACAAATGACATGATTACGCCTTAATCATTGGAAAGAGTTACGGCGTAGCTTGTAGAATCTTTTGACCTAATGGGTTACGGCGTAATCCTAAGTGGGAGTTACGCCGTAATCTTCTGCTGAGCTGGCCTTCTGAGTCACGCATTAGCTACGGCGTAATGTGAGAGAGGAGTTACGCTGTAGCTTCATCACAGTGGGCATACTATCATTAATTCTTTATAAAATCTCCAAATTCGCATCTCTTTAGCTCCAATGCTCGTAATTTACCTGAAAGTGAAATATAGAGGAAAACAAGCATAAATCCATATAAATGATATAAAATACGAGCATTATCGGGGGAAATTGACACTTAATATTCAGGACTATTTGATGTTATCAAATATCCCCCACTTGAACTCTACTTGCCCTCAAGTAGACCTTATTAGATAAATTCCTAAAAAGATATCTCCCATTACCTGGAAAATATAAGTTTAAAAATCCCTTATGCTAGAATAAAACAAAGCCGAACACCTCCTGAAATGGGAACAAAACACTCAAAATCTCTCAACTAATCTAAGTGTCAATTTTGGGGTGATCACTCAAAGCACAGTCATAGCATGTATTCTATCATAAGCTTGGCGGTTACACAAATCTCCACCACTAGAGTTAAGGACTAAACAATTCTCGAAGGCAATATGGGTAGACACAACATGGGTTAAGGGTGAATCGTCATTACTAACATGTCACGGCGAAGTGGACAAAATCAATGATACATGACCAAATCCATGGCCAAGACACCAAAGATTGCTCGTTTTATCACCTAGACACGCTTCATGACTAAAGGGTAGGATAAGACATGGGATATAATTGGTGTAAAATAAAAATAACAAGCAAATAGTCTAAACCTATAACCAAGTCATCACCGCTTACCGTTCATCCAAGGTTCAAGTTTCAAGGCTAAGAAACCGGATCATGATATACCAAGTAGATGTGCCATTAGAGGACGTCATGATGGGCACATTACCTGTTCTTTAACTGTTGGCGCAATAATTACTAACTTCATTCTTTAAATGTGACCGAGGTGGCCTCCTCGATACTAAGTCTTTGATGAGCACTAAACATAGTGCTTATAATTTTGCACTTTACAATAAGCAAATAACTACAACTTTTTTTTTTTTATACATCACAACTAAACATAGCATCCCCCCACTTGAGATGAACACATGAGAATCCAGGGGGTCTTCAATGATCTTCAAATATATGTCTTTGATGAAATCGTGATTCCCAAACCTCTCTACTTGAACCTAGAAGTTAGGCAAACAATGACTTCCCGATCACAAATTAAGACTACACGGTAGGCTAAGGTGAATAGGTGTATCTAAACAATATATGTTGGGTGAACAAAATGAAATTAATGGCTCAGACGGGTGTATCTAGGGGTATCTTGCACTAAAGGTGAGTGCAACAAAAGGGTTTAACATGGGGGTCGAGAAGTCGAGGTGACTAATCAATAGACATACAAGGATAGGCTATTTGGGTGATAATCATATAATATTGCCTTCTTAAATTGAATATTCCAAATACATTAAGCTAACTCAACATAACTCGTCTATGGTCTCGAAATGATGTACAGGCCAAGTTATAAAGTTTACAAGCTAGCAGCACACTCATAATTTGGTGGATTTAGGGTAAATATTTGGAAACGGATAAGGCTAATCTCAACATATACTATCAAGGGTTATAATGTGCTCGGCTAAGGTCTAATCTAGTTAGGTTAAGAAAACCATGTCAAAATTTTAAAAATGGCATCATTTTTCAATAAACTAGAAAAACGAGGGCAAAATAAAGTTTAAGAGATAATTCTACTCCCGTCCCCCCACTTGACATGTACAAAGTCCCTTTTGTACTAAATGTTAAATAAAGGTGAAGAGAAAGTAGAATTAGAGCGAGAACTTCCCTGAAAATTGCTCTTAAAAAGAAAGAAGGCTCACGAAAAGAATTGTGCCTTCGCTTAAGCATCCACGAGCAAACTTCATTCCCTAAAATCACACTACCAACAAGCATAATTCTAAAAAAGAAAAAGAAAAACAAAAATAAATCTAACTCACTTTCGTAGGAATCATGGTTGCATTTAACGTATGCAACAAGCCTTTTAAACCACTTGGTGTCCCAAGTGGACGAGTGTAGTCTCATGAGGGTTTACAGGGAACATACTCACAAAGTTTATTTGAAAACTAATACAAGGTTATTGTGTTTAAAAATAAAGAATTAATACTGGAGGATAGTTACGTCATAACTCCTAGAAGGAGTTACGCCGTAATTATGGCAAAACCTGGCAGACGCTACTGGAGGGTAGCTACGGTGTAACCATTGCATGGGATTACGCCGTAATCGGTAATGCTCTGGGAGGATCGCTACTGGAGATGTGTTATGACGTAATCATGGAGGTGAGTTACGCCGTAATGGATGCACAGATCTTGTCCCCATTTAAGTTGCTGATGCGATCTTCTCCGTTTCCTGCAAAAAATGGTTAAAAACACAAAACCCAACAAAAATAGAAATAAAAGAAATAAAAAGGATAATTCGGGTTGTCTCCTGAAAGAGCACTTTTCTTTATTAACGAGTCTTTAAGTTAGACTCAAAGCCATGGGGCTTTATGGTGGCCTACGAACTTGGCCAACTTCCTCCATATCCTTCATCAAGTTATGCCTGACCCAAGCGACATTCGTAGCGGTGCGGAGATATTTCTTTGTCTCGATCTTCTGAATCTCGCAAAACTTTTCGTCCGGCCCCAAGTGGTATCTTGTAAATGCATATTTTTCAGCCATAATTGGCGGCGACCTCTTATACGGAATACCAAGAAGTTTGCACCTTCTTTGTTCATATGCTTCATCATAGGGGTAAGTGAACCCATCTTCACCTTGTAGTTGAAGGTAGTCCAATATTTCCTCGATGTCATCATCATCGGACTCAGTACCCTTAAACCACTTATCGTCAAGTAGGTCTTCCACAAGCACACACTTGCATTCTTCATTCTCATTACCTGTCGTCTCTTGGATATCTTCATCCATCACTTCACTTATATCGTTTGGAATTTCTTCGCTCGGGTCTTCTTCACTCATACATCCTTTCCAAATCTTCTCCTTAGTCGACGCATCTACCTTTTCATATTTGATTTTGACCCAATCATCAAATCCCAACTTGTCTAGCCAAGGTAATTCCATCCTTTCATCGTCATTGGTTGAGGTCCACAAGAACTCAACTTCCCCAACTCTCTTGCTACTTCCCCCGTTACATTCATCATCAAACGAGTTACAAGATGCCCAAAAAATTTCACCAAATGTCTTTATCTTCTCACACCAATGACTCCGAGCTACTTTGTCATAAGTGTTTCTTGAGGGAACACCCTTGCAGGAGGTATTATCGTTGATTGGTTTTTTATTTACGGACTCTCTTTGGAGATAATTTTCTTCGTAATCGAGCTTCAGCTTCCTTAGTAGACCCGTATTAATGATAGCATCCCCGAATCTTACCAAATACCAATCATCAAAGGATAGATCCCCGAACATAACGTCGTGTCTTTCTAACTCATGAGGGCATATCCATTCTTCATCCTTCATATTACCAACCCCGTTGCAATACTCACGAAAAGGATTGCATATAGGCCATGCTCGTGTGGACTCGTCTTCCGTGATGATTATGGGACTGCAGAAGTGCTTAATAGGTGGTTCTTCCTCTTATTCGATTGAGAATTTTGCTAACCTTTCCTCATCGTTAAGTGCAAACCACATGTATTTGTTATCTTTAACCCTCTCCTTATCGACTCCTCCGTCGCAAATTTCGTTATGAGGGTTGCATGAGGCCTACATATCGTACCACTTACCATTATCTACTGCCATTGCTTTGCACCAGTGATCCATCTAATTCGAGAAACTTGTCGGACCACGTATCACAGTTGCGCCGTAACTCTGGGGTTGGGTTACGGCGTAACTGACTTCTGTCAGTGCCATCAGCATCTTTTTCTTCTATTATGCTAGAACCATCGTCGGATTTGTCTCTTTTAGAAAACACGGCTTTGCATGCTATTGATTTGTTCTTTTGTTCTTCATTTCTTCTTTGTACCTCATCGCTAAGCTTGCCAATCATGGTTTCTAAGTTCTTTAGCGATTCGTCGTGACTAAAGAGGGTTTTGTTTGTGCTTTCTTGAAAGTTCTTAAGCCATTCTTCTTGCTCCTTCTGCCTTTTAGTCGAGTCATCGAGGTATTTGCTGATTGTTTCCTCCAAATTAGCTCTTCTTTCCCCAAAATTCCCACGGTTATAATATGGGGGAGGTCCTCCTCAATAGCCATTACCGCTTCTATTATCCCCTTGAAACGGTCGATTTTCACCATATTTAACTTCTTCAACCTTGCTATCTTTGTCAATGAGAGGACAATTTTTTGTGAGATGTCCCCCTCCACAGCTTTCACATCCAACTTGGATAGCATGAACACATTCCCTGAGCTTGAGCATGTCCAGACCAAGATTTTCAAGTTCGATAGTAATGGCGGCAATTCCTTCAAGACTTCCGCCCAGGCTTCTCTTGCTTCCTCTATCGTGCCACTTTTGGGAATGATCGGCCATCTTTTGAATGGCTTCAATGGCTACAGTAGGATTCATGCTCGGAATTGGTCCTTGGTAGTCCAGCATCTGTCTTGTAGTCACATTGATACCTTTGTAGAAAATGTTGACCTTTTGCTGGCTGTTTAAGTCATGAGTTGGACACTTGTAGAGGAGATCGTTGTATCTAACCCAAGCTTGATACAATATTTCATCGTCATCTTGTTTGAAATTATGGATCTCCATTAGCTGATTAGATATCTTCGAATGAGGACAATATCTTTGGATAAAATGCTTCTTTAGGAGAGCTCATGTATCAACTGCCTCGGCGGGCAATCTTTCAATCCATCTTCTTGCTCCCCCAGTAAGAGTCATGGGGAACACTCGTAGCATAACATCGTCATGAGAAACACCAGGAATGTTGAAAAGGCTTGCGATGTACAAGACATTCTCAACGTGTTCATACGCATCTTTGTCCATGTTTCTCGAGAAAGGGTTAGCACGCAGCTCCTTCATAAACTCTTATTTAATCTCGAAATAGACATTAGCTCCAATAGCCGGCCTTACGAGCCCTGGCCCTTGTTCATCCCTTGTCAATGCCAAATATTCCTCAAGAGTGGGGTCATCAATGTTAAAAACTTCCATGGTACCTAAAACTTGAAAAGAAATCGTCAGAAAACAAGAAAATTCAAAAGAAAACAAAAATGAAAAACTTAACGAAAATCCTAATATAACTCCCCGGCAACGGCGCCAAAAACTTGATGCAGGTTTTACTGACCAGGTTTTAATATTTATATGTGTCTTGTGTGTAGTGTAGTAATTGGTAAAACTGAGGTCGTCCCAAGAGCTATGTGAACGGATTCTAATTAAGTCTAATTGTCACTAGTTTTAATTGTCGAAATGATTAATTAACTAATAAACAAGAAATAAAGAAAGCAAATAAAGGCAAAGATGAGATCAGTAGAGGTAAAGTGTGCTAACCTAGTTACTCATCCTATCATGTTATGTTTACGTCTAATTACTTCCAATTGCTTCAAGTGGGGGTTAAGGTCGCTAGGACAGCATTTGGTCAGTTCGTCCTAACGTATCAGCAAAGGTTTCCACCGAAAATCAAGATACTACCCTTAAAGTCAAGTTGTTTTTAGTCCCCTAAGCCAAGTCATTAAGTTCCGCTACATGAAAGATTCATAACAATGAGTGCCCGGGCGTTAGACACTCATACCTAACTTCTTAAGTTCATCCAAACGGCAGGTGATCATTTGGTCAGCTTGCACAAGCGAAGAAGGGTCGTTAGTTGGTCAATTCTTACTCTTCCCACTCAGTCTACCTACTTAGGGTCAGTTAGTCAATTCTCCTGAGCAACTAGACACTACCGCCATTCAAAACTACCGAAATAAGGGTAGCTGCCAATGAACTATGCATGCATACACTAGAAACAATTATACGGAAGCAATGTAAACGAAAACATAACAATTAAGGAATCATAACTAGGCTAGCACCAAAGCTGCTTAGCCGATCATGTTAAATAAAACAATCAATTCAATGTTTAACATATTGAAATACATGAATCGAAAGTAAAAGAAAAGATAATCGCTAATGCTTATCGTTAGGGAGTGATTTCTCCCTTGGAGATGGCTCCGTATGCTCTTAGAGATCTGCCTTTGGTCCCCTACTCACGTTCTCTGCTTTTTGGTGTGGAGTGAATGATGTGAAATACATAATTTAGGGTTTGTATTTATAGGCGAGATCTAGTTACGGCGTAACTTAAGTTGAGAGTTACGTCATAACCTTAATATCTTCATAATAATGCTCTCGTAATAGCTGGTTACGGCGTAACACATGGAATCAGTTACGCCGTATCTTCAATACAAGTTACAAATGACATGATTACGCTGTAATCGTTGGAAAGAGTTATAGCGTAGCTTGTAGCGGCGTGGAACGTCTTTTGACCTAATGGGTTACGGCGTAATCCTAAGTGGGAATTACGCCGTAATCTTCTGTTGAGTTGGCCTTCTGAGTCACGTATTAGCTACGGCGTAATGTGAGAGAGGAGTTACGCCGTAGCTTCATCACAATGGGCATACTATCATTAATTCTTCATAAAATCTCCAAATCCGCGTCTCTTTAGCTCCAATGCTCGTAATTTACCTGAAAGTGAAATATAGAGGAAAACAAGTGTAAATCCATATAAATGATATAAAATACGAGCATTGTTGGGGGAAATTGACACTTAATATTCAGGACTATTTGATGTTATCATTGTAACACGTACACTTCTTCATTTATGAACCCATTTAGAAAAGCACTTTTAACATCTATTTGATAAAACTTGATATCTTTAGCACAAGCATAAGCTAGAAGGATTCTTATAGATTCTAATCTAGCTACGGGAGTTTAGGTCTCAGCAAAATCTATTTCTTCTTGTTGATTATAACCTTACACAACAAGTCTAGCTTTGTTGTGGGATACTATCCCATTTTCATCTAGTTTATATTTAAAGACCCATTTAGTGCCAATTATGGTTTGATTTTTGGGAGGTGGAACAAGATTCCAAACATCAATTTTTACAAATTGATTTAATTCTTCTTGCATAGCCATTATCCAACTTTCATCTTTAATAGCTTCAATAACATTTTTGGGTTCTGAAGAAGATACAAAACAAAAAAGATTACTTTGATTTTGAGCTTGAGAACGTAAGGTTATTTTATTTAATTTTCCTATTACTATTTCTAAATGATGGTTTTTAGACTCTTTAACATTTACTATTTCTTTATTTAATAGTTCATCTTCCTTATCATTAGTTTCATTAGGATTTGGCTTTTTATTATAGCGTCATCTACGAGAGGTTGAGATTTAGGAGGAGGACTCTCGTCGAATTTAACATTTAATGACTCTTCTATTCTCATTGTTTCTTTGTTTAACATTAAGTATGCTTTACTATTTGGTGAGTATCCTAAGAAAATACCTTCGGTAGATTTATGATCGAATTTGTGAGATAGTCTTTTGTGTTAAGAATGAAGCATTTGCTTCCAAATACTTTAAAGTAATCAAGGGATGGCTTTTTGCTTTTAAATAACTCATAAGAAGTCATACCTAAGAATGGTCTAATTAGAATCCTATTTAAAATATTGGTAGAAGTGTCAACAGCATTACACCAAAAAATATTAGGAATTGATTGTCCATTTAGCATGGTTCAACTCATTTCTTATAAAGTACGATTCTTACATTCAACTACCCCATTAGATTGCGGAGTACGTGGAGCAGAGAAATTGTGAGTAATCCATTAGCGTCACAAAAAGCTTCAAATTGTAATTCATTATCAAACTCCGAATTGTACTTCATTACTTAAGATTTCAAAGTGATCAAAAGCTTCGGTTTTGTTTTTCAAAAATCTTGTCCATGTATACCTTGAGTAGTCATCAACTATTACCAAAGTATATAAGTTTCTTTCGTAACTTTGAATAGCCGATGGACCAAATAAATCCATGTGTAAAAGTTCTAGACACTTAGTAGTTGAAACCAGATTTTTAGCTTTATGACTAGCATGGACTTGTCTTCCTATGTTACAAGCATCGTAAAAATGTTGCTCATATTTTAATTTTGGTAAGTTTCTAACAAGCTCTTTGGATGATAGCGATTGAATAAGTCGCATATTGGCGTGACCCAATCTCCAATGCCATAGGTTCGAAGTATCATCTATTGAAGTTAGACAAAGATTATCTTTGGGCGAGTTACCGATTTTCATTATAAAAAGACCATTTCTCCTCACCCTTTTCCTATGATAATCCCGTCTTTAAGTATTTTACTTCCGGTTTCAATAAATAGGACTTCACACTTTTTATATACTATTTGACTAATACTTAGTAGGTTAAATCCTAGATTATCTACGTGACAAACATTGTTAATGGTTAAAAAGTTATGTGAGATCATACCTTTGACTATTATCTTGCTTTTGCCATTACCAAAGGTTACGATACCTCCGTCACAAGCCTTGTAGGAAGAAAATAGGCTTTTATTTCTTGTCATGTGTCTTGTGCAACCGCTATCTTTAATCCATTCATTTGGTTCTAGATCAATCTTTAAACAAAACTATAAACACAAAGCAACTCAAGCTTTTGGTCCCCAATATTTCATGGGTCCATTTGCATTATACAAACCATTTACTTGGTTCACAAAGGGGAATTGGTTCCAAGGTCCAAAGTTAGGTACTTGGAATTGATAACTGTTGTGAAATCCGTTGTTCCATCCCATTTGGTCAAAATGAATTTTTGGATAAAGAACGTTTGGTCTTCTAAAGAGTGTAGTGGAGGTTGATCATAAATTAGGCTTATGTTTTAAAATTCCTTTATCATGGTGTGGTACATTAACATTTCTAACATAGGCATTAGGAAATTTCTTTCTAGTTACAACAACAAACTCATTTCTAAAAGTTTTGGTTGAGTCAAATTTTGGTTTTGCTGTACCAGATGGCCGGATCCCTTGCATAAGTGTGGACGGATCCTTTTTAAAAGGATTCGCCAGATCCGCCACCTTAGAAATATTTTGGACAGCAGTTTGAACAAATTTTGTTGGTTTCTCTTCGCTAGTCGAAGGCATACAATCTATAAAGCCTAAACCAATTTTGTTTTTCTTTATTTTATGTGTAATTATTATATCTTCTAAGCATTTTGTACTAAGCCTAGAGATTTTAGAGTCTTGGTGATCAATTATCATTTGAAGATCTATACAAAGTTTGCATTCTACATTTACCTCTTACCTTTTTCAAGTCTCTTTATCTTTTCCTTTAACTCAAAAACTTCATTTTCTGAAAGTTCATTTGTACTCTTTAGATGTTTATTTTTGATAATAACTTTAAGACTAACTTTGCAAAGTTTGTTATATTCTAAGTTTAGTGAGTCATCATATAGAGAATAACTACTATAGTTAGGGAAATCGGAACATACCTCGTTAGATTCTTTGGCCATGAGAAAAATCTCATCTTTCTCCTCTTCACTAGGACATCATGAGCCGCTAATAAATGCCTTTTGCTCATTACTTGATTGTTTGGGACAATCACTAATGAAGTGACTTGGATCACCGCATTTGAAGCACTTTCGGCCATCCTTTCCTTTCTTGTCTTCCTTGAACTTTTGGAAGCTCTTCTTTTCATCGTATGGTTGTTTTACGTACCTTCCTATTCTTCTAAAGAATTTCTTGAAATCTCTTATGGCCATGGCATATTCTTCATCATTGATATCCGAGGATGAAGTGTCATCATCACTAGTCTCCTTTTTAGCCTTTAGGGCTAGTGACTTTTATTTCTCTTTCTTTTCTTTTGAAGCCTCAAAGTCTTTTGCCAACACAACTTCATTGACCTTGAGGTTTCCAATGAGCTCGTCGAGAGAGAGGATTGTCAAATCCTTTGATTCTTCTATCACTGTTACCTTTGGTCTCCATTTTGCCGGATGTGCTCTCAAGAATCTCTTGACATGATTACGCTTGGAAAAGTTTCACCAAGTGCCTGTAATGAAGTAATCATAGTATTAAATCTAGAAAATGCATTATCAATACTTTCATCCTCCGATATTGAATATTGCTCATATTGTTAAACAAATAAATCAATTTTGTTGTTTTGCACTTGTTTGTTTCTTGTAAATCACTAAGCAATTCCAAATATCTTTAGCGGTTTTATGCATAAAAATTCTTTCATATTCCTTTTTAGGTAAAGCATTGTATAAAACCATTTTTTCCTCGTTATTTTTGGAAAGCATTTTCTTTTGTTCATCTTTTAGACTCGAAGAAACGACCTCATTTTTGTCGGTAGAGATGCTATCAATATATTTAGATTTCACATATGTTTCGAATATCTTTTTCCAATATATAAAGCCATTAGCTTCAAAGAGTGGTGGTCTTTTCATAGATTGCCCTTCTTTGTAGTTTTCGAAATCCATTTGATCGAAAAAGTTTTAAAATACAATTTACTTAAAAACATTTTAGAAAACCTTCTCTTGATGCCAATTGTAGAAAACTAGAAGGGAGGTTGAATAGATTTTACCGATTTAAATTAGTTTATAAAACTATAGATTGATAGTATGTGAAACCTTTGGATGTTGAGATATAGATAATGCAAGTTAGAATTAAAAGAAATAAATACGAGAATAATAAAGAAAGAAAAGGATAGAAATGTGACACAATGATTTATAGCGGTTTGGCTACAACGATAACCTTGCCCTACTCCACTCTTCAAGTATCCAACTAGAGAGTTTTTAAGCACTCTGTCAACAAGCTCCTTCAACCGGTGGAGAAACCTCACAATGTCGCTTACACTTTTCCAGTACAAAGCTAAATACCGGGTTGTTAACACAAACGGAAGAACCAATCCGATCACAACTATCGCAACTAACTTTATGAATACAAGAAGATGTATCAACAACAAGAAACAACTCAGTGGTCTTGAGGTGATGAAGAAATCGAGCAAACTCTTCTCTTGAAGAATGGATGATTCGTATGCAATAAATGTGATCTCGTCTTGAAAGAAGAACCTTGAGAAACACAAGAGAAAGAAAGCTACAAGAATGATCCTTAGATAAGAGGTTAGAGAGATATAATAATGAGAGAAGAAGTATATAAGAATGGGTAAGGAATAAGGAAGAAATTGCTTACTATTTATAGTCTAACTGACCACTGTTCACCCGGATCCGATGGATCCCTTGAAAAAGGGATCCGTTGGATCCTTTGAAAAAGGGATTCGGCCAGTGTAAACCCAGGGATCCGGCATACTGGGTAAAACAGTCCGGATTTTGGGTTATGGGTTATAGACTATGGGTCATGGGTACCCAACATGATGTCATGCATGATGCAATACATACTTTGGGTTATGGGTTATGGACTTTGGATCATGGATTTTACCCAACTTGATGTCATGCATGATGTAATGCACATGGTCACGGGTCATGGATTATGGATAAGGAATAACCCAACATGTTTATTTACATTTCTATTACAAACAAATATATGACTAAACAAATGTAAGTAAGTAGTAAAAATAGATATAGTAACATACTAACATTTAATCTTTAGATTTGTACTTGATTAATTTCATGTTGTTTATCGAAAAAATTTATAGAGATCGAGAAATATTAATAAACGTTTTTACGGTTTATTTGTATTAACACATAGTTCAGTATTAACCTTAGAGTTTATCATGTATTGTGTAGAAATGATTAGAAATCATAAATAGTCATGCTTAGTAGCTATGTTTTACCATGCTTAGAAAGCCATGAGTATTAGAATGCATATAGAAATGAATTATTAGCATGATAAGAGATGTAGCTCAGTATTAGTATAATGTCAAAATTAGTTATATTATGTTACGATGCTTTGTTTAGTAGTTATGAAATCCCGCCAGTATGCGACCAGAAATTAGAATGCGTGAATAGAAATGCATTCTTAGTAGTAGTTCACCATATACCATGATAGAAGTATATGTGTATATTATAGCACGATCAATATCAGAAATAGTATAGTAGAATGCCATGATAGCAGCGTAAGTGATTAGTAGGTTGTTTTGTTTATGATTTGGGATATTGTGTGATCACGATAAGAGCATATTTATAGTGCTATTATTATAACGCCTGGCCAACGTGATGATAATTATATCATGTAAGGTGAGCTTATTGGGATCCTGGAATATCTCGGAAAATTTCTTGAACAACATAAATAGACCAGACTCAAATGCCGACCGGTAGAATGACATCTATGAGTTAGAAATAGAATAGACATTATTTATTCATGTATGCAAATATGATTAGCAATTATAGATATAGAAATTATTAAACGTTATATGTTGCAGTATTTAAAATTTTCAGAACATTAGATAGGCAGAATCAGATGGAACTCCAAAAATAAATCCAGAAAAGCGTCGACCAGTGGATGTTGAATCAGGTAGACCCAATACATAATGGGAAATAAATCCAGATCATGAACATGCAGTGGAAATAGAACCAGATCATATTAATGATGCAGTTCAAGAACAATTGAAGAAGTTAGTATCGGGTGAAATTGCTCGATGTGAAGATCGTTGTAAGCTCTTAGACGAGGTCTAATATTATATCTAGGAAAACATAATAATGAAAGCGGAATATTCAAACATAGAATCAACATTATTATGAACAAGGTTTTTCATTATCATAAACTAACTAACTATATATAATAAAGATCAAAGACTTGATCTAACACTAACTAACTAAACCCTAGACGTTTTCCCTACGCCTAGGTTCCCACACACACACACACCTTTAGACGTTTACATCTTGTACGTACTTTAAAACTAATGACCCTATGTCTCTTTATATACTAGAGACATCTAGGGTTTACAAGAGGAATTATAATATAATTAGGAAACTAAATATTCTTTTAAGCATATCTTCTAGAATCTTCCAAATCCTCCATCTTTTGTAGTTTCCCTTCTTGTTACTTTTAGTCATTCATGTTTCATTCTTCTTGTTTTGTATCATCAAATCTATAATAGACCCAACAATCTTCCCCTATTTGATGATGACAAAATAATTCTTGAACGAACTTCCCTAGACGAAGTAGAGAAATTGAGATCATTGAATCTCACCATGAATGAAACAATCTTCCCCTTGACTTAAACATGTCACTCAAACATCTCTTCCCCTTTTTGTTATTATCCAAATAGGGAACGTATGCAAATAATGATCTTAACCACCATGAACCAATATCACACTTCCAATCTAAGAATTCCAATGCTTCAAATCACCCACCATTACGCACCATAAGAAAAATGGATTCAAAACAATAGAAACTGCAACTAGCAGTAGTAATAATGATCAACAGTAGTAAAAATCAACCACTTCCCCTTGAGTGATGCATGTACATCAATGATTCTTCAAAATCTGTAGGCTTTATGTAATGATCACTTGTGAAGAAAACCGAGTATAACGAATTTGATGAAGAAGTAGAATTTTCCAAACTTGTGTCTTAAATCTTGTACTATCCACGGAACTCCATACTTATACGAAACCAAATATAAGTAGACCGCAATCCCTTGACAAGAATCCTCAACTAGTATGAGACACTGAGCACTACAATGTAACTCCTTTAAGTGATAGCCAATGTGTTCATAGAGCATCATAAGAAAAATCACACATTGCTAGATTCATCAAGCTATATGATAAGAACACAAACCAAGTAATTCCACTTCAGCTTCAAATAAGTGATAAATAATCCTCTTCGTAATCAATTATTCAATGAATCAAATACAAGCCTTTTTTAAATCCTTTTAAGAATAAAAACTTCTTCCTGTGTGTGTGAACCAAATAACCATTCTGTGGTGTGTGTGAACAATAACCTGTGTGTGTGTCGTCCAAAAACCATAACAATAATAATGCTCAACTTCCCCTTAATTCCAAATCTCTTCGAGAAGCAGTACTTTCAATAAAATCTGCAGTACTTTGTGAACATAAGTAGTACTTTAAGAAGTACCTCGCAGCAGTACTTAGATTATATAAGCATCAGCAGTACGTTGAAACACGAACAGTACTTTCAAACTTGAATCTGCAGTACTTTCGAAATCGACAGTACTTTAATCCAAACAGCAGTACTTTCAGCAGTACTTTCACATAAAAGCTCAGATGGAAGATTCCTCCGGTGGAAAGTTAGATGAGTATATAGAGAACATCCACAAAAAATTTCGTTACGATCCGACGGTTAACGAAAAAGTTATGATCGTTTCAAAACAGTGCTGCAGAAGTATTACGATTTTTTGACAGCTTCGAATTTTTCTTCCTTTTTCTTCAAGAAAACCTTGTAGATCCCTAGATATCACGAGTCCCAGGCTCTGATACCACATGTGAAGATCGTTGTAAGCTCTTAGACGAGGTCTAATATTATATCTAGGAAAACATAATAATGAAAGCGGAATATTCAAACATAGAATCAACATTATTATGAACAAGGTTTTTCATTATCATAAACTAACTAACTATCTATAATAAAGATCAAAGACTTGATCTAACACTAACTAACTAAACCCTAGACGTTTTCCCTACGCCTAGGTTCCCACACACACACACACCTTTAGACGTCTACATCTTGTACGTACTTTAAAACTAATGACCCTATGTCTCTTTATATACTAGAGACATCTAGGGTTTACAAGAGGAATTATAATATAATTAGGAAACTAAATATTCTTTTAAGCATATCTTCTAGAATCTTCCAAATCCTCCATCTTTTGTAGTTTCTCTTCTTGTTACTTTTAGTCATTCATGTTTCATTCTTCTTGTTTTGTATCATCAAATCTATAATAGACCCAACACTCGAGCATTAGAAACATTGGTTACAACACTTCTTGTCAGGATCACAGATACTATAAATCAAGTAATGACCAGTTTTCTTGAAATGAGGAAAGAATGTGCATTGATAGAAATCAGAGCAAAAAATGTAATCGAGGTAACCAGAATGTTATTAGCAACTTCAGTTACATGGAGTTCGACGCATGTAAACCTCAAGAGTTCCATGGTGAACAAAACCCGATAATCCATTTTCAGATAGACAAGGTTGCAAAAATCGTGAATCGGTAGTCGGGCGGTCGACCCCCTTTAGCTTGTAATTGCTCTAAGCGGGATTAATCGGTGATCAGTCAGATTGGTATTTCCGGTAAGTTTTGGGTATTTCCGGCAATTTTTGGGTATTTTTGACGAGTTTTGGGTATTCTCGACAATATTTTCCTTAAAAACATATTGTAACAGATATAAAAAGCGACTATAATTGATTAACGAGTTGATAAATGCAACACTTGACAGAGAATAAGAGACCATGAGAGATGTACCGAGTCCTCAGAAACAAAGACAGCAGTCTGAAATTCAATTATCCAGTTTGTATGGTATGTAAAAAAAGGCACTTGGAAGAGTGTCGTGCCCAGCAGAGAAGGTTGCTATCGTTGTGGACGGATGGGTCACTTTAGCAAAGATAGTTTACGTTTCGATACGATGAACACAAGGGCGGATCTAGTTCAAGCTATTTGAAAGGGCTATACGTGGTTTGGAGCTAGAGATGTACAAAATGAGTAAAAATGTGAGGAAGAACATGGTTCTTGTGTTTTGAAAAAGAATAAAGGGAAAAAAGATGTAATGGATAATGAATAGTTATGCTTACTTGTTCTGGATTTTGTCCTTTTGTTGAATTGGTTTTTTTTATCTTATTTTAATATGTTTGATTTCAAAATATAAAGGCATAGGGATAGGGGTAGTTTTTGTTTTATGTATTTGTTTTATTTATAAAACTAAACAACAAGAGTCGTACGTAGTATTACCAAACAATATGACTTAAAGCACACTATTTTTGCATGAGTCATTTAGATTTCCTCAAATGTCGACGATAACACATGAAAACAAATCAATCCCAAATAACCTGAGTTTGCGAACAAAAATCGCAAAAACAATAAGTTTTACCCAAATAAATGAACAACTAAAGCTAAGAATTATTTGTGAAACAAATTGAGCCAAAAATCGTGCCACACATGGTTCAAAATTCTGAATCCGCCACTGGAATCCTTGCAAATTACGTCATAATATGATAAATCTTACTGATTTTTATAATATTTTGGTAATTCTACATGTACTTGTATTTTTTGAATCACATGATTCCCCGTAGGTGTATTGTGTTTTATTGATCGACTATATATAATGTAAATGACCTAGAATCCTAATGAATACTAAGCCCAGAAACCAGGATTGGGCTTACTAATATATCCTCTAATACTCTCTCGCAATCCGAGTTGCGAAATAACGAAAGCTCAGATTGGATGAGAAAGCTAAATAAACATTAAAGCAATAAAAGTTTTGTTGATGAAGACGTTCGACAGCAAGTGAAGACAAATCTTCATCTACAGCAACAAAAGCAAAATAAAGCAGTAACAAAAACAAAAAGCAGTGAAGCAAATATATAATTTTGATGACGACATTCGACAGCAAACGGAGACTAATTTTCATCATGCAGCAACAGCAAAAACAAAAAAAACAAAAATAAGAGCAAAGCATAAACTTTTTATTTATTGCAGTCAACTTCTGGTGGCGTGTGGCGGCGCGTCAAGTTACTGACGAATGTGATCCAGGTTTGGTTTTCTGCAGAATTGGAAAACGAAGAGAATGACACTAACTGCGTCAGTTAACACAAAATGGTTAAAAAATTACGGCCAAAACAGTAACCAGCTGAGGTTTTAGCCGAAAATTGAATCTTTTTATAATAAGGGATAAATGGTGGTGACAAGGGTTTGACGGGGTGGCTTAGGGGAGGCGGCTCAATGTAGCCACCTAACTCTGAGGATCATACCTGCTCTGATACCATGTTGGATTACATAATTTCCAGTAGGTGTATTATATTTTATTGATCGACTATTTATAATGTAAATGACCTAAATTCCTAATGAACCCTAAGTCCTCAAACCGGGCTTGAGCTTACTAATACATAGGTGTGTTCAAAAAACCTGAGAAATCGACAAATTGAGTCGAACCGCTTAATCCGAAACCAAAAAACACCGAAACAGAAGAAACCGAAACCGAAAAAACCCGCTTATCACGGGTCAGTTAGTTTTTATTTTAAATATTCGCGGTTAACCGAATCGAACCGTGTATAACATACATGAATATTTTTAACTAAATATTCAAATAATTGTAAAAGATTTGATTATATTATTGCACTACTTTTATTGTATAACGAATTTTTTTATAAATATTCACTAAACATCGATGTGTAAAAATTGTTTAATGCGGTTGTAACTTATAAATGTCGAACAAATATGTTTTGTTAATCCGTTATGTATTTATTTGAATGCAATTATTGTGAGCGGATAATTTTAATATCATTTTAATCTATTCAATGTTATTTAATTTTTTTAAATGACATTTTAGGTTCTAGAACATATTATTGTTCATATGTTAAACTCGATTAAACGTATAAAATGATTAACAGTGATACGAAACGCGGGTAATCACTTATTTCAGGCATCCGTATATCTCGTTATCCGCCCAATACAGTTCGATTTTAAGTAGTAATATGACTTACCCGCTTCACGATGAATAATATACATCTTACAACTAATCGAACCAAACCGCCCTTGAATACCCTATACATCCTCTAATAGTTTTGACCCCTGTCAATTTTGCTACCTCATATGATTATTTTATTTATTTCATCCAAAGAGAGTGGACATGGATGGGGGTAATATTGTAAATAAGTGTTGGAAAAGATGTTATTCTTATAAATTCGCATATTCTCCCGCGGGAAGACGTAACATGATGACGTTACAACAGAAAACTCTCGAACCGTGCATCATATATCTTACCATAAACGAAACTCCTACATTAATCTATTCGTAAAGTTTGTAAACATCATAAAATTTATACAAGGTTGAAATAACATAGTGCATATAATCTATACCATGTCTGGAGCAATACAACGTAATTCTATACCTGGTAAGAGCTCATATTATATTTTCGTCTTAAGTTTATTATTTCGTTACCAGTATCTTTTTAATCAGTTTGAGGAGTTGTGTAGTAAATCACACACGTATATTTTGTTGTTGTTGTACAATGTTGCGTTAATTAGTTGATGTGTTTTCGTACATTAGATATTGGAACTGCTTATTCAAACAGATTAGAATAAGATTATTTGTATCTTCAAGATTTTTATTAATTAGCTATAAGCAGTTTCTATACGCAACCCAAACATACCTTAGCATATTTGCATTTCATTTTGAGGGTTATAATTACTGTCGGGAAATTTAGGCGTAAAATTTGCAAACTATACCGATATGAAGCTTGCATTTGTTATGAGATAGAAAGTTTGCATAGAAATTTTGTTACGAAATAGAATTTAATAGTAATTTAAAAACGCAGAAAATTAGCATTTGGGAGAAGCTAGCTATAGTTGGCATCATTTTTTCATATTTTGAATCTTTGTTAAGCTATTCTTGATAGAACAAATAGTGTCGATGAGATGCTTAAACAGTTAAACATAGCTGATTTGGTTTGAAATGTGCGTAAGTTGTTAAATTATTGCCCTGGTTTCACCATTTAAAAGGTAAACTTTAAATGGCATGTAACATTACAAAGTTGCCTTAACTTGCCTATGTAATGCAAGTAAATTGAAGTAGCAAATGATTCTCCTCTGTTTTACAAGGGGAATATATCTTATATGTGATTTTGTAAAGTCAGTAGATTTGTATGGTCGACTCTTTATAGGACTATGTTGCCAAAGAGCTTATTCTGTTTAATTATTTGCTTGATTACCATTTTTTGTGGGTGTTGTTTATATGGTGCAAACATAATAGAGATGTCGATACGGGTCTTGATTGCTTGAATTGATGTGAGGAAAAATGAGACCCACATAATAAAGTATTGGACGACAAAGGAACAAGACGATTACAATACGTCGCGCATACATAGGACCCACAAAGAAAAGGAAAAAAAAATTAGTATTTGTCGTGTACGTTCAAATAACTTTAAGTGCGTATATTTAACTTCTCGACATGCAGAACATCCTTCAAAAATCAGCCATTCTCGAGAGATGAATAACAGAAAGAAGTCCATTTATCCAGCTTCTTTAACAATAGGAGAGTCTCAAGATCGTCAAGAGGCTGAGTCAGTCAACACTCTACAACAATTACTAATTGCAGAAAATTTGCTACCTGAAATACTCGATGATTATCAAATGATGTTGAGGTAAAAGTTTATTATCTTGACCTAACTTTTGCTAATTAAAATGTTATTAGAACGATAAGTTACAAATCAATCCTTAACTGCAGATACTTGAAAGCCAGTAACTTTAATATCAAAGACACCAAAAACATGTGGATCAGCATGCTTCGCTGGAGGAAAGACTTTGGAACCGACACCATTTTGGAGGTTAATCCACAATTCAGTGCTCAAATTGAAAACGCCTCGTATCAAAATATGATAACAGTTTTTTGTTTCACTTTTCTTTTTTTACAGGATTTCAAGTTCAGTGAATTGGATGAAGTTCTGAAGTACTTTTCTCAGGGTTATCATGGTATTGACAAGGAGGGACGGCCAATTTACATAGAAATTTTAGGACAAGCTGACCCGAAGAAGCTTGTGAAAGTCACAACTATTGAGCGATATGTGAAATACTATGTGCAGGAGTATGAGAGGAGTTTAGCTATTCGATTCCCAGCCTGCTCATTTGCTGCAGGAAGACGTGTTACTTCAAATACAACGATTGTAGATGTTCAGGGCGTGGTATGATGAAATACTGACAAAAATGCTTGATCTTTGTATGTGAAGCTATTTTATTTTTTAACTTTTATGTTTCTTCAGGGTTTAAGCAGCCTTACTAAACCGGTGATTGAACTCATTAGAAGGCTGCAACAGATTAACACCAATTATCCCGATGTAAATTTTTCTTAAAATGTCAAAGTTTACATTTTTGGAACAAATTAGTATGTTGTTTCCAAACTCTGATTCCCAACATTAATTATGCAGACACTTAACCAGATGTTCATCATAAACGCTACTTCAGGATTTAAGATGCTATGGAGTGTGGTTCAGTCGTTTCTTGAACCCAAAGCAAAATCCAAGATTCATGTCAGTTTTCAATACGATTTTGTGAAATATTAAGCCATCTTCACGACGTTTTATTCATGAACATTTTACATCCTTAGGTCTTGGGGACAAACTTCAGAAGTACTTTACGTGAAGTAATTGATGCAAGGTAAACCTTTATAAAATAATAGTGTTCGGGTAGTTATACTGTTTCCATTGAACCTGGCTTGACACATCTTCGTGATGTATCAGTGAGTTGCCGGAATTTTTAGGTGGTAGTTGCAATTGTGCAGAACAAGGTGGTTGTATGCGATCTAATAAAGGACCATGGAAAGACGCTCATGTTTTGAAGGTAAACAGAATAAGAATTCATATTTCTAACCCGGAAATTCATAATCTTTATTTATATTTTTTAAACATATAATGTGGTCCGGAATGCAGGTTATTTCAAGTGGCAAAACAAAAGGCTGCAATTTAAGACTGGGGTCAACCAGGGAAGGAAAAGTACATGACAGTGGACGGTGTTCCTCATCGGTACCACCTTAAGACCTTATGCTACATTAATTTATGTTCCACTTATAGGTGACCGACTCATTTATATAAATGTTAAGTAGTCAAACAAATAGGACCTACTAAGAAATGCGGTTTATATATATGATGAGCTAACCTGTTATCATTTGTTATGGACATATTACAGGAAGATGCGTTTGTACATAGAAATCATTCATCCAAATCGACTACTTTGGTACCTGATCATCTTGCTCCAGTTGTATGTGTATGTAAGCATTAAAATCTGTAAATAAATATGGTTGGGGTATAAATAAATTCTTGATGAATGTTGATCTCTCAAAACTTACCATTTAACCCAATGAATTCCATAATTGTATATTCCATCCACCTTTCCATTCTATCTGTATTTGGTTTCTGTAAATGGAAGTACTTGAAGCATCTCAGATTGTATACCTTATGCAAATATGATGGTTTCGTTTTAAGAATTTGCCAGATATCTCGTATTATGACATATCATATAACCTTAATCTTGGGTTGGCATGTATAATTATTAATTAGCCAACTGATGTCTCTCTGAAAAGCAGAACAATGTTCTTGTATTTGTTTGTTCCGAAATGGCGTTAGATGAGCAAAAAGGAGAAAAGATTCCAAATTCGTCTCAAAATCACAATTTAGAATTCGATAAACCGTTAACGCTGGATGGGAGCACTAACTAATTTGTTACCACAAATGATATAGAAACCCGTGCACTTCAGGGTAAGACATTTGCAAATTTATATTACAGAATCACTAATGAAAACGCGAACAATTACCAGATATACTGAAAATAATGTAGTACAAAATAATTCATGAATCAATGGAACTATGGCTTTCTACTTGGCTCAATAAATCGTAAATTAATAACAGGATTGAAAAGGAAAACTGACACCACGACAATGGTGAATACCAGTTGCCCATAATGTTTCTCTTCTTATACTAAACAATAAAAGCATATCCAAACATTATATACTTCACCATTTATCAATGTGGGTTTAAATGAAAGAAAAGGTTCATACTCAGATTTGTTTGGCTTCAATTCAAAGGTATACCGTTTACTTGTTTCCCTTTTAATAACGCTGAGGGCTGGGGAAAAGTATTTTGTTGGTCCAAAGCTTCTTTTCCATTAACAATAGGTGAATATTTGTTCGCCTTCGTTGAGGTCTCATCTCCTAGGCAAACTGCAGAGGAAGGGGTCATTTGTCTAGTTGGTACGACATCATGTGATGATGTATTGACTTTGACTCACACACACATTCTGACATCTCCTGTTATATGTGCCCATACACCTTCTGATCAACCTTTAGACGATGTCCGTCGGCTCGATTAAGTACCTATCATTCCTGTTTCAAGTCACTGTGGACCATCTTCTAGCATATCTGCTTTGGCTTCTAGTGACTTGTCTCCCAGAATTGAAGGTATATCCAATCGCCTTCATTGGACATTTGGACCTAAATGTATTGTTTCATTCTGCTACTCCTATGCAACGTGTGATAATTTCCCATTAATACCTATTGTCAAGCCTGTTTCTCAAGCTCCTTACAATGAGCAATGCAATCATGAAATATGTGCAAAGAACAAGGACATACCAGCACGTAAGAGAGCGCCATCCATCAAGGTCTCTTCACTCAAGACTTTCGGGAAACTCAATGCTAAAAACAACAAAGGAAAAGCTAAAAAAATCCATGATCCCCAAGCGTTCTACAAATTCTGAATTGCAAGGTGAAGAACTGGTATTCTTGGGTAAGCAATGGTTTTCGACTTTTTGGCCGACTAATCCACAAGGTTTAAACCCACCGCCACAGTGACTCAAACCGGGTAAAACCTTCCCTTTTCAAGAGGTTGGTGCGGTCACTTCATGTTATTTGCACGTAATTGAACCTATCTCCCAAAATAATCTATACGGGTGTATTTTAATGGTAGTTATATACTACAGGGGGCGCTAGTGTACATTATATAAGTTGTGAAACTATATACCAATTTCCCCAAGAAAAATAAAAAACTTATAGAGTGAAACCCTTGTAGATTGATCAAGCTCTGAAATTGAACTTGTTAAAGGTCCGTAATTCATCACCTTCAATTCTTTTAATCACTATTTTATAAACCAAACACTTTGATTATAACATTGTTTGTGAATGTACTTTTTTTTTTTTAATGTTTATGATTTATTATGTGTAATCGTTTGTGAATCTAGATATGTTTTCCTTTCTTGTTAATAAATGAGTGTAAGTCTGGTACTCACTCGACAGGCCGGTTTTTTCGAAAACAGTTGCTAATAGTAGGAGGAAATGCTAAGAAATTTATTACTACGCATCCCTGCATTTTGTAAATCTGGTGCATATAATTTGCAGTAATCTATAATCTGAAGTTAAGCTGGTCAAGAACTGCCACCTAGCCTAATCATTTTCACAGAAGTTTATATTCAACTATAATTTTATATGTACTGAAGACACATTTTGGAGTTCCGCTGTTTTTAGGCCTCTGCAAGCATACAAACCAGAAACTTTATTTTAGACATTCAACTTTGGGTCAATTGTAGGCACACTTGATCGATTATGATTTTCTCTAGGATCATTAGTAAACCATTGTTTACCGTCAATAAACACAGCCTTAATGACGTGCTGTCAACCTCCTCACATTTGTTAGGACCTCTGTACCCGTTTCCAAAATGCAAAACGTGCAGAAACTATTCAGTTATGAAAGTCGATTCCAATTTGAGTATGCAGCCTGACTCTCAAAGGACTTACCAAGTTGTAGTTGCTGCAACTCGTGATATGGGAATCGGGAAAAATGGCAAGTTACCATGGAACTTGCCTTCTGATCTCAAGTTTTTCAAGAAACTAACAATGAGTACATCAGATGTCAGTAAAAAGAATGCTGTTATCATGGGTCGAAAAACATGGGAAAGTATCCCTTCTCAATACCGGCCACTTCCTGGCCGTCTTAATGTCGTGTTGACTAGGTCCACAACCTTCAATGTTACGAATGCTGAGAATACTATTACAAGTAACAGTATTCCTTCAGCTTTGGAACTGCTGGCAACTTCTCCTTATTCTCTCGAGATAGAAAAACTGTTCATTATAGGCGGTGGACAAATATTAAGGTAAGAGTGTATTAAAATTCGGTGTATGCTTAGTTTTCTATATATTTTTTGACTTTACATATATTTTGGTATAGGGAAGCCATGAATGGTCCACTTTGTGAAGCTATCCACATGACTGAAATTGATGAAGAAATTGAGTGTGATACTTTCATACCTCCTGTTGATATCTCTGTATTCCACCCTTGGTACTCATCTTTACCAGTTACAGAGAATGGTATTTGTTATCGTTTTGTGTCCTATGTTCGTGTACCTGAGTCTTCAGGTTCAAGTAAATTAAAGGTTGAGAATTTTGGTTTCTTGCCAAAGATGATTTTTGATAAACATGAAGATTTGAGGTAGGAGTTAATATTTAGTGGCATGGAGTTCTTGAAGAGCTTGTGTGGTTCAAGAAACGCAAAGGTACATTGCAGACCTGTATGAAATTGTCATTAACTTGAATTTTTATTCACTATGTTCCTACATATCAAAGAACTTTGTGCTAGGATTTCATGTGGCTTTATAGATACCATGTGTCTAGAAATTGTGAAGGGTTCCTATGAGAGTCTTCCTTTGTTATTTGTGTTCTTTTTTATTTCTATTTAAATCAAGCTTTTGTACCCTTTTGATTACAGTATTTGAAAATCAGTCGACATGACATGTATTCATTTGAGGCTGCTGCTGGCTTTAAACTTAATGGCTGTGATCTTAACCAAATGATTGAAATGACTATGGAAATGTAAATCAAACAACTTAATTCAGGTGATTTTGGTGTCCAAACATATACTAGCAACGATATAATGTCTAGTTCTGAGAAGTTTGCCGCATTTTAGACCTCCAAACAACCACTTAAGACTATATTAGGGTGGCTTGGCCTTCATTCATCCAAAAACTCTTTCTTAACCACTATGAATATCTCAATTGTCTTCAAATTTTAGTCGCACTAAATCTCAATTCCGTAAACTTTACAGATATGCAAGTTCAAATTCTTCATAGTTGATACATTCTTACTTACCTACTTATTTTAGTAATAGTAGTGATATTTTTCACAAATTTAGATCCGGTAACATTAGCACGTCTGAAGTTGGATAAAGTGTGACTAATCCTACCCAGTCAATGTTAAGGAATGTCACTAATTATACATGTACATGTTTGGCAGACTTTCAAGTTTCAACAAATATATAGTTGGAATTTATTTACCAAATTGCATAAATTTGTTGAATATGGCAGTCGTGAGAATTTTATTCCTTCAGCATTATTCGAATGTCAGGTTAAATTATAAATGCATCCAATTTTCTCATTCGTAGGTTATCTGGAACGTTTAAGAAACAGAAGGCTATCTTGTAAATCTTGGCGAAAGAACCAAGTTTTCTCTCCGATGTGAATTCCTAGTTGCTGTGTCTTATGATTAAAGAAGAAATGGTTTCTGAGATTCAGGTGATGCACTTGAACTTCATATTTGAGTATTTAACATAGGTGAAAATATTTGATTTATTCTTTTCATGTTGGTTGTTTATTTATAAACAAAATATTAATATAGTGCCTCAAAATGTTACCCCTGCTTTGTAATTTATGTTTTAGAAGTCCAGTATTCTTTAGAGATTTTATTTGGGCCATGTTAACAAAAGTCTGCTATTGCCAATTCAATTAAATCCTTTGATTTTAAGGTGATGGAATTAATGTATTTGACTCTGGCCCCCAAACCTGCCATACTTACTTCACTCTGTTTGCCGGTTTCAAATCAGTTTTTTCCTTTACGGTTATCTGTCTCTTAAATCTCTTGATATCATTTTATTTACCATCAATGAGTTTACTTCACTCTGTTTACCGGTTTCAAATCTGATTTTCCTTTACGGTTATCTGTCTCTTGATATCATTTCATTTACCATCGATGAGTTCTATATTTTGATCATTCTAAATTTTCTCATGAATATGCATTGTATGAAAACTTTCATTAATTACATCTCAGCCAAATTTATGTATCTGTTGCATATATACTCATACGTAATTTTACTAAAGTTGAATGAATTGACAATCACAACCAACATCACATCTGTTTTTTTATACAATAACCTAATGGTCCAGTCGTTCAGATACAACATGCTTAAGTCATGAGCATTAGAAAGTATGAAATAGATCAGAGTGTTGAACATGCGACTCTTGAACTGATCCATAATTGAAAATTCTTTCTTATCAAATTAGGAGCACCAATTTTAATGAAGATACAACTAGTTATTCACAAAATGCTACAAGGACTAACATAATCTTGATAAGTAACATACCATACATCACATCTGTGACATGTTATTGGGTTGGAAGGAATGAACACATCTTTCTTTTCATCTTTCTTTCCATCTTTCTTCTCGTCCTTCTTTTCATCTTTCTTCTCGTCTTTCTTTTCTTCCTTGGCAGGTCCCACGCTTACTATATTTGCAGATCGTCTCAACTTCCTCACCTTTCTAACGATAGACACAGGATCAGCCTCACCGATAACCGTTGCTGTGTTTTTGGAAGGGTCAAGAACTATCGAGGTTATTCCTTCTATAGATGATATTAACATCATCACCTTCTTCCTACACTTTAAACATAGTAGATCCACTGACAGAACTGTTTTCTGCAAACATAATCAAAATGGTAAACATATAGCAAAAATGTTAATGTTATGAAACATATACAATAATTGAACCTTTGTCATTAAAGAATGATTAATAATGACAAATATGTTGGGCTATGTATTCTCTGCAAGTCCTAGATTTGGTGCCAATTATGATATGTGCAAATTGTCTTTCCTCTATACACATATGAACACACATATGTGTTTGTTATACTTATTTATTTCCATCTTAGAAACTAAGTGTAGGGATGCAGGTGGTTGGAGCAAAATGCCTATTTAAGACTATTAATGGTTCACCTATTACATCCTCTATACATTTAATATGATGTACACACCCTAAGTAAATCAATAGCTATACCAACTTAACATTATAAGCATATGGACATTGTCACATCCAATGCCAGTTAATACTGCCAATTCTCCATAACTGCGAAATTGTAAGACACAGTGTTTAGATTTTATGCCGTGCCAAATAGGCATATTGAGAACTATATTCTTCAAGCGCATGAATAATGCAATGAGACATATTAAGGGAAGAAGATTTACAGCGTTATGAACGTGTTCTTAAACAAAAATGTCAATGAGTAACATAAATGTGGATTGTCAAGCATATAAAGGGGGAAATGATATAATGTAAGATAGAAGCAAGATATTTGAATTACCTTCTCTGAAAATCTTGGTCTAAAAAATCAACTTTGTTATGTGACTGCAAACAATGTCACAATTGTAGTTATGTATCTCAAGCAGTCCTTGAATGTTATAATTGCAGATAGAATATTAATAGGCACGATCGTATAAAAGAGTTATGTGTTTCTAAATCGCACGTAATAAAAGTATAGAGACAGAAATAAACTCGGTCAAGTAATTATCTGAGAGTAGCGTGTTTTTTTTTTAATACTTGAATAGTCAAATTTGTCAAATGCTCATATGATTAGTGATTTAGTGCATCAAACAACACAAACAAGTCCACACCTTATCTCACACATAGTATTTTACACATCGATTTAGGATTTATAAAAACACTGATAACCATAGCGATTCACACGCACCACCCCAAGGACATTATGACAACGTTTTCATTAATCTAAGAGCATCCCAGTGCATAATGTGTTCAACGTTTTCAACCCATCCCTCCAATGCTAAAAAAACATTTCAAGTTAATCTCAACATATTTCTCCCTCAAACTGTCGCATACCAAATTATCAATAGATTAAGCAACAGGTTGATTAATACCGATCAATTTGCAAGTGCCCCTAGCACAAAAGATTGTAGTGTAAATTTTCTAAAATGACTGGCTATTTGCCCCTTAACGAACCGATTTGTAATGTAATTTTTAAAAATTATCAAAGTTTGCCCCTCAACCATAACTTTCTGGCTCCGCCCCTACCTCCACCTCTTGATCAGAGATGCTCCGATTAGAAAAGGGGGTTGATACTCACACCATTTTTTTTATACATACACCGCATTTGTGCATTACAGTGTTGTACAGTTTGTATTAGAGTGTTGTATAGTGTGGTGTATGTATCGAAAAAATAGTGTGGGTATCAACACCCATTAGAAAAAGAATTCTTCACTATATATTGGTGGTGTCATTTCTACAAGTGTGTCCTGTCTATTTTAGAGGGTTCTTCACTTTAATAAGGTAGCCCAATCAACCTATTTCAACAGAATTGATAATTAGCCCAAGCCCATTACTTTTAATTTACTTGCAAGATCTAAACTCATTACTCGGTATTGTTTTATTTTTTTCTTACGGACTAATTCAGAAAATGCTTCCAAACACCATTCAATATATAAAACAAATATAACAAAATTAGGACAGGAGCGGAATATGGATAAGCAGAATTTAGATAGTCATACCCGATGGTAGAGATACTGCTTCCAAAAAGACCTTGAGAAAATGTATGTATGATTGTTTATGTGCGCAAACATGACTATATATCAAACAACACTTAATATATAATATGTGAATTTACGATACAACTTCTATTTTACTTACATATACGATGTGCTAAGTATAAAAGAAGAGACTGAAAAGAAAATTTCGAATGAACAAGGACTATGCTAGAAGACCACTGAATCAACCAAATATATTATTTGTTGGACAAGGTCACAAGGGGGACATTAGACCCCACTATACCCCGACTCCCGGCCACCAATCATAAGCAAGTTCAATTATCCCTATAAAAAGGTAAGTTCCATAGCTCAATATCACTATGGTGGTGGTCGACCGTCTGTGGTGGCTTTCATCACGCGCCAAGACCACCGAAACCACTTCCATCGCGTCTTAAAGGTGCATTTTTTGCACTTGTTTGGTGGTCTGCATCACCTAACGAAAACCAATTATTATAATTTTTTTTGGTTGGTGAATGTGTGTGTTATTGTGAAGTATGTTTGTATAAAGTGGGTTTAGCGGTGTGTTGAATGATGATGTGACGCTGATGTGGAGATGATGAGTTTGATAGACCATAGTGAATGAGAAAAAAAAAATCTAGCCACACTTACGACACTAAGAATATCTACGTTGTAGTAGTTTTATGTCACCAAGTTAAGAGTTGTTGAGCCGATCGTTGATGTTTCACAAATCCAAATTTAAGGTAGTAGAAGATTCGGTCAATCAGGTTCAGGACACTAAAATGCCTTTTGATCTTTTTACTAAGGTAAAAGTTTGGCCAATCTGAGTTGTGTGTGTCTTTTAACATTGACAAAAAACGAAAATAAGAATAGCATGCCCGTAATAGATAAACATGATAAGTTACTTAAGACGGATCGAAATAAAAGAAATATGGATATCACGTTAGAAAACTACTACCTTGTACATGTTAAGAAAATGTACACTGCTGGAAATTAAGCGAACAGACGTGCGTAAAATTCGTTTGTTTATAAACAAGTTATAGTTAATGTTCATCAATATTAAGGGCGATCCGAGATATCTAAGCTCAGTTGGGTTCGGAGACGAATAAGATATTAATCTCATTTAGCATTAAAATTTTCTTATCCGTGTAAAATTAGTACCAGAAAAACAGTTGTTATTCAAATATTCTCCATAGGTAATTTTGTATTTCAAAATCACTACATTTCCGTCAGAAAATTGTAAAATATAAGTTGGTAGTTTTTTGTTGCTAGTTCCATTGATAATATAAAATTTTAGCAACAAATTTATGGTCCTTAATTTTCTTGATACTCATTGCACTGTTCTAGTAGTCAACTAGTCATAAATAAAAAATTTAGGCTTAAAACATTTTATAAAATTTAACTACATGGATGATTTTTTTTACTACCTTTTAAGAATGAAATAGATTTTATGATTGAGTGGCTTTTGAATGTGTGTCAATTTCTTTTCTGCTAAAATATATGTCCCCCTGAATTTAGGGATTGTGTTACCTTGTGCATTGTCCAATTGACATTTGCACATGTTTTGATTGTTTATATAATTTGTGTTAGTTATGCCTAATTTTGGATTATATATGTGGTTTATCTCAGATTATTGTACAATTTTTTGTTTATATATACACAACGGCTGACTTTAAAGGCTAATTGTTTTATAATTAACTAATTTCATTCTAAAATAAGTACTTGTACACAAATTTACTAATTAAAGACGAAAAATAAATTGCAAATCGGCTCATTTTACGTAAATAAGTTAAAGTGCACCTCTGCTCTAAGATACGAAGAGTTATTTAGGTTCGTTTTCATAAAGGTTTTGAGTGCTCGAAATATGTCGGGGAGAACAATGTTTTTTCTTCATAGCATATATGATATAGGATTTGTGACATTCACATATATTGATCAAAATCTTCACATTTATATTTAAAATGAACTTTTTTTTCCTTTTTTTTTAGAACGACAACTATTTATCTCACATAATATATACCACAATTTATCTTACACGTTTTAAGCAGAACTTGAACCAACAATCATTTGATTAAGGAGATTCTCACACAACATATGATATCATTGAGACACAAACCCTTTCATTGAAACATTAATTGTTCTTGCGTAAAAAAATATTATTTTACTTTAGCATAACTTTTTATTAGTATAGATATATATTTTTTATTGACATATTTGGTTAGAAAGTATAAATACGTGGTCGTTGTCGTCTTCTAAGAAACAAATTCTGGTATACTAAACTTATAAACTCATAATCTACTAGTTGACAGTGACCTTTTATTCTTTAAGATTAAAAAAATCTAGTGCTCTTAATTGATTAATTTATTATATTAATAAATATATTGTTGAAATATCTAGTGTTTGTATGCAAGCTCATGTTTGACTTTAAGTTAAAGGGCTTGTTCTGCCAAGTTGGTCTAATGTTTGTATATTTGGCCCTTGTTAGCAGGTTCTATTTACTTGAGGGGTTAAAGTGGATCTTTGCTGCTATAAAAAGCTGGAGCCTAACCCTTTGGCTGGATCAATCTCTCATTATTTTCTCACACTAGGGTTTCGTATTCTCTCTCAAGTCTGGTGTTGGTCTGGTATTGATAATATGGGTTAACTCTGATCATCTTGATCAGTTTCATAGTTTGGAAGCTATTGTTTGAGTGTTGTAGCGAGGTTCTTTGTATTACAATCTTTGTAGTGAGATAGATAGGATCCTTCTGAAGGGGATTATCTTTGTCTTGTGTATTTGTTTGGTGAGCACACGTTTTGTGGACTCATCTTCTTGACTATTCAGTTAATAAAAGATTTCACCAAGGGGTGGTTGGCTGGGTGATTTGATTGTGTTGTGGTTGATTCTGAGATCAGGTCTGTTATTTTAACATGGTATCAAAGACATGACTTTGATCTCCGTTGGTTCTTGATATTAGGGTTTTTAGGGTTTGATCTCAAATTTGGGGGTTTCTTGTTTCTTGATCAATTGGGATCTTGTGAGGTTGTTTTCTTAACGGTCGTGGTGTTAATTGTTGATTCTAGTGGTGGATCTTGGATTTATCAGTTAGGGTTTTTTGAAACCCTAAATTGGTAAATTTGGGGATCTTGATTCTGGTGATTCCTGGTGGTGTTATTGGGGTTCTTGATTGGTTATTGACTCTCTTGACTAAGTGAATCAAGAGGGTTGGTAATCTGGTTTCCGCTGCGTTACTTTTTGAAAGGTTTATTTCTCTTCTCTTAATTCTCTGAATACTTTAGTTGTATCACTGCAAACTCTGTGGGTAACATCTTGACCTGCCTCCTTGAGAGGTACGGAAACCTGCTCTTCCCACAGATAGGTGTGAGACTGGGTATTTCAGTAGAATTGGGTGTGTGTATTAATGTTCTTGGTATTTTGTTGCTGGTATCTTTAGTTGGTTTGGTTCTTGTTTGTTATATGCTTGGTTTGTTTGGTATCTGCTATCTGGTAGTTTCTTTTGTTTTGTTATCTGTTTGTCTTATTTCTTGTTGTTAGGAATTAGAAATTCCCGGTATTAAAGTGTCGGTCACCTCAAGTATATGTAATCGTTAGAAAGCTCGTAGTCGTAGTTCTTTTAAGTTAAGTAGTAATTTAGTTAAGTATCACCGTGGAGGACGGACGGGTCTTTACCCACTGTATGCCTGATCCACAGCCCAAAGTGTGGCGAGTTATGTAAGACTATAAATACTCTCTACCTTCCAAGGTAGAGAGTTGGAGCTCATAATAATATCTTTCACTTTCTCTCACTAAGTTCCCTAAACCTCTAACTTTCTCTCTCTAGAATTCCATCTATATGCTACTTTGTGTTATGGTTTGATGTGTATGTGAAAAGTTATATCCTAACAATTGGTATCAAGAGCCATGGTTAGATCATATCTTGCACATCTTTGGATTTATAGTGGTTTTTAGGTGGTTTTTGAGTTTGAAAAAGTTTAGTGGTTTTTGCATCATTTGGTTGATCTCTTGTGTTAAAGTTTGAATTTTGTTGGTACTTTTATGTTTAGAATCATCAAAAGTGTTTAGGTTTTCATTTGGTAAGCTTGAATCATCTTGGTTGGGTTGTTTTTGGATTGAAAAGTGAAGTTTATTTGGTTTTTCAAGCTAGCGACTTAGCTCTCGGAATAGTTTCTTGGTAGCGACTTGCTTCACAGTTTTGTAGCGACTTACAGTGTTAAAACTAGCGAGTTAGATCTAGCGAGTTAAAGGACAAGTAGTGGAATCTCCACTACGGGTAGCGACTTGTGGTAGCGACTTGGTCAGTAGCGAGTTGCTCTTTAGCGACTTGTGTTTCTAGCGACTTGTGTAGCGAATTGCTGCCAAAATTTGGTTAGCGACTTGGTCCGTAGCAAGTTACTACTTAGCGACTTGTTTTTCTGTTAGCGACTTGGGAGTCTAGCGACTTGGCTGTCTAGCGAATTAATTGGTAGCGACTTAGTGGATTAGTTTCTAGCGACTTAGAGCTTTATCATCTAGCGACTTGAGTGATTGTTTACGGTTTTCTCTTGATTTAGTAAAATCCCGTGAAAGAATCTATTTCCCGGTTTAATCATTGAGTTATAAAATCCCGTATAATCTGTTAACATGTCTACCAACGTCCCTACTGTCATCTCCACTGTGGCCGAGGATGTTCAAGCAGCTGGCTCAGATACTCGTCCACCCATGCTTGACAGAACTGACTACGACTCATGGGCTCAACGAATCAGATTGTATTGCCTTGGAAAGGAAAATGGTGTCAACATTCTCAAATCCATTGATGAAGGACCATATCGAGTTGAGACGACTAGAGACATACTTGATACTAATGAAGATGGTACTCCTATTTACGGAATGGACAGACCTAAGATGTATGATGAGCTTGATGATAAGGAGAAAAAGAGATTTGATGCAGATATCAGGGCTTCAAACATTGTTCTTCAAGGTCTTCCTAAAGACATCTACAAGCTGATCAATCATAACACTGAAGCAAAGGCAGTTTGGGATAATGTTAAGATGCTTCTCTCAGGTTCAGAACTAACTGTGGAAGACAGAGAATCCCAACTCTATGACGAATTTGAGCACTTCAAGATGAAACCAGATGAGAGTGTCTATGAGTACTATGTGAGATTTCATAAGTTAGTGAATGACATGAGGAACATCAGAATGACTATGCCTAACATTCAGCTCAACTCAAAGTTTGTGAACAACATGAATCCCGAATGGCACAAGTTTGTCACAGCTGTGAAGCTCACTAAAGGATTGAAGAATACAAACTATGAGCAACTCTATGCCTTCCTCCTTCAGAATGAGAGACATGCCATGTTTGAAAAATTGATTCTCAATCAGTTCAAAACCAACCAGGGAGAGACAAGCTCGTCTAATGACTCAACAGCATTCTACTCAAACATCGGAATCACAACCAAAGCATCACAAGTCATACCCTTGGGGAATGGTAATCACAAACTCATTCCTGATCCCATGTTCAAACAAGCTGATGTTGATGCACACGTGGGTAACATCATCAATCAACTAGCTCTTCTCATTAGTCAAAACATGAATTCTCTCCCACAAACCAACAACAACCTCAGAACTGCATCTAACCCACATAATCAAGCCACTGTTAAAGATGGAAGGATCGTGGTGCAACCAGTTCAGGAAAGACAGTATGATCAGGGAAGAGGTGGAGCTGGGAGAGGTTATGTTGGAAACCAGAATCGAGGAAGAAATGGTAACCAAGGTCAACCTAAGCCAATCAAATGCTATAACTGTGGTGGTGAAGGACACATTGCAAGGAACTGCACATCTCCAAAGCGTCCACAGAATGCTGATTACTTCAGAGATAAGATGTTGCTGGCACAAGCTCAGGACAATGGTGCTGCGTTGGATGAAGAGGAATTGCTGTTTCTTGCTGAGGGCAATGCCAAGACCTATGATGCAGATGTGGATGAGCAGCCTATTCAGGAGATAGGTCACAATCATCAGAACGCCTTTCAAGTCGCTGACTGTGATGCATACGACTCGGATATAGATGATGGACCTACTGCACACACAATCTTTATGGCTAGCATCTCTCCAATGGTTTCTCCCAAGATCTCTTCTTCACCACAAGCTGGCCCATCCAAGGACAAACTCATCTCAGAGGTATTAAAGCTATACGATGATGCTGATGTGCAACAGATGCATGACAAAGTACAACCAACTGAAACTATTGAATCAAATATTGAAAATATGGGTAATATCAATATTGTCCCATACGATCAATACGTGAAACAAAGTGAAAGTGAAGTTGTACCAAGTGATGCATCTTCTGCAGTCAACAATGACTATGTCTTTGATGAATACACTGCATGTGCTCCTGATGATTCCATAATTTCTGAACTAAATGCCTATAAAGAACGTGTTGCTATTTATGAACAACGCGCTAAATTTGAGTTGACCACTCGTGAGCAGGAAATGGATGACCAAGTGCGTACAGTAATTAGAAAAAGTAATTTTAGAGAAGAAGTATTGAAACAAGAATTAAATTCTTTGCAAGAAAAACTTTCTAAAACAGCTAAGCAAAAACAAGAACTTCAAGAAAATGTGAAAATGCTTAAGCAAGAATTTAATGCAAAAGAATCAAAGCTCTTGAGAGATTTTTCTAATCTGAAAACTTTGAAAAACAAACTTGAAAACAAGTTGTACATGCAAGGAAACACCATTCAGACTGCTCACATGATCACTAAGCATAGAGTTCTAAGCGATAAGCATAGTGTTCCCATTATAGATAAACCCAACCCTGAGTATGGAAAGATTGCAAAAGCAGCTCAAAGTGTTATCTATGATGGTAATGAGATTCTTAAACCTAGACAAAAACCTAGTTGCATTGAGTGCACTGAGGATGACAAGAAAATAGATGAAGTCACTAGGGAGAAGATGAATAAGAAACTAAATGACCCTAAGTGCAAAGAGAAGAAAGTAATTATCACTCCCCATGACTACAAGAAGGAAAACTGGATTTCCTTGAACAAGTTTAAGACTCAGACATTGTTGACTCCCGAACAAGTCTTCTAGAAAATGGATTTAGATAAGCTGAAAGCTAAAAATATTGCAGTAACAAACCCTCCCCTTTGGAAAATGCCTAGAGCAACTGTGTATCCTCCTAACACACCAATGCATCTGGTTCCTAGAACAATTGCCACTAAAAGCAAGACCTTAATTAGCCAATACGTTATTTTTCAACTATTTGTTGATTTTGAGAAAACTTGCAAGAAAAGGATCACACCCACTGGCATAACTGAAGGAGAAAGGGGTTTTGAACAAATGAAAGAATGTTATTTAACTGAGGCCATGCCTTTCTTTAAACTTCTAAAAGATCACTTTGAGAGTCTTAAAAAGGGGATAGAAACAGACATTAAGGGAATGGAAAAGGAATTTGATGCAATAATAGTTGAAATTAGTGACTATGAGCGTGCACTAAAATATAATGAGATTGAGAGAAAGAACCTGCATACATTAAATGAGAATCTTATTACTGAATGTGTTGCTCAAGATGTCTTTTTCACTGCTTCAAATTGCTCTATTAATGCTTCCAAATTTCATGAACTATCTGTGGCCCTGAAAGTCTCCCATGATCGTGTCATTGAGCTTGAAAAAACTAATTCCAAACTAAATGAGAAAATTGAACTGGATGATCATGACAATTTGGTTAAACATTTTTCTAAACTAGAAGTTGAGTATTTTAATCTACAACTAAAATATCAACATCTCAAAGAAAATGTCAAAACTTCAAATATCAAGACATCTTCAGATGCTCCAGAGTTTGATGCAGTTTTTCAAATTAACAAACGAGATGAACAGATTCAAGCTCAGTGTAACACGATCAGAAAGTTGAAAACCCAAATTTCTCAATTAAAGGGTCAAACGAACAATATGACAGGCTCCCAAATGCCTCCTCATTTAGATTCTCAGAATTCTCAAACGTTTCATCTTCAAAACCTAGTAAATGCTTTACAAAAGGAAAACGAAAGTTTTCTAGAAGAAAATGAAAAGGTTAAACGTCATTTCAATGAGTTATTTGAATCAATTAAAGTCACTCGTAACAAAAACAACGAACAAATAGCTTCATTACAAAAAGAAATTGAGAATCTGAAGAGTCAGGTAAAAGGGAAAATGCCAATGATCAATGGGGAGAATGTTGTATCTAAGGTTCACTCTAGTAATAAATATGCTTTATCTGTGACATATGTCCCCCCTCATCTAAGGAACAACAAACTTGCCATTCAAACATATTTCTCATCCCTTAAGGATTGCTTAGAATGCCTGCGTGAGATTGTTGAAGAGGATAAGCTAGAGAAACCTCATGATAATGCAATTGGACATGCATGCTTATATGCCAAACGATCTCAAGAAATCTTAGAATGTTTGATCACAATATGCCCAAAGACATTAGGTGAGAGAGTTAACCCTTTGATTCCATGCTCAATGCCTAAGGCCAAACATGATATGCAATCGATTCCCAAAGTTTTGAATGAGAGGAGTAGTGTACCATTGAGTAGTTCAGATTCTAGATCTGTCAATGCTAGGAAAGTGAACTCAAATGTGCCTTATAGGAGTGCTAATCCCAGTACCTCTAGTGTTAAGAAAGTGAACCTTAGTGCACCTGCATGTAGCTCAGATCCCAGCACATCTAAACAGGTGGTGCAAAGAGTAGTAAAACAAACTAATGTTCCCATTCCCTCTACATGAGTAATCAGTGACATTAAAGGGAGCAGGTCAAAGTCTCAAGACAATACAAGGAATGATAGGACCTCTCAAGCTAAGAATGTGCACTGGAAGAAAGTAGAAGAACAATCTAGGAACCTTAAGTTTGAATCGAATAAAACGAATCGTGTTGATTCTAGTATTAGCCATAGGCGTACTGTAATTAATTCGAATTCTGATACTATTTGCAAAACTTGTATTGATGATTGCTTGAATTCTGTTTCTAATCATGGATGTGATGTTAATGTTTTGCCTAATGATGTTAATTCAGTTAATATTGTTAATGCTAAAATTCATGCTAAAAAGGCTAAAAGGCAAAAGCGAAAGAAAGTTATAAAACAATGGAAACCCACAGGAAGAACATTCAGCAGAATAGGTTTTTATTGGATACCTGTTGGTCATAAGACCAATCAGATAATGCCCACTAGAAAATGGATGCCTACTGGTAGAACTATTCCCTTAAGAAGTGGTCACACTGTAAACAGGGCTAATACAGACACTAGTATTGCATCTATTCACAATGATTCCATTGCCTCACTTTCTGATGTGAATGCTTCTATTTCTGATGTGGGTGGTCCATCCATTGTAACTAACCAAATGGAACCCATTCTTGCATGGGGATCCCAATTATCCAGTTATCCATTCTTGTCTGTGTTCAACTGCAGATCGTTCAAATCGTTCTGTGGTACCTGGACTCAGGCTGTTCCAAGCATATGACTGGAGACCGGTCACGGCTCTTGAACTTCGTGAGCAAATTCATCGGGACTGTTAGATTTGGTAATGATCATTTTGGTGCTATTATGGGTTATGGAGATTATGTTGTTGGTGATAGTGTCATCTCCAGAGTGTATTATGTGGAAGGTTTAGGTCATAATCTGTTCTCTGTTGGTCAATTCTGTGACTCTGATCTAGAAGTAGCCTTCAGAAAACATACCTGCTTTGTTAGAGATCTTAATGGTAAGGAACTGTTGAAAGGAACTCGTGGCTCAAACCTTTACACCATCTCTATCGATGACATGATGAGAGCTTCACCAATCTGCTTGTTATCTAAGGCTTCTAAAACAAAGTCATGGTTATGGCATCGTCGTCTCAATCACTTGAACTTCGGCACCATCAACGATCTTTCCAGAAAGGACTTAGTTGTAGGTTTACCTAGACTAAAGTATGAAAAGGATCATCTTTGTTCAGCATGTCAATTGGGAAAAAGCAAGATGTTTGCCCATAAATCCAAACCTACTAACTCTGTCACAGAAGTTCGTCATATGATTCATATGGATTTATGTGGACCGATGAGGGTGCAGAATATCTTTGGGAAGAAATATGTGTTAGTTGTGGTTGATGATTACTCTAGATTCACCTAGGTCAAGTTCTTAAGGACAAAGGATGAAACTCCTGATATCATCATCAAACTCATCAAACAGCTGCAGGTTAGACTTAACAAAACTGTCAGAATTATCAGAACAGACAATGGAACTGAGTTTGTCAACAAACAACTTAGTGAATTCTATGAAAGCATTGGAATCAGCCATCAAAGAAGTGTTCCACGAACCCCTCAACAGAACGGTGTAGTTGAAAGACGAAATCGTACTCTTGTTGAAGCTGCTAGAACAATGCTGATCTACTCAAAGGTTCCAATGTTTCTCTGGGCTGAAGCTATTGCCACTGAATGCTACACACAAAATCGTTCCCTGATTCACACTATTCATGGAAAAACTCCATATGAACTTGTCCACAACAGAAAACCTAATCTATCTTCCCTTCGTGTGTTCGGTGCATTGTGCTATCCAACTAATGAGGGTCAAGACTTAGGCAAACTTAGGGCCAAAGCTGACATTGGAGTATTTGTAGGATATGCCTCAAACAAAAAGGGATACCAAATCTACAACAAAAGAACCCAAAATATCATGGAAACAATTCACGTTACGTTTGATGAGCTGACCGGTCAAATGGCTCCTGGACACTCCAGCTCAGGACCCGCACTTCAAAACAGCCCCATTGGGTCATCCCTTGTTCCAAACTCCTCTCAAGAAACTCCTTATGTACCTCCATCTGAAGATGATGTAAAGAAATTGTTTGATCCCATGTTTGATGAACTGTATGAGTCTACTACTAATGAGGTGCTGATCCCTACAACAGAGGATGCTCATATTCCAGTGAATGAAGTCAATCCATCAGTCTCAATATCTGTAAGTCAAGAAGCACATGCTGCTGATCCCTCAGTCTCATCAACTAATCATCATTCTTCAAATGTACATCATGGAAATGTTTCTGGCATCAATGATGAAGTTAATCCCTTTGCGACTCCTGAAGATGCTCCATTTGAAAACATATTTGCTACTCCTGAATCATCATCAGAACCATCTTCTTCAGGAGACATCGACTCAGCTACCTCAGTTCCTCAACAAATGCCACATGAACACCTCAGAAAATGGACTCACGATCATCCATTAGACAACATCATTGGAAATCCCTCTCGTCCTGTATCAACCCGGAAGCAACTCGCAACCGATGCCTTATGGTGCTTCTTTAACTCCGTACTATCTAAGATCGAACCAAAAGATGTTAAAACTGCTATGAATGAAGATAGCTGGTTCAATGCTATGCAAGATGAAATTCATGAGTTTGATCGTCTTGATGTATGGGAATTAGTACCTGCTCCAGACTGTGCTATGATTATAGCTCTAAAATGGATCTTCAAAGTAAAACTTGATGAGCATGGTGATGTGTTGAAGAACAAGGCTCGATTAGTTGCTAAAGGATATCGTCAAGAGGAGGGTATAGACTTTGAAGAATCTTTTGCTCCAGTTGCTCGAATCGAGGCAATCAGAATCTTTCTGGCCAATGCTGCTAGTAAGAACATGGTAGTTTATCAGATGGATGTAAAGACGGCATTTCTAAACGGAGATCTTAAAGAAATCGTCTACGTCAGCCAACCTGAAGGATTTGTGAATCAAGAGCATCCTACTCACGTTTATCGTTTGAAGAAAGCTCTTTACGGTTTAAAGCAAGCTCCAAGGGCATGGTATGATACACTGTCAAAGTTTCTTCTATCAACCGGATTCATCAAAGGAGCAGTTGATCCTACATTGTTCACCAGGAAGTCAGGCAAACATTTGATTCATGTTCAAATCTATGTTGATGATATTATTTTTGCCTCGACTGACCCAATGGAATGTGATCGGTTTTCAAATGAAATGAGTTCAAAGTTTCAAATGTCAATGATGGGACAAATGTCATTTTTCTTGGGATTACAAATTTCTCAAAGTCCCGGAGGCATTTTCATTAATCAATCTAAATATGCAACAGATATTTTAAAGAAATTTGGATTTGATTCAAGTGACCCTGTTGACACCCCCATGATTGACCGAACCAAACTAGATGAGGACCTCTCAGGGATCATGATTGACCAAACGAAATATCGAAGTATGATTGGATCCCTGATGTATCTCACTGCTAGTAGACCAGACATCTTGTTCGCTGTTTGCATGTGTGCTAGATACCAGGCTAAGCCTACTAAAAAGCACCTTGAAGCAGTTAAACGGGTCTTTCGGTATCTCCAAGGAACCATCAATATGGGACTATGGTTCCCGAAGGACACCGGTATGTCACTAACGGCCTATGCAGATGCTGATCATGCAGGTTGTCAAGATACTCGTCGAAGTACGTCAGGAGGTGCTCAGTTTTTGGGTGATAAGCTTGTGAGCTGGTCTTCAAAGAAGCAAATGAGTACTTCTATTTCCTCTACAGAGGCTGAATACATAGCCATGTCATCTTGTTGTGCTCAAATCTTATGGATGAGATCTCAATTATCTGACTATGGCTTTGAATTCAACAAAATCCCTCTGTACTGTGATAATAAAAGTGCTATTGCTCTCTCATGCAACAACGTTCAACACTCAAGAGCAAAGCATATCGACATTCGACATCATTTCATCAGGGAACAAGTGGAAAAAGGTGTGGTGGAACTATATTTTGTGAGGTCTGAATATCAGTTAGCGGACATCTTCACCAAAGCTCTTCCAAGAGAACGTTTTGAGTTTATTCTTCCACGTCTTGGTTTGAAAAGCCTTCAACCAGAAACTCTCAAACGTCTTCAGGAGGAAGACGAGGAGTAAAGGTCTTTCTTCATCTATCTCTTGTATATATCTATTCAAAAAAATATATATATATATATATATATATATATATATATATATATATATATATATAAAACTTTCAAAATCCGTAAAAATTTGAAAAATTCGAAAAAATCTTCAAAAAATATTGTCATTTTTGTCATGTTTCTTCCGGTTCGATAATATCTACGGTCTTTGTGCTGTCATTCAAAGAATGACACGGGTCTTTAGATGTTGTTCGAATTCTTAAAAAAAAAAAAAAAAAAAAAAAAAAAAAAAAAAAAAAAAAAAAAAAAAAAAAAATTGGGAGAAAGAGAAATGGTTTATTGTCATTTTCAGGCAATAACCCGGTTTTTAAAAGAAAGAACAGAGCCATGTTTTAACATGTTTTCACATTCCATGCTCTGATTCTATAAACATTTATCTGCTGAAAACCAAATGCTTTGAAAAATAACTCGGTCTCTATTTTTGATAATCATCTGGACTTATTTGTCAAAATCTCTATCTCTCAATCAACAACCTATGTCATTGATTGAGGGGGAGAATGATTTCAATTAAATTAAAAAGTTATTTGGCATTAAATTGTTTTCAAAAGATATACATGCATGTTTTATCAATGGAGTTTAAAGTCTTAAAATCCGATTCTTATCAGTTCAAACGCTTTCACAATCAAGTCACAATTCTCCTTAAAAGCTTTCAAAATCAATTTAAATCTATACGAGATCACAAATATCAAATGTTTTGATAAGTGTGATCGGGGGAGAATGTGTGATTTAAATTGGATTTAAACTGATAATTCGGTAAATGGTTTCATAAGAGTGTACATGTTGTCCTTCCCACATGTGACAAACGATTTCAAATTTTCCATGCACATGTTGAGGGGGAGCATCTATCTTAAACCTTTGATTTGAAACGTGATCATTCATCCCAATGTGCAGGTTCCCTCTAGTATGTGCAAAACTCTTTTCAAACCTCGAGGCACATATTGAGGGGGAGCGAATTTATGGAAACCTCATCCTTCCCGGAAATGCTATATTTACTTGATTTGATATGGGAAGTGATGTTGATATCTTTTAGAAAATGGTAATCAAAGAAGTTAATTCTTTCTCTTGCCTCCGTGTGCTTAACACTTTTCAAATACTTGATGCACATGTTGAGGGGGAGTTCTCGTTCTAAAAATATCAAAAACAATTCAGGTACAAAATGCTTTGATAATACATCACAAGTATCTGAATTGATTTTCAAATGGTTTCTATTGGATCCAATGGCAGATGAACAATACCAAATAGACCGACCAACTTTACTTTAATGTACGGTGATATAAGGATGATAAGGTTAGGTATTGGTTCCCATGATCCGCCAGAACCGGAGGGATCTACCCAGGGACAATCCACTAGTTAGTGTAGAAGTCCTTAGGTATGATGATAAAAGGAGAAAAATGAGATAAGGGAAGAGTGCGGACTAAGACTGAGCTAGTACTGGAATAAACCCAACAAGGTTCTAGCTATGAAGTCTCGGTAAGCACTGAAGGGGTTGAAGAATTAAAAAGAATTGAATGAAAATAGGGTGAAAACAAATAGCCCTCCATTAATTCAACCTTAGGGCAGAAACCGGGTTCACTTCATATGCTAATGATGGTAACATCGGTATTGAAGACAAGACGTCATGGACCCAGTGACGCACTGCACTTCAACTTTCCAAACCACTCAAGTTCCTCTTAAAAGGACTTGTTTCATTCTCACGGGGAACCGACATTATCTATCGACTTTCTCTTAGAGATTGTTGATATTGAAGAAGGAGACCCTCTCCCTAGTCTCCGGCACAGGATCCAAATATGCACAAATTGAGTCTAGAGCCACGAGATCATCAATAAATCTCATTAGGACACTTTCAATGAAGACTCTCTGTTTCACACAATGTGGAAAGAGAGATTATATCTTGAGTCCTACGCATTATCCTTGTGGTATTGCCAGAACATCTGAGTGATGTGTTTACATATTCACAATGAAGATGGAAAGCCTTCTGGAGCCAACATCAAACAAGCTCCTGGTAGGTGGCATGTGAGATCTATTATATAGATCAACCATGTGACAACTGAACAGAAACAATGGGGCGATTCAATCTCTTGAATCAATCCTGGTTCAGGTTATGGATTGACGAATACCTTTGAAAAACCTGTCTTTGTGCTTAAAAACTCTTTTCTTTAGCACATTGACTGTGTAATCATTTTTCAAACCAAAAGGTATTTTTATGATTGATAATTGATTTTCAATAAAACCTTCGTTGTATTGCAAAAACAATTTCTATTGAGCAATACACGATTGTTTTTCAAATCTCTTTTCATCAATCAGTGGACTTAAAAATTCGCTGGTTCACTCACTCCGTGCTGTCTTCTTTGAGATGTTCCGGTTTGAGAACAGCTAGAACAGCTGCGAAACCCTGTCAAGGAGATTCTTAGGAATCCTACCTGATCACAGGCAGTACTTGTACTGATCAACGGGGAACCGTGGGCCGTGTACCTCAATTCAACGAAAGTGATCAAAGACACTTTCGTGCGATTTGTTGCTAACTGTTGTATGCAGGTACGCCCGACGTTTGCAGCTGATCAGAATGAAGCGGTCAATCCACAGCCGCATGCTCACTTAACACATTCAACTTAAAGAAATCATGATTAGTGCATCAATGACTCTGATATTTTCACACCAAGCTTCTGCTACGCTGCTGCCAATATCATGATTCAACAAAAGCTTCCGCTACTCTGATGAGAAGATTTCATGATCCAGAATGTGAGCATGTCGGTCCCAAAGTCACAACACCACAATGGATGTCTCAGAGATTGTTGATAGCTGATGATCTCCAAAGATGGCTCAAACTTATCATCACGTGGATCAGTAAAAGACCTCCACTTGGAATAACCAAACATGCAATGTGAAGAATCACTGACTACGAGCTTAGAATCAAAGGACTACATCAAGAATGCAAGATCAATTGTTAATGTATTATCTATTTGTATTCTATGTAATTTTGGTACATGATTGAGGTGACCTCCCTTAGGGGGAGATTGTTAGGAATTAGAAATTCCCGGTATTAAAGTGTCGGTCACCTCAAGTATATGTAATCGTTAGAAAGCTCGTAGTCGTAGTTCTTTTAAGTTAAGTAGTAATTTAGTTAACTATCACCGTGGAGGACGGACGGGTCTTTACCCACTGTATGCCTGATCCACAGCCCAAAGTGTGGCGAGTTATGTAAGACTATAAATACTCTCTACCTTCCAAGGTAGAGAGTTGGAGCTCATAATAATATCTTTCACTTTCTCTCACTAAGTTCCCTAAACCTCTAACTTTCTCTCTCTAGAATTCCATCTATATGCTACTTTGTGTTATGGTTTGATGTGTATGTGAAAAGTTATATCCTAACACTTGTTGTTATGGCTGAAGTTCTCATTAGCTCTTTGGATGCTGGTAATCCTCTCTACTTGCATTCTAGTGATAATTCTAATGTTCCTATTGTGCATTTTAAACTCACTGGGTCTGATAATTACAAAATGTGGTCTACTGCTATGAAAATTGCTTTAAAAGGTAAAAATAAAATGGGATTTATTGATGGTTCTTGTGTTAAACCTGTTACTAGCCTTGTTCTTTCCCAGCAATGGGAAAGGTGTAATGCCATAGTTCTTGGCTGGATTCTTGGTTCTTTGTCTCCCGAGTTGTACTTAGGACATGTTTACTCAGAAATTGCTTCTGAAGTTTGGGATGAATTACAGGAAACTTATGATAAAATTGATGGTTCTGTTATCTTTAATGTGATTCATAAGATTAACTCTCTTAAGCAAGGTGAATTATCTACGTCTGAGTATTATCATAAGTTGAATTCTCTTTGGAGAGAGTTTGATACTTTAACCTTGTTACCTGCTTGTACTTGTGCTGCTCATGAGGGTGTGTTGAAACATAATCAACTTATTAGACTTATGCAGTTTCTTATGGGCTTAAATGATGTATATCAACCTATTAGGAGTAATATTCTGGCTAGGGATCCTTTACCAGATGTTAAAGAGGCTTTTAATGTGGTCTCTAGGGTGGAGTCTCATAGAGGACTCCACCCAAGTTCTGGTTCTAACAGCAAGGTTCAACCTGCTGCTTTTGTTACTAAGACCAATAATAATTCCAACTCTAATAACAACTTTGTTAGGAGAAATGGTAATAGAAATAATAATATTGGTAATAGGGGACCTAATCCTAATCTGGTTTGTAAACACTGTGGTCTAATTGGGCATACTATTGATAGATGTTTTGAGTTAAATGGCTATCCTCTTGGTTTTAAAAGGAATCCTAATTTGTCTAAACAGTCTGCTGTTGTCAAAAAGTTTAATGCTAATAGTGCAGATGTGTCTCAACCATCCACTTCTTCTGGCTCTATGACTGGGTCTTTCACTAATCATCAAATGATGAAACTCTTAAGTCTCATTAATGAAAAACCCTCTGCTAATGGTTCTGCAAGTATGGTAGGTATATCTCCCACTTTCTTCAATAACAATGTGATGTTTAATCTGCACTTTGAGAAATTTTTCTGTGCTAAGTCTAGTTCTGTGAAATATCATGTTACTTTAGGATGGGTTATTGATTCTGGTGCTAATCAGCATATGACTGACTCTACTAAGAATATGTTTAATGTTGTTGATATTTCTAGTCTTATGTTAACTATTGGTCACCCTAATGGTACTGTTGCTAATATTACTACTATTGGTAGTCTTAGACTCACTTCTGGTGTGGTTTTATTTGATGTTCTTGTTGTTCCTGAGTATAATGTGAGTCTGTTTTCTGTTAATAAGATGATTAAGGACAGTAAGTTCTTTGTTGGTTTTGATGAGCATCAATGTTACATTCAGGATTTGAAACTGGGCAAAATTGTGGGGACTGGTAGTGTCTCTGGTGGTCTCTGTTTGTTTGATGAAACTGATTGTGGTGAGTCTAATCTTGCTATGTGTAATTCTGTGTTTGTTTGTCATGTTTCTAATGAGTTGTGGCACCAAAGGCTTGGTCATCCTGCTGATCAAGTCTTGTCTACTTTGGGTAATAAAATTGGTTTTAAAAAGGTGGATCATCTATCACCTTGTGATGTGTGTCACAAGGCCAAACAAACTAGAAAACCTTTTCCATTAAGTGAACATAAAACTTAATCTGTTGGGGATCTTATTCATTGTGATGTTTAGGGTCCTTATAAGGTTACTAGTAAAGAAGGTTTTTGTAACATATTGGATTTCATAAACACATCAAAACATATTAAATATAGGCGTATGGGTTAGGTTTTAGAGAGAGGAAGTAGAGAGAGTTGGTAACTTGATGAAACAAAGAAAAATGGTATTGAAGCTCCAACCCTTTACCTTGGAAGGTAGAGGGTATTTATAGTTTCTTACAAGACACGCCTCCTACGGGCTGTGGATCAGGCATACAGTGGGTAAAGACTCGTCCGTCCTCTACGATGTTACTTAACTAACTACTTATGAACATAACTTGACTACGGCTACAAGCTTTCTAGCGAATACATATTTGAGGTGACCGACCTTTTAACTAATGGATTTTCTAAATCCTAACAATCTCCCCATAAGGGAGGTCACCTCAATTTACATTGAATACAAACAGATATTACATTTTGATTGTTCTTGGATTCTTGATTAAGTTCTTTGCTCTGTAGCTCGTAGTCTTTGATTCTTCATGTTCTGCATGTTTTGCTAATCCAAGTGGAGGTCTTTAACTGATCCACGTGATGATGAGTTTTGAGCCAACTTTGAGATCATCAGCTACCATAAATCTCTGACTCTTCCTTTGTGGTGTTGACATCATGTGATGTTGTGACATTTAGACCGACATGCTCACATTCTGGATCATGAAATCTTCTCATCAGAGTAGCGAAAGCTTTTGTTGATTCATGATATTTGCAGCAACGTAGCAGAAGCATAGTATAAAAATATCAGAGCCAGGTTATGTAGATATGCATTTGTCATGATGTTCTTCAATTAAGTGTGGATGCTGTGAGCATGCGGCTGTGAATTGACTTCTCAATATCGATCAGCTGCAACGGTCCAAATGTATCTGCAAACAACAGTTAGCAATAAAACCCACGAAAGTGTCTTTGATCAATTTCGTTGAATTGACGTACACGGCCCACGGTTCCCCGTTGATCAGTACAAGTACTGCCTGTGATCAGGTATAATTCTGAAGAATCTTGATACCCGTTGATAAGTACAAGTACTGCCTGTGATCAGTACAAGTACACACCTTGTGTCAATGATATTTTGTATAATATTAATAAGCACGCAGAATTTACTTAGTAATACTTAGAAGACAGATTGTATGATGTAAGTACACACAGATTAAACACAAAACTTGAGCTCCAATATTATTAAAGAATAATACGAGTGATCTTAGCTTATCACTAGGGTTACACCTTGAAGCTGTAAGTACGTAGATAATTAACTAAGTAATTACCTAATACAATGACCTAGGACCTCCTTTTATAGCACAAGGAGTCCTTTACAAGATAAGAATAAACCTATCAATATAGAATATACACACAATCTATTCTATACTTATCATTATACGAATACTAAACAATTATCCAATAGCAGTGGTAATATTTGTACTGGCAGTGGGAATAAGTTTCCACTGCTAGTGTTTTCTTCAGCAGTGTCAACCACAATACTATCCGTGGTAACTGTTAGTATTATTCCCAACAATCCTCCCCTAAACTTATGATTTCTCTACAAATCAATAAGTTTCTTGAATCTGCATCATCTTCTAGGATTTGGGAAATTCAACCAAACACTTTACTTCTTCCTTAACTTCTGAATAGCTCTCAAACATTGATCTTGAAGCCTATGTAACAATGCTCTGACCTTCTCATTGTCTTCATGAACTCTTATTGTTGTACATAACATTACTGTGAGAGTTCCAGCTCTGAGTGTATATTCTTTCTCAGCAAGCATGAATGCATCTACTCCATTTACTATAGAAACATGGTGAACTTCACATGAGTCATAGTAAAACCATTTAGTACCAGGACACGTACATGATAATTTCCAAAAATCATCATTAACATCTGGATCATAGAGCCTTCTAAGATTAACCCATAACTGCATCTCCTTCATATCTTTGAGATCTTGAACATCAAATCTTTCTTGAACTAATTTCCATAATTTGTCAAGATCATCTCTGTCAAAAGCATTGATGAGATCTTCAAATTGAATGAATGAGGATGTTTCACCACCTAGCCTTGTGATCTTCCATGTTGGAGAAAAATTGCTAGCAGTGTAAACCTCCCAATCAATGATAGGATGTCTAACTTGCAGTGGTTCTGGATAAAAATCTTCTTCTTCTATCACAATCATTTCAGTCATTTGTTCTTCAGTGAACTTCTCAGTTGGAACTTCTTGTTCTTCAGCAAACTTTGTCTTCTTAACAAACTGAGAATCACTGTCTTTGGCTTTTCTTTTCAAATCAAGAAACCTTCTTGCTTCTTCTTCAGAATTCATTGGAATAAAATCTTTATCAAATCTTTGAACTCTGTAGTAGATACTTTTAACTCTATCATCAGTCATTCCTTTGAATTGATGTCTCTTCCAACCACCAACATTGCAACAGTAAGTCTTCATGTATGCAATAACTTGAGCCTTAGTTGGTTGTCTTGGTTTCTTTTGGCCTTTCTTGACTGAAACAATAGCCTCTTGAAGTGCTTGATTATTCTTCATCTGTATAAAATCGTTTAACTGTGCAGTTCTTTATTCTGCAGTTAAAGATTTATCAGCTACAAGGTCAATTGCCTTTTTCTTGTTTACTGGATCATTTGCAATCAAGAAATCAATTTCTTCTTCAGTAGGTACATAGCTGAACTCTGGAGTCTTTTCTCTGAATATTGTAGGTTGAACAGTGGAAATAGGATTTTCCAATCTATCCAGCCTTTTAGCCTCCATAAAGCTTACAACTTCCAATTCTTCAAGCTTTTTCTTTTCAGCAACTTGTTCTTCAGTAATCTTCCTTGCAATTTCTTCATCAAGAGCAATCTGAATTTGTTCTTTCTTTGAAATCTTTCTTCCAGTTTGCTCCTTGCTTTGCATAATAATTTTACCTTTGTCCTTCTTTTGTTTATCAATTTCTTCACTTGCAGTGACAACATTATGTTCATCAGTGGGAATATTTGGCTCTGCAGTGGAAATTGGATCAGTGGTAAAATCAGTTGCAGTACAGAAAATATCTTGCTCTAGTTGCTTTTCTTGAGTATCAGCTTCCTCTGCACCTTTACTGAAAACACCTTCATGTTCAAAATCAATTATCCTCCCCTGAGTTTCATCACCTGTTTTCTTCCCCTGTTTGGGAGAATTTCCCAAATCTTGAACAAAACCAGCTGAATCACCATGATTAGGTGAGGATGAAGATGAGATCACCAACTTTGCAGGTCCTTCTGGAGAGATTCAACCTGCTTGCCGAACTTTGTACACAAAACCATCAATTCCATTTGTTGCCCACTGCCCTCATCACTTCCAACTGTGTGACCTGTTGGGAGAGGTGAATCATAGGGCAATGGCTCAGATTCCTCCCTAGTTGGACTAGGTTGAAGTCTAGAACCATCACTGCTTGTTCCTAGACCAAAAGGTTCAGAAACATGATGTGTTGTCATGAAAGAAGTTGACTGTTTGAGCCTTCTCTCATAGGTGTGAGAAACTGGTGGAGTATAATCAATGTTTGGAACAGAGATTATAGGTGAGTTTTGTTTAGTTGTAATCTTTGCAAGCATTTGAGGAAAGAGAGATGTAAAAATCATGTTGCCATCTTTGTTCATATTTTGAAAAACTTTAGGCTTAAGAAAACTGATTTTATAAACATTTGTATGGGGTTGCAGTTGAAACTCATTTAGCACGGCTTGCACAAACCTTGGATACATTAAAATTTTTGTTGAACTCTTTACATTGCCAGTCATACTTGTAAAAATATATTTTGACCAGTTAAAAATCTTATCAGTGGCTAGACAAACCAACGGGTAAGCCATGGTTGAACTAAATTGCTCATAAGATGTTTTCTTAGGACTTAGGCAATGCAACAGAGTATGTATCAAAAATCTCCATTGGGGACAAAAACCGCTGTTTTTGAAAGTAGCCTTTTTATCAGTGGTATCATACCCCATGGATGATAAAGTATCATGAATTTCTGGCATAGGTAATGTGATGATACCATTGAGATCATCCAATTGGAGAATTCTCCTCAAGGATGCCTCAGTAACATCAATAGTTACCCCATCCACAGTGGCTCTTAGAGCATCCACTGTTTCATGTGTATCTCTAATCTCAAGTGTTATGGACTGAGCAGAAGTCCAAAACTATTTGATTTGAGAGATATAGATTGTGGGTTTTAAAAGCAAAGCATACCTTAGATGGGTAGTATTGAGAAAATCCACAATCTGATGAAAAACAGGGCCACTCTTCTCGTTTGACTTTTGTAGGTAGGCTACTTGGTTGTGCTCATCTGCAAATTTTAACGGTGCCATAGAAACTTTTGATGAAAAACAATATTATGTCAGTAATAATTGAAGAAATAACTAGCCAATTGAGATAAAAAGATATATAGAGGTAGGGTTTAAGAGTATAGCGCAAGAAAAATTTTCTAAGGAAAGTATTTATCTTTAGTAGATAAATATCAAAAAGGAAAGTAGATAATTTCCTAAAAATTACCCTATATATATGGAAAGCAATTTTTCTACAACGGCTAGTGAAAAATTTGTTACTGACACAACAGTTGTAACGGCTAGAACAACAGTGGTAAAATAACACTGTCAGTGGAAACTGTGAACTAGTAGTGGTAATTTTTTCACAAAAATTTCAAAGAGCAGTGGTAAAGAAAAACATATGAAAACTAGACTGCTCTTATCATAGTTTTTACCAAACTACCAGCTATTAACGGATTTGATATGTATTTACCATGAGCCGTTTGCTATGGACTAGCCAACTCTTAATCATAGAGAATATGGTGAGTTGATAACCATATAGTTTTTGGTAAACTATCAACCATAAATGGATTTGTCAAGTCTTTACCAGTAGCCATTTGCTCTGGACTAGTTGACTCTTATGTGGATTAGACATGGTGAATCAATAACCATTTGTTGTGTATCTCAGATATACACCTTTTAAGATCAACTCCCATCATGTATGAATATAGAACAAGCAAAAACACAAGCATAGCACATATACAACAATATTAGTACCCAAAAACTTCCATTCAACACCAAAGATAATTTGACACAAAAAGTTTATGGATTTAGCATTCCAATACTTGTTACCAAGTACTGAAATCTACCCACATCAAGTCCTTTTGTTAATAAATCAGCATAGTTGTCATCAATATGAATTTTGACAACTTGAATTAGTCCCTTTTCATAACAGTCTCTTATGAAATGGTGTCTAATCTCAATATGTTTAGTCTTTGTGTGTTGAACTGGATTCTTAATAATGCAAATGGTACTACTATTGTCAATATGAATGATGGTATTCATGAAATTGTACCCATAGTCCATAAGTTGATTCTGAAGCCATAGAACTTGAGCACAGCAACTTGCAGCAGCCACATACTCTGCCTCAGTTGATGAATTAGCCACCATTGTTTGTTTCTTGCACTGCCATGACACTAATCTGTTGCCAAGAAATTGGCATCCACCTGTTGTATATTTTCTATCCAAACTAGCTCCAGCATAGTCACTATCTGAGTAAGTAACCAGATCTAGAGGAGAATCTCTGGAGTACCACAATCCCAGAGTAGGAAATGCTTTAAGATATCTGAAAATCTTCTTCACAGCAGTCAAGTGAGAGAACTTGGGAGTAACTTGAAACCTTGCACATGCAAACACTGCAAACATGATGTCTGGTCTAGATGATGTAAGATACATCAAAGAACCAATCATAGACCTGTACATGTGCACATCAACTGCTTCACCACTATTTTCCTTCAAGAGTAGATATGTAGTCTTGTCAGCAGGGGTGCTGGATGACTTAGCATCAGTGAACTTGAACTTCCTTAGTATCTCAGCCATATATTTATCCTGATTGATGAAAATACCATCTGGCCTTTGTAACCAAGCATGCATAATCATTTTTAGCAACAATTTTGTTCATATCAAAGCTATATAGATTGCCTTTTCTAGGAATTTTGAGAAGAATCTGACTTTCATCAGGCATCTTAAAATCCTTAGAGAGAACAAAGCACATATCTTTGGTAAAAAGAACATTGTTATCTTGTCACACATTTGTGACACACTAAAAAGATTATACTTAAGCTCTTTTACATAGTACACAGGTCCAAAGTCCAAGTTACCAGTTTTGATAACTCCTTTACCAGCAACTTTTCCATTAACTCCACCTCCAAAGCTGACATACTGTCCATCATAATGTTCAAAGTCTGAGAGATAGGACTTGTTGCCAGTCATGTGCCTTGAACACCCACTATCTGTATATCCTTGATCTGATTTTTTTGTCCTTGGATGTTCCTGCACATATGAGTAAAGAGTTAGTTTCTTTTGGGGACCCAAGCCATGATTGACTTGGATCTGCCTCGTGCATCAATATAGTTAAATCTATCAAAGGTCATTGATACACCGTTGGAATTGGTTGTAGAGGTAGTTCCTTTAGGTTTCCATTCCCAACGTGCTGAGGCCTTCACAGCATTGCCCATGTCCCCCCTTTTCTTGTTTACAACCTTTGCAGTGGGACCTTTTGAATGTGCAGTTGAAACTGCTGGTTTAGCTTTTGGTACCCACTGTTGGTTATAATGAACCTTTTTATTCTGAAAAGCTCTTTTCCCTGTTTGTGTAGATTTTGCAAAAGTTGTTTTAGACTTTGCACTTTTAACAGGTGACTTAGGGTGAGCAGTGTACAGTTTTTGCAGTGGCAAAAGTTTTGAGGCCACTTCTTAGTTGAACTGCTCTTGAGATCATTTTGATGTGTGATTAGGGTGTACATTATTTTGAAACCTGTTAGACTCCACCCTTTTATTCCCATGGACTTCCCTTCTCCCAACATGATAGTCACAATAAGCATGTAAATGATCAAAACTACCACAGATATAACATGCCTTATTGTACATCACAAAATCACTACCTAGTTGTTGAGATTTAACATGATTCCAACTCCTCTGGTTACCCCTAGGAGCTGTAGGATTGTTCCTATACATCTCAACATACTTTACAGTTGATCTAGGTTTATTAATTGGTTTTCTAGGTTCCTCTGTAACAGTATTAACAACTTTTGGGATACAAGTCTCTACATTCTTTTTAACATTTTTATCAACAACTGATGAGTCACTAGCACTTTCAAAAACATCATTATCATGCTTAACCTTTTCCTTACATTTCACAGTTGTGTCCTTTAAAGGACCATATTCACGTTCAAGGTCCTTAAAGTCTTCTAGACCTGTATGAGCTAAATCTATACCTGGAGGTGATGGAACACCTCTTAGTGGTGGAGGCACTGTATTATAACCCATACCTGACTTAACTTTACTATAAAATTGAGCATCCCAAATTTTATCAATTGACTTAGATTAATGATAACAAGTGTCAATAGTTATATTAACATTCTCATTTTTCTTTCTAAATTTTTCAAACTCTTCTTGGTATGCTACATTCACAGCTGTTGTATGTTCTACCTCTCTTCTAAGAAGAATCATGTCATCATTATATTTTTACTCATTTTCTCTATAGTTCTCTAGTTGGTTTTCTAAAACAGCTATAGCTCTCCTAAGATTTGACACAGTATAATTAGCTGTATACAACTCTTGTCTTTCATTAGAATATAGATCATTAAGCCTTTCAACTTCTCTAGCAGCCCTACATGTTTTAGAACAACTTTCAAAGTTTTGTACCTCAGAGTCAGAGAAAGCCATGAGAGCAAATTCAGTAGAAACAAGAGCAGCATATGAAAGTTCTTCCTCTTGATCATCAGCCATGAAACTCCAATCATAGCTCACACCATCAATAGCCAACATTGCCTTTGGTTCTTCCACAGTTGGTTCCTTCTTTTGCTTTTACCAAGTAGACCTGTTGTCCTTGGTCTTTGGTCTTCTACATTCTCTAGCAAAGTGTCCCAACTTGTGGCAGTTAAAGCACTCCACTTTCTTCTTATCAAAGCCTGCAGTTTCACTACCATTGATGTGAATAGGCTTGCCAGTCTTCTTGTAGAATTTCCTAGCTCTCATTCTAAGAAGAGCTATTTGCCATTTAATATCCATCTCTTCCAAGTCATCTTCATCAATTTGCTCTATGTCTTCATGAGTTAATATAGAGCCATTAACTTGAGTGTAGAATTTCCTAGATCTCCAATACCAGCAATCTTCTTCTTTGAACCTGCAGTAGTAACGCTAACGTTACCAGTGGAAACTGTAGAACCAGCAGTGGCAATATCATAACCACTGTCATCTTCAGAATCATCACTGTCAATAGAGGTTGATATCAAAGCCAAGCTTCTTGAGCTTGTACTGAGTTTCCCAGCCTTTTTCAGTCTTTGTTCAATGAGTTTAAAGTTGTTGTAAAGATCATTGAGCTTCATTGTTTCAATATCTGCTTTATTTTCCCAGACAGTAACATTAGTTTGAAACTCTGAAGGCAAACTTCTTAGAAACTTTAAATTGAGGTCTTCCTTTTCAACCTCAATGCCAAACACAGTCAATTGTGTAACAATATTCTGAAGTTTGGTGAAGATGCTATCAAGAGAGTCATTGCTTGAAGTAGAGAAGTTTTCATAACTTTGCTTTAACAATGTCTTTTGTGTCTTCTTTGTAGCATCATTACCACCAAAAACAGAGCAAATCTCTTCAAAGAGTTCTTTAGCTGACTTGAACTTGCTGAATGCAATGATCTGATCTCTAGGAAGAGTCATCAGCAACAAACTTCTAGCCTTTAGATCATTCTTCTTCAGTGCCTTTTCAGTACTAGATTCAGGCACATAAACTGTTACCACATCTGTGTCACCAACCTTCTGTGTCTTTGTCACAGGCTGGAAAGAATCACCATTTAAGATGATCTCCCATAGGGCATAGTCCTGAATGATAAAGTATTGCTCAATCAGTATCCTCCACATCTCAAACTCATTAAGTTTGAGCTTAGGTAGCCTTGGTGTAGAAGAGTTGGACTGGTTGTTTTCCATCTCCATTGAATTGAGTGAGTAGGTTAAGCTTATTCCTTGGATCTTCTAAAACAAAATATCAGAACCTTCGCTCTGATACCACTTGATGGATCTGGACACACACCTTGTGTCAATGATATTTTGTATAATATTAATAAGCACACGGAATTTACTTAGTAATACTTAGAAGACAAATTTTATGATGTAAGTACACACAGATTAAACACAAAACTTGAGCTCCAATATTATTAAAGAATAATACGAGTGATCTTAGCTTATCACCAGGGTTACACCTTGAAGCTGTAAGTACGTAGATAATTAACTAAGTAAGTACCTAAGACAATGACCTAGGACCTCCTTTTATAGCACAAGGAGTCCTTTACAAGATAAGAATAAACCTATCAATATAGAATATACACACAATCTATTCTATACTTATAATTATACGAATACTAAACAATTATCCAATAGCAATGGTAATATTTGTACTGGTAGTGGGAATAAGTTTCCACTGCTAGTGTTTTCTTCAGTAGTGTCAACCACAATACTATATGTGGTAACTGTTAGTATTATTCCCAACAAATCTCCTTGACAGGGTTTCGCAGCTATTCTAGCTGTTCTCAAACCGGAACGTCTCAAAGAAGAAAACACGGAGTGAGTGAACCCGCGAATTGAGATTCACCGATTGATGAAAAATCAATTTGCAAACAATCGCGTATTGCTTAGAAGAAAGAGTTTTGCAATACGACGAAGGTTTTATAAGAAAGATCAATTTTCAATCAAAATTACTTTTTGTATTTGAAAAGAATACACATTCGATGTGCTAGAGAAAAGAAGAGATTTGCACATCGAACAGTTTTTCCATAAGTATTTTCAATTAGAGATACTTTTTGTGTTTGAAAATGAATATACATTCGATGTGCTAGAGAAAAGAAGATTTGCACATCGAACGGTTTTTCCAAAAGTATTCGTCAATTCATTACCTGGACCAAGGTTGATTCAAGAGTGAATCGCCCCATTGTTTCTATCCAGTTGTCACAAGCTTGATCTTTTGAAAGATCTCACATGTCACCCACCAAGAGCTTGTTTGATGTTGGCTCTAGAAGGTTTTCAATCTTCATCATGAATATGTGAACATATCACTCAAATGTTCTGGCAATACCACAAGGATAATGCGTAGGACTCTAAAGGTATATTCTCACTTTACACATTGTGTGAAACAGTGAGTCTTCATTGATTGTGTCCTAGTGAGATTTTTGGTGATGATCTCGTGGCTCTAGACTCAATAGTGCACATTTGGTTCCTCTGCCAGAGACTAGGGAGAGGGTCTCCTTCTTCAATATCAACAATCTCTAAGAGAAAGTCGATAGGTTATGTAGGTTCCCTGTGAGAATGAAACAAGTCCTTTTAAGAGGAACTTGAGTAGCTTGGGAAGTTTAGTGCATTGCGTCACTGGGTCCATGACGTCTTGTCTTCAATACCAGTGTTACCATAGTAACCACCAGTAGCATATGTATTGAACCCAGTTTCTGCCCTAAGGTTGAATTATTGGAGGGCTATTTCTTTTCACCCTTTTCACATTCATTTCTTTTTCATTCTTCAACCCCTTCAGTGCTTACCGAGACTTCATCACTAGAACCTTGTTGGGTTTATTCCAGTACTAGCTATGTCTCAGTCCGCACTCTTCCCGTATTCTTATTTTTCTCCTTTTTTCATCATACCTAAGGACTCTACACTATCTAGTGGATTATCCCTGGGTAGATCCCTCCGGCTCTGGCGGGAGCGTGGGAATGAATACCTAGCCTAACCATCCTTATATCTCCATGCACAAAGTAAATTTGGTCGGTCTTTTGGTATTGTTCTTCTGCCATTGAAACCAATTGAAAACCATTCGAAAATCAATCCAGATACTTGTGATACATGATCAAAGCATTTTGTACCTGAATTGTTTTTGATATTTCAGAAAAGCTCCCCCTCAACATGTGCGTCATAGATTTGAAATTGCTTTAGCCCATGGAGGCAAAAGGACTTGAGAATCTGAGATTAGGAATAAAGAATTCACTTCTTTGATCAACATTTTATAAAAATATCGACATCACTTTCCCGATCAAAATTAGCATTTTAAATACTTTGTTGAAGATATTTTGGGAAAGAATGAGGTTTTCATATGATCGCTCCCCCTCAATATGTGCATTGAGATTCGAAAGTGTTTTGCACATATTAGAGAGAACCTGCACTTAGAGACAAATCAATCACGTTTCAATTCTTTTAGATTTGAGATAGGTGCTCCCCCTTAACATGAGCATGGAAAATTTGAAATCGTTTGGCACATGTAGGGAGGAGTGCTTGTTATTATCTTTATAAAACCACTTATTGAATTATCAGTTTAAATCCAATTTAAATCACAAATTCTCCCCCGATCACAATTTTCAAATCCTTTGAGATATGTGATCTCTATTGATTTAAATTATTTTTGAAAGCTTTTTGAGGAGAATTGTGACTTGCTTTTAAAACATTTAACTGATAATGATCAAATTCGGAGACTTTAAACTCCAATGATTAAACATGCTTAAGTATCTTATGAAAACATAACATTAGCCTTGGTCTGAATTCAATTGTACAAAAACATTGTTCTTTTTGATTATCCAAATTAGACCTTGCTCGATTACGTGCCAATTGTTTGAAAAGTAACTTTTTGATTTGATTGAAATCATTCTCCCCCTCAATCAATGACATAAGTTGTTGATTAAGTGATAGAGATTTTGACAGATGACAAGTCCAGGTGATTTACAAAAATATAGTCTGAGTTATTTTCAACGCAATTTTGTTTTCATTAGATGACAAATATTTTTCAAAAGAATACTTAGAAGGAAAAATGAAAAATATTTGTCTTTTTGGCGACAAACATTTGTTTTTTAGAATCAGAGCATGAGGATTCAAAAATTAAATTAAGCATGGCTCTGTTCTTTCATTTTAAAACTGGTTACTGCCTGAAATGACAATAAACAACCATTTTTCTCCATCCCATTTTTTTTATGTACATTCGAACTTCATCTAAAGACCCGTGTCATTCTTTGAGTGACAAATCAAAGTCCGTAGATGTTATCGAAGATTAGAAATAGATGGGAAAACATAATATTTTTGTGCTTTTTCAAAGATTTTCTGATGTTTATGGATTTTTGAAATTTTGTATTTTTCTATTTTCTTTTTGTGGGTTTTATAATTTTGTATTTTGCTTTTTGAATAAATATGTGCAAGATATGGATGAAGAAACACCTTTACTCTTCGTCTTCCTCTTGAAGACGTTTGAGTGTTTCCGGTTGTAGACTCTTTAGACCAAGTCGTAGAAGGATAAACTCAAAACGTTTTCTAGGAAGAGCTTTGGTGAAGATGTCTGCTAGCTGATATTCAGACTTCATAAAATATAGTTCCACCACACCATTCTCCACTTGCTCCCTGATGAAGTGATGTCGAATGTTGATATGCTTTGCTCTTGAATTTTGAACGTTGTTGCATGAGAGAGCAATGGCACTCTTGTTATCACAGTACAGAGGGATTTTCTTGAATTCAAAGCCATAGTCAGATAATTGAGATCTCATCCATAGGATTTTAGCACAACAAGATGACATGGCTATGTATTCTGCCTCTGTAGAGGATATTGAGGTACTCATTTGTTTCTTTGAAGACCAGCTCACAAGCTTATCACCCAAAAACTGAGCACCTCCTGACGTGCTTCGACGTGTATCTTGACACCCTGCATGGTCAGCATCTGCATAAGCTGTTAGTAACATACCGGTGTCCTTCGGGTACCAAAGTCCCATATTGATGGTTCCTTGGAGGTACCGAAAGACCCGTTTAACCGCTTCAAGGTGATTTTTGGTAGGCTTAGCCTGGTATCTAGCACACATGCATACAGCGAACAGAATGTCTGGTCTACTAGTGGTAAGGTACATCAGGGATCCAATCATACTACGATATTTAGTTTGGTCAACCATGATCCCTGAGTGGTCCTCATCCAGTTTAGTACGCTCCACCATGGGAGTGTCAACAGGGTCACAAGAATCAAATCCAAATTTCTTTAAGATCTCATTTGCATATTTAGATTGATTGATAAAAATGCCTTCGGGACTTTGTGAAATTTGTAATCCCAAGAAAAATGACATTTGTCCCATCATTGACATTTGAAATTTGGAGCCCATCTCCTTAGAAAAACGGTCACATTCATTGGGGTCAGTTGAGGCAAAAATAATATCATCAACATAGATTTGAACATGAATTAAGTGTTTGCCTGACTTTTTGGTGAATAGTGTCGGATCAACTGATCCTTTGCTGAATCCATTAGATAGAAGAAACTTTGATAGCATGTCGTACCATGCCCTTGGAGCTTGCTTCAAACCGTAAAGGGCCTTCTTCAAGCGATAGACATGAGTAGGATGCTCTGGATTCACAAAGCCTTCCGGCTGACTGACGTATACAACCTCTTTCAGATCTCCGTTAAGAAAAGCAGTCTTTACATCCATCTGATAGACTACCATGTTCTTACTAGCAGCGTTAGCCAAGAAGATTCTGATTGCTTCGATACGTGCAACTGGAGCAAATGATTCTTCAAATTCAATACCTTCTTCTTGACGGTATCCTTTTGCAACCAGTCGAGCCTTGTTCTTTAGCACATCACCATGCTCATCAAGTTTTACCTTGAAGATCCATTTTGGAGCAATGATCATAGCACAGTCAGGAGCAGGTACTAATTCACATACATCTAGTCGATCGAATTCATGAATTTCTTCTTGCATGGCATTGAACCAGCTGTCCTCAGCCATGGCTGTTTTAACATCTTTTGGTTCGACCTTAGATAGTACGGAGTTGTAAACGCACCACAAGGCATCAGTTGCAAGTTGTTTACAAGTGGATACTGGACGAGAAAGGTTCCCAATGATGTTGTCTAATGGATGGTCATGTGTCCATTTTCTAAGGTGCTCGTGTGGTTGTGGTTGAGGAACTGATGTAGCAGAGTTGGGGTCCCCTGATGAAGAAGGTTCAGATGATGGATCAGGGGCAAAGATGTTTTCAAACGGTGCATCTTCTGGTGTGGCAAAGGGGTTATCTCCATCATAGTTTCCAGAAACATTTCCATGATGTACACTCGAGGATTGAGGATTTGATGATGATGATGATGAGTGATATGCATTAGGTGCTTCTTGACTCAGTGACACAGAAACAGACGGATTATCTATGTTGACTGGGTTAGGGACCACCACTGTTGATGGAGTAGACTGATCATTAGCCATAGGTTCATAGTATTCATCAAACATTGGATCAAACAATTTCTGTTGGAATCACTCCTAAACTAGATTTCAAGTGTTAATAATTAATATGTAATAGTTAGCTTATGTCACAATTCTCAATTTCCGGTCATTTTTCAAATTTATATTTCATTAACGCATAATTTCTTATTAAATAAACGCTATCGCGTAATTAATTATTTTGAACATTTGATCCGATACTTCCAAAAATTATCCCAATATATTTTTATACTCATATTAAGTTTATAAAAATAATATTATTAGTTTACCCAGTGTTTTAAATTTATTTTGTATATAAATTGTTATATTTATATAATTACGACGTTTCTATTAAATACTACACGATAATTATTATTTCACTCAATTTTTGTAAGAAATGTATTTTTATAATTTTTATAACTTCAATATGTTTTATTTTGATCCGTTAAAATTTATTTTTAGTTAACGCTACCCAACAAGCTTAAATATTTACACAAGATACTACTTATCCTTAAAATAACTACACTTTACTCTACATTAATACACTTAAATACTACTAAATGCATCTAATCTTTTATTTTGATATATGTCGACCAAGGGAGTGACTCACATTCACTTTATGTACTAAATATCTTGTAATACTTGCACTTATATTGTTTTATACTTACAACCAACACATAGATGCAAAATATCAAAGGTGAAATAAAATCTATTCTCTCTTCTTCCTCTTGCAAGAGCCGGCCACCATAGGAGATCAAGAGGAATTCACCAAAAATTTTCTAGACAAGTTATTTACAATCTAGACACACTCTTAGTTAAGGTTTTGAAATAAAAACCTAGGGTGTTTAGGATTAAACCTTTGATCATAAACCTCATCAAGTTAACTAGTAAGCATCTCATGTCCATTTTTCATCTTTCATATTTATTTCATATACATTACATCATATTTGAGTTAAATATGCAAGACTTATGGATGTTTATAGCACTTTTACCTTGTTTTTAAGAGTTATATATATTCATCATCCTATAATTACTCCTTGAAACATATCACTTTTGGTGATGTCTAGGAACCCATGACACCCTAAGAAGGTGTATGGTAGGATTAGAATAGCTTCGGAGTTGGTTTGAATTGGTTAGAATAGGTTTTGCGCGAGAAAAACTCATTTCGACAACTTTATTTAGAGGTCTGATCATATTTTCGAATTCTGGAATTCTCGACAGTAGGTAAAAAATTTTGGGCTAGATATTTGGAAAATATACTTTAAAACGAAAATGTGGCCGCTTGAACGGGTTAAAACGGAGTTATAACGAAGAAGTTATGCTATTTTCAAGTTTGACGACGAAAAACTATTTTCTGAAAATATATGTGTTGTTGCACGAATTTCGACGGACAAAACGAGGCGTTAGACGTGATCTGTAGGAGCCGACCTACTGAAAATATATTAGTATATGTTAATACGAAACCGTGGATATAAAGAACGTAGAAAACAAGCTTATAACGACCAAGATATACACGTTTGAAACCCGACGAAACTCTATTTATTTTGACAGCTTCTAATAGCAAAATAAACCTAAGTCTAAAAACAGTTTTTGTAATACGTCATGTTGAGAGCCATCTTTCTCATTGATCGAGACTCGTATGGTCAAAAGTTAAATGATATGACTTCTAGACATTGTTGCAAGGTTTTCAAAAACGCCGAGTTTCGTCACTAACCCTTAACGTACAATATTTCACGACTAGTTCTACGAGGCCATTTTGGGCATATTTCCAAAGTATGAAAAGTGTCATTTTATGACGAAAACATTATATTTACCAATAAATCACTAAACGACTATCGTAGGAGGTTGTTCAACGTAAATACTTGTAAAGTATTTTATAATATGACGAGATGTCATAAACTTATATTTCGACGATAAACCTTATATTTCAAAAGTGTACAAGTGGTATGGATATCATATGAGTTTGCATGCACGACATTGTTTCATGACTTATATTAGAGCATATCATTCATAATAGGTCGCGGTTAGAGAGTTGCGTCTCATTTCTGTGCATCCACTTTGTCAGCATAACTATTGCAACAGGTGAGTTCGTAGCCCCACTTTTACTCGTTTTAATTGTTTTATAAACTCTTCGGGGGAGATACATGCTCAACTTTATGCTTTTACTTTACACTTATATGAACTTAAACTATATTGTTAGATCTATCATGAACTTGTTACCCTTTTGTTTCACTACTTATGCTAGTAAGTAGATTGTGTCCGAACTAAATTGATCACTATGTTATGAACGCTATTATTTGAATCACTTTCCTTGATTTTGGACCCTTCAACATGTATATTTGAGCTCTTTTAAATTGAATTGGACCCTTTAACATATAAGTGAACACTTTGGACTGGATATGAACCTTTTGACATATAGTTAAACTCTTTTAACTTGATAGGAACATATTGGCATAGATTTGAACACTTTAACTTGATTTAATTCTTTTGACATATAATTAATCACCTTTAACTTGATTAATTCTTTTGACATATAATTAATCACCTTTAACTTGATTAATTCTTTTGACATATAATAAATCTCTTTTAACTTGATTTAATTCTTTTGACATATAATAAATCTCTTTTAACTTGATTTGAACATTTTGACATATAATTAATTTCTTTTAACTTAATATTGAACCTTTTGACTATTTTGAACTTGCTTGACTTTACATTGAACCTTTGGACTATTTTCAACTTGTTTGACCTTATATTGAACCCTTTGACTATTTTGAACTTGTTTGACATAATATTGAGCCCTTTGACTATTTTGAACCTTTTGATATGTTTCGAGCTCTTTGACTGTTCTGAACTTTTGAACTCGACTTAAATCTTTGAACTTAATTACGAACTTTTGAATGGAACATTTGAACTTAATTATGAACTTTTGAACGGAACCCTTGAACTTAAATACGAACTTATGACTTGTTTGAACTTATTGAACCGTACGTGTTATGACCTTGACCTAAAGTCTCCTTTGTTCGGAGCATCACTATAAAGTCTCCTTTGTTCGGAGCATCACTATAAAGTCTCCTTTGTTCGGAGCATCACTATAAAGCCTCCCCGGTCCGGAGCAGAATGTCTCCCTATGGGAACGGAGCATTTTCAATCTAAGTCTCCCCTGTTCGGAGCAGTGCAAATTCTCCCATGTTCGGAGTGTTCTTAATTTTATATAATAGTTGTATGATGTACTGTTCGTACATTCGCATTGTTAGTCTCCTATTAGTAGGTAGTATGGATAGCGCTATTAGAGGTCGGCCAACCTCTCGTCCACTATGTTACGGGACGCATATTATTTATTCTAGGGGCTTTGCCTGGCATACATTATTATATACGTGGTACTATATTGTGAACTATTATGACCACTTATACTCGACTACTAGACACACTATATTTTTGTGCAATGGGTTGTGAACACACAGGTTGCAAGTTTTGTATGGGCGGAACTTGGAACTGAGTGGATTCACAATTCCTTTGCTTTGTGAACCATTATGGTAATGTGCACTTGACTATTAGACATACATATTTTGGCAGTGGGTTGTGAACACACAGGTTGCAAGTTTTGTATGGGCGGAACTTAGAACTGAGTGGATTTACAATGCCTTTGCTTTGTGGACTATTCTAAATGACCAAAAACTTTGCCTTTGTTGCATGAACGCTCTTTAAAAGCTTTACTTGTTAACGAAACTCTATGAACTCACTCAACCATTGTGTTGACACTTTTAGCATGTTTTATCTCTGGTATCTAAGGCATTCACTTCATGGCATGCATGTGGACTTATCATAGAGTCGCGGTGTCGACGCGTCTCACCTATATTTTATGCACTTAACTATCGTTTGATTGTAACAAACTCGTTTTGATATATTGAAAATCTTTTGGGACCTAATCTTTGTAAACTCTGATTATTTTAATGAATCAAACGATATTTTCAAAACGACACTTTAGGTCGTTCAATATAACTGTAACTTTGATGCTATGACAGTCCTCCCCAAGGTATTCTATTCCACTGTAAAACAGGTAATTTGGGGGTGTGACAGCTTAATATGGCTTTTATGTTAGTAATCATGCCAAGGCTTATGTAGAAAGCCCATGAGCCTTGGCCCAAGCCAATAAAGGAAAGGAAGGGAACTTGCATGTTGCCCTAGTTCCTTCCTATAAATAATGCTTGTAAACCCTCACTTGAGGGTTGGTTGTTCATTTCACTCATTCACTCTACGCATAACTCTTCTAATATTATCATACGTGTGTGTGTATTTGTTCATCCGATCTCTTCTTTTCTATTTCTTATATTGATGCTTGTGTTATGAATATGGGAACCTAACAGTGGTATCATTCGCCAAATAGTTGGGTGAAAAGATTTTGTTTTTGAAGTTATTTTTTATCTTGCGCGTAACTCTCGGTTCACAAACTTTGTCACGCTTAAAAACTCATTTTTTACACTTTTCAATCCAAGATTCTTGTACTTTCAACGTTTTTAGGTGTTAAAATATCTGTTTTTGGCAAAAAGTTTTGAACTTTACGTGTATTTCATTGATTTTAAGCTTGATTTTAAACGCGTGTTCATTCTTACGCGTAACGTGTCTACAAGTTTTGGATCATCAAGTTTCACACTTTTGTGTTATCTTGGTGATATTGAAGCTGTTTCATCACAAAAATCTGGTTTAGAAACATCTTTGGGCAGAAAACAGTTTTTGGTTAATTTCTACGCGTAAGAAAACCCTAATCTTACGCGTAAGTCATCCGTGGTTTGATCTTCAGTTTTCGTGGTTTACTCAGTGTTTTCTTGCTTGGATAAGCCTGAAAACACTTCGACTTTGGATATCATTTACACTGTGATAGTGTAAAGGATTTTTTGGGCAAAACCCTAATTTTACGCATAAGCTCAAACTTATGCGTAGCACTCTTTACGCCTAAGATTTTTCTTACGCCTAAGCCTTTTCTTACGCATAAGCTAATCCTACGCATAAGTTTTCTACGCCTAACTTTCAGTTTACGCATAATCTTAGTGTTTCTCAATTCTTACGCGTAAGCTAATCCTACGCGTAAATATCACTTTTACGCGTAAGTTTGGTGTTTTTACGCCTAAGTGTTACTTTGCTTAAATTTGGTTTCTACGCCTAAGGATACTTCATCAACAAGTTTCTCTCGACTACAAAGATCCATCAACACAAGTTATGAGTAAAATTTAATTTTTAGGGGAGACTAAACGTTCAATTTTTACGCGAGATTCAAATTTTGGTTTAACTGTGAAAATTTTGGTCAAAAATTCAAATTTTTGGGCCCAAATTTGAATTTTTCGGGTCAAATTTGGCGTCAAAATTGTCATAACTCAAAATTTTCTTTCAACCTTAGAATTGAATTTTATAGTGAATTTCAAATTTTGGGAGACAAAATTTTTTCAAATTTATTTTTGGAGGGAAATTTTGAAAATCACTATATCGGCCTTTCAAGTATGCAGACTTCACAAATCTCTTCACCTTCCATCTACTGCTTAAAACCTTCATCACCAAACCTTGCTACTCATGATAAGGCATTTGTGGAATTGTACGAAGGATGGATTGTTCTGAAAGAGAAGTTGAACTCAATAAAGCGTCAGACATCATCAAATTCCCGAAATCCCGCAGTCGTGATTACTGCATCTGTCGGTAATGCGGACAATGAGATTGTAGCATTGGATAAGCAGGATGACAGCAGCAGATCTGGAGAAGATATCATACTTAACTATGACACCGAGCCCAACTTTGACGAAGAACAAATGTTTGAGGAAGATATCTTACCCATCTATGACAAAGAACCGAACTTTGACAAAGAACCGAACTTTGACAAAGAACAAATGGTTGAGGTACTATCTATTGTTGATCATATTCTAACTGCAAATGCGACACAACATACTGATCAACCTGAATTCAAAAATGAAGGAGAGGTTGACCAGTGTGTTGCACAATGTCCAGACAACTATCTCATGTCTGAGCCCTTACTTGTTAACAATTCAAATGAAATGTCAAATCAAACTATTGAATCTGAAAACATTCTTCTCAAAAAGACCATTGCTCAGTTTCAAAAAGATCTTGCAAAACTTGAGGCTCATTGCATCTCTCTTGAACTTAAAATGCAAAACAAAATTTTAAACTCAGAGCAAAATGATAAATCTTTTCATGAACAAAGTAATCGTGTGGATACATTAGTAAAAGAAAATGAGCATTTAAAGGCTCAAATTCAAGCAAAGGGGCTTGCACATGTTGTTGTACTAAAAAAACTGAGAAGATTAACTGACAAGAGTGTGGATACTAATTTTGCAAAACCAACAATCTTGGGGAAATCGTCTCTACAACCTTTCAGAAAACAATCAGTAGTTAGATAACCAACTGCATTTAAATCTGAATGTTCTAAATCTTCAAAACCACGGTTTGCCTCTCAAGTTGTTGAGAATAATCATTCGTCAAAACCAGTCACTCCACATTCCTGGCCTAATAAAAATGTTTCTGTTTCTGTTAAACCTGTTTCTATTAAATCTGTTTCTGTTGCACCTGGCCCGTCTAGGATTAGTTCGAACACTGTGTCTAAACCGAGCATTAAAATTAAAAATTCATATGATTCACATGACGCGTACAAGAACTATGATCTAGAAAAGGCTAGGAAGAGGGCACTACTCCAAAAGGATGGAATCTTAGGTTCACGACCTAGTGTGGTGCATAACACTGCTTGTAGTAGCAAACCAAAACCTAAGTTTAATCAACACACAGTTAGAAATAAACCCGTTGATCTAAACGTAAAATTTCAAAAACCTAATAGGTGGATCAATATAGGACGCAGACTCTTCCCAAAAGAAGTTTCAACATCCCCTAGATCTAACCTTAGATGGATACCAACGGGTAGAGTTTTCAAAACTGTTGGTCTTAGGTGGATTCCTACAGGCAAGATACTAAGTAGTTGCACTAAAACAATTGTGATCCCCACAACAACCATCCCTGAGGCAGGAAAGGAAATCATCAAAATAGCATGTTCAGGTGTCAAGAATATAATTGACACTACATCTTTATGCTTCTAACATCTGGAACCCAGTTACACTTGGGTATCCATGCTTTCTCTTTCTTGCCCCCTTGTTCTTTCTATGCAGGTACAACAGCTATGGCTCCTACTGCAAAATAGCGTAGGACCCGTTTCTCACCGTCAAAAAATATCATGATCCATCAGCTGCACCACCATTGTACTTAATAATCAAGAATTGCAAACATTTATTGCTCATCTGGTTAAAGAGTCTTTCTAAAGTCGTGCTTCAGATGTATCGAATGTTTCTGCTGCACAACCTGATCATATTCTAATTTCGGATACACTCTGAAACTACAACAACTACCGTTGTTATAGATGCACCTCCAATCGAATCTTTGATAACAGAAGATCAAACTGTTTCCAACAACAATGACACAGCTAATGATCAACTTAATGAACAGAGAAGTTTTATCAACAGTTGATTCTCTCGAGATATTTATGGCACTTCACACTTGTTGATTGATTGGACATACATGGTTTCGCTGTCTCCTTATACATGGTTTCGCTGTCTCCAATTCATCATCAACATACATGGTGTATGATTCTGATTCATTGAAAACATCGAGGGGGAGAGAGTGTAGGTGGTCCTTGCTTCCTTGCGAAAACCCAATGCCTTCTTGAATTTCTTCAATTAAGGGGAAGAAATAAGACTATCTGTGGCTCAAACGTCTCACTTTGGTGTTATCGTCTCGATTTCATGTGTGATCTTGTGTGAAGTTACCCAAATATGATGTTATGATGCCTCACACACGGTCTTATTATCGAGTTATTGCATAATCACAGGTGATTAGTATTCCGAAAGACCACAACATTCAGGGAAAAGTCATTTCATTTCGTCTTTCATGGTTTGTTTGGTGTGATGCGTCTACATACGTGAGAAGATCTTGTTGATTTCTGGCATGTTTCACTCGAACGGATTTTCCGCAATTAGTCAGATTTACCTTGTGTGGTTTACTGCTCTTCTACAAATTCCTCTACATACTGAAAACTTCAAAAGTTAGAAGAAATATCTACTACATCAAAGTTTCAAATCTGCTAAAGACAGTTGTCAGTTTGGGGGTAAACTGATTCAGAAACTTCGTCAATCTCTGTTTATATTCACAATGGCTTATGAGCATAACAGCTTGGAACCCGGTCACAACCGTTTAAACTTCCCCCAAACCCCATCATCAGCTGAACCAAGCCCCCAGCTTACTCGTCAACAAATGGAAAAGCTATTTGCTCCTCTATTTAGTCATGATATTGATGAACGTGCTCTAGGTGTATCCAATGTTTCCGCTGCTCAACCTGATCATATTCCAATACCTGATACACCTGCTACAACAACTACTGTTGAAGAAGCACCACCAGTTGACTCTACAACAACAGTTGAACAAACTGCTTCCAACGACGCTGAACCAGCTGATGATGTTCTGAACAATGAAGTACCCCCACCTGCAGATTTTGATCCAAATGCGTTCTTTAATCCGTTTGCTAATGAAACTGCTGCACCTGATGTTGCGGAATCATCTACAAGCCATTTGAATCCTCCAAATCTGCACAATGTATACCAACATCAACCCTCTACACATCGTTGGACAAAAGACCATCCTCTTGAGAATATTATTGGTAACCTGAATCAACCAGTCGTAACTAGACAACGTCTTCAAACAGATGGTGAACATTGCATTTATGCACTCACTGTCTGCCAATCTGAACCTAAAAACATTAAAGACGCAATGACCAAAGACAACTGGATTGAATCCATGCAGGAAGAACTCAATCAGTTTAAACGTCTTGAAGTATGGGAACTGGTTGAAAGACCAACAGGGGTCTACGTCATTGGTCTCAAATGGATTTGGAAAAACAAATTGGATACTGAAGGGAACGTAATCAGAAATAAGTCACGTCTGGTGGCTAAGGGTTATAGACAGGAAGAGGGTGTTGACTTTGAAGAATCATTCGCTCTGGTTGCTCATCTTGAGGCTGTTCGGATATTTCTGGCGTTCGCGGCTCATATGAATATAACGGTCTTTCAGATGGACGTCAAAACTGCTTTTCTGAATGGTCAACTGAAAGAAACAGTCTATGTCAGCCAGCCAGAAGGATTCGTTGATCCAAAGTTCCTGAACCATGTCTACAAACTGAACAAAGCTCTGTACGGACTCAAACAAGCTCCAAGGGCGTGGTACGATAAGTTATCATCCTTCCTCATTGCCAATAATTTCACCAAAGGTTCAGTCGATCCTACACTTTTCATACAATATCACGGGGCTCACATCTTAATCGTTCAAATCTATGTGGATGACATCATTTTTGGGTCAACACATTTAAAATACTCAAAGGCTTTTGCAAAACTAATGACAAAACATTTTGAAATGTCAATGATGGGTGAACTCACATTCTTTCTCAGAATGCAAGTTCATCAATCACCCCGTGGTATTTTCTTAAGTCAGTCCAAATATGCCCTTGAACTTCTTAACAAATTTGGAATGCAAAACTGTGACACCTATGCCACACCAATGGCGCATACCAAGAAACTAGACGCTGATTTACATTGGAAATTGGTGGATCCTACCAAATACCGTAGTATCATTGGCTCTCTCATGTATCTAACAGCTAGCAGGCCTGATATTGTGTTTGTCATATATCTTTGCTCCCGTTATCAGTCGAGACCAACTGAAACTCACCTCTCAGAGGCTAAAAGAATCCTTCGATACATCAAGGGAACCATTAATTTGGGGATCTGGTATCCGAAGGATTCTGGTTTTGAACTAATAGCTTTTTCAAACGCTGATCACGCAGGATGCTTAGACTCACGGAAAAGTACTTCAGGAGCGTTACAATTTCTTGGTGATAAACTGGTGTCATGGCAATCGAAGAAGCAGGATTGTACATCGCTGTCCTCAACTGAAGCAGAATATGTAGCCATGTCGGCGTGCTGTGCTCAAGTCATTTGGATGAGAACAGAACTCAAAGACTATGGTTACGTATTTGACAAAATCCCGATGTACTGCGACAATCGGAGTGCTATTGCGATCTCGTGCAACTCTGTTCTACATTCGAAATCAAAGCACATCGATCTTCGATATCATTTCATCAAGGAGCACGTGGAACAGGGTACCGTTGAATTATACTTTGTGGGTACTGAATACCAACTGGCAGATCTTCTCACCAAAGCCTTAGCTCCTGCTAGGTTTAATGAGTTGGTCCATCGGATTGGTATGAGGTGTTTGACTCCAGAGGAACTGGATGAACTTTTAAAACATTCTTAAAAACCAGTCAAACACCAAAACCTCTTTTGTAAATATTTTTCAAAAACAAAATACAAAAATATAATATCTGATAAAATTCAAAAATATATTCTCCTATCTAATTTCTTTCAACATGGCAAGTACAAATCTTCCGTCAACACCTTGTTCTATCAAAACTTTCATTATTTTCCCGAACAAGTGTTGAGGGGGAGAAAGTAAGTATTTTTCTGTTTCATAAAACCTTGTACTTGCATGTTACCTAAAATATGATGTTTCTTCTAAAATGGTGGATACGTTTCTTGTCAAATACTCTCCTCGGACTCAAATGTTTTTCAAAATTCATTATTTCAAAAGTCGAGGGGGAGTATCGTTAAGTTTCTTGCCTTACATGTGTTTTGTCTAACCTAAACGGAAGTTAAAGGATCTTGGTTGGAACCTCTTTAAGGTTGAGGGACTGAATGTGTCTACTTGGCAAATTAATTTTAACGAAATCATTCACCTAACACATTCAATGCACCACTTCATGTGCATTTACTCCTAAACCACCAAGATCAAACGGCCCAAATCAAATCTTTAATATCTGTTCAAGCTGTTCATAATCTGTAAGTTCTAAATTGTTTTGATCTAGATTCTAAACAAGGATTTCAAAAATCTTTCAAATCCAACGGTTAAAACTCTTTAAACTGATTTTGGAAAATTGTTCACTCGAACGAATTGGGTGTTTATGCATTAAAGTGTTTGGATTGAAATGAGTTATGTGAAAACCTTTCTTAGTGTATATTAAACTTGTTTCAATCGTCCAAAACCATCCAGAATCTTAAATTTCATTAATTTGAATTATAGGGTTCTTGCGCTCATCTAGGGTTTTTCTATTCTGTGATATGTTATTAGGTGGTCAAGAAAGTGTTAGAATAAGTATATATGCATGATTTGAACCTTTAAATTAGCCCAGAAACATCTAAACTGTAAGAATTTATGTTTTAGGTTTTTAGGGTTCATCTCCCATGAATCTTCTGATTCTGTGGTAGAAATGTGTTAAATCTTGTTCCATTGCACTCATATGACATCTAGGACACTCCAGAAACATTCATGTTTGATTTGTGTGGCTATATCTCTTACGCATAGATTAAGGGTTTAGGGTTTAAGAAATTTTACGTCTAAGTCTTTGTGTGTGTATCTGATATGTTCTTGTGCTTGTTTTGTGATCTATAAGATGTTTGGAATAAACTGTTATCAAGTTTTCATGTTTATGTTTAACACGTTACGCATAAGAGGTCTACAGTAGATTTTGAGTATATTGGAAAGATATTCGTAAACAAGGCTTGTTACGCATAAGCTTTACTCTTACGAGTAAACTTTTCGCATAACATCTAGCTTATTCCTACGCATAAGCCTAAAGCCTTTGAACTCGTCTTACGCATAAGAAACTCTTACGCATAAGCTTGGTCTTACGCTTTAGCTTACTCTTACGCATAAGCTCCTTTCTTACGCATAAGGATCCTTGTTACACATAAATCATTGTTCACTACATTTTGGCCTGTTACGCATATGTTAATTGTTAAATGTTACGCATAAGTCACAAATACCTGATGTTTCATATAAGCTTAAAAGTTAATATGTTGTGTGTTAAGTGAAATATTGGACATTGAAATTTCAAAACTAACACATTCACGTAACTTTTCACTTCAACTTCAAACAATTGGACAAATGTGACTTAGGACTTGTGACTAACATAAACATGTTACCATCAAACATGTTATTAGATAATAAATCAGACTAAAACAAACACAATGTGTTTCCATATGTCTGTCTCTTTGTCTAATGACTTTCATATCACAAAATGGCTGCAAATCAAGCAAACATCAATGCCTCAGCTGAGCTCACGATGACAAACACATTCCCAACTGGATACGTCAAAACATTTGGCAAGAACAATCTCCGGGTCATCTTCAACAACTTCATATGCTCTGAATCATCTTGCAGAATTGTTGTGGCCATCCTTCTGCTACATCCATTCAAATTCATGATCACAAAGTCATCCTGATGATGAGTACGATTCAATGATGAGGAAATACAATTTCGTAAGACATTAGAGCAGAAAATGATGGATTACCATGCTTCAACCTTTCCGGTTAATCAACCCGGTGGGGCAGGAGGGTCAAGCAGTAGTCCTCCACTTATGGAAGATGCATTGCAAACAACTCTTACCCCATCCGATCCGGTTAATCAACCCGATAAGGATCAGGGTGTCACTGTCTCTACAACTGTTGAAATGAAGCAACCACAACAACAACTAATACAACCTCAAGAAGAAAAGCATGGTGAAGATGTGGAAATATCTGACGAAGGAGATTACGATCATGATAAGGATGAAAGAGTCACTGATGATGATAATTTGGTGGCTGAAGTGAAAATGATGCGAAAAGAGGCTGAAGAAGCTGCTAGAGCTGAAGAGGAAAAGTTAAAGAAGGAATCAGACAACTACAAAGTTGACAATCCAACACACATACCTCAACTATCTTCTGAACCACCTTTTGACACTTCCACCAAACCCAAATCATCATCTCAATCATCACCTCCATAAACAAAAGAAACAACTAAGTCAACAACAAAATATGTTAAGAAGGCAACTCCATCCAATGATTCGACAAATGGTTAAGCCGGTTTTCACCACTACACAAACAAGCTACACAGCCACCACCATCTGATCAACCAAGGGTTTCAGAAACCACACCACCAATGGAGAAAACCGGTAATCACTTTACATACACTGGTGGTGAGGATCATGACATGCCTGAGCCCCAACCTGAACCTCAACCGAGAGTCAGATCAAGTACATTACTGCACTCCTTGTTTTCATACGCATCTAATCTAAGAGCGTGTTGAAGATCACCACCTCAGGGTCGAATCTTACCATAACAACTCAAATATCACTGCATCACTTTTACACTTCAACGAAATCAATCAAGAACCTCAGTACAAAATCGTTCATAAACCAAAGTTTGGGTTTGTCTACCTAAGTGAAAATCATTATACTTGATTCATGGATTTCGATGTAATTCACAAGTTCTATGACGCCACCCTGAAGAAGGTTCGAGATGGATTGGCATATCGATTGAAGGATATTGAGTTGAGTATAATTCAGACGAAGAGTTGGAATTCAAAGAATCGCAAGGATTTTCTTCGGTCTATCTCTAGAATTGATGAAAGGTTGATTCATCGGATCAGATGCAACGGTTAGAGAGCTATATGGGAGGAAGACCATGCTTTCTGATTCTGACATCCCAACGTCTTCAGAAAGTAGCTGGTCATTGCGTAATCATTGGGTACACTATTAACTTTCTTGATTGTGATTTTGTCTGTTTGACTTATTCATAATGGCTTGTGCACACATAACAGTGTACAACCCGTTCTTGTAATGAAAGGACCCTGTGGTACGCTTCAGTGCCACAATCCTTATAAAAGGAGCGAAAGCTTCTTACTTTTGAGTAAAACTTATCAAAACTCACTTTTCAAAGTTTTGCTCAAAAGGACAAGTACTTCCCCTTATGATTTTCAAAACCTCAAAAGTTTATATTACTTGTTGAGGGGGAGTATTTGCTTACTAACTTTGTTCACAAAATTGTTCTTCGTGATAATCTTCCCACAAAACTCGAAATGGTCATAATCGATATCAAAATTTCATCAAAAATAACATTTATATGCCATTTTTTAGGGGGGGGGGGAAATTATGTGATAAGAAATATGTTGTGAATTGCTATTGAATCCTCGTGTGAAAAGACTTCAACCCATGAATTGACGGGATCTGAACAGTCATACATTGAAAAGATTTGTCTTCCAAGACTTATCCAAGTAAATTGTACCTATTCGAGAAGCTCTTGATAGACATGAACTTTGACGGGTTTGACAACCTTTCGAGGTTTGTCTACACCTTCAAGGTAGTTATTAGAGCTAGTTGTCACCTAAAAGCTGACAATGTAACTCTTTAACTATGCAACGTAACCGTGTCTCGCGGGGAATTGTCTATCTTGAGTCGATCAATTCAAAAAGTGTGCGCTCTTCTCTCACCATGCAAATTTCTGTCAAAACACTTAAGCATGTGTGGAGGGGGAGTATTTCTGCAAAAATAAAACTCTCGAAGTGTTTCAAAATGTTTCTTATTCATAAACACTTTGAGAAATTTTCAAGAAATCGGTTTTATGGCAATGGAACTATAAGGTGACTAAGGTTAGGAATAACCGTCCTATGATCCGCCAGAGCCGGAGGGATCTTGATGAGTGTCTAAATACTCATCATTTTTGTACTATCTAGACTGCAAAAACATCTGAAAACACTCAGAAATGCATCAAAATGATGAAAATATCACAAATCAGTGTTTTATGTGTTTTAAATGCAAAAATACCAAAATCAGATGAAAAATGTATCAAGTTTGCATAATTGGCAGTTTTAGTCCCCCAAGTTTCAAAAGTTGTCAAAATAAACCCTTCAAAGTTTAAAATTTACAAAATGACAACTTTAGTCCCTAAAGTTTGAAAATTGTCAAATATAGTCCTTGGTTAATTTAAAAAGTGAAAATTATCAAATTTTAACCTTGTACTATTAATAAATGACAAAATTGGTCCTTATGGTGAATTTTGGAAAATTACATATTTGGTCCCTCAAGTTTCAAACTTGACAGTTTTGGTCCTTGGACATTTTAAATGGAAAATAAATACATGTATGGTCCTTAGTTTATTATATTTGGCATGTTTGGTCCTTGAAAATAATTTGGAAACTTGTCAAAATCAGTCCCTATACTTTCAGAATATTACATGATTGGTCCTTGTTATTACTTAAAACCAAACGGACCATTGTATTATTACAACCCAAACAAAATCCAACCCATCCAAGCCCAAAAACCAAACCCAGCCCAATATTTAAAACGAAAAACCGCGCTCACTGTTTATCCCTCTCACCCTCACCTGCTATTCCAAAACCAGAAACCACCATGGTTTCTCCACCTCACCTCCACCTTTACACCTGCTCCCCAGCTGTATACCAACCCCCCTCCACCTCTACATACAGCCAAACTGCATTAATTGCATAAACCTGCTATTTAGACTTTTCCCGCCAAAATGCCACTTGGGTGGTTCTGATGATTTCAAGTGATCCAAAGGCTGCAATCAAGTGGGAAAGTCTCAGATGTCGACAAGGAACCTAAAGTATCAATATAAATGGGAAAAGAGCCAAGGAAGTAGAGTAAGTAGTGTAGTTTTAGTTTAGAAAATGTCGACTTAGTTAATTTTAGTTTTCCAGTGCAAGTTTAAGATTTCAAGTACCTTGTAATCTTATTTCAGTGTAATAAAAGTTTGTTTACAGTTTCAATTTCAAGTTTTATATACAAATTCAGTTTATGCAAAATTTCATATTTATGCAAAATTTCATGATGATTTGAATGATGTTTTTAGTTGTTGTCTTGGACTTATAAGCTTATATAAGCTCATTATATAACTTTTCAAAGCTATTAGAACCTTAATAACTCAGTATAGACTCAAAAACTCAAAATACCAAAAATTACTAAAAAAATTAGTTAAAAATAAAAAATCCATGGAAGTAATGTTCAAAGCTGGAGCAGAAGCTAATTTTGGATTGCATTTTGGTATAGAGCTTCTTGGGAAGCTTTAGAGTGTGTCTTTGAGCCTTGGTTCTCAATTCTGAGCTTGGAATCACTTGTAAGCCTTTTTAAGCTAATCTTGCATTTTACTGTGTAAGACTGTCATAAGCTTCAATCTTTATATTTTCTTGTTTCTTAGCTGTAGTTAAGTAAACTTAAATAATAAAACAGGTTGCTTGCCTTCTAGAATTCATAGTTGTTAAATTTTTTATTTTGACAGTTAAAATAGCTCAAGTTCAATTTCTTAGTTGTATGTTGTTATTACTGTAAGTTTAGTGCTTATTTAGACCTAATAAGTGATAATATTAAGTCTGTAATCCATATCATGGTCTGAATCTGTGATTTACTTTGAAAAGTTCCAAAAACAGCCTTGTAAAGGCTTGTTTGGATTTGTTTGTTAAACTGAGTTAGAGGTTGTTCTGGTTATTGTTTTTGTTTGATTCATGTCTCATTAGGTCTCATTAGCTCAAACAAACAATAAAAGTCAGTCCTTTTTCATTCAAAAAGTCAAAATCATTTCTAAATTCACTTATATAGTTAACTGTTAGGAATTAGGAGCTTAAACTCATCATTATAGCTTTAAAAGTTGTTAAAATAGCTTAAATCAACCTTAGTATAGCTTATTATAACATTTTCAGTCCATAAGATCAAATCAAAGTTCAATAAAGTCAAATATCCAAGTCTGTGTTCAAAGTCAATAATTGAAAAAGCCAGTTTTTACAAAACTTTGTTGAAGTCTCAATGGTTCATTTCTTCATCAAAAGCTATGAGACTTTGGGATTTGCAAGATCAGTAGGTCTAGTTTAATAATATCAGTTTTGTTTTCCTTTTATCAAGCTTCCATAAGCTTTTAATCAGCTTCCAATAAGCCATGATATGCCCTGTGCACACACTCAGCATTCACTGAGTGTGCACAGGCACAACTTGCAGCCCTTGCACAAGCTTCATTCAAGCTTGTGAGGAGCTGATTTTTGGTCTAAGTATAGTAGGCTAGGTGATCTTTAAGTCCCTATATCTGTTTTTCCATTTAGCTTATTTGTTTAGCTTGTGTAATAGCTTAAAGTAGGGTACCTGATCACTGTTTTGCTTAAATAATACAATAAGCTCAAATCCAATTTAAGCTTCTTTAGTGATCTATAGTACTGTTAAATAGTCAAGATATACTTTATTTAGCATTAGTTAGCTTCTGTGTTTAATTGGTGTCCATTTGTGGACTTTAGCTTATTTTGAATTACTTATTTAAAAGCAGTTACACTACAGTTTTATATTCTTCAACATAAGCATATGTTTTTATATTTTTTATAAACTTAGAATAATATTTTAGTATTTTCCTGAATTTTTCAGATTTTTCCATCACTGTTTAATATTTTTCCTTATTTAAACTAGTTTTTAAGTCTTTTTAAATAGCTTTTAATACAAATAAATCAGAAAAAGCTTAAAAAAATATGTTTTCAATTTTCATAGATTAAGATAAATATAAAAAGCCAAAAAAATATTTTTCCATAATTTTCTTGGTTTAAATAGTATTTTCTAGCATTTTAATTAGTTTTAAATAGTTTTAAATTAATAATAAATACATAAAAAGTCTAAAAAATATATTTTCAGTTTTAAAATAAGTTTTATCATATTTTAGATTTTTCTAAGTTATAATTTCATTTTTCTAGGTTAATTTTGTATTTTCTTATATTTTAGTGCATTTTAAATACTTAATAAGTAGTTTTTAATTAATAATAATTAAATAAATAGTTTTAAAAATAATTTTCTTTTTCTAATAAATTTCTTTTATTATTAGGATTGTAAAAATATCATTTTCATATTTATAGGCCTTTTATTTCTTAAAACTTACGTTTTATTTTGTACGTTTACGTAATTTTATTTTAAACGTACGTTTTAGGTTTTAAACGTTCATCACTTTAAAAATAGTGATAGCGTTTATTTAATATAATTTAACTTTTTAATTTCCTTTAATTTGCATTTAAGCCCCTGTAATTTATAAATCTTTCTCTTTAGGTATAAATATCTCAAAATCATTTCTGATCACTATCCTTAGTGATTATTCGACATCTGAAGTTGTTTAACACCAATTCATCCTCCGTGGGACTTAACGACCCAGGAATCCACTATATTCCTCTGATCTTAATTGCATTTGCTTTCGAGCTGTTTTAAGTTTCTTACGGTTAGCCATTCACAAGTGACTAGCTTGTGTGATAAAACTTGACGGTTCGGGAGCGAATCAAATTTTGGCGCCGCTGCCGGGGAGGCTGTAAGCGTGTTTTAAGCAGTTTTCTGACCCGTACTTGCACATATACCACCTTTTTGTAAACAGTTTTCTTTTAAGTTAATCAAAATCAAAAAGTTCATTAACACTTTTCCTAAAGTGTTAACAACACCAAAAATATTTTCATTCTTTGTTTTTACAAAGTGTTTATCCAAAAATCCAAAAATATTCATCTTTACCCTCTTACCCTTTTTGATTCTTTATTCCTTTACCCTCTATCCATTTGATTCTAACTTCTTCTATTCTCATGGAATCTCTCGACTACAACGAATTCTGGAACGAAGTTGAAAAACTTCCTACTTTATCACAAATGTCAAGAATTCGTGTTGTTCGTAATGATCCATTAATTCTGCCTAGGGAAATGGAACGAGAAACCGGGGTGACAAAGGACCAGGTACTTCCCTCTGATAATGGAGTTGCTAAATACGTCCAACCTACGGTTATCCAAAGATCTAACCCCTCGATTGCTCCTAAGCCGTCTAAAATTGATCCTACACTTTCACAATTTACGGTTAGAAGAAATCATGCAGAATTTAGACCGGTGACTAGCAAGAATGACTTGCCTAATCTTCACATTTCTCAAGAACCAGAACCGGAGACCATAACGGAAGTGATGGAAATTGCTAGCTCTCAGAGCACACCACTTGTCCCACCTCCGGATTTTTCAAAATATTCTTCGAGTCTTAATAGTCATTCAGATCACCATGTTGGTTTTGTTGATTCTTTGAATGAACCGATTCCTTCTCATAACTCTCAAATAGAATCGTTTATTCCTTGTGTCGGTTGTGGTGAGCCTCTTTTTGGTTCACCATGTAGCTGGTGTACGTGTGTACAGTGTGGTAATGATATTCGTAACGGGAGTTGTTTGTTTTGTGGTTCGAGGAATTCATTTGATTATGATCCTAATCCGAACTCATTTAACGACCCCTCAAATTTTTCCAATTACCCACCACAACCCGACTTATCTTCATATAATCAACATAACTGCTGTGAATTTTGTGGAGGTCCTCACCAAGGATTTGAATGTCAATCCGGAAACACGTTTGTCTATGAACAGTTTTCCGGTGATGCTCAGAACTTTGGATATGACCAATATACATATGATTCACCAATCCAGGCTCAACAGTTTTACTGTTGTGAGAACTGTGGAGGTCCCCATTTCAGCTCTGATTGTCAAACAGGGAATCCATTTCCTTGTAACAATTACGACTATCCATATCACGACCAACCTCCACAGTGCCAAATGACTCAAACTCCTCAGCAAACCCAACAAGACACTTATCTAGAGCTTCTGGAGTCAGTGAAAAGAACTGAGGAGTTGAGTAAAACAACATTTCATAATGTTCCCAGTTTTTCTTGTGTATATTGTGGGGGTCCTCATGATGATTATCAATGTCAACCTTCCGGTTTTGACAAATCTCCACTCCCACAATGTCCCGTCATTCAAAATTCACATGAGAAATCCATGGAAGAATTGCTAGCTGAAGAGCAGGCTGCTAAAATAAATTCCCAAATTGCTTTTGAAAAATCTATTAGGGAATCAATTGCAAAAGAAAAAGCAGCCAGATCTAGCTCTCAATTTCGTTTTATTCCTGATGACAGTGATGATGAGGATGCACTTGGTATCCTACAATTTTATAAAAATTCATCAAGTTCATCAGTGGATATTCCAGCAGTTAAGATTCATTCTCAAGCAACTGCCATCACACCCGAAGCTCCCACTCACTCTCTGAACATGGGGGACGAGCATCTTGACACTGTTCCTGAAAAGGAATCGGACGAATTCATAAAGTCTAGTGTTGAGAACCTTGTCCCAATCCCGAGAGAGTCACAGGGAATTCTTGATCATGTGTGTGATATCCCTCCTCCTCTTGTCTTCCAAAATGATCATATTGAGATGTTCTCTGATTCTGATGAGGACTATTCTTTATCTTGTGGAGACATAAGTTATGTGGGTGAATTACCTTCTGAGCTTGTCAGCTTAGGAGAAGAGAATGATGAAGAAATAATCCAAGACGAAGCTCTTCGTCTTACATTATTGAATGTTAATCTTCTCATTTCTAGAATCGAGGCTTTTAATGAAAAGCCTACTTCATATCCTATTCCCTTTGAGGATAGTGAACTTTTGTTCAATGATTCTATTCCCGAATTGCAAACGTTCCATTTTGATCATATGGGAGAGAAGATTAGTGGTATTACCACTTCTCATTCTCATAATTCTCTCCCCGATTATGAATCATTCACTTTTGAGGAGTTCCCCAGTGAACTCAGTCAAATCAATCCTGAATATGAATCATTCTCCTTTGAGGAGTTCTCCTGTGAATTCACTCATATCATATCTCTACCGGAGTATGATAACTTCTACTTTGATCTAGACACACTCGGGATATGTCTAGACCAATTGAGCTTAAAAGAGGAAATCATGCTATCATGAATTCTCCTTCTGATGATGATGAGTTAGTCAAGATTATTATCATGACTTTCTTTCTCTTCTTCACCTATCCCGTGGCTTCTCCTGTTCTTCACTCCTTCGGGAATGAAGACATTATCTTTGACCCCGGCATTTTCATTTATCATTTGTAAGCCGGTTCTATGTATATCTCATCGGTATGGAACTTTCACGTATTTCAATGTTTATACAAACATCTTGAATGAAAGTCCGATGGAGATTGTCTCTTCCACTTACTTCCCCATGAACAAATTAATTCGGGGTCGAGTCAAGCTAGCGACTCGGTAATCAAAAATAGTAGTTAAACATGGGTTTTCACCCGTGTGTACCACCTTAGTGTGGGGGAGATGCCCCACATGTTGTATATAGACCTTAAAAATGAATGAAAATTGTAAATATTAAAAAAAAGAATAATTGTTGTGTTTCTACACTTAGCTAGTAATGTTATCTTTTTACGTTCTAAGTTTCGGCATAACAGCCGGTACTTTGAATATTGAGGACAATATTCATTTCTAAGTGTGGGGGGGAAATTATGGCGAATTTGATCATAAATGTACCCTTTTAGTCCATTTTTCCCCCAAAATGGCCAAATTTAAAAAAAAATTATTTAGTGGAAGTACTATGTACTAAACACAACAAATGGTAATCAGTCCACCATGTCTAACCTACATAAGGATTGGCTAATCCAGGAGCAAACGGCTCTTGGTAAAGATATCTCAAATCCGTTTATGGCTTGCAATTTGCCCAAAATTTTATGGTGTTCAGCTCACCATATCCTAAAAAGTGAAGAGTTGGCTAGCCCGCAAGTTTATGGCTTGTGGTAAAGGCAGTTGGAAATCCATAATTGGTAATCGACTCACCAAAGATATTTTATCTAAGAGTTGGCTAGTCCAGAAGCAAACGGCTTCTGGTAAAGACAAATCAAATCCGTTTATAGCTTATGATTTGCTCAAAATCATTTGGTTATCATTGTACCAAGGTTCTTACTTGAACTAAAACAATTGGCTACTCCAGAAGTAATGGCTTTTGGTAAAGAGATGAAATCCATTAATTTTTCTCAAATCATTGCTAGGGACTAGCAATATCTTAGTGTGGGGGATTGATGAGTGTCTAAATACTCATCATTTTTGTACTATCTAGACTGCAAAAACATCTGAAAACACTCAGAAATGCATCAAAATGATGAAAATATCACAAATCAGTGTTTTATGTGTTTTAAATGCAAAAATACCAAAATCAGATGAAAAACGTATCAAGTTTGCATAATTGGCAGTTTTAGTCCCCCAAGTTTCAAAAGTTGTCAAAATAAACCCTTCAAAGTTTAAAATTTCCAAAATGACAACTTTAGTCCCTAAAGTTTGAAAATTGTCAAATATAGTCCTTGGTTAATTTAAAAAGTGAAAATTATCAAATTTTAACCTTGTACTATTAATAAATGACAAAATTGGTCCTTATGGTGAATTTTGGAAAATTACATATTTGGTCCCTCAAGTTTCAAACTTGACAGTTTTGGTCCTTGGACATTTTAAATGGAAAATAAATACATGTATGGTCCTTAGTTTATTATATTTGGCATGTTTGGTCCTTGAAAATAATTTGGAAACTTGTCAAAATCAGTCCCTATACTTTCAGAATATTACATGATTGGTCCTTGTTATTACTTAAAACCAAACGGACCATTGTATTATTACAACCCAAACCAAATCCAACCCATCCAAGCCCAAAAACCAAACCCGGCCCAATATTTAAAACGAAAAACCGCGCTCACTGTTTATCCCTCTCACCCTCACCTGCTATTCCAAAACCAGAAACCACCATGGTTTCTCCACCTCACCTCCACCTTTACACCTGCTCCCCAGCTGTATACCAACCCCCCTCCACCTCTACATACAGCCAAACTGCATTAATTGCAGAAACCTGCTATTTAGACTTTTCCCGCCAAAATGCCACTTGGGTGGTTCTGATGATTTCAAGTGATCCAAAGGCTGCAATCAAGTGGGAAAGTCTCAGATGTCGACAAGGAACCTAAAGTATCAATATAAATGGGAAAAGAGCCAAGGAAGTAGAGTAAGTAGTGTAGTTTTAGTTTAGAAAATGTCGACTTAGTTAATTTTAGTTTTCCAGTGCAAGTTTAAGATTTCAAGTACCTTGTAATCTTATTTCAGTGTAATAAAAGTTTGTTTACAGTTTCAATTTCAAGTTTTATATACAAATTCAGTTTATGCAAAATTTCATATTTATGCAAAATTTCATGATGATTTGAATGATGTTTTTAGTTGTTGTCTTGGACTTATAAGCTTATATAAGCTCATTATATAACTTTTCAAAGCTATTAGAACCTTAATAACTCAGTATAGACTCAAAAACTCAAAATACCAAAAATTACTAAAAAAATTAGTTAAAAATAAAAAATCCATGGAAGTAATGTTCAAAGCTGGAGCAGAAGCTAATTTTGGATTGCATTTTGGTATAGAGCTTCTTGGGAAGCTTTAGAGTGTGTCTTTGAGCCTTGGTTCTCAATTCTGAGCTTGGAATCACTTGTAAGCCTTTTTAAGCTAATCTTGCATTTTACTGTGTAAGACTGTCATAAGCTTCAATCTTTATATTTTCTTGTTTCTTAGCTGTAGTTAAGTAAACTTAAATAATAAAACAGGTTGCTTGCCTTCTAGAATTCATAGTTGTTAAATTTTTTATTTTGACAGTTAAAATAGCTCAAGTTCAATTTCTTAGTTGTATGTTGTTATTACTGTAAGTTTAGTGTTTATTTAGACCTAATAAGTGATAATATTAAGTCTGTAATCCATATCATGGTCTGAATCTGTGATTTACTTTGAAAAGTTCCAAAAACAGCCTTGTAAAAGCTTGTTTGGATTTGTTTGTTAAACTGAGTTAGAGGTTGTTCTGGTTATTGTTTTTGTTTGATTCATGTCTCATTAGGTCTCATTAGCTCAAACAAACAATAAAAGTCAGTCCTTTTTCATTCAAAAAGTCAAAATCATTTCTAAATTCACTTATATAGTTAACTGTTAGGAATTAGGAGCTTAAACTCATCATTATAGCTTTAAAAGTTGTTAAAATAGCTTAAATCAACCTTAGTATAGCTTATTATAACATTTTCAGTCCATAAGATCAAATCAAAGTTCAATAAAGTCAAATATCCAAGTCTGTGTTCAAAGTCAATAATTGAAAAAGCCAGTTTTTACAAAACTTTGTTGAAGTCTCAATGGTTCATTTCTTCATCAAAAGCTATGAGACTTTGGGATTTGCAAGATCAGTAGGTCTAGTTTAATAATATCAGTTTTGTTTTCCTTTTATCAAGCTTCCATAAGCTTTTAATCAGCTTCCAATAAGCCATGATATGCCCTGTGCACACACTCAGCATTCACTGAGTGTGCACAGGCACAACTTGCAGCCCTTGCACAAGCTTCATTCAAGCTTGTGAGGAGCTGATTTTTGGTCTAAGTATAGTAGGCTAGGTGATCTTTAAGTCCCTATATCTGTTTTTCCATTTAGCTTATTTGTTTAGCTTGTGTAATAGCTTAAAGTAGGGTACCTGATCACTGTTTTGCTTAAATAATACAATAAGCTCAAATCCAATTTAAGCTTCTTTAGTGATCTATAGTACTGTTAAATAGTCAAGATATACTTTATTTAGCATTAGTTAGCTTCTGTGTTTAATTGGTGTCCATTTGTGGACTTTAGCTTATTTTGAATTGCTTATTTATAAGCAGTTACACTACAGTTTTATATTCTTCAACATAAGCATATGTTTTTATATTTTTTATAAACTTAGAATAATATTTTAGTATTTTCCTGAATTTTTCAGATTTTTCCATCACTGTTTAATATTTTTCCTTATTTAAACTAGTTTTTAAGTCTTTTTAAATAGCTTTTAATACAAATAAATCAGAAAAAGCTTAAAAAATATGTTTTCAATTTTCATAGATTAAGATAAATATAAAAAGCCAAAAAAATATTTTTCCATAATTTTCTTGGTTTAAATAGTATTTTCTAGCATTTTAATTAGTTTTAAATAGTTTTAAATTAATAATAAATACATAAAAAGTCTAAAAAATATATTTTCAGTTTTAAAATAAGTTTTATCATATTTTAGATTTTTCTAAGTTATAATTTCATTTTTCTAGGTTAATTTTGTATTTTCTTATATTTTAGTGCATTTTAAATACTTAATAAGTAGTTTTTAATTAATAATAATTAAATAAATAGTTTTAAAAATAATTTTCTTTTTCTAATAAATTTCTTTTATTATTAGGATTGTAAAAATATCATTTTCATATTTATAGGCCTTTTATTTCTTAAAACTTACGTTTTATTTTGTACGTTTACGTAATTTTATTTTAAACGTACGTTTTAGGTTTTAAACGTTCATCACTTTAAAAATAGTGATAGCGTTTATTTAATATAATTTAACTTTTTAATTTCCTTTAATTTGCATTTAAGCCCCTGTAATTTATAAATCTTTCTCTTTAGGTATAAATATCTCAAAATCCTTTCTGATCACTATCCTTAGTGATTATTCGACATCTGAAGTTGTTTAACACCAATTCATCCTCCGTGGGACTTAACGACCCAGGAATCCACTATATTCCTCTGATCTTAATTGCATTTGCTTCCGAGCTATTTTAAGTTTCTTACGGTTAGCCATTCACAAGTGGCTAGCTTGTGTGATAAAACTTGACGGTTCGGGAGCGAATCAGATCTACCCAAGGACACTACTAATAGTTAGAATTAGAAGTCCTTAGGTATGATTATAAAAAGGAGAAAATGATAATCGGAGAAAGAAGGAGTTGAAGAATTAAAAAGAAAAGCAAAGAAAAGGGTGAAAAGAAATAGCCCTCCAGATTATTCAACTTAGGGCAGACACCGGGTTCAATTCATATGCTACTGGTTGTCACTTGATGACGCCGGTATTGAAGATTAAAGTCGTCATGGACCCAGTGACGCATGCACTAAACCTTCTTAGCCACTCAAGTTTCTCTCAACAGAAGCTTGTTTCATTCTCACAGGGAACCCTACGTAAACTATCGGATTTCTCTTAGAGATTGCTGGTATTGAAGAAGGAGACCCTCTCCCTAGTCTCCGCTCAGGAAAACCAAAGTGCACTATTAAGTCTAGAGCCACGAGATTCATCAAAAGATCTCTTAGGTACACTTGACAATTCATCGCTTGTCGTTCAACAATAAGAACACAAGTGATATATTATCGTGTCCTTCACAGATCTTAGCAATCTGTCGAGAACATTTATGAGAGGTTCACATATGTGATCCTCAGTGATTGAATGGAAACTCCTGCCAGGGTCAACATCAAACAGCCCTGACAGCAGTTCACTTCGGTAACTCCCCATGGATTACGCTTATTGTGTCTCAAACGGTCTACAGTCGTGAGGTGATGCTTCGGTGTACCTCAGTGACTCATCTGAACTGTAGGTGTACTTCGGTACATCGCGTTATCTCACTTGTGGGACTCCAATTCAGGAACAGCCTTTGTGAGAATTAGAGTTGTGTTTTCACACTATGCTGTTAACACGCTCGAAGTTCAAACTTGTAAGTGCTGGAATCCGCCTATCACTAACCATTCTTATGTTTTCTTCTTATGGAAGCTCTGGAGCGGACTGATCGTGCAGATTCTTCACATGCTCATACCAACAACATCACTAATCGAAGTTCTCTCAAAAGGCAACACAAAGTCAGAATGATTCTTCGTCAAAGTCAAAGAATCTACTTAGTTTAAAGACTAATAGAACTACATCAGTACTGAAATCCAACGTTAAAGAGCATGTGAACATGTTGAAGAAAGACGTGGAGACACTGGAGCAATGGAGCAGACCTGATGCAGACAACAACAACATACTATCACTACCAACACAAAGAACAAAGAAAATGATGACGTCAAAGCAGAACTTTTCAAAGGAAACAATTTCTCTACACTGGGGAGATTGTTCGAATCAAGGAACTTCTTCTCACAAGAAAGAAGAATGTCAGAAGACGTCAAAGCTTCTATTACATCAGCACCTACAACGTTTATATCATCAATCACTATCACTTAGGGGGAGATTGTTGGAATCACTCCTAAACTAGATTTCAAGTGCTAGTAATTAATATGTAATAGTTAGCTTAATATGGCTTTTATGTTAGTAATCATGCCAAGGCTTATGTAGAAAGCCCATGAGCCTTGGCCCAAGCCCATAAAGGAAAGGAAGGGAACTTGCATGTTGCCCTAGTTCCTTCCTATAAATAATGCTTGTAAACCATCACTTGAGGGTTGGTTGTTCATTTCACTCATTCACTCTACGCATAACTCTTCTAATATTATCATACGTGTGTGTGTGTGTGTTTGTTCATCCGATCTCTTCTTTTCTATTTCTTATATCGATGCTTGTGTTATGAATATGGGAACCTAACAATTTCTTTAAATCATCTTCAGAAGGAGGTACATATGTAACTGCTGTTGAGGGGTTTTGTACAAGAGAAGAACTAATGGGACTACTTAATGAATGTTGAGGAGCGGGTCCAGAACTTGATTGTCCTGGAGCCATTTGCCCAGACAGCTCATCGAACGTGACGTGAATGGTTTCCATGATATCTCGAGTTCTTTTGTTGTAGATTCGGTAACCCTTCCTATTTGGTGCATAACCCACAAAAACTCCAATGTCAGCCTTAGCTCTTAATTTACCTAAATCTTGACCATCATTCATTGGATAACACAAAGCACCGAACACACGAAGGAAGGATAGATCAGGTTTTCTATTATGGACAAGTTCGTATGGAGTTTTTCCATGAGAGGTGTGTATAAGGGAATGATTTTGGGTATAGCAAGCAGTGGCAATGGCTTCAGCCCAGAGAAACATTGGAACCTTTGAGTAAATTATCATTGTTCTTGCAGCTTCCACGAGGGTCCGATTACGCCTTTCAACTACACCATTCTGTTGAGGAGTGCGTGGAGCACTTCTTTGATGACTGATTCCAATGCTTTCATAAAACTGAGTTAGTTCTTTGTTAACAAGCTCAGTTCCATTGTCCGTTCGAATAATTCTAACAGTCTTGTTAAGTCGAACCTGCAGTTGTTTGATAAGTTTGATGATGACATCTGGAGTTTCATCCTTTGTCCTAAAAAACTTAACCCAAGTAAATCGAGAGTAGTCATCAACAACAACTAACACATATTTCTTCTTGTTTATAGTTTTCAATCTCATGGGTCCACACAAATCCATGTGAAGAGTATGAAGAACTTCCATTACAGAATTTGCAGGTTTGGGTTTATGGGTATATTTCTTGCTTTTTCCCAATTGACATGCTGAACAAAGATGGTCCTTTTCATACTTCAGTCTGGGTACACCTTTTACGAGGTCCTTTCTAGACAAATCATTTATGGTTCCGAAGTTCAAGTGATTGAGACGACGATGCCATAGCCATGACTTTGTTTTAGAGGCCTTTGATAACAAGCAAATTGGAGAAGACTTCATCATGTCTTTGATAAAGATGGTGTACAAGTTTGTTCCATGTTTTCCTCTTAAAAGTTCCACACCATCAAGTTCTCTAACGAAACAAGTATGTTTTCTAAAGGCCACTTCTAGATCAGAATCATAGAATTGACCGACAGAGAACAAATTATGACCAAGACCTTCAACATAATATACCTGGGAAATTACACTATCACCAACCACATAATCTCCATAACCCATAATTGCCCCAAAATGGTCGTTTCCGAATTTAACTGTACCGATAAATTTACTCACGAAGTTCATGAGCCGCGAGCGATCTCCAGTCATATGCTTGGAACAGCCTGAGTCCAGGTACTACAAAACGATTTGAACGACCTGCAGTTGAACACAGACAAGAATAGATGAGTGGACAATTGGGATCCCCATGCAAGAATGGGTTCCACTTGGTTAGTAAATGTGATTGGAGCACCCACATCAGAAGTAGAAACAATGATATCATTGGAGGCAGATGCTGAGCTAGCAGTAACGGTAGATCTATTCAAAGTGTGTTCACTTCTTAAAGATATAGTTCTACCAGTAGGCATCCATTTCCTAACGTGCATTGATCTAGATAGTTTAGGGCACAACTCATTGATATTGAATTTACGGGCAGTAGGTATCCAATGATAGCCTACATTGCTAAATTTTCTTCCTGTTGGTTTCCAATGTTTTCTAGCCCTCTTCCACCTTGGTTTTCTGACCTTCTTATCCTGTATTCTAGTGTTAACAATTTTTACCAGAGATTCGACAGCATTACTCAAATCGTTCACAACATTCATGATAAATACCAGAAATCAAGCATTCATTACATGTTTTCCAAGAAGTAGCAGAATTCGAATAAATTACAGTATGCCTATAGCTAATACTAGAATCAACACGATTCATCTTATCCAACACAAACTTATTGTTCCTAGGGTGGTCTTCTACTTTCTTCCATTGATCACACTTAGCTTGCGAGGTCCTATCTTCCTTTGTATTGCCTGGAGGCTTTGACCCGCTTGCTTTTGTATCACTGATTACTCCTGTAGAGTGAATAATGGGAATATTAGTTGGTTTTGCTACTTTTTGCATTTCTGATCTAGAAGTACTGGGATCTGAAGTACTTGCAGGCACATCAAAGTTCACATGCTTGACTTTCGGCACAGAACACGGCATATCATGGGTTGCATGCTTAACACTAGGCATAGAGCAAGGCATAACGACTTTATCTTTCTTACAAAAGGATTTAGGGCATGTTGCTCTTAAGCATTCTAAAAGTTCCTGAGATCGTTTGGCATATGAGCATGCATACCTAACTTCACTATCAAGTGGTTTATTTATGCTATCCTTTTCGACAATCTCACGGAGACATTCTAGACTATCCTTAAGGTACGAAAAATATTCTTGAAACCCAAGTTCGTTATTTCTAAGGTGAGGAGGAATATATTTTACAGTCACAACATGCTTAGAATCCGCAGATGCCTTTGATGCAACATTCTCATTACTGACATGTGGCATTTTCCCTTTTACCTGACTCTTCAGATTCTCAATTTCCTTTTGTAAAGAAGTTATTTTTTCATTGTTTTTGTCATGAGTGACTTTCATTGAATCATATAGCTCTTTGAAGTGTTGTTTAACCTTTTCATTTTCTTCTAGAAAACTCTTGTTTTCTTGTTGTAATACATTAATGATGTTTTGAAGATGAAAGTTTTGAGAATTCTGAGAATCTAAAGAAGGAGGAATTTGGGAGCCATTCACATTATTCTTGTCACCTTTCAATTGTGAGATTTGGGTTTTCAATTTTTTGATCGTGTTACACTGAGCTGGAATATGTTCATCACGTTTGCTTATTTCAAAAACTGCATCAAACTCAGGAGCATCCGAGGATGTCTTGACATTTGTGCTTTTAACACTTTCTTTGAGATGTTGATATTTTAATTGCAAAGCAAAATGTTCAACTTCCAGCTTATAAAAATGTTTTACCAAGTTATCATGATCATCCTGGTCTATTTTTTCATTCAGTTTTGAGTTTTTGTTTTCAAGCTCAATGACACGATCATGGGAAACTTTCAAAGCAATAGATAATTCATGAAATTGAGAAGCAGTAATAGAATACTTTGTAACAGTATAAAACACATCTTGAGCGACACGACTAGAAATCAAGTTCTCATTTAAGATATGCAGATTCTTCCTTTCAATTTCATTACATTTGAGTTCATGTTCATAATCACTGACCTCAATTCTCATTTCATCAAATTCCTTTTCCATTTCTTTAATCTCTGAATCTATGCCCTTTTGAAGACTCTCAAATTGATTTTTTAATTGTTTAAAGAAAGGCATGACCTCAGTTAAATAGCATTCCTTAGTTTGCTCAAAACCCCTTTCCCCTTCAGTTATCCTAGTAGGTGTGATTCTCTTCTTACATGTCTTCTCAAAATCAACGAATAGTTGGTAAACAACATACAGGCTGATTAATGTCTGGCTCTTAGTGGGAAGAGTTCTAGGCACTAAATGCATTGGTGTATTATGTTTGAAGCCCTGATGTCAGCATCGTATCTCTTCTTCTCCTTATCAGTAAGTTCATCATATGTCTTTGGTCTATCCAATCCTAATATCACTGAGCCATCAGCAGCAGTTTCAAGAATGTCTCTGGTAGTCTCAACTTGATAAGGTCCTTCATCAATTGACTTAAGTATGTTAACCCCATTTTCTTTTCCTAAGCAATACAGTCTGATTCTTTGAGCCTAATAGTCATAGTCGGTTCTATCCAGCATGGGAGGACGAGTATCAGATCCTACAACTTGAACGTCGTCCGCAACAGAAGAGGTGATTGTAGACATGATTGCAAATTCTACGGGATTTTACTATTCTTTGATTAAACTGGGAAATATATTCTTTCACGGGATTTTACTAAATCAAAAGAAAAACCGTAAAATGTAACACGACGAAATGACAAGTCTCAATAGACAAGTTGTATACTTGATAAGTCGAACCCAAGTCAACTCGCACACAGGACAACTCGCACCCTAGTCAACTCGCTTTGATGACAACTCGCTTAATAGACAAGTCGCATGAAACACAAATCGCATAAACAGACAACTCGCTTAATAGTCAAGTCACAGAAAACACAACTCTGAGGCCTGAGTGTGTTTTAACTGATGTATATCTTATTAACAGGCTTCCCTCCTTTGTCTTGTCTGGTGTTTCCCCTTATTTTCTAGTTTATGGTAAGGATCATAGTCTCTCTTACATCAGATCTTTTGGATGTCTGTGTTACTCCACTGTTTTAAATTCACATGATAAGTTTGGTTCTAAATCTGAAAAATGTGTCTTAATTGATTTTTCTAGTGTTAAAAAAGCTTATAAATTGTATGGTTTGGAAAGTAAATATGTTTTTTACTCAAGAGATGTTACATTTTATGAAACTGTGTTTCCTTTTAAAATTAAGTTATCAAATGTTTTTCATAAGTCTGCAAATGATTTTGGTAAACCTAATTCTGAGTTTAATAATTCACAACCAAACTTTGATGATAATGGAGTAAACAACTTGAACGTTTTTGACATTCATGGGTCTGAAAGTCCCTATGATGAAGAGGGGGACCCTTCTAATGAGGAAGGTAGTGGTATGGTACCTCCAGATGATTGTGCTAGCACAGTCAATGAAGGAGGTGCAACCACAGCAACCCAGATAGAGGATACTATCACCTCTAAGGGCAAAAATCAAAATGTTTTTCAATGGTGAGGATCAAAATGTTCAAATGGAAGCACCACCAAGTATTAGGAGGTCTAGTAGAACTAGAAGTCAGCCTTTTAGATTTAATGACTTTGTTGTTGGTAGTAATGTGAAGTATGGTCTTGAGAAATATGTGTCTTATTCCAATCTGTCTAAAGTTAATATGTGTTTCTCTACTACTCTTAATAAGTCTTGTGAACCTAAGTCTCTTTCTGAGGCTATTCAAAATCCTATGTGGAAAGATGCTATGAATTCCGAAATGGAAGCATTGCATAGGAATAACACCTATGAGCTGTGTGAATTACCTAATGATAGGTTTGCCATTGGATGCAAGTGGATTTGGAAAATCAAATTTAAGTCCTCTGGTGAGGTTGATAGATATAAAGCTAGACTTGTTTCTAAGGGTTATAATCAGAGGGAAGGTATTGATTATGAGGAAACATTTAGTCCTGTTGTTAAAATGGTTAGTGTTAGGTGTCTTATTGCTTTATCTGTTTCTAAAAATTGGCCTTTATTTCAACTGGATGTTAATAATGCTTTCTTATATGGTGACTTGTATGAAGATGTGTATATGCAGTTGCCCCCTGGTTATTATGATAAGAATGAAACTAGAGTGTGTAAGTTGAATAAGTCTTTGTATGGGCTAAAACAAGCTCCTAGGCAGTGGAATGAAAAACTTACCACTGCCTTGGTGGAAAATGGTTTTAAACAAAGTCTTAATGACTATTCTTTATACACTAAAGATTCTGATGGTATTTTCTTGGCATTATTGGTTTATGTGGATGATATTGTCATCACTGGTAATAATGTTAGTGAAATTGAGAAGTTCAAAAAGTTTATAAATTCAAAATTTATGATTAAAGATCTTGGTCCACTTAAATATTTTCTGGGAATTGAAGTTTTAAACTGTGATTCTGGTCTTTGTCTTTCACAAAGAAAATATTGTTTGGATTTATTACTTGAGTATGGGTTGTTGGCTTGTAAGCATGCTGCTACTCCTCTGCAGCAGAATGTGGTTTTGAGTCATGTTGAGACTGAGAATGATAAGTTCTTATCTAACATGACTGAGTATCAAAAGTTGGTTGGAAAGATTATATACTTGTCTGTTACTAGGCCTGACATTTCTTATGCAGCTCATTGCCTAAGTCAGCATATGCATGCTCCTCTTAGTTCTCATTTTACTGCTGCACTTAGGGTTTTGAGATACTTAAAGCAGGCTCCTGGTACATGTATTCAGTTTATGTATGGCAACAAGCTTAATTTGTATGCTTATTCAGATGCAGATTGGGCTAAGTGTCCTGTTTCTAGGAAATCAGTGTCTGGTTTATGTGTCTATTTTTGCAATAATCTGATTTCCTGGAAAAGTAAAAAAGCAAGCCACTATTTCTAGATCTTCTGCTGAATCTGAGCATAGATGTCTTGCATCTACTACTTGTGAGCTTATTTGGATTATAAAAGTTTTTAAGGATCTGGGAATAGAGGATTTGTTGCCTGCAAGTTTGTTTTGTGATAGTAGTTCTGCTATTCAGATTGCTGCTAACCCAGTTTTTCATGAAAAAACAAAACATTTTGAAATTGATTTACATTTGGTTAGAGAGAAGGTAGCTTCAGGGGTCATTAGAACCTTGAAGGTTGCTTCTGCTAACAATGTTGCAGATATCTTTACTAAAGGGTTGAGTGTTTCCCAACACAAGCAGTTTTGTGATAAGCTTGGTCTGGTTGATTGTTCAAGCCATGAGCTTGAGAGGGGTGTTGAAATATCTAGTGTTTGTATGCAAGCTCATGTTTGACTTTAAGTCAAAGGGCTTGTTCTGCCAAGTTGGTCTAATGTTTGTATGTTTGGCCCTTGTTAGCAGGTTCTATTTACTTGAGGGGTTAAAGTGTATCTTTGCTGCTATAAAAGTTGGAGCCTAACCCTTTGGCTGGATCAATCTCTCATTATTTTCTCACACTAGGGTTTCGTATTCTCTCTCAAGTCTGGTGTTGGTCTGGTATTGATAATCTGGGTTAACTCTGATCATCTTGATCAGTTTCATAGTTTGGAAGGTATTGTTTGAGTGTTGTAGTGAGGTTCTTTGTATTACAATCTTTGTAGTGAGATAGATAGGATCCTTCTGAAGGGGACTATCTTTGTCTTGTGTATTTGTTTGGTGAGCACACGTTTTGTGGACTCATCTTCTTGACTATTCAGTTAATAAAAGATTTCACCAAAGGGTGGTTGGCTGGGTGATTTGATTGTGTTGTGGTTGATTCTGAGATCAGGTCTGTTATTTTAACATATATGAGAATAAGAAGTAAGACTAAAAAAAAGTTTAGTTTTGTGTTTTAAAGGTTTATAATGCCAATGACATGCTAGACCTTGAGGTTTTTTTTTAACGGTTGGTTTATATTAAAAGTAGTAAGAAGCTATCTTGTTTTTTTAATAATTTTTAGCTCCTTGCTAGTAGTCTTAATTAAATTTGCCGTTTAAAAAATATTACAAAATAAAGTTATATAAAGGGTTTTGGATTCAACTGAATCGAGAAACTTTACAATTTTATTTCTAGAAGAATACCTTAAGAACGAAACATTAACAATTTGATCTAATAAATCCTTTTGAAGCAACTTCTTGTCCTTGAAAATTTTGTCGTTTCGAAACTGCTATAACGTTCAAACCACTACACCCAAAATAGAATGCATAATATTTTTAGAGGCTGAATTAAGACATGCGTAATCAAGCCAACCGAAGACGTCATTCAAGTTGTCCTAATCTGAAAGGAGAAGATCCATCCATTTGAAGATAAGACACCAAAGTGAAGTAGACCTTGAGGTTAAGGCTTAGATAATTGGGTGGATATTTTAATTGTTTAATACAATATAGATTAAGATTTTTTAAAATGAGCCAAAGTGGATAATTCTCTTTTGAACTCAAGTTTAATAAATTACACCTTATATCAAACATAGGTTGTCATTTATCATAAAACGGTACTATATTCTAAGGGTGATTAAGTATTTTATGCATGTAACAAACAATAATGATATATTCATGTAATGATTGCTTGCAAACCTACTTTAATATCCAAAGTGCAATTATTACTATTTAAGAATGGATATAGTCAACAAAGTGTATGGTTCTTGAATAAAAATTATGCACATCCTTTTTTTAACACAAAAAACCTTTGCTGCTTTTTCTTACAACAAACACTAAAATATAAGTACTGCCTATGAAATTGAGCTAATATATGTTTCAAATTTTTGAAGTATAAGTTTTTTCTCATAAACATTTGAAAAAACAAATCATAACATGTATGGTGAGGAGGATGAGAAAGGAGTTGAGGTGGCAATTTAGCTTTAATTAATGTTTATTCTAACCTCTTATATTTTCTAATTTATTCAGTTTTAGGAATTGTGTCATATATTTTAATTAGGTTATTTTGAAATAGTTGGTTGCTTGGTAGGCAAAAAGAGTAATAAAACAAAAATGAGAATAATTATTTTTATATAAAAGTAATACATTAGCTAAATTGGATTTCTTTTGTTGGAAAAGTTGCACACAATTGGATAAGAGCAAGCTGTAACTTGTAGTATTTTATATGCTACCAAGCCTCAAACTAACAACCCAATGGGATGGCTATAGTCGGGTGCATACTATATGTACATAGAAAATTTTTTGTATTGGAAAAATAATATTAAGTATGAAAGTTACATTTAAATATTGCTCGCACAAAAAAAAATCCCTCTTTACATTCAATAGTTTATAAGCTTTTTGCACACACAAAGTTTTGATATAAAGATTCCATTTCAAACTCATATATTTATATTAATACTTATAATTTCATGTGTACATGAGACTTTCATATTACAATAGGTTTAGTTTTATCATTATTATTAATAGGATGTCAAGATCGCGTGTAAACTCGTAAGATCGTACGAGTTTACGTGTTTACTAGCTAAAATCGTGTAGGATCGTGGTAGGATCGCATATGTGGTAGGATCGTAAGTAAGATCGTATGATCGCACGTAAGATCGTAGGATCGTCACGCGATCTGAGTCAAACTTTTTTTTTTTTTTTTTTTTTTTTTTTTTTACTTTTTCTATCTTTTAAGTCTATCTCACTTGCTTAGGCCAAAAAATAAACGTGTGTTTTACTAATGTCTAACAAGTAAACCATTATTGTTTCATTTTCTAAATAAATTATAGTTTATACGTAGTTTTCTATTTTTCTAAATAGATTATAGTCTAAAAGTGTTCAAGAATTCAATTTACTTTAGTTCATCGTGATTAAACTAATCAAAAGTTATGTTTTGGAATGCCTCTAATGAAATGTATCTTTCCTTGAAATCATGTAAATGGCTCGTAAGTTTTGAGACTTTTAGGACTCATGTTATGTAATATTATTACGCTAAATTGTTGATTTAACGATTGAAACTTAATTTTTTTGTTTTATTATTACTTTGGTGTTTGAAATTTGAACTTTGTCATTTTCAAGAGGATATTATATGAAATTATTTTTGACGTTGAGTAGAAATGTAAAACAGTTTGACTCGTTTATCATTTGTTTACAAACTATGACAAATCGGTAAGATCGTAGGATCGCGATCCGATCCTACGATCTCGATCTTGCAAAGACAAAAACAATCCTACGCGGGATCGCGATCTTGACAGCCTAATAAAAAAATAGAGTTAAATTTTTAAAGGCTAGAAGTATATGCTAAAATGGGGGTATTGTTATTGTTAAATTTTTAAAGGCTAGAAGTATATGCTAAAATTTTAAACTAATAAAAAAATAGAGTTTATCCTATAGCTTAAAAGTTTTGAACTTGATAGTAATTTCATAAGCGATCATGATATATAACGTTATTTTATATATAAGCCAAAACAAATAAGCTCTCGCGTATTTGCTTAATTAGCCACCCAAGTTCCATTCGTTCTATGCCATAAGAGCTCTAGGTGTCAAAACGAGGCTTAACTTCGTCGTCGCGCCACCTCAGCGCCACATCAGCATCCCATTTTTCCACAACTAACCACAACAAACCCCCTCCTCACTCATAACAAACCTCAACCTCTTCATTTGGGGCCCACAATTACACACACTACACACACACACTACACACACAAACACACAAACCTTCTGCTTTTGTGTCAGAAGTTAAGCTCGTCGTCCCCACGATTTTCACTTCCACGGCGAGCCACAACGAGCGACCCCGGTGTGGCGGCGAGCGACGGCGGACCTCCACGTCACCCACGGCGAGCCACAACCAACTCCACACCGGATGCTCTAATTTTTCGAGTTCTGAAAATTGGTATTTGTGTAATTTATTGTTTCTTTATATAACCAATAGGATTCAATTTTGATCAAATTATAACTTAGTTTTGACTTCTATAGACTAATGAGATTGAGAAATGATTTGTATACTCAATTTTTTGATTGACACACTCTAACTTATGTATTACAGTTGTACTGTTTATACATTCTGTTTTAACTGATTATATATTGGAGTGTGCAAATCAAAACTTCATATATGCAAACCATCTCCCGTGAGATTACCCTTTTATGAAACGTGGAACAATTAAATTTTCATAATTTTTTCTTCTAAAATGATATAACAACTGTGTTTTTTATCTTTTATATAATAAAAGAATTACATTATTTTAAAGTGATTTTTTAAAATCATTCTTATTGAAAAAAAATTGAACTAATAAAAGAGCTCAATTTTAACACATAAGCGAAATCAATCAATATGATTAGCCAATAAAAAGTCAAAATTGAATTGATTTTGGTCAAACTTTATAAAATTTGGTGGAGAATTTAGTTGAGAAAAAAAACATATAAAAATATATGTGTCAAATTTATAAAAGTAAAAACTTAAAAAAAAAAAAAAAGGTAATTAATAATATTTTAGCTGTTGAATTTTAAATATATTATATAAAGTTAAGTGTAAAATTATAAGTCTTCATGTTTTTAATAACTTTAGATAATAAACAAATAGCCGCTTACATTTTATATCCCATACACTTTATAATATGAACTTTTTTTACAATTACATGAGTATTAGTATTAGTTTGAGACTTTCTCCATTAAAATTACAACATTTTGTAAATATAGTTTTAATATACGTTAAATATTTTTAAAATAAACATTAGTTTTAAACTTTCATCTATTAAAATTAGAGTAAAATACACCGTTCGTCCCTAATCTTGTACACAAGCATCACGATTGGACAAAAGTTGATTTTTTCATCGCCGGGAGTCCAAAACAAGGAGTTTATATGCTAAACTCGTCCCTTGACCATTAAGGCCGAGGTCAATGTTCCGTTATAGTCCATAAAATCCCGTTATCCTTTTACTGTTGAGGGTAGAATCGTCTTATTACCTTGATGTACTATAGTAGATGTCTAATCCAACTTCCCGCCATAATGTATAATATAACTAAGCTGTGTACTCATTGCTCATCCTCAAACTTGTTTCGGAAACCTACCCAAAAAACCCTAATGCAATGTCAATCATCAAATCAAATAATCTAAGTAAGAAAATAATAAATACCAACCTTGGATTTACTCTATGGCGAATTAGAGAACCTCCTTTCTTTTATGACCATGAGAAGGAGGAAAACTCTGCAATTAGGAGACATGGTTAGTATTTTTGCATTTTTTTTATAATCGCATACACCTATATATCAGTACGATTGTTTAAGTTATTTCCCTTTTAGGTAACTTGATCGTAACAGTGTTGTTTTACAATTTTTATACAGCGGACGAACCAGGTTCCTTTAGCATGAGGTTCCATTATCAAGGTACATTCAAATACTCTCCAGGTAGAATATATCAAGGAGGCAAGAAATGCCTGGTTGATTATGTGGAAATAAATGAGGTATCCGTTGATGAAATAGATGCTCTCATGACCCAAATCGGTTATGAGAATGGACAAACCAATTATTTCTACTTTCTTAAGCATGGTCCTTCATTGGATGATGGTTTGTTATTGCGAGAAGCTGCACATCTTAACTTGTTGAAAGACCTTGTCAAAGACCATAAGTTGATAGATATGTATGTGGAAATAGGTAAGACAAGATTAAAGCTGTCTGAAATGTCCCCACAATCTATTAAGACTGTTTTTTGGGAGATGGATGAAAATAGCAGAAAAGTTGCTAGTGCTGCTATTCAATCTTGTTGTAGACGATTGGTGTTAGATGATCTTGACAATGAGCCTGCACTAGATCCTTTTATGCAACTTACACAAGTACCTATGGATCTCAATTATATTGGTGAATCTAGCAATTTTCCAAATATTGAGCCTGTATTTTCCACCCTAGACACATCATTTGCTAGCCAACTTGTTCATAACAGTGAGTGTGCTTTAGTACTTATTGATGAGGACAATGCTATTAAGGAGCCTGGTAATTTTGTGGTTAATCTGTTCCGAGTGACTCAGGGGAAGCACCTAGAGAAAGTAGGAAGAGCACTAGTTGATGTCAATAACAGGTTTGAGGAGCCTGATGTTGATGTAAATCTATTTCAATTGACTCAGGATAAGCATTCAGGGGAAGCAGGAAGCGCATCTATTTATGCCAATAACATGGAAGAGGATCCTGTTGTTGATGTTACTCTGTTACAAGTGAATGAGACTAGTGACTTAGGCTATGCAGTTGATAATTCAATTCAACCAAATGAAGAGAATACTTGTCAGGAGAATGATGCACCACTTGCTTTGGTCTAAGTAGGTCAGAGTAATGACTTAGGTAAAGCAGGAACAACCAGTAATATAAGTGATGACATGCATTTGGAAAATGATTTACCTGTGATGGTTGATGATGTATTTTACAGTGAGTATGTTTCTTACCGACAGGCAGACTTTGCAAATGGAGTCTATACCACATTCTTATATTGTGGTCAGTACTTTCCTACTGCAATGGATGTCAAAAATAAGGTAAGAGAGCATTCAATAGAAACTAGGAGGGAGTTGTTTTTTGTGAAGAATGACAAAACAAGAATAAGGGTCAGATGTAAGGGTTGTGTTCCACTTTCAGGCCCAAGAGAAGGTCCTGGACTAGATATAGGCCCATCTAGAAGTCCATTAAGCAGAAGGGGTATAAATTCATTGCTTTCTGGCAAAAAGGACCCTTCAGAAATACTCTGCCCATGGCTATTGTTTGTCGGCAGGAATGGTGAGACAGGTGCATGGTCAGTCAGAACATTTAATGAGCAACACACTTGTTTGCAATCAAGGGCAGTAAGAGCTTTTGACCTTAACTATATCTCAAAGCAAATTACAGCACAAATTGAAACCAATCCACTGGTTCATGTCAAGTATATGCATAATCAACTTACCAACCAATACGAGCTTCAAGTGTCCTTGCAGAAGGCTTTAAGGGCCAAAAACTTAGCACTAATTACTATCAGGGGTCAATTCAAGCTACAATTTACCATGTTGAGAGATTATGTTCAAGAGTTGCAGAAGAGAAACCCTAATACAACAGTACTGATGAATGTGGAACGACCTGCAGATGAGGCTCTTCCAACGAGAGAATTCAAGAGAGTGTATGTTTGTTTAGGTGCACTGAAGGAAAGATTTAAAGCGAGTGGGAGATCGTTGTTGGGGCTGGATGCTTTTCCAATTCATGGTCCTTTGAATGGTCAACTGCTGACAGCTGTGGGAATTGATATCAACAATGGTATATACCCTTTAGCTTATGCTTTTGCTGAATCAGAAAACATATGATCATGGACTTGGTTTCTTCATTGTTTATCCGATGATATAGCACTTGAGCCAATCTCAAGCATCACTTTTATTACTGACATGGAAAAGGTACTCCCTTAATCTGTTCATGAATTTAAGTCTCTCTATTTTGAAACAAACAGTAAACATATTTGATTTTGTGTAGAATATAAGTGGAGCTTTAAGAGATGTTTTTCCAGATGCAGAACACATATTTTGTATTAGAAGCATTCATGAGAAATAAAACTTCAATGGAAAGGTAGGGCCTACAAAGAGCATCTGTGGAAATGTGCAACAGCCTCAACTGTTGTACAGTTTCAGAAAGCTATGGCTGATTTCAAGAAATTTAATCAACCAGCCCATGACTGGTTAAGTAAGATACCACATATCCATTGGTCAAGGTCACATTTTTCATGTAAGTCATCTATCTATTTCAGTTAATTTGTATTTGTTAATGCAATATAAACGGTTATAATTAATACATGTTTATTTGTAATCTTTAGGGAGAGCTCATTCTGATATGTTAGTTAATAACATGTGTCAAGTCTTTCATGACAAAATAATTGAGGATTTAAACAAACCAATTATTACAGCCTTATAATACATAAGGTAATACTGTATGAAGAGGATAATGCATGTTCTTATGGTGATTGAGAAGTGTGATGGGCCACTAACACCAACTGCACAACACATGCTAGAGGGTATTAAGAAAGAGGCTGTTAAGTATAATGTTTTATGGAATGGGGGAACTAAGTTTCAGGTTAGTGGACCATGGGGTGACCAATGTGTAGTTAATGTTGTAGAAAAGTCTTGTACTTGCAGAAGATGGGAGATAACAGGTTTACCATGTAAACATGTTGTTGCTACCAATTGAAATATGGCTTTAAATGGGCAACAAGTAGGAGCTGTAGAAACATTGGCTCATCCTTGTTACTATCTTCTCACTTGGGAGGCAACCTACAAACACAATGTCCAACCTATAACTAGCAACGAACATTGGGAAAAATCAACTGTGCCAACAACAATTTTTCCACCGAAATCCGAAACAACTTCGCCTAGCTCAAGAGGTAGAAAAAGAGTTAGGATAGCTTCTGAAAGTGAAGAGATTGTGAAGAATGGTAAGCTGTCAAGGGCTTGGAAGAGTATTAAGTGTAGTATTTGTGGCATTTCTGGACACAACCGGAAAACATGTCTAGGGAATGGTGGACCTGAAAGTAGTCGAACTGGCCATAAGGGAAATGTCAAACAAGTGCCTACAAAAGCTGCAGCAAAAAAGACACATCCTAAAAGTACAGGTGTTGTTGAAAGTCAAGTTAGTGCAGTTCAAGGAAGTGGTGTTCAATCTGAAAATCAAGATCAAGCAACTCAAGATCCCATCATACATGATGCATCTCTGTCTCAATTCCAGCAACATCAAGATGAAGCAACAGAAGATCCCAGGATACAAGATGAATCCCTCACTCAATCCCACCAACATCAAGATGAAGCAATTGTCGATCCCAACATGCATGAGCAATCCTAGTGTCAATCCCAGCAACATGATCAATCACAGTCTGATTCTCAGCTGCAGTAAAGTGATGTGCAAGCAGTTTCTGCTTCAACCCATCCTGCTACACGAAGAATGACTAGGCAGCAGGCTGCACTGGAAAGAATGATGGCCTCACCATAGGTCAGTTATGCTATGCTAATTAGCTAGACAATGTTTCATCTAGTTTATTTCCTATGGACAAGTTATGTACTCTAAAAACATATATGTGTGTGTGTCTAACTGTAATTCTCATGCTTCGAAAATTATGCAATTTTATGCATTTGGAATTATATCCATTTGCATTAACTGTGGAACCATGTCATTATTGTGTATTTTTATAGATTGACTAAGCTTGATGTGTGAATAATTTGCATCAAAAGTAACCAACGCTAAACAGAACCTCATAAGAATATTGACAATTAAAAGTCAAACCTAAACAAATTGCTAACCATCTGCATACCCATAAGGAATTGAAAGTCAAAACAAACCAAACTGAATACTTCATAACAATGTTGACAATTAAAAGTCAACTTTAATCTTAACCATGTGAATAAAGCCATAAACATACGGTAAACCGATCATAATAACAAGATTCATAACCTACTGGGACACAACGTTACTACAATTCAAGATAATGAACATTAACCATCTCGCCTCATTACATAAAAGCTAAAAAGTTATCCCAATGCATAAACAATCAAGAACAATATCCAACTGAGCACCAGGTAAATCTTCCACTTCCACACATCACCTTGAGCAGCTTCTAATCTTGCCTCAAGCTCATTTCTCCCCCTCAAAAGGCCTGGTATGATCATTCTTGAACGAGCACAGATTTCAGGATCATATCATTGTATCCACCGACAAGAAGACCCCTATTCATGATTATGGCAAGTGATTAAACAACAACAATTATTACAATGTAGTTTGCTACTTGCGAAAAAATGATACGATAAATATTAAAAGACACTTACTTCAACAAGACAACCAAAGAATCGAAGCCCTGGGTTGGCAGAGGTCCACGAAGTGCGAATTATAACTTGCTTACCACACCAGCAACGTACCATGTTGAAACGATTATTGTTTTGTAGAAGACTGTTTTTGTAGGATAGTTTAGGGATGGATGATAACTGACGACCAAGTCGTGTTACACAGACATATAGCAGTTACAAACACTGTACAACGGTTTGTATATAGTACGCTACAGTGAAAGACGGTTTTGCCCTCAACAACATAACATTGACCTCGGCGTTAATGGTCAAGGGACGAGTTTAGCATATAAACTCCTTGTTTTGGACTTCCAGCGATGAAAAAGGCAACTTTTGTCCAATCGTGATGCGTGTGTATAAGATTAGGGACAAACGGTGTATTTTACTCTTAAAATTATTAGTTTTACTATATATATACTTTAAATAAGGACTCCTGTTATCATATTTAAATTTTTAATCTATGCGTACACGGGTTTGAATATTAAATACGGATGAGTTATTATTAACGATAGTATAAATATCAAATGGTAAGCACAAGTTACCGTGATTTGAAAATAAGTATACGTGATTGTACTTATAAGGCGACTCATGCAATTATTATTTAAAGTTTATATACATATATCCAGAAAAACATTTTTAAAAAACTTTACAGAGTATATTTTTACTTCATCAACGCTCATTATGTGCTACTAAACTCACACATTTTGTACAACATAATATCAATAATTAAAGTTAAACAACAACATCAACCTCAACCTCAATATCTATGTCAACTAAACAAAGTTAAATCTTTCATCTAATAAATTTTTTTACAAAATGTTAATAGATATTAAATTATTAATACGTAATGAAAAATCATGCATATTTATTAGTTGTACTTATATCACAATTTTCACGGGTAAATCTTTATATGTCCATATAATAAACTAAAATTTTAAAATAAATTTGATTTACGTGTAAATCCCGTGCGTACACGAGACTTATAAGTAGTTATTATGTAAAAGATTTTTAGTGAAAGGTAAATATTAGTTTAAATGTTATTTGATAAATATACAATCTTTTTGGAGAAAACAGAAAGATATGATAGGCACATGAATTAGGGGTAAAATGTATGGTAAAAAGCCATTGATTCCGGTCTCTTTTATCCATCTCCATTTGTCACTTGATGATATACTCATCAAACAAAGCATGTCTTTTGCACTCAACTACCCAATCATGGTCACTTTTTTATTCGTGCATAATTATTACATTCCTTCTAAAACCCTTTATGAGTGCTTATTAGGGTCAAAAATTACGGTGTCAATCTTAATATCTAAATAGAGAATATATATTGAGGGATTCTCTTGGCTTATTGTTTATTGTTTGATCTATATCATTTAAGGAGACATGATCAATTACCAAAGATTGTATGAGATAATACATTACATTTAACAATTTGTCGATATGGGTATACTGAAAATAAGTGTATAAAATCTCATCTTACAATACAGATTAGTGGCGATTAACAAACTCATAATTTGCTTCAAGCCAACTTAACAAAGAGATTAGTTTTGTTTAGGCTCGACTAAGGTGAATCATCATATTCAATTCAAGGAGTAGCTCGAATACCAAATCCGAACACAACAATCAACATGGTAATATTGTCGGATTTGCTTATGAATCACAACACAACCCAGTCTAAGTTGATTTCAAAACATGTCAACATAGACAAGCCATCTAGAAGACATACAAGACACTAATTGAGTGACAATTATTAGTTACTGACTTACAAGTCCTTTTCAGGATGCAGATGGTCACTCAAATCATCCATGGAGAGCTTATCATTGTGCATGTGCACTTGAAATATCATATACTTGAACCCAACGAGACTTGAACCCACGACCTCTGGGTTGATTGGCCACTCACATACCGTTGGGCTAAAAGGTTATCATATACTATTAATGTAAATTTTCATATGATTATAAGTAATACTACTATTAGATACAACTTAGCTTTTTTCCTTAATGAGTTTATAATAGATATTTTAAACAGAAAATGAACATTTACCAAAATATACAAAGATCCTTTTCCTCATCAAAATAAGAGAGAACCTAATCAAACAAGCCCTTTCTACATAGTGATTTCTCAATAATAGTGCTTCATCACTATCTTATATAGCTTAAAACAATAATTATTAAGAATTGATAACCCACATTCAACAATAAAAATTATCAATAATTAATAATTATCATATCATAGTAGTGATAAAAATTAAAGCCAGTAAGATTGTTCAACCATGGCCTGCTCCTTAATAAAACTCTGCTGCTTTAAAATAAAAGCCTCAACAGTAAGCCGAAACTCTTCATTACTCAGGCTATCAACTGTCGAATCACCATCACTTTTCCGCCTATCAGTATCCAAATCTCGACCACTTTTCCGCCTATCAGTAACTGACCTCCTCAATTCACGACAAGGACTCATCGACAACTCACGCTTCAATCTAGCCGATTGTGTCCTTTTAAACCTCTCCATTTGCCTATTAGCCTGCTTTATTGCCTTTTCAGCCACCACTTCAGATTCTGTCTTCACAATCACATCCTCATTTTCAACAATTTTACACTCACTTTCCTTAACAACTGTTTGCTTCTTCTCAGACAAATTGTCCACAACCGGCAACTGCGCGGGTACAACTTCTGAAACAGTTTCACTAGTTTCATATTTTTTGTAATTATCTTCAAAACCTTGTGAAAATTCTGTTACGTTCTGAATAACAACGAAATCTGTTGCAGAATCTATTGCTTCTGCAACAGATTCTGTTGCATTCTCTGTTTGACCAGAGAGAACGTAACATAATAGAACAATAAAATTCCCTAGTAGAAACACAACATGTTGGTTTAATATATAACACGAACATGCGTATATATATCCACCAACAACCTTAAAACCATTAGGAACATAACTTGTAGACCACGAGATTAATGCAACAACGACCAAAAACTCCATAAGCCTAAACACTTTTGTAATATTGTTAAGGCGTTTGTATCTAGCAAGTGCATTCGCCTTTTCGACTTGTATATTGTCGATAAATCTATATGAATCCATAGTTTCTTAACTTCCAAAAAAATATTTGTACTATGAGAAGGGATCAAAGAAAAAACCGTTTAGAGATGAAAAGAAAAACAGGCAGAAAGAGTTTTTGAGTGTGTGAGATTTATAAAATCAGTTGTTGGAGAATGGGGTAGGGGACGATGAGAATTTATAAGGTGTATAGAATCTTTTAAATAATCATTTCTAATAGCCACAATATAATTTCCATTTATTTTGTTTTATTTTTATGAAGAATAAAATATCTATCTTTTCCTTTTAATGCATTTTTGTAAGTGTGTTGTGTTTGAATTCGTTTTCATGGACTTTATGATTATATAATATGGAATCTTTCTCAAAAATAAAAAATTATGTTACTTAAATTCAAGACTTGTTTAATGGGTAAGTTGAGTGGTATTCCGATAATAAAAAGGGGTGTGTAATCCTTAAAGATGTGATGTGCTATAAAAATAAAAAATACGATGCAACATAATATATGTTACAGTGGTGATTTATACGATCGTAATTTATTCCAAAAGTAACAGTTACAATATATCTAAACATCTTACAAGCATAGCAAAAGTGATGAAAAAAGAGTAGATAGTGATTTGTAAATCACGCAATTAGACGGTAAAATAAACACATGATTACACGTTATTGAAAATATGAAGTTCGTGCAAATAAAACATACGTGTAAACAGACACATAGTCAAATAGCTAAAAATATGAACATGCGTAAATTTGGTTTTTATGAAGAAAAAAAATTGTTGTGGGGATCAAAAGCGATGTTGAATCACTTGTCGACGTTTTTATGTAATCTTTAAAAACCAATAAGATACATCAAGTTTCGGCCAATACTTTGACATGTGCATAGGTGATTTAGACACCTTATAATAATATACGTTTGATTGATAAAAAACAGTGTGTAAGTAAAAGAGTTAGGCAATTTTGGTTTTCTATTATCACATACGGAGTAATTATTTATCACTTCTTTCTAAATAATGAATGTTGCGTTATTCGTAAAGTTGTTGTCTTCGTCACCAATAATTGTCATGAATATAATTTTTTGGCTTTTAGCCCGCGACACATGCTAGCAAAAATATAAACTCTTATAATTGTATTTCTTTTTAAAAACAACATTTAGAATACATGAAAAAGGAAAATACCCGATTAGAGATGGCAACAGGGTCTAGATGTCAGGGATTGCATTTCACATCCCCGTCGTAGATCCTAAGTCAACATCTTCACCCGGCCCCATCCTCGCCGAGGAACAAATTTGGTTCCTCATCCCAATCCTCATCGGGTACCCCATGTGTTGTCACGGATTTTTAAGCAAATATGTCATCTATTACATGTCTACGTACAACTATGGTACAAATGCACCTTATAAAACAATAATTCTTATATGCAATTAAGAAGAAATATACTAAGTAGTAAGTTTTTATAATAACAAATAGAGTGTTTTTACTACGCATATTTTCATCAATCTGTTGAATTATTGAAAAAGATAGGCTTGTTGTATTCATACAAATATTTTTTTAATGTACCCACTAACTGTTATTTGTGTTTAGTATTTGTAGAAAAAAATAGTTATTACGTGATTACAGTAACATATATCATGCAGAAGTATATATATAATTGTTTACGTATAGTATGTAAATTAGTTTAAGAGATGGAATGAGAATGGTTTTGTTATATGGTTTCCCGTGTAGAACAGTAAGGACCCGATAAGAATGATTAAGATCAAGAAGCTCGGGTAACACTTAAACAAAGACCATACGAGACTGCTGTGAAGCAGTACCTGCCTAAGTGTGTAAAACTTGTGAAGTTGTGTGTGTGGCCTTCTATTTATAGAGGGGCGAGTAGGGTTTAGAGATAAACCCTTGAGGGATCCGATCAACGACTGCGAGGGAGCCAGGTGTTAATCATCTTGCGAGCAGACAAGGAGGACAGATTTCCCTTCCTTCTTGGCTCGTACAGGAGAGTGTTATGCTTCATATAATATTAGTAATGTGTCTCCCACTGTTCTGAGTCAGATTCAAACATCTTAACCGTTAGTGACAGTTGAGGACAGTTGTCTCCTTCTCATGTATTTTGCGGCCTGAGAGGTGCTAACAGGTCTAGCTCGACTTGGGTTTATGTGGTTCTTGTCATGGGTTGACTCGTGAACCTTAAGTAGATGGCCTTGATTCGAGCGTGTGTTAGTGGGCTTGGACCACTATTATTGATATGTTATCAAGTCTCCTGCCCCCCCCCCCTAGTTTAATATTATGTCATGTACAAGTGAGATGATAATGAACTTTGAAATAACTTAGTCCCCCAAGTCCTGTGCCAGGCAACTGAGGTCCGCGTATCAGAATTTGCTTTTCTAAGCTAACTCATGACTTTCCTTGTGATGATGACCCAAGCTGTAAATTGGGTTCCCCAAGTGATGTATGGTCTTCTCATGGTAAGGTTGCATTAAATATTTTGCTTGGGAAATACAAAAGGAATCTTTTTGAAATAATTTCAAATTTCGTCCTTTCGATTTTTCGATGGGGCTCAGACCTGTCAATTCAACTGTGCTTGACGTTATCATGACACTGGTCGCATGCGTGACTTACCAGCTCATGCACAACATGCACGTGACTTAGGTGTGTTGGCCCAATAGGTTGTTAACACATGTCTTCCACTTACATTATTTTTACCCTCTTATAAATAAGGTGTGAGGGGGGTAAGAAGTTATGTTTTTAACTTCTTACTTTTATCCATCCCAATAAAATGCTCCATTTTATTTGCTCCAAGCTGCCAACGATTTTTGACTTCTTAAAGGCTGTTTTACCAAGATTTTGAAAGAAAGATGGCGAAACAAGGTTAGTTCGCTTTTGTTCTTTCATTTTTAGAGAAAAGTTTTGTTTTGTCATATTGGTCTTCCTTCTCTTGGGTTTTCTAATGTCTCGTTCCGAGAATAGTTATGCCACTGATAACCCTTCTTGGGTGAAACATGCTAAGTTTGACAACTTTTTACGTAATCATGGGTGGGTTTAGCCTTATTTTCCTCGAGTTCTCGAACATCATGAGAAGGCTGATAAGCCATCGTCGCCCGATGTCATGACGTTTTACTTAGAGTATGCTCGGGATTGTAATGTTAGGCTTCCGTTACACCCCTTTTATTTTTAAATACTTCGTCACTATTTTCCCAAATGCATCCGCTAGGTTATCAAAGACTTAAAGCTTTTATCCTTGCATGCGTTGGGTTGAACTCGCTTTCCAGTTTTCTCATTTTTCGTCATATTTTTCGTTTTCAAAAGTGTGGTTCATTGTGGCAAAAGAGAGGAGGTATGGTCATGAGGGTGGTTTCACCGTGTCTGGGACTGCTAGGGGATTATCGGGTTGACATAAGAATTAGTTTTGGATAACCGTTTATGATGCCCGTTTGCTCCACTACCTTAGGTGTAGTAATAGTGTAAACCCTGATTTAGAGGACCTGCATGGGATTCCTCCGGGTGATTGAGAGTTTTTTACTCGTTTAAGTGGCTTGAATGTTTATAGGAGGCCAATGTTGGAGGGTGTTTTGGTGTCCCAACCTGAGCCAATGGTGGGCGTCTGGGGAAGTCCTATGATTGTCAGGGATGGCCATAGTGAGTTTTGTTTTCACACCATGTTCTTATGTCTTTGTGTTAGCTTTTGCAGTCTGGTCTAACAATAAGCTTCTTTCCCCTTTTTTGCAGTGATGCATATTATCTCATTGCTTGTCGAATATGATGATAAGGGCATTGATGTTAGATCCGAGCGATTAATGTATGTTTAGGGTTGAACGTTATTTGTGTAAGTTTTTAGTCGTATGTAAGTGTAGAATTAAATTGGTTGGTAGTGACATAGCGTCATGTGTAAAATTGATATAATCTTGCTTTTTGCTAACTTTTATATGTCATATGTGTAAGTCTGTTAGTTGATACTTATGTGTATGGGTTTTGTATAATGGGCTCAAGCCCAAATCTAGATTATTCTTATCTACTATATTATGGTTTTTTTTGTATGCTATAAAGCATCATGTGGGTACATATTTGTGTCAGGCAAAGACATTGGATTCTTTTTATATGATATAAAGCATCATGTGAGGAAGACTTGTGTTACTTTATGTGATTTATTTCTTCCGCTGCCTACCATTCAACGAAGGTATCTCTTGCCGTCTTCGGTTTCTCTTGCCGTCTTCTGCTAACAGCCAACAAACCATGTGGTTTCAATGCTTGGCCCATCAATAACCTACAACCCAACAGGCCACTGGTGTGGGTTTTAATTAAGGTACAAGAACGGTATTTAATCACCATGGACAGCCGGGGTCTAATGTGTTCACGGGCCAAGAGACGATTTTACCAAATGCCTTTAGTGCCACGACTCTACATGATCCTACTACTGGTTCTTGGAATATGGATACATGTGCGAGTTATCATCTTAATGATTCGGGTACTAGTCTTAGTGATGTTTTAAAGAAGTTTCTATATCCATATGTCTCGGTTGGAGACGGTTATACTATACTCGTCACCAATTCTAGACATAGTATTTTGCCAACACCTCATCGACCCCTTCATCTTAATAATGTCATTATTACTCATAATATTTTTAAGAATCTTATATATGTTCTTCAGTTTGTTCGTGATAATAGTTGTACTGTTGAATTTAATGCGTTTGGTTTTTCTATTAAGGATTTCCTGACTCGCCGGGTCTACTCCGCTGTGATAGTACTGGAGATCTTTACTCGGTTACGCAGCTTTCCACCATTCCTCATGCTTTTATCACTAGTCAGTAAAAGTGGCACCAACGTCTTGGACATCCAAGAAGTGAAGTGTTACATCGTGTTCTTTCCAGTAATTCAATTTCGTATAATAAAGAGAAACCTCTCATTCTTTGTCATGCTTGTCAGCTTGGCAATACGTAAGGCTTCCCTTTTTTAGTTCTAGTACTTTAGTTTTAGTCTCGTTTTGACATTGTTCACTCGGATTTGTGGACATCCTTTATTCCGAGTCTTTCAGGTTTTGAATAATATGTTTTATTTTTGGATCATTATTCGCATTTCGTTTGGGTTTATCTATTAGTTAATAAATCAGATGTATTCTCTAAGTTTGTGTTGTTTCATCACTTAGTTCAAAATCAATTTAAGTGTGAAAAGTCATTTCAGTGTGATCATGGTGGTGAATTTGACAATCATGCTTTTCATAAGTTGTTTACATCTAATGGTATCCGGTTCCGTTTTTCTTGCCCAAAAACCTCAAAACAAAATGGTAAGTCTGAAAGGATAATCCAAACCATAAACAATCTTATACGCACCTTACTTTTTCAAGCTCACTTACCTCCTAACTTTTGGGTTGAAGCACTTAATATGGCCGTCTAATTGTTAAATATTTTACCATCAAGTGCGATTAACAATGAAATACCTTACACTCGCATCTTTGGTACCACACCCGAATATAGCCTTTTACGCACTTTTGAATGTCTGTGTTACCCTCACCTTGATACCACTCATAAACTTCAACCCCGTGCTACACCCTCCATATTGTTGGGCTACACATCCAATCACCGTGCATACTGTTTCCTTGACCTCAATACCAACAAAATTATTATTTTCAGCCATGTTACCTTTGATGAGTCGATCTTTCCGTTTGGTTCTATGACAGCTGCCTCACCTCCCTCATATACCTTTTTAGATGCGCCAACTAATGCCATTTCCCATATTATTCGCTCGACACCTATTACACCTACTACACCTCCTACACCAAATGCTATCGGTGTTGATCCTGTTTCACCATGTTCGACACCTGTTACGCCTACTACACCTCTTCTACCAATTGATACACCTCCTCCCAATACTGATGCTATTCCCACACCGCATCCCACTTTACAACAACAGTCCATACCGCTAACCCAAAGCTGGTTTCTGTTCATCCCATGGTCACTAGTTTTCGTGTCGGGACAAATCGTCTTCCTGATCGTCTTACTCTTCATGTGTCATCCATTTCACATTTACCAAAATCGTATACCGATGCATTTAATGATCCAAATTGGCAAAATGCTATGAATGATGAATATAATGCACTTATTAAAAATAAAACTTGGACTCTCGTGTCCCGACCCACAAACGTAAATATTGTTCATTGTATGTGGTTATTTCGCCATAAGTATTTATCATATGGCACCTTTAGTCACTATAAGGCTCTTTTTGTAGCGAATGGCAGTACACAGTTAGAGGGTATTGATGTGGATGAGACTTTTAGTCCGGTTGTCAAAGCGGGTACTATTAAGATGGTTATTAGTTTGGATACTTCTCAATATTGGCATGTTCATTAGCTTGATGTCAAGAATGCCTTATTACATGGTGATCTATTTGAGACAGTTTACATGCATCAGCCTCCTGGGTTTTGGGATTCTGCGCACCCTGATTATGTTTGTTTATTACAGAGGTCTGTTTATGGTCTTAAGCAAGCCTCTTGGACTTGGTTTCAGCCATTTGCAGCTTATATTACTCATGTTTGGTTTACTCATAGTCGTTGTGACTCATCATTGTTTATTTACATAAAGGGGACTAACACTACTTATTTATTACTGTATGTTGATAATATTGTTCTCACTGCTTCTTTTGAGTTTTTGTTACAGCAGATCATTGCTTCTTTGCATAAAGAATTTTCTATGACAGATTTGGTTCCTTTAATTATTTTCTGGGTATTTCTGTTACATGGGATTCTTTGGTGATGTTCTTATCTCAGCGTAAGTATGCTGCTGAGATTCTGGAGCTGGCTCATATGGTTAACTGTAATCCCAGTCGGACTCCTATGAATACTGAGTATAAACTGGGTGATGATGGTGATCCGGTCTCTTATCTGACATTATATCGGAGTCTTGCGGGTGCTTTTCAGTATCTTACCTTTACTCGTTCGGATATTTCTTATGCAGTGCAATAAGTTTGTCTACAAATCCACGATCCCCGGGAGCCTCATTTCTCGGCTCTTAAGCGGATTTTGAGATATGGTCGTGGTACTTTAGATCATGGGTTGCAGTTTTTCTTATCATCTGCTACATATTTGGTTGCTTATTCGGATGCAAATTGGGCGGGTTGCCCTACTACTCGGAGATCGACTTCTGGCTATTGTGTATTTCTTGGCAACAACTTACTCTCCTGATCTTCTAAGAGTCAACCCACGCTTTCTCATTCAAGTGTTGAGGCAGAGTATCGTAGTGTTGCCAATGTTGTTGCTGAGACTTATTGTTGAGGAATCTGCTTCGTGAGTTGCATACTCCTTTGTCTTCCGCTACGCTTGTTTATTGTAATAATGTTAGTGTTGTTTATGTGTCCTCCAAACCGGTTCAACATCAACGTATGAAGCATATCGAGATTGATATTCATTTTGTACGGGATTTGGTTGCTACTGGTCAAATTCGAGTTCTCCATGTTCCTTCTCACTATCAGTTTGCGGATATTTTCACCAAGGGATTACCTCTGCTTTATTTGAAGAGTTTCGGTCCAGCTTGAGCATTCCGTCTCATCCCGCTCAAACTGCGGAGGAGTGTTAATCGATACTTATGTGTACGAGTTTTGTATAATGGGCTCAAGCCCACATCTAAATTATTCTTATGCCTACTATATTATGTATTGTTTACTGAATAATGACATACGAAAAATTACCCTAAATAATTCTATACGACTTATGATGCCTCTAAATAAATATTCAAGTGTAATATGATACTATACTTAAAATATGTGTGAATGGGTGGCTTTCTCTATAGTTTAACTCCAAGACAAACAACATCGTTTAAAATAACAATAGTTAATGTTCAAAGCTTTTTTTTATTTAATTTGTAATAATCAATGGTTTCTCATGTTTTGATCGACTAATTGCGGCTTTTTTTAAAGGCAAATATAGGGGGGAATACAACATAAGAGGGCATGCACTGTTAAGGCAAACTTAGATAAAATAAAGCTCTCTTGTTGCGAGAAGTTGACGTAAATACTTCATAATCATTTACACAAACAAGAGTGTCGGATGCATATATGACATTTCGAGCCCATTAGGAATATGTGACTTGACATTGTAAACCATCTAGTCCATAGAAGTATAAGTATTTTAATCATAAAAACATGATTAAACTAATAGACAAACAAACGCTTGAAGAGACAAGACGAATATCTCCAATAGAGCTTTAACAAATGTTTGGATGAACATGCAGCACGACTAGAAAAATAAACTTATAAATTACGAGCCTATTATTTGCTTGAATGTCTTGTCGGAGTGATGTTATGTATGTACAGTTGAACTCCATAATTAATTTTGAAAAGGAAAACAACAAAGTACATTTCTGGTGAAATAACTCAAAATAGAATATCAATGTACATTTGTTGTAGAAAAGAAAAGAAAAATAGTGACTTAAATACATAGAAATATTTCATCAAACAAGCATTTCTTGGTACAATTTTCTTATCACAAACTCTTGGTTGGCCTGATCAAATAGGACCGATTTGAAAAGAAAAATGGCTTCTGTTTAATCTTAATTTTCGCCAAAAAATCAGTACGACAGTTGAACATTGTTAAGAGCAAGTGCGTCGAAAATGATCGGTCGATATCCACAAATACCCAAAGTCATAGTTTTCTTTGCTAGCTTATTTGTCGTATTTTCATTGATCATAAATGACACATGAATCCGCAGGTTTTTTTAGAAGCAGTCTCTCTACTGTCGGGTTTATCCTAATGATAAGGGTATGATTTGTCTACATTTCACTCCTCTCTTACCCTACTCCGACGTAATTGGGTTTGTTGTTGTATAAATGAACAACATGAATAGCTTTAGATAGCAAATTTGCTAACCATTATTACACCTTTTAAATGATTGAAATAAAACAAAGATTAGACCTTCTTTTGGAGACAGAAGGTGTGTATTATTTAAAGGGCGTGCGGGTGGTACGACGACTGCCAACCTTTGGAATATAGCACTTGTCACTAATCCCACCACATCCTCTTCTTATGTTTTTTATAAGTTTGTTACTTAACTAATTTCATCAAATTTTATATCCAACTTTATGCTACCTATTAATCATTGCATTAGTATATACAAAGTAGACATGACACTTGATATGTGTGTCCAAAACATAATCTAGCATAGATTAACATCAAAGACTAAATACAAAAATGAGTATATAATAACACAATTATTCATACTAGTTACAAGAGGTACCATAATGCAAAAACAATTTCAAAGAGCTGGAAGATTAGCCTCATTTATTAATCTCTAGTATGCATGGCTCAAATGTTGTTATAAATTGTGTGTGTTGTTAGTTTCTTCTTGATTTCACAGGTTGTTTTCTTGTATAATCAACAGATAATTGAACAAGAATGATGGCAGAAACTTGTACTCGAAAAATATACCAAACTGAATATGAAACACAGATGAATACTAATGAATTGTATTGATTCGACTTTCTAAATGTTTACAGAACTTTGTCCCTATTTATACTAGATGAAACGGTACCAATAAACAAGAGAATACCGTTTCCCTAAAACTAAACGACACAACCTATTCTAAACGTTATAACCGTTTATACCCATTCTAAACTATACTAAACCGACCCATGTTGACCCAGCCCATATCTAATGTTTACAGGATTCTAAACTTTACATAATACATACTAAACTATTCTAATTTACACCAAGACCCCTATATTTAGTTTATACTCCAATATGTGTGTGTTATGGTTCAAATGTTGAATCTCGATGTATGTATAACAGCCATGCAAAATCGTATTATAGATAGCACCAAACTAACTTAAAATAAATTTTACATCTCTTAACTTGATAATGATCGATCTTGAAACATAATTTTTGTTGATTGATTTTGACAACATGCATTAATTTCTTGACATCCATGGCATTTGTTTGGTTCATATTGCTCTCATAGTTTCATAATTTTGCAAGTTTGTATATATCATATTATATCATAGGTACATTTGCTAGCTGCTAAATGTTGTACTTCAGTTCTGTGATAGATATGTTTCAAAAGTCTAACATAAAACCATAAACTAACTCATTTTTGCATGCTATACCATGATCACTCATTTTTTTCGTGCAATGAACATACTCAAACTTGTGTATGTACACGTATATGCGTACGAGTGTTGAAAATGATATATAAGGATTCATGCTTAATTGCCGCGCGAATTATGATAATGTACGCAGCTAGCACGTACACGTACATATGATTGGTTTCATTCAAGAAAGCCAAACTAGTGTTCTAATGACACTTTAAATGATTAATACTTCGTTAAGTCTAATAACATAAAGCATACTTTTCAATACAAATATTCATGCAAAGACAAACTCACCAAACTTGGTTCTGGATCATTATAAGGGTTGCAACTAGCACCTTGCAACACGTAACATCACCTCTCACTCTTGTGGGATGATAGTACATAATTTCCCATCAACATCCTCCAACAAATGACATGTAAGTATGTTACCTGCTCTTTATGCAGTAAAGGGTCAAAATCATGGGGTTTTACATAATGACTTGGAGTGAAAAGGATAATCGAGTGGATATTATTATAACTAAAAGATTGTAATATGATGATAACCTTTCAAGCAAGTCAACAAAAATTTTGCACTTTTTTACTTTAATCATATTTTCTTGATGTGGGTTCTTAGTAAAGTTGTTTACATATAACTCAATCCACAACTTTAAAACTTCATAAGATCCTACAAATATTATAATATCAATTCAATAGCTAAACAATATAACTGTAAAACTATAAAATTACAAATTAATTATAATTCCTTGGTTTGGTCTTTTCGTCGTGCTCCAAGAGGAAGGGTTGAGGAAGAGCAAGAGTGACTTCTTCAATCCCATATTGGTGACTTAATTTTGCTAAACATTTTTGATCGCTAGGTTTGGTCTTTAGAAGCTTCGGGATAATTTTTGGTTAAATTTGTTCGAAGTCTTATTGATGATTCCTTTTTGCCAAAGGAGAATGTCGCTTCTCGGTGGGTTAATGTCATGCCCATTAAGATTAACGTGTTTGCTTGGAGAATCCGTTTGGAAAAGTTGCCTACCAGTTGAATCTTTCCCTTAGAGGTTTGGATATTTCTTCGATTATATGTCCTCTTTGCAACAACTCAATGGAATCCGCTTCTCATCTCTTCTTTGTGTGCCCTATGGCTCGTCAATTGTGGAGAAAGGTTATGCGTTTGTGGGAGTCTGACGTCATTTTTTTTTGGTAAAAACCGGTGAAAATATATTAAATTAATCAAAGCTTACAAGACAAAGCATTCGAAAAGGAGAAAGGACAATCCCAAACACCCTTTAAGAAGCTAAATTGACTCCCTATATTCCCAATACAACTTTAGACATACATTTTTGAAGTTCCAGTCATTAGACCATATACATCTACCTCATATGGGGCACTCAGTGTTCCATTTTGCTTCTCATAGTTTCTTGTAATGCACAAACATTCTTCGAGGCCATACCTTTGATTCTTCAGTAGTCGGTAGTTTCTTATTATTCACAAGCATTTCAACAGTTTCCTTCTCCTTCTGCCAATGTAAGATTATATCAGGAACTCTCATTATGTTCTCATTATTCAAAACCTCCTTTTCTTTGACAATATTCATAACCATTCTTGATGACATCCCATTCTTATCATTGCATACCTTTTCCTTATCTGAATCTTCAAAAACGTCTTCTTGCTCAGTAACCTTTGCTTTTGTACTCCCTACAACCTTCTTCCCTTTTTCCACCAGTAACTCCTTCCTTATGTTATAGTAGGGAATCATAATCATGTCCTATTTTTCCATGTCATCATCTGTAGGAGTTTGGTTCAGGCTAAGGAATACAACCACAATCTCTTTATTCCTAATATCACTTAGTTCACCTTGGTCATTCTCATCATACATGTCAAGCGCATAGTACTTATTAGAAGTCCTCTTTATAGCATTAAAAATATCATTGTCAACATTCCATGTTTTTTTCTTTGTAGCACTACCTCCCACCTCATCCTTTTTTCTTTCTTTCACATTTACATTCTGCCTTGTAGACTTATTGCCTTCATTCATTCCCTCATTACTTTCTTTGTTCTTATCAGTACTTGTGTTCTTTGGTTGATATTCAGATTTAGAGACAGGCATAGTATTGACGAGTTTGAGAGGTTGTGAATTTGGTTCATAATTTGGTTGTTTCACTTTTCCATGCATGCCTTCATTTTTCCTGTTTTTGACTTCTACAATGCCTTCATCATCAACTTTACCTTTCCCTGCAATATCATTCTTGCCTCCATTCTTGTCCTCAGTCTTATTAGTAATTCCTTCGTTAGTCATATTCTTACCACATTCCTATGTTGGATGACCAAACACACAGCAGGTATCACACTTGGGTGGTTTCCAATCATATAACAACTTGATTGTTTTCTCGCACAAGTCCTCTTTATTTTTTTAGCGCAATTGTGGCTACATAGCCCCTAGCCCAGAAGGCGTAGCGAGCCCACACAACCAGGTTGGGTCCAGCCCAGAAGGCAATGACACCCTTCCCTTTACGCACGCGGGAGGAAACCCCTATCGCCCTAGACAAGAATCGAACTTAAAACCTTGCCTAGGAGGGTAAAACCTCCATACTACTGGACCAGAGGCCCGTTGGTCGCACAAGTCCTCTTTATGGCCATTTCTGTACACCACCTCAATCACATCAGGAAATTATATTTTAGCAGACACCTCCACCAATACTCTTGCATATCACACTCTTCCCACACCCAAATTACACATAGCAGTAGTTACATTGTCAATAATCATAGGCTTCCCCACTCTGCTCACTAGTGCAATGATCCCAGTTGTGGTCCATGCTTCCAAAGGCACATTACTTAGATTGATCCACATAGGTAATATCTCTGGTTCAGACTTATCTAAACACATGTTAATATCTCACTTTTGTACAACAAGTGGCTTATTATTAACCATCCAAGGCTCATTATTAACTATGAAGTTCAAACCATTTTCATAGTGATATTTCATATAATAAATGCCAATGTTGTTGTCAATAATGTCCTTGAATCCATGCCTACTCCACATTTTCCTTAGATTAAACCTCAATTCATTAACAGTCATTTTGCATCCCACAAAGAAGCCACATAAAGTGAGCTCCCATTTCCTACTTCCTTCTGCAATCTTACTTCATCAAACACAACTACCTCATTTTTAGATTCATCAATCTCAGTAGGGATAATTTTCAAGGTTTTATCAATATCAATCTCATTTTTGTTTACAACTTTAGCAAATGAAATTACCCCACACATTACCAGTCTTATTACTTCCAACAGTGTTCATACCATTCATGCCACTCATATGATCATAATTACCATGATTAGATTATACCTAACCAGTTGGTGGTTCCACACAGTTACCGGACTCAACACTGTTAGTAGTCTGTCCATTACCCTTCTCTGCAACACATTCCCATGTTTCCTCCTTATTCACAATCTCATTCCCGGTCTCATTCTCTTTGATAAATCCATCATTCACCTCCTGCTTATCTCCCTTCCCATCCCCACTCAAACTAGACCATGTTTCCCCCTTGTTCCTACTATTCTGATCACATTTTGTTCTTCCTTTCCTTTAAATCAAACTCTTTTTCATATCAGTTTCAATATTCTTTTTTGATTCAGTTTTTTGGCTATTAGGTTTTTTATTATTTACAGAGTAAATTAAGTCTACAAACTTTTGAGGCACCTTATGTTGTCTCTTAGTCCTCGTACTCAATCTAGGTGTATACAAATTGGTGAAAATGTAGTTATGACTGAAAATGTCTAAATCGACAATAATTCTTCAATCCTAACATACAGGAATTGAATACAAAGGAGTAAAACAGTCTAAACTAGTTAATTTTCAAATTTATTCAAAAACTAAATTTGGCGCCAAAAACCTCCATTTATGAACTCCAAAATTAGCCATGAAAATTCTAAGGAGCTTGAGTTCATTGATTTAGCCTCTTATGATGATTGGCTTATTTGGTTAAATAACTTTCGTTTTTCTAAGTGATTGAAGGATATATTGGAAGGCGTTTGATATGTGAAATGGTGGTTCATTTGACGTTTCAGGAATCAATTGCTTTTTGGTAATAATAATCCGCGTAGGGAGCTTCTTTTTGATGACTTGGTTTAACTTTCTTTTAATTGGTGTTCTTCTCATTGCAACTCTAAACTTAATTGGGTTACTTGGAGAAAAAACCCTATTTACATTATTTTGTAATTTTCTTTATCTTTTCCTTAGGGCTTGTATAGGTCTGAATAAAAAATACTCCAGAGTGAAAACCAGTAGCTCGGCCTCCATGGGTGGAGATTTTTCTCTTGTCTCGGTTCTCGGTAATTGGCAAGAGTTTTTTCATACTTTTTAGAGTCCTCGTAGCTAAAGCCTTGGGAGGAATCTAAATAGTGTAACTTTATTTATTTCTAGATTGTATATGTATTCTTTAGCTTCTAATACATTGCTAGTAACTTTTTTCTGAATATAATTCCACCATTAAAAAAATACAAATTAACCGTTATACTTAAGAAGTAAATTGATTTTGATTTACCACATTGTACTTAGTGTTTTGAGATTGATGGTCATTAAAAAACCTCTAAATATGTCAAATTCATAAAACTAAGAGAACCATGTGTTTGTTATAACAATTATTGCTAATGAATTCAAAGCCACATACCTTTTTATCAACATCATCATCACTTGTATACGATCTAAATTATTTCTTTTGATTGGTAAGTTTTACTTGTGTTTGCGTCCTTACAAACATTGATATATCAATTTTCATAGTCCAAAACATGCTTTGATTATTTCTGAAAACGATATTTCCCGAATATCTTGTTTGTCTTCCTAAAGAAAGTTAATAATTACGACATGACACTCTACTTGCTCGTACGATATCGATTTTGTTTACGTTTTCATAGGATTATTATTGTCAAAATTTAAATTTACCCTCAAATAAACAAGATTAGACATAAATCACTTCTACTAATAGTTAACTTACAATTCAATTTATTAAAAGATAAAACAGAATGATGTTACAACACCATAATATTGGATTTAATCATATTTTATATACTTTTAGTATTGTCATGATGAATTCTAAAGAGAGTGAGATCTTTGTATTTGTGTTTAGGTATTATGGATTGTGATGTTCTAATTAAATAATTATGTAAAGTCTAAAGTGAATTAATTAATTATTAAACAAAAGCTTGCACCATTAGATTCTAAGCCCTTTAAAGCTCAATTTCAAACTTTTTAATAAAATAAAGAAAAGAAGGCTTTCTCTTTCAATATTAATTAGACTTTTCACCATATATGGACCTCCAAGACGGAACCAGGAGCATATATGATTGGGTGCACAATTTTTATTTAACCGTTCGACTGAATTTTGTTCTTTGAAGTGTCGTACTATCGTCTTTCGCTTTACCTTCTTCTATTGTAATCTACCAACCGATCGGAAGGGAAAAGAAAAGTTAAATGTTTTTTCTAGGCTTTAACGTGTAAACAATGGAGTTGGTGTTTTTTGAGCTTTAATTTTTATTCTTACATTGGGCTTTTACTAAATTTTAAGTTAGTTTTTTTTATTTGTAACTATACTAACTAAATAACACTAGAAACGCATTTAGAGGTGTATTTAAGATGCATTTAGAAAAATTTCATTTTTTTTTTTTCAAAAATTAACACTACATCGAAAAAATCCATGGATGTCTCAGGACCGTGCAAGAAAACCCTTGTTCCCCCACCCCCACCCCCCATCTTTCATACCTGCATCCCTTGCTCTGGACAAGCCCTGCTCTTTTTAGTCGTTTCCAGAAGAAAGAATTAATTGACGAATCTCCGGGTTCACTCCCCTACTAACGGACTTTACTGGCCCGAAACTTTCTCTTACTCGACTAGAGGGCTTTCCCTCACTACTTTCTTTTCTTGTAATTAGATCCTTTAAAGTGCTTGCAAGAGGTAGAATGTATCATTCGTAATTATGCAGTGATTATACGTTTTTAGTTAGGCTCGCTTTTGGGTCTTGAATATACATTGTAGATTTGGAATACTGGAATAAACGCCACACGTGATGTTTGTCGTCGAAATCAACTTGCCTGAGTATTGCAAGGGAAAAGAACTGAAATGAACAATTCTATACATGAAATTGACGGCATGGTATGACGTTTAGCTTAGCTTGGCCGGTTTTAGTATCGTAAGCTAGGAAATAACCAAAAGGTCTTCGGATGAGAACGAAGGACCCCGGGGCACAGCGCAACCTATTTTGTAATAATAGACAAGAGGTAGTCCGGATAAATGATTATAGACCTTAAAACAATGACATAAATAGGATTTATGTCTTAATCCTACCAAATCTGGATATTACAGAAATGGGATCGAAGGAACACTTTTATACATCAAGATTTATATGATTTAGACTGCATTCTACTTCTATGCAACTATGCACCATCGACGTGATTTATGTAGCAACCTCAGGTTCTTATCTTCCAATGGTGTGCGGCACATGAACTATGCCGACACATCCTTATAATTATATGAATTTTTTATGTTCATACCACTGTAGAATATCAATCTATGATATGAGTCATTCTGCACAAACAGAAGTTAATAACATTGCTCATTCTCAGCGTGCTTAACCCATACATACCAGTTTGACCCAAATTCTATATAACCCCAGTCTAGTTAACTAAATGTTATCGGGTTATTTTAAAACCTGTTTGAAACGAACCAGACCAGCACACTTATCAAATATTTTACAGACAATCTCTGTTGACTAGACCAACACTCGCCACCAACATTGGCTGTAGGTTACAAAATTTAATAGTCATTTACCAGTTTACTGATCAGCCTCTTAAAATGAACTGCATAATTATCATTTCAAGCATGCTATATACGAGTACTAAAGTCTAAAGAACATATACTATGAGCCTTGAGGCAATTGGGGTGCAAAAATAAGACGTTCGGACAGGCACTCGATTTTACCATAAACAAGTAACTAAGACAAAATCTCATCAAGCAGATAATGATTCCCTGTAAAGATTCGTGTTATTATAAATAACCAACAAAGTTGGACTATGTTTCTATTAGCTTAGATGACTACCACATATGAACCACTTGCGAATTGACCATAGGGGCTATAAGCTTAACTGTAACAAGCAATTGATTGACCATTGAATTAAGCCCCATATTCTAACTTTTTACATTTTTTTTTTTCTTAATTTTCCTATACCCGTGTTTCCAGAAAGGTAAAAAAAGGAATAAAAATTGCTTCTCCTGTCCCGATACCCATAAGTCAAGTTTCAACACAAATCCTGATGTTTTCTAGTTCGTATATGGGCTTATGTCTATTAAATCACAGGATTGAAAATCTAAGGGTTAAAAGTTGTATGCATAGTATCCGGTTTCTCTCAGTTATTACAAACTTCCTTTCTTTTTTGATGTTCAAAAGAAAAAGAGCATACACGCGGAAGCCAACATTGGCATAAACAACGGCCTAAAAGGAAAGAGAAAAATCAAGGATATACAAGTACATATCCCTTGCAGATAGAGAGATTACCAAGTTACCTAGTAAAAGATATATACGCTCATAGTGGATCCAGCCAATTACATGACACCCCATCACTAGCAGGGACTCAAGACTCGTGATAGTGGTCATATGCACAGCACAAACATCTACACTTCAGATGCTTGCAGTAAGACCACTTATACAGCAATCACAAAAAACAACACAAACACGTGTATGCTATAGAAAATAACCACATCCTCAAGAAACGGAAAATCCCATATTTAACTGATTAGCTCAATTCTGAACATGTTGATTTGAATCTGAAAAATCAAGTTTTCTTTTTAAGATGTCATCACCAATATATCTGAAGTATAAATATGTGATCAAACATTTTTTAGTCTATCAAGTTGATCAGCCTGTGTCAGAAACGGCATTTCTCTTATTCTATACACAACCGAGTTCATTTGCACCGGGTGTTTGGCTTAGCTTTTTTAAGGAAGCTGTGCTTATTGGCTATTCAGCTAATGAACTAAATAAGATCTTTTTAATTAGCTCCCCCATCATACCTTTCATAAAACAGTGTATTTGGAACCACTTAAGGGTGGCCTAGTGGCAAAAGGGAGGGCTTTACCTGGTTTGAGTATGTGTGGCGGTGGGTTCAAACCCCGTGGATTAGTCGGCCAAAAGGTCGGAAATCATGGTTACCAAAAAAAACAGTGTATTTGACACAGATAAGCTCTTTAGCTACAACTTGTTTAAATATTAAAGAAAGAAAAAAATTCTGTCTTGTGATAAGGCGATAAGCTAATAAGCTTTACCCAAACACCCTCTACACATACTAGCTACAACTACATATAATCATAAACCTTAGCTACCATCTGGGACTAACGGCCCTCTCGCTAATACATAAACTTATCCGTCCGTACCACCAACAATTCCAAACAGAATTCACACATTCTATCTGTAATTAGCTTACCAAATTTAAACAGTAATTCACAAATTAAACCAAAAACATATAAATAAACAGTAATTCATCAAATTACATAAAACCAAACGCTTAGGCGTAACAAAAGCAAGTTTCTACTTCTTCTTGCCTTTGCCAGCGGGTTTACGCTTAGGCGGAATAACAATCTCACCCTTAAGAGTAGGAATCTGCATAAACTGATCCAAACCACCAATCCCACCAAATTTCTTCCTAAATTTCTCAACTTGGTCAGCATCAATAAGGTTAGCAGACCTACTACCTAAGTAAAAAGGATGGTTACCAGACCAAACATCAACAACATATTCTTTCTTGGTCCCACCTGTTGTCAGCACATGTTCTCCACTGCAGTACACTTTTGCATCGTAATGGAATTCTGGGTGGATGTCTTTTTTCCTGCAGGTCCATTTTGGCACCTTGTTTGTTACCTGCAAAATGAAAAAATGAGGGGTTAGTGATGTAAATAAGGGAAAGATGAAGGGGTGGAAGTGGAAATGATAGTTACCTCCTGTTGTTGTTGTTTCATGGAGAGCTGAGGTGGTGGTGGGTTTCTGTTAAGGAAGGTGTTGCATAGGTTTATCGACATTTTTGCTGTTTCTGTTTGTGAGATGGAAATGATGATAAACTGGATAGAAATGGGATTTGGGTTTTGCATTTATGTTTTTTATGGTTTTTGCTAAATGACACTTTTGCCCCCTCTAAATCATGTTTTTTTTTTCTTTAGTTTATCGAGACGAATTAACTCGTGAGCTACTCAAATTACAAGTTATTTCAATCAAGATTGCAAAAATCGCTAGGCGCTAGTCGGGCGGTCAACCACCGCCTAGGCGGATTGAATTTTTCTATATAAAAAATGTAAAATTATATGTATTTGATATAAAATATGCATAATTTATATATTTTAAATAATTATATTAATTTCTTTAATTATATATCTTTTGTATATGTTGCAAAATTTACATTATGTGTTGTTTTGATTAAGTTTTGGTATACTTTTATTAAAGCCCAATGAGTTATTTGTTGTGCTTATTGTATAAACTTTTTAATGGGGCAAGAAAACACTTATCATTAGGGTTACACAACATTAATAACTTAGCCTTCACTTCTTCTTCTCTCTTCAACCTTCCCTCCACCAATTAAAACAAAATTAAGAAAATCAAAACCCCAATTGAAGTCAACTAGGGTTTCAAAAATTAAAAACCCGAATCAGAAAAACCCCAATTGAAATTTAAAACCCCTATTTTTTTTTAAAAAAACGTTGACTTTTGGTTGACTTTCGTTGACCGCCTAGACCGACTAGCTCCGCCTAGGCGGATGTTTGACCGATTTTTGACTTTTCCGCCTAGCTTGGCCGATTTGCCCTAAATCGGGGCGGTGTATGCCCGCCTAGCGCCTAGGCGGCCGCCTAGCCCGCTTTTTACAACACTGATTTCAGCCGAACTATATTGGAGTGCTCGGTGCAGTGATCAAGTGGTGTATCACGCGCATACTCAAATTACAAGTTAATTCAATTATAATTGAGTCAAACTATAATATTAGAGTGCTTGGTGCAGTGGCGTATCACACGTTATAAGATTTTTTTTCTTCTTATGATGCCGCCAAACAACACCGGAATAACCGCGTTATCCGTCCGATAGCCGAGTAATGGCGTTTTCCCAAAAGAAGAAAAAAAAAATCTTGTTTTTAGAAATTTTTTGAACGTTGTGTAACATGTGAAAACAAAAGGTAAAAAAACACACCCTGTTTTCACTTATAAACACCCACTTTTAATTTACATTTTTCAAACATTCAAACCAAATCACAATTTATATACACTTTCACATACAATTCAATCCCCTCTTCCAAAAATGAGTAACCAAAACAACGATTGGATCATGAACAATACATTTTCCTCGTCTTCTTCCTCCGCTAATTCGAGTTCAACACCCGCTACACCATGCTAATTCTATTTTTTCACAACACCCGCTACCTACTTGGGTGGTGTCGACAGTTGTGGTATATCTTGTGGTTTCAAGAAGGCAAGAACGGGCTTGTAAGCGTCTTTTTCCATTTATTATTGAAATGATGCTGTATGTGAGATACAATGGTCGCAATGAAACATCTCTTTGTAAAAGTGGTTAATCAATGGTGGAGAAGGAAGAGTGACGTGGTGCTAATGTGACGACACTAATAGACGGTGGTAAATTACATGTTCCTTATGATTTTAGAATGGTAAAGATACAAGCATAAAAGTATTTATCTTAAATTACAATTGTAGTCTTGCTGGAGCTATTTCTTGTGGGGTGGACAATGGCTGGTGCCAAAAGGCACCCGGGGTCAGGGTGTTCCCGCCATGTACAGTTGAATGATTAGTTGATTTGAGTTGAGAAACTATTGCACCGTGTACAGTTGTACATGTTACTCAGTCCAATCTTCATAAGTACATAGTATTTGATTAACTCGTCTAGTTACTTGAGCTCGAATGTATATTGATTAAGGATGGATAACCAACATACTTGAAATGTAATTAGCCAATCAGCACCCAAAACAGCAACCTAGATTGTACCAACCATCGGATACAAATGCTGGTGCAGTAGTAGCAAAGTATTGTATAACAATGTGGATGTGATTACGTCTAAAGTACTTAGGATCCTTATAAAATCCTGTGGCAGTAATTCCTAGCAGTAATACTCTACATAACCGAAGCCACGTGTTCCATTTATAATGAAATTGCAATAAGCAATTTATATATGTACCAACCAGTTCCTACTTTAGTTTCATATTCATATCCTGCGAATTTTTGGGCTTCTAACCATACATTCAAAGTTTAAATGGGAAATAAATGTATGTACAATTACACTCTTACAATACATATTTACCAAATCTGGTAAATGACTTTCAATGAATGCCACAATTTCAAGAAAATTTCCTATTACCTTATAATATTCTTAGAAGATAAATTAGGTAATTGACGAGAAATTGTTTGGCTTCAATGGCTGTTGCTATCTTTCTTCTGAGTTAAATCTGTTCCAAGCAGCCTGTTGACAATAGAGACTGTAATTTAGATCAAGTTATAAAAGTATCAAAATCAATAGAAAGAGGCGAGAATTGCATACCTTCAAAAGATCAAAAACCTTTTCACATATGTACTTTTGCTGAATGCTTGCACCCCTTTGTTGGAGTTTATCAGGATGCACGCAAAGAGTCGCCTTTCTGTAAGCTTTTTTAACTGCGGTAGTGGTTATGATATCAGTTAGTGACACTGATTGCCAGCCACTGTCAGCACCAAGGATCTGTAAAATAAAAATCAAGAATAAACTGTTAAATACTTAAATTGGGCTAAAAATTAACTCAAGTCTGTGTTAACTCCAGTGTTAACTGCAGCAATATATCTTAAGGGTGGTTAATAAAATTTGCGTTCAACTTCCTATGAGGGTATTCCCTTGAAAATTACAGCATTTTTCTTGTTATGGAACGCTTTTGTGTTTAAAGTTTTTGACTCATATATCATTGCTACTGGAACCAAATTAATGATGTTGAAGATACAAAAAAGAACTCAGAAGCTTTTACATACATATTGCAGAGTTGAAAGCAGTGCACGCAAGTTCCCTTCTTTGCCAGTTGACCACCTTTTGATTTCAGCATCAAGATTTTCTGATAAGCGCTGCAATTACAATTGAATACCAAAATGTAAGTGACATAAAGATTGCAGCAACAACTAGTTGATTATAATTCAAAAGATCATTACACTTCTCTCGGCTTGTTCTCTAAGAACAAGCAGATCACGCTTCTCTTTCTCTGCAAGAGCTTTAGCCTGAAATAAAACACCAAATGCAATAAGTTTAAGAGTAATTTATGAAAATAAAACTAAAGAATTCAGGTATAAACAGTTATCAAGACACATACCGCGCGTTCCATGATCCTGTTATGCTTTTCCAATTTTGCTTTACTTCTCAGAGCCGATTCAGTACTTGTTCCATTGGAAATGTGTAAATCCTGCAAGGAAATGTGTCAGTCAAATTTCAAAATGTGATGAGAAAGGAATATTATATGATCTGTAAAAACTAGTGTTTTTTGTATAGATACCAATGTACTTTTTTCATTTATCCCGTATTAGTCAATGATATATGCTTGCTTTTGCTTTTTTCTTTTGTTTTTTGAAAGGCAACAATGAAATATTCTTGCTACATATGAGTAAAAAAATAAAATTGAGTTCTGTCCTGTTAGATTCAGTTTGTAACCTGTAGTCCTAACATTTTTATATAAAAATTAAACAAAAAATGTATACATATACTTTATATTTTTATATAAAAACTAACATTTTTAAAGCCAGTTTTTTAGTTACAAAGTGACCCAAAGGGGACAAAAGACCATCTTATGATTACTCAGACGCATATAGATTACAATGACCAAATTGGTATAAATGAAGTATGTTGATATTTACTGCGAAAATCCCGAAAAGTTATCCATGACTTACAGATGACGAGGTTTGCTTAATCTCTGTAACTTGTATACGTGGCTCAGAGATTTTCTTCTGAGACATTGCCTTTTCTAAAGCTCGTTGTCGAGCTTCTGCAGTAGCTCTCTCTACTGCAGCACGTTCAGCTCTAAGTTTGGATTGTGCAGAAGTTTTATCAGAAGAAGCTTTTGCAATCTTTTCTTCGGCATCAGCCATAACTCTTTGTCGAACTTCAGCATTAGCTCTTTCAACAGCAGCCCTTTCAACTCTTTCCCGAGCTTCTGCGAATGCTCTTTCCCGAGCTTCACGAATTGCTCTTTCCACAGCTAATCTATTTCTTTCCCGCTCCCTATCTTCAGCGGTTACTTCTTTAATCCTTTTGGTCTCCTCTTTTTCCACAGTGTGTGATTGAGATGTTCCAGTTTCCATTTTTATTTCAATTTCGGGTCTGTCTTCTTCCTTCACAGAAACTGTCTCCTCCTCTACAGTCTCTTCCTTTTCTGTATATTCTTTAACCTCTAGCTCCATGCCATGTATCGTGTCTGAAGATGATTCAGACATAATATCAATTTGTTCAGGTGCGTTTTGTTCAAAATCCACTTCTGCTAAACCACCATTTGACAAATCATCAGACTTTGCTTCACATTCATCCTCATTGTCTTCGGAGGCCGTTTGGTCTGCAAAAATGTTTTCAAATATTTCTTTTACCTCTTTATCAACTACTTGGAACTCTGAGTTTGTGCTGACATCATCAACCACTTGACTTGATTCCGAACTGTTGTTGTTTTGACCAACATTGCAGGCGTCTTGCGTATCAATTACAATACTGCTTACACCATGTACACTCTCACTATCTACTGCACTATCATAGTCACTCGATGAATTCTCATATACTTCCGGTTCATAGAACCTTTCCAATTTTTTCCACGTTTCTTCCAAACTATCATTTTCTTTACCTTGCATCTCACAATCCTCTTTAGTTTCTGCATTTACTATCATTTCCACCTCACGAACATCATAAAACTTATCACCTGTATCCTCTTCCTTATGGCGTTCGGTGTCACTATACTTTTTCAGTTCCATCTCATCTTCAAGCACCTCCTCGCTCACTACTTTCTCATCATGTTCTTGCTTAGGAACCTCTTGCTTCTCATTTTCCAACAACCCCAATGCTTCTTCACTTAATCTCTTTTCAAAAACACTTTGATCAGACCCTTCGGTTGTTTTCTTCTCTTCTTCCACATTCTGATAAACAGTTAAGTTGTTCAGCTCCTCAACCAATTGATCGACATTACTTGGTCCCACCTCTTCCTTATCATTGTCGATTTTATCCTCTGTATCTCCCGCTTCCTTTTCACAACTCTCTACAAGAAAACCATTGGGTCTCTGAATATCCTTCTTTGGAGCTTCATGAGTACTATCTTGAATCGATTCGGCTTTTGTTTCAACAACTTCTTCTGAATTGAGAACTCTCTTGTTGTCTCTCGATTCAAGACGGGACCAGATTGGTATCTCGATGTTCTTCGCTGATTCGGCAATTTTTCCATATATATCATTTATAACCTTCTTAGCACCAAAAAGCTTCTCACCATCAGCAACATGCTTATGATGATTCCTTACTTTTATTATATCGTCTTTTTCTTGTTGTTCTTCACCTGCACTTACATTCGCCACCCTGCGTTTAACTTTCAAGCTATCTTTGAAACTTTTACTCGAATATTTGAGACCATCCTTCTTTCTGCCCACTGATTCTTTTGCAATCCGTATACTTTCTTCAGCCTTTTCTATAGCTTTTCTCAAAGCAGCTGCAGAAGTAGCGGCAGCAGAATTGACATCAAGTTCCTCATCAAACCAAGTAACAGGAATCTCTTTAGGAGCATCAGTTTTAGGTGTCTCGGTATTTGATCTCATTTGATATTCTTTATGATTATCTAAGTTGGTTGCTGAAGTTTCATGTGACGATGATGCTTTAGAGGGATGTGATTTGATATCCACCTGAAATGCAGTAAAATTTATATCACCAGATAATGATTTTTTCTTCTTGGTTTCCTTCTTTGGTTGAGATGGCAGCTCATCATTGGTTGCCAAAGCTGCAGGTGGCGACGATACTTTTAAAGGTACCGATCCAACGTTAGCCTGAAACGTAAAGGTATCATCAGATAAGGAATTTTGCTTCTTGGTTTCCTCCTTTGGTAGAGAAGGTGGTTCATCATTGGTTGCTGAAGCTGGAGGTGATGATGATACTTTGGAGGGATGTGATTTGATATCTGCCTGACAGGTATTAGAATTTATATCGTCAGACAAGGACTTTTGCATCTCGGTCTCCTTCTTTTGTTGAGAAGCTGCTTCATCATTGGTAGATGAAGCTGCTGGTGTTGATGATACTTTTGAGGGTTGTGATCCGATATTGGCCTGAAACAACTGAACAGGAAACAACTGAACATGTATATCATCAGATAAGGATTTTTGCTTCTCGGCTTCCTTCTTTGTTTGAGAAACTGCTTCGTGATTGATCGTTGAAGCTGTTGGTGCATTGGAGGATTGTGATCTGCTGTCGGTCTGAAACGTCTTATAATTTATATCATCAGATAAGGTTTTTTCCTTCTCGGTTTGCTTTTCAGGTTGAGAAGCTGCTTCATTATTACTTGTTGGAGCTGCTGGTGACGATGATACTTTCGAGGGTTGTGATCTGATATCTTCCTGAAATGACTGAAAGCTTAAATCATCAGATAAGGATTTTTGCTTCTCAGGTTCCTTCTTTGGTTGAGAAGCTGCTTCATGATTGATTGTTGAAGCTGCAGGTGGCGATGATACTTTGGAGGGAATATCAGCCTGAAATATCGTAAAAGTACCATCATCAGATAAAGATTTTTGCTTCTCAGGTTCCTTTTTTGGTTGAGAAGCTGCTTCATGATTGGTTGTTGAAGCCGCAGGTGGCGATGATACTTTGGAGGGAATATCAGCCTGAAATATCGTAAAAGTACCATCATCAGATAAAGTTTTTTGCTTCTCAGGTTCCTTCTTTGGTTGAGAAGCTGCTTCATGATTGGTTGTTGAAGCCGCAGGTGGCGATGATACTTTGGAATTGGAGGGAATATCAGCCTGAAATATCGTAAAAGTACTATCATCAGATAAAGATTTTTGCTTCTCAGGTTCCTTCTTTGGTTGAGAACCTGCTTCATGATTGGTTGTTGAAGCCGCAGGTGGCGATGATACTTTGGAGGGAATATCAGCCTGAAATATTGTAAAAGTACTATCATCAGATAAAGACTTCTGCTTCTTGGTTTCCTTCTTCGGTTTAGAAGCTGCTTCATCACTAGTTGTTGCAGCTGCAGGTGGTGATGATACTTTACTGAGCGGTGATTCAAAATCGGACTGAAATGTCTTAAATTTTGTACCATCAGATGAGGATTGTTTTTTATGATGTTTACTTTTAAGTTCCACGTCATTTATGGAAGTTTGTTTATCAGGAAAACCCCGCTTGCTTGATACGGATGATTTTTGCTTCTTGGTTTCTTTCTTTGGTTGAGAAGCCGATTCGTCGATGAAACAAGTAAATCCAGGTACCTCGTGTAATTGTGTGACATGTGTCGTCCCATCTAAACCATCCTTGCTTCTTTGGCTAATCTTGTTGTATGACAAGTTAAATTGCTTCAAGGCATCAGAAGATTGATGAGAAAGATCATCCATATCTTGAGAACTTTGGCTTGTTGATGAGGGGGCCCTACAATTGCGTAAAAAATTATATACTGCTGGTAAATTTGCACCCTTTTTGATGGAATAAATGGAAGTTACTGGCAAAAACGCTACACAAATCAAATATGGTTGTACGTGCAAATAATTGTCAATCATTTTTAAGATACATTCCTAAGATGTGTGCCAAAGTCAGCTGTAAAACCGTCATATCGGGAACCAAGATTTGCTACTATAAAAGGATATACCGAGTCAGAAGGTTACGTTAGTTTGCAGCAAAAAAGTTGAAGCACGCACCAGTGATATAAAATAAGACTACATTTAATCCCTATACAAATACAGATCAGGTGTCATAGTTCATGGTCACTCAATGGAGTCGAAAAGTCGCAAATCTAGAAAAAGACAGCATGCCTAATACCAATCCCTAAAATTTCTACAAATTTAAAATAATATGGTTTGCACCACCCTGTGAAAATACAGGGAGTCGGTAATCCAACTCAAATACGGAATATTCTACATATTCACACTCATGAACAAAGTAACGTTACAACAAAGAAACGCTTCAGCCAACAAGCACAAACATTCGATACCACTTCAAAATTCCATCTCTCCAAATCCATGACCGCAACATTACTACTTAGGCCAATTGGTAACCTTAATTGACTAAAAGTTCAAAAAATATATGGCTTGCAACAGCCTACAAAAGATAAGGTTGTCCTAATATATTTGGCCAGAATATGCATATTCATACACTCATGAACAATAAAAATGTTACAATAAATAAATTTGACAACGAACAACCACAAACATTCATTTCCACTTCGAAATTCGATCCCCCCAAATCGATAACCGCAAAATTCACTACTTGGGTAAATTTCCAACCCTTGTCCCCTCACCCTTCAAAAAACTTAAGATACTGCACAAAACACTACCTAAATTACTCATAGTCAGGGGCGGAGCCAGAAGTTTATTGTCGAAGGGGTTGATATCTTTAAATTATTAACCTACAAATCTTGTTATTAGGGGGGCAAATTACAAAAATAGCCGGATATTTTAGAAATTTTACACTATAATTTTTTTTTGGCTAAGGGGGCAGATACCCATCAGTCAGCAATCCACTTACTTACATAACACGTAACTGATTAGGTCTAAAGTCTAAACGCATATGTTATGTTATGTGTGTTAGCCTTTGAAGCAATATACATTCAAATTTACACTCCTTTATCATTTCCATAGCATATCATATAACCATTTGGCTATTCTTCAATCTCTTAGGGGGCATTTGTTTAAGCTTATGAGCTTATCTAATTTCGACTTATATTTCACAAGCTCTATTTTTTTTTTCAGCTTATCTAAGCTTGTTATATAATAAGAAGCTAATATAAGCCCATAAAATTCAAAATAAGCCAAAATAATTGGGGCTTATGAAATATAAGCTGAAATGAGATAAGCCCAAAAATAAGCTTAAACAAACAGTCAAACACCCACTTAATCCAGCTTTATATAACACGATTATGGGGGTCTTTGGATTAGCTTATTTTATGGGCTTATTGGCTTATTGAGATTTAAGAAAGCCAAAGCTCACTGTTTTTTGGCTTATTAACTTATCCACTTAACCTTATGGCTTAATTAAGCCATTAGCTCAAATGGGTAAGCCAAAAAAAATAGGCTTATTGGCATTCCCAAATCGTAATAAGCTGATAAGCCCACAAAATAAGCTAATCCAACACCCCCAAAACTCCCAAATTCAGAACCTTTAACCTAAAAACAAGATAAAAATCAAAACTTGTAAATCATAAACACCAAGTTCTATACATTAACTTAAAAAGCACATTTCTTTTTACAATTAATCCACTTCAAACAGTAAAAAAAAAACCCAAACCAAATTTTTTCTTTTCTTAAAAAAGTAACTTTTTTTAATTTTTTACCTATCATTAATATCCCTTGCAAGCATCTCATCATAAGTAACAGCAACATCAAAATCACGAAACCCACCAAAAATACTCCCATAATCACCCTTCTTCATCATTTCCATACTACTAAACTCACTATTAGCTTCATTCAACCCACTAAGATCAAGCACAGGTATTGAGCTACCAGACCCACCACCACCAAATATCTCCCGGTACTCTTCCACGTTAACCACCGTAGTAGTAGCACCTCCCTCGTACTTACTCCGGTGACCGGAGAACACGCCGTCGTACGCGTTCTTGCTGGAAAGTTTGCGTCGGTGCATAGCACGTGACATAGAGTCCATTGGAGATATGTGTTTCGAAATGAAGCTTTCAGCTAGGGTTTGTGTAAAGGTTTTTTTTTATATGTTTTTTTTTGGGGGTTTGGAATTGTTTTTAAATGATTTGGTTTTGTATTTTTTTGCAGGGGAATTTTATTAAAGAGAGAGAGAAGACAAAGTGAAGGTGGAAGGAAGAGATAGGGGGAGTTAATGTGCATTCAACAATAATTTGCTTTACCGTTGAATTTAACTTCTGGTAAACTAAAATAAAATGTATTTTTTTTATAGATCCTCTTATACTTTTATGTATTTTTTTTCATTTTTTATCATGTGACTTATGGCACATAATAAAAAAATCTTTATTACTAAATGTGTTATTTAAAATTTGGGTTTTTCTATTATGTACATTAGGGCACATGATAAGAAGTGAAAAAAATACATAAAAGTACATGGGAATCTACAAAAAATACATTTTTTATATGTATTTGTGCCATTTTTCGTGAATTCCCATGTATTTTATGTACTTTTTTCACTTCTTACAATAAACGAGTGTAGAAACCCGCGCGATGCAGCGGGATTTGCTTCAAAAAACTTATTTTGTAGCGACACTTAAACCTCAGGGGCTGTTTTTGCGAAGTTGAGAAACTTTGCATTTAATGTTTGGACTTGCTTTGCAACGATACTTAAACCTCAGGGACTGTTTTTGCCAAGTTGTGAAACTTTGCATTTAATGTTTGTACTTACTTTGCAGCGCCACTTGAACCTCAGGGGCTGTTTTTGCCAACTTCGGAAAGTTTGCATTTAATGCTTGGCTTGTTACTGTTTTCTTGATTGATCTTTAGTATATACGAGTGTGGAAACCCGCGCGATGCAGCGGGATTGGCTTCAAAGGACTTACTTTGTAACGACACTTAAACCGTAGGGACTAATTTTGCCAAGTTGCTATAGATATCAATTATTGCTAGAGGACTTACTTTGCATCGTCACTTAAACCTCAGGGACTGTTTTTGCCAAGTTATGAAACTTTGCATTTAATGTTTGGACTTACTTTGTAACGACACTTAAACCTCAGGGACTGTTTTTGCCAACTTGAGAAACTTTGCATTTAATGTAACATGGAATGATCTTTAGTATATATAGTAATAGTAATAGTAATACATGTTAATAAATTTGTAAACTTTTAACAGTCTTGCAATAAATACATGTTAATATTATTTTTAAAAACATTCATATAATAAAAAAAAATACATGTTATTATACATATTATACAAACTAATAAAACACTCAAAGTTTCATACAATTTATATGAAAACAAGTTGATGTTACAGATGGTTTTAAAACCAGACCGGACCAACAGATTCAACTGTTTTAACAAAAAATCAGAGTCACAACCGGTTCGGCTAACCAATAAAAGATGTCCGAAAATGAACCTAGTAGAACCGTCCGTCAAAACTGGTAAAAAAGGATTAATCAGGTCGGACCGGAATCTTTTTTTTTTTTTTCAAATTAACTTGTTCGTTATTGTTATTTTGGTGGTGCCTAAACTTCAGTCATAAGGTATATGTTGCCGCAACGCGCGAACACCTTCTAGTGTATAATAAGTTATGCATATTTTTGTTTTTTAAATGTAATTCTTAAAATTTATGTTTACCAAAACTCTTAATTTTAAAGGGTGTTTTTGGTATTTAATATTTTGTGATGTGAGAATAAGGTGGTTTGGATAAGTGGATTTGATATGTTGGTACTTTTTATGGTTAGAGTGTAAATTGTAGGATTTGACATGGTTTGACTAGAGATTTATATAATAATTGTAATAATAGTAAAAAGTGGTAGCTTTTCAAACTTTAATGTGTTCTTTTAGTAGCACTCATAAGGCTAGCCCCAATAAGGATCGATCGATCGATCCTTTTGCCAATCTCACTCGATCGTCCCTACTGTGGCTCATTTGTCAATCGATCAATCGCAACAATTTTTTTGGATGTTGGTCGTCTGGCCGATCGACAATAGTGTAGTTGTGTGTGTGTTTAATAAATATAAAATGTATTTTTTTGGGGTATATTTTTTGTAGTGTAGGTCGTTTTACTGGAGCACTCAATCGCCTGAAGGTCGTTGGAGAGAGAAAGCTAACGTGGCAGAGGAAATGGGAAGGATTGACCCTCCTTACTAGGGGCAGCCTAAAACTATTGTTTATTGATGTTTAAACAAAATTCTAAACTACATGCTTCTTGTCATACAAGCTTTAAATTTAGTTGCTTCATAACGTTACACAGTACGCATCATAGCATCATACTTTTAAGTTTAACTAAATATGTTTTTACACGATTAATGATATCAAAGTACGTGTTTCAAAAAGCAAATCAATAGAGTAACTTCTTTCAAGTGTAAGATAGTCTTTTAGTTCAACTAATAAAAGTAGAAAACTTGATTGATTGTTTTGATTATGCTTATGATATGAACGATGGAAGTTTATCTTCTTTTTATTCTATTTGTTAGTGAAGAGATTTTTCTTGTGATACAGTTAATGTACATAGTTTGATTATTCTGCCATGGATGATTAACAAAAATATCATGAATTGCTTTTACAATCTTGTGTGTTTAAATATGCACAAGTTGATGTGCTGATGTGGTTTTTATATTAAAGTAGAAGGCATTAAGTTCCATTGACATAAACAACTAGTGTAAAACATTATGTTTGTTAATTGTAACATTACCGATAAATAGACAAAGGTCATACACTCAAAGGCACAATGCATGCAATGTGAATAAATAAATATGAAAGATGCCCAAGATTCTACATCCAAATTAGTACAGTATTTTTCTAAATTGTTGTATTGTGTAATTTCATTTACAGAATCTCGTTTTTATATGAAAAATAAACGGATGGTCCAGATGAATGGCACAAGTTACTTACTTCATTATCATTTTAATTTTGTATAAAAGATTTATGCGTCACCAAAAGAAACGAGCTACTTCTTAGAGTAGTTTTTATAGTCACTCTTATATCACCGAATCCATTTCAACACACAACACCATTCAACACCTTATCACTATCACCAGCTTCTATTTTTTATGGATACCACTAAACCAAATAAAAAATAAAAAAAATAAAAAATAATAATAAAAAATAAAAAAAATAAAAACTTATTTTATACAACATATTTTACGATATACCCCAAACACACTCACAAATAAAAAAATAAAAATAAAGGTGACGCAGACAATCATTATATGCAAAAAGGATAGTAAAAATAAAGATGACGAAGACCACCACTCGTGCTTGGGTTGGGTGGTGGTGATGGACAATCGCCTATAAAAACCAGCTTTATAATATAGTAATATACTTTAAGCCTAAAAAAAATAATTTATACTGGTATTTTTTGTATTACATGAACATAAGACAATGTCAATAATTCTTTGTTTATGTGAAAGTAAGCAAACTAACATCGTTACCCTACTATCATCTGTCTTTTAATACAATGGATTAGTGGGAATATTATTTTGGTATACCAAGTCCAATCAACTATTTGCTATTTCTAAAGAGACAAATATCATTTGCATATAAAAATAGTGAAAATAACACAACACAATGCGATTATTGAGACATGGAGAGGCGTTTTGCCTTGGCCGGTGGTTGTGGGACAACATTGTTACGTATTTTAAAAGGGCGAATTATGAGTGCTAATACCGACTAAAAGACATGTCGGATAAAACTCCTATTGACTTGCGTTCAAATTTGAGTGGCAGTAATTTTAGAGTAGTTTTTGTTAGGAAATTTATAATCGTAATATAAATTGTTTTGTACAGAATTGTAAGACAACAATAACGGATTGAGCCATGCGATTAGCATTGTCTTTAGACAGAAATTCGTCTTATCTAGTACGACTGTTTAGAGAAAAAAAAAATAATCAAATCAAGTATAAAAACTTGAATCTAAAGAATCTGATATGTTTTCATGATGAAATGGATGAGGTTTGTATGTTTTTGATAATTCAAAAGTGGCAAATTCGTCCCCTTTATATAAGCGCATGGTGACCCTTCAAAACAGTCACAATACCCTTCAAATGGTCTTAAAGACACTTTTGTTCATAACACTCACAATAATTCATAAAGGAAAAAAAAAGAAAAAGAAAAAACAAAAATGCTATTAGCGATGCTTTAACGACGCTTTAACGACGACCTAACGACAGAGAAACCATCGCTAACTGAAATAAATCCAAACAGACGCGATGTTCGATAAGTGATGCCTTTTTAACAGATATAACCACCACCATTTCGATTAGGCACGTCTTTAGGATTGGGACGGTTCATTAGAGACGGTTTTGTGACAGAAAAACTGTTGCTAATCTTCATTGCATGGCAAACACTAAAACACAACAAAACTTTTCATTAGTAATGTTCCAATAATACCTCACATTTTCTATTCAAACAACAATAATACCCCACATTCGAATAAAAAATAAGATAATATAAAGTTACTTATCATTCTATTTCCGTCAAATGTAATATGACATGCATCAAATTATGTATCTTTTGGACTTGAACCTATGCTAGTGAGTGCTTATAGAAGCTACTTTGTGGATAGTGAACATAAGTCTTGAACTAGTCACGTTGTATAGTAAATCGAGACAATAAGTATCACATATATCATATTTATGCAATAACAGATTCTTACCGTTGTGTTCATTTCAATTGTGAATATATCCTTATTCATGAGAATTTTAGATAACTTAGCCATCTGGTTCTCAAAGATGTGACCCCACATCAATCTCGTATAGGTAATGCTAATCAAGAATATTTCATAGTATTCCACTGTAAAAGCCATTAGCATTATTAAGAATTAAAATTCAGCTCTCAATCATCAATGGAAAAGCACACACAAAATCATCTTAGGGATGGACATACATGTGTGTTAGTACTTTTGAGTTGTCCCCAACTAGTTTTCCTATTGAACCTAGACCATAGGATCTCCAATTTTCTAGGTTAGGTTTTCGCCGAGTAGTCACTCATTGAGTTGGCTTTAAGCCCATACCCCCTCGATGTAAATATGACTTGTTCTCTACAAAAGCCTTTTGTCAAAGGATCAGCAATATTTTCCTTTGACTTTACGTAGTCGATGGAAATGATTCCATTTCTTTACAAGTCATTTGTTGTATTATGGCGACGTCTTATATGTCTTGACTTGCCGTTATAGATATGGTTCTTTGCTCCGGTAAGAGCAACCATACTGTCACAGTCACAAGTTTTGGCCACAAAGGAATACCCTCTAGAAAGTTTCTAAGCCATTCTGCTTCTTTAGTAGCTTTGTCTAAGGCTACAAATTCTGCTTCCATAGTTGATTTGGTATTCACAGTTTTCTTAGATGATTGCCATGATACATCAGCCTCTCCAAGTGTGAATACATAGGCCACTTGTGGACTTGCCTTCATTATTGTTGGAAATCCAATTGGCATCACAAAATCCTTCTAATACAAGAGGATACTTAGTGTAATGTAACCCATAAGCCATTGTGTGCTTAAAATATTGAAGCACTCTAACTAGTGTATCCCAGTGATCTCTCCCAGGTTTATGTGAGTATCAACTAAGTCGACTTACACTATATGGCAAATCTGGTCGTGTACAGTTCATTATATACATCAAGCTTCCTATTACTTGTGTATATTGTAGCTGAGATACACTTTGTCCTTTGTTCTTCTTGAGTTGAACCTTAGGATCAAAAGGAGTTACAACTGGTCTATTATCATAGTGCCCAAATTTCTTAAGGGTCCTGTCAATGTAATGAGATTGGGTAAAGATGTATCCACTGGAATTCTTTTGAATTCTTATACCAAGAATGACATTAGCCTCTCCCATATCTTTCATATCAAATAAAGAATGAAGCATTTTTTTAATTTGGTTAGTTACATCCATATTTGTTCCCATAATCAGGATATCATCTACATATAAACAAATAATGACAAATGCATTTTTGTATTGTTTAACATAAATATATTTATCACATTCATTTATTTGATAACCGTTTGATAATAGAGTGTTATCAAACTTCTTGTTAATATAAATAAGCCGTAAAAATGTTTATTTCATATTTTAGGATCTTCTAATATTTTGTCGATAACAAACGTAAAATCATTTTAACGAAACAAATAAAATACGTAAATTATTTGAGTCAATAGTTTACTAACACACTTGCATTTTTATAAAAAAAACACTAAACAAGTAATATTGTTTACATCTTATAGAAATGCATATGTATAATAATTAGTATTTACATAATATGAAAATGTACATATTTATATTGTAATGGGTAATGTAATGGGTAAAAATCTAAGTCCTTAACTTATTGACTAGATACATTGAATATTGTTGGGTAAAACCCAAAGTCCATGACCCATTGCATGACATAATGCATAAAGTCATGTTGGGTATTATCCATGACCCAATGTCTAGATACATTGCATCTTGTTGGGTATCCATAATTCATTACCCATAACTCATGGTTCATAACCCATAACCTGGTTTGCAACCCAAAATCCGGACTTAAGCCTACCCAGCTGCCGGATCCCTTGGATTGCACCAGGCAGATCCCTATGGGTAGGGATCCGTGGGAACCGTGGAACAGTAGAGAAATTTGCCTATAAATAGTGAGCCATTTCTCTCTTAGTACACACCCTATTTACACATACTGTCTCTTTGTATTGTAATATCTCTAACCTTAGATCTAAAGGATCTTTCTATGTAGTTTTGTGTTTGTGTGATTCTCTAGGTTCCTCTTAAAGGCGAGATCACCACCTATTGAAGTCGAGCAAGCTCAAGTCCATGAGTTGCCAAGATTCTTCATCATCAAGACTACTAAAGTTATCTTGTTGATAGTTCTTTCCTCCCCCTTAGAAGTGTTGTGTTGAAGGCATTAGTGAAAGGTGGCAAAGGGTCAAGTCGAAGGCATTAGTGAAAGGTGCCAAATGGTCAAGTCGAAGGCATTAGTGAAAGGTGCCGAGGGAGTACATTCGATATGGTGCATCAATGTACAAGATAGATATTTTGGGTTAAAGGATATTGATATCCTTATGATGTTGTAATAAGGAGTATGTCTCCTTTGGGGTAGTCGTGTATTGGTGTAGTGTTGGGTAGTAGTTCCTCCTTTGTAATGGAACTCGGTATCTAGCCTTGTACCGGATAAAGTGTAGACGACGTTGTGATAGGTTTGGTTCTACCTCGTGGAAGAACCCGGTGTCTAGCCTTGTACCAGATAAAGAGTAGGCGACGTTGTGAAGGCTTATCCGCCACATTAAGAAGCTTGTGTTGTGTGTGCTTACGAACTCTCGAGTGGGGAACTCGGGGAGTGGATTAGGGCAAGGAAGGTTTCCTTGTAGCCGAACCACTATAAATACTCGTGTCGTGGTTTTGTGTTCCTTACTCTTTATCTTTGCATTACTTGTTTATATGCTTATCTATCATCATCCAACACACACATTAAATAGATTGACATAAGTTAATCTAAATAGTTTAAAACGAAGTTTTAATCGCTAAAACTATTCAACCCCCCTTCTAGTTTTCCACACTTCTCATGCCATTGCTTTGGAGCCTGTTTAAAGCCATAAAGAGATTTAACCAATTTACATACCTTATGCTCTTGACCTTTGACAACAAACCCCTCGGGTTGTTGCATATAGATTTCTTCATCTAATTCACCATTTAATAACGCAGTCTTTACATCCATTTGATGTATAATCAGGTTTTTAATTGTTGCTATAGCCATTAACGTTCTTATAGAGGTTATCCTTGTAACTGGTGAATAAGTATCAAAGAAATCTTGACCTTCCTTTTGACGGTATCCTTTGGCTACAAAATGAGCCTTATACTTTTCTATGGTACCATCAGGTCTTATTTTATTTTTGAAGATCCATTTATGCCGTTTTGGTTTATGTCCCGAACGTAGATCAACCAATTTCCATAGATTGTAATGCACTATTGAGTCTATTTCTCTTTGAATGGCCTTTTTCCAATAAGGTGCTTCTAATGACTACATAGCAGCCTTATATATTTGTGGTTCTTCATTAAGAATATAGGCCATGTAATCATGGCTAAAGCCTTTAGAGAATTTTGCATGCTTACTTCTTCTAGGTTCATCATTCTCTTGTGGAACCTCATAATTGTTGTCTCTTTGATCTTAAGACACTTGATCATCTAATATTCTTTTATTTGGATTAGAGATTTGTTTCTCTGTATCCTTATAAGGAAAAGTATTCTCAAAAAATTATGTTCAACATATTCTATTATTGCGTTGTTACTTATGTCCTCTACATTGGAGTTGTAAACCAGGAACGTATAAGCAACACTATTCTTTGTTGGACCAAGATAAACACAATCAACTATTTTTGGTCCAAGTTTGCTTCTTTTTTTGTAAAGGTATTTGAACTTTTGCCAAACAACCCCACACTTTCTTCCTTTTATAATAATGTTGCTTTCCTTTCCATAATTGTTATGGAGATTTGTCACTCTTCTTAAGAGTAATTTTATTAATTATTGTGTTTGCAGCAAGACATGCTTTGCCCCAAAGAACTATGAGGAGCCTCTGAAGTAATTAACATTGAATTAATCATGTTCTTCAATGTTCTATTCTCACGTTCAACCACTCCATTTTGTTGTGGAGTGTATGGGGCTGTTGTTTGGTGTACAATACCATAAGTGGAACAGAAAATTTTCACGATGGATCAATCGAGTCTGAAATCGCATGTGGAAAAACCTGAAAAGTTTAAAGGGCCTGATTTTTGTTGTTGGTAATAGAAGATGTTGTTTTATGTGACAACGTTGCATGTGTCGAATATTCTCACAAATCCTAAACCAACAGATCCGTATATGGAAAGACACAATGTTCCTACAAAGGCACAAGTGGCAAACTATAATAGGGCCACTTCACTATGGAAAGACACAATGTTCTTAATGCTTTGGATGATTCCTTGTATGATATTTATTCTTCCTTTACAAGTGCAAGGAAAATTTAGGAATAATTGGAAAAGAAATACAAGACTAAGGTTGCATGTTCCAAGAAGTTTGTTGTTGGAAAATTCTTGAACTTCAAGATGAATGATGCAAAGTCTGTTGTGAAACAAGTGGAAGAACTCCAAATCATAGTCCACGAATTGGAAGTAGAAGGCATGGGTATTAACTCTAACTTTCTTGTTGGTTCCAGTATTGAAAAATTACCTCCATCCTGGAAACTTTTAAGTTAGATCTTAAACATTTGACTGACGATATGAGTTTTGAGCAACTTGTTCTCAAAATTCGTGTTGAGAAAGATAACGAGATGCAGGAAAAGGCTTATGCAAATTCAACAGAACCAAATGCAAACATGGTTGGAGAAAGCTCTTCCAAATCGAAGTCCAACCACAAGAACAAAGGCAAAAATGGTGGTTTTGGACATAGTTATTTTTAAGGATAAAAAGAAGTATTACACCCAGTAAAAGAACAAAAACTTCAAGAAAGTGTATCATTGTTGGGTCTGTGGGAAACCTGGGCATAGAGCCAAGGATTGTCGCCACAAGAAAGAACATGGAGGCACAAATTCTGGAGGAAATTCCAACCAAGCAAACCATGTGGAATCTCTAAAATAATTTGCGGGAGTAATTGAAGCCTTCTTGACCACAAATGTTGTTGATTGGTGGCTTGATACTGGTGCCACAAAGCACATATGCAACTCAAGAAAGATGTTTTTATCTTACCAAAAGGTGAATGATACAGAACCAATGTTCATGAGGAATAGAACTTCTTCAAAGATTGAAGGAAAAGGGAAAGTCATATTTAAGTTGACTTCTGGAAAGGATCTTGTACTCTCAAACGTGTTGCCTGTACCGAACATCACCAAAAATCTGATTTTAGCCCTATTCTTATTAATAAGGATTTAAACTTGTATTTGAATCAGACAAATTTGTAACACTAAGGGTGGTGTGTATGTTGGAAAGGGTTACCTCGATGAGGGACTCTTCAAACTAAGTGTTGTAACTGATGACAATGTTATTAATAATAATAACACGGGCATTAGCACTGCTTCTGTGTACATAATTGATCCATCTTTCTTATGGCATTCTAGATTAGGCCATGCTAATTTCTATTCCTTGCAAAGAATGATAAACTTAGGCATGTTGCCTAAATGCACAATGGATAAAATATCCAAGTGTGAAATATGTGTTGAACCTAAATACACAAGTCATTCACATAATTCTATAGAAAAATCAAATGAAATACTTGGTTTAATCCATACAGATTTATGTGATTTCAAGGCAACACAATCAAAAGGTAGAAAGAGTTAATATATTACTTTCATTGATGATTGCAGTAAATTTTGCTATGTGTACTTTATAAATACCAAAGGTGAAGCTTTGAAATATGTTTAAAACATATAAAGCAGAAGTTGGAAATCAACTAGACAAAAAAGTACTATTAGCGAGGCTTTAGCGATGACCTAACAACATAAAAACTATCGCTAACTGAAATAAACTCAACAGTCGCGATGGTTCGCTCAGTGATGCCTTTTTAACAGATATAACCACCACCATTTCGATAAGGCACGTCTTTAGGATGGTGATGGTTCATTAGAGACGGTTTTGTGACAGAAAAACTGTCGCTAATCTTCATTTCGTGACAAACACTAAAACACAACAAAACTCTTCATTATTAATGATCCAACAATACCCACATTTTCTATTCAAACCAATAATTTTTAAATGCGTAGCTCAAACTTTTTTTCTAGAGAAATGCATTTGCAAAAATGATCGTAACTTATTTCAAAGTGGACGAACACTCTCTTATGAGTATGCCTCTTTCTATAGTCTCCACATTGCATTTGGATATTGTTCTTGTGATAGTAAGTGTCAATTAGCGTTGATGATGATCAGTGACGGAGTTAGGGGGGTTTTGCGGTGTCACGAAACCCTAATTATATTTTGATTGATAATGCTAGTTTCGTAAAAAAAAATATCAAACTCTTGTAAATGCGCACGGTCCAAGGGAATTGTGTTTTCTAGTTTTTCCTTAGTTGATTTGTTAGTAACTTAAATTTAGACTTAATTTTTTTAACTTAATCATTTCAACTAAAATCACATTTTTTTCTCTTATATTATAAAAGTAAATTGCGGACCAGCCGGACCTGCTCATTTTTATTCCTGGTTCCGTAATTGCTAATTATCAATGTTTCTTAATTTTTACTCTATTCCAATATGGGGTTTTTTGCATCTCGCAAGTATAACAATAATTTGTAAAAAAAGACATGCAAAATCTAGAAAGCAAGATTTTCAAGATCGGGTTCCTATTCATAATCGTTTTCGTGTTTATAAGATCGTGATCGCAAGATCGGATTGAGATCTTAAATCCAAGTATAATGCCATTTTCTTAATAACTTTCTTAATTTTATTCAAATTTACAAATTAATATATATCATAAACACAAAATTATAGGAATATTTCATAAAAATGTTGTCCTAAATTAGAATTATGGATTTTTTTAAGAAGATTAACATGTTGTTTTTTAAAGTTGATAAAAAATAATCTATAACTTTGTAGCTTTTAGTTTGTTGTTCGGAAAAAGTGAAATCGGATCGGATTAGATCTTAAGATCCTATGGTCAAGATCGAGATCTTACGTTTGCAAAGATCCTACGTAGAATCGGAATCGTATTACTATTTACTATGTAGCATTGTAAAATCGTAAGATCATAAAATCATGATTAGAATCTTAACAACTATGCTAAAAAGAACTCATCCATGCATAATCTTAAACTATTTTGTTAATAAAATGTTCCGTATATTAATAAAGAAATGCATACAAGTTTGTGCCGAACAAAGAAACATGTTAACATGGGTGGACGACTAGACGTTAAACAAACTCGAAGGAACATTATACGTATCTACAATCTAAATGTAACTTCTTTTTTTTTTGTTGAAAGATTTGTTTAAGTGTTACTAAATTACGACCACGTGATCATTATTCTGTCTAGTTCAAACTAAAAAATTACTGTAATAGATAGATACACATTCATGTGCGTCATTAAATTTATTAGTTTCATAATTGACAACATTCTTGGTTTTATACCAATCTTAGGTACAAAGAGAAGACATAAGTTTGTTATGCATTTGGACCTAAACTACATTAAAAAAATGTGGTTGAGATTGTTAAATTAACCTATTATATATTTTTTTATATATAAATTAACCTATTATATATTAGTTTAAAAAAGAAAAAAGAAAAAATAAAACTAACATTAAACAAAATGTGGTTGAGATTGTTAAAAGAAAAAAATGTTAAATTTAATTAGAGGATATCATCAAAAGAGGGTAAGGGAGGTGAGATTGGATCTATCATTCAAGAAGATGAGACCAGCGAATCAATATGGTATCAAACAAATGATTTGAGGCTTTTATCGAATCATACCCACTAAAACCCCTATACCAAACGGGTCAGTTACTAAGTATCACTTCATACCCATACACTTTATAGTAAAAGGAGCAGTCATCTTTTCTAATTGATTCCTATAAGACCCATCACTAACAAAAGTCACCTATTTTCTTTGTTCATTTCAACATTTTTTTTTACCCACCACTAACATGTGAAAATTATGCTCTAAAGTTCACACAAAATAATAGAAATGAAATCGATATTCTTAATTTCATATTACTCCCTAATCAATGTCATACCTATTATGATTCCGGATAACATACCAAATGCACCCGAATGTTGATTAGTTTTCTTTTCGGTATGTTTAATTGTTTATTAGTAACAACTACAGCTAACTTTGATTTGTAGATTGTATTTGTTTAATAATTTACAAATATGATATAGTTCTCATAGTTGTTTTTTTATAAATCACCCCACCCAATTTAGATTATTTTAGTTTTTCTAATAAATGAATAATAGTAGGTCCTCTAGCTAATGAATGGTCGAGTCATTGACATCAAAAAGCTTCATATGATATACCTCAATTGGCTCATCATTACTTTTTCGTCACCTTTGGTGGAGATTGGATCTCAATTTCCCTTTTCTACACATTTTGCATGGATCCTAGTTTGGATTTCCTTTTATTTTTCTTGGTAGAGAAGGATTGGATATATTCAGTGATTTATAAGAGCAAACTTAATGGATGCCTTTCACCACCCGTGAGCCTTTCTTCCCATGTTCACGCGTTAAGGCCACTACCGGGTGCAGGGGCGGAGCCAGAAAGTTTTTGTCGATGGGGCATAATATGCTAATTTTTAGAAACTACATTAAAAATTAGTTCGTTAGAAGGAAAATTACAAAAATAGTCGAAAAATTTTAAAAATTTACACTACAATTTTTTTCACCTGAGGGTCACATGGACTTATTTTGCTAACAAGTAAACTTGTTTGTTACTGTACTGTATTTGTGTTATGCGAGTGTGCAAGAAGTCAAGGGACTGGATGGTTACATTTGCTAAAGATCAGAGGTATTTTTTGTTCCCGTATTCAAAAGTTGAAGGGTGTAGAGTGAAGTTAAAAAGTCGTCATCTACAGGCTATTTAATGCCTTATTTTCTTCTTTTCTCACATATCTTAGTGTGTGAAAATTCTCTCTCAAATGTGTTTTCATTAAGTGAGATGGTGTTAGGGTTTGATTTATGTGTAATGGTTATTGTGTTATAGGGTCTCGTTTTTTATTTGGCACAGGGTCACCAAATTAACGAGACAACGATGTCAAGCCCCTAAGCCCCTATAAGCCTCGTACTAAACACAACCCTAATCTAAAAATAATAGGAATTTGAGAAGTGTTTTATAAAACGAAGACAAGTTTTTAGCCGTTTTCCAATTTGGTTGTGCATTTCGTGACCTCATAAGGGGAAGGGGTGAAACACACTTGGACACAACCATCTTACAACACCTGGATATTTTGTCTCTTTTCTATATTAGCCGGCAAGGGTTTTGCCCTATGCCCCACCACCAATCTCATATAATAGGGCGAAAAGTCCACGTGATGAGTATTAAAGTGTCATTTGTTACCAAGGGCTTTTTTTAATGGGATTTAAAAAAAAGAAGAAGCACATTATACACATATATATATTGGGTGAAGTGGACGTCGTCGTATTTGAAATGTTTATAAAAGAATTAAAAATATTGATAAATATAACAAAACATAATGCTTAACAAAAAAGAGGCTTAAGGCAGATGGTTAATGTGGCTTTCAGAGAAGTTGGAGGTCTTCGGTTCGAGCTGACTTATTTCCATTATGTGTTTTTAGTTGAAACAATTTACAAAAGGTTGATAAATGAAAAAAAATCAAAATTTTAACCCTAATAAAGTTTTAGCTAGATTGTTAAGGATGGTGGCAAGTAGGGCTGAGCATCGGGCTAAAACCGACCCGAACCGATAAAATCGAAAACCGAAAATTTTGAAAAAGTTAAACTGAAACTGAACAAAATATGGTCGGCTCGGTTCGGTTTTGTGTCGGGTTCGTTGGTTCGGTTCGGTTTAGGTGTGTTTATATGTGTTTTTTTCGGTTTTGGGTCGAACCGAACCTTCCGAAACAAAAAATCGTGAAAAACCTAAAATGAAACCGAACCGAAGGGTTGTCGGGTCGGCTCGGTTTTTTTCGATTATGTCGGTTTTTTCGAGTCGGCTCGACTCTGAACCTTCCATGCTCAGCCTTAATGGCAACTATGCTGGATGTCTTGAGTTCGCTTCTTGCCTGAAGCAAGGTAACTTATTTTTGCTAAATCCATTTTTATATTATTTTTCAAACCAGACGTGAAAAATTAACTTTTTAGCAAGTCACTCATTTTTTTGAAAATTTGATTATGAAGATGTTTGGTAGAGGGAAATGAGAATGGAGAAGTGGTTTTCTTTGTTTGGTAGCTTAGATAAATAAAAGGGTGGAGAATTGTAAAGAATTCATAGTGCAAATTTTGAAGTTTCATTTTCACTACTTTTGATTAGGAAATGAGACTAATATTTTTTCATGTTGTGTGTTTTAGTTGCAAACAGATTTACGTGTATATTTCATATAATCAAAATTCATGTTGGATTTTTTTTAAAAAACGCTTGAAAAATGAAAGAAAAGGAATTTCTATTAGGGTTAATTTTAATTTTGTAAATAATTATAAGTGCTTGAAAAATGATTTACAAGTGTTCTTATATTTTGGGATTAATTGTTCGGATGGTATCAAATGTGCTGTGTAAATCTTTTCAATTTATTTTTCTAACAAAAAAAAATATATATATATATATATATATATATATATATATATATATATATATATATATATATATATATATATATATATATATATATATATATATATATATATATTTTCATTTCTCGGATCAAGTCTCTGATGTTACTAAACACGATTAAAATTATCTACTGATTTCATTTCTATTCTCTGATTCATTTCATTTATCTGAATTTCTTTCTACCAAATCCAACTTTGTGAAATCATTTGTATATATTTTCCGGTGAGCTTAATCAAATGACCTAAAATTGCAACTTAGTAAAAAAAAAAAAAACAAGCCCGCAACAAAGTGTTGCTAAAGACTGTACTCGTTTTCCCTATTAAAGAGTCTAATCTATTAGTACAACAAGGCTCGATAGTTATTTAATGATCGTCACTTTTAAAAACTAACATCATCATTTAGTTAAATAATATTTTACAACCCACCTCACCCCATCCCACCGCGATTGTCCCCCTCTTTTGTGAGAACTTGGTAGTGCATACCACACATCGTGTAAAAAATAAAAATAAAAAAGTCTAATTGTGTGTTGTAAACTTGTAATATATTGTGCGGTATATTTATATTTAGTGAGGTAAGTTTAGATGGTGAAGTTGATGTTTGATAGTAGAGTAAGAAAATGATGTGCCGTTAAATTGACGGTGATGATGGCGACACTCATTATTAGATAACTATCTAATCTATTGCATATGAAATGGTTCACATCATAAAGCTTATGCACCACCACTCGGAAAATCTCAACTTTTGCTTTATTTTCTTTTTTGGACATAGATTGGATCTCAATTTGCCTTTTATACATAGTTAACATGTTGAATATTATTTCAATTTTCAATGAACTACTTTATGCGAAGCACGCATTTCTTAGGTGTTTTCACTAGTAAAGCCATCTTACAAAGACTGATAATTGAGTACATTCTGATCTTATAGATCAAACCAAAACACTAAAATAAGAGTCCCATGGACATGAACTGTTGCAACCTTTTGGTTGTTTAAATCTTACAGCTAGAACGCCATCAGCTAAATCGACACGTTCCTAACTATCATGTTCATTCTTAGTTTATTTTAGCTCACTGCATTTTCTATCCTCAACCACAAAACACCTTATGAGGTCATTCTCAATTGTATCTCAAGTTATATGACCATTTAAAGTGTTCACTGTTCAGATGTTTTGCTCAACACGCAATCCTTCAAGAGTAGCTGACAAAATTGTTCCAAAAGGGGAGTCCCTTGTGCGTTGCTGGTTACTCTCAACATCATCAGAAAAGGATACAAGAATACATTTTGTTGACTCATACGTTTCAGGGTATGTTAGGTTCCATTCTACACGCACTAGCAGTTATAGTTTAACCAAGTTTACTCATCCTATGCCTACAGCTTTACCACATAATGTCCCTCATGTCTCACCTGATCTGATCATTCTGATCAAGAACGTTATACATTTCTGAAGGACCAGTGTGTACCTTCCCCATCAATTCATTTTGTGAGTCGATGGTTCACACTGAGCTTAAAAATCAAGGGAATCAAATCCCACTTGTTATCTTTGTGGCTGTTGATGCATAATCTGGCGCGGGCTGGATTCGACGACTCTCCTTGGCCGTTAGTCGTCTTCTCGAGCCCTAGTAGACCTGTCAACAAAGAGAACCCGTTAGGAGTGGACCCGAGGCCGTAGCCCCGGGGTCCACCTCCGACGGTCAAGTTAGTATGCGATGTAGCATATATCAAAGTTAGGGTTAGAGATAACCTGTCATGTATTTATAGGGGATGGATTAGGGTTTAGGCGTAGAGTGGGCCGCATCTGCCGGGCCTGACCCATTCCTGGCCCAGTCCGGACCATACGTCCACAAGCCCCCCAAGTTTAGTATGAGATAGCGCATGGCTATGCTATGCTAAACTTAAGTTCTGTTCATGGCCGCGTAGGTGAAAGTGGATCCCGCATGTTGCATCATGGGTAAGGGCGTACCTTTTGTACCAGTAGCGACGCAGCATGGTGCGACAGAAGACGTGCTTCTGTAGCAGAAGTGCGCGCTATGCGCAACAAAGAGGTGCGACAGAAGATGTACTTCTGTAGCATGAGTGCGCGCTGTGCGCGACAAAGAGGTGCGACAGAAGACGTGCTTCTGCGCGCATTACATCCGTCTTTACAACCGACAGAGGACGTCTCCCCTGCGGCAAGATGGTGCGAATATTTAAATCCGTCTTTGTACCGGGCTTGCAATACCTCTTACATACGATCTGCTTCCAAATATACCTGCGTAACTCGTACGAAAACAGTGGTAGTATATACCCTAGTAGCCCCCCAAGTTTGATGGTGCTACTCGTGTAGGAGCATTAAACTTATTTAATCTGCGAAAAACACTGAATGCAAAGATTAAAAGTATATGCCGCGAATCGCAGCATATAAAACCTAATGAATTGAAACAATAGACAGCACATAGCATGAATAACATATAAGAAAAGTGGTAGTGCGCACCCGTCGTGGGATGCGTACCGAAGAAATAATTAATTATTTTTTTTTTGTTTTTTTTTAATGTAGAAAATAAAAACTCGGATGGATGTACCGTGACTGCGACTAATAGACGCAGATGAATTTATCGTAACCGCATAGACTCGAACGTTTGTGGATGATCGCAGATGTATATACCACGGCCTTTGTCCAGTGCGCATCATGGCGATTGACTAGCATCGTGGTGTGCGCGCGTACGCGTTCTCTGCGAAGATGTCTGAACGCACGGCCTAACGCGGGTAGATTTATCGCGACTGCGTTGTTCGAGCGCGAACATGCATTCCAACCGTAAAAACAGTATCTGCGCGAATTAATCCGCGGCTAAAAAATAAAATAGCTCCGATCGTGCGGATATTTTCTTAGGTCCAATTGTGCGGACTAAAAGATAAAATAGGTCCGATCGTGCGGACTTTTCTTTTCTAGTATCTTATGTAAAGAATTAGTGTCAATTGCGGATGACGTATATCAAAACAATGATATTTACTTATTTTATAATAATTATCATTATTATTTATGCCATAAATATCAAATTGTACGCATAAAACTTGATGCAAAAGATAAAATACCATCCTAGACTTGATGCATAAAACTTGTACGCAGCTAACGTAATAAAGTTGTACGCATCTAAAGTGATATTAAATCATTGATTCAGATGCGTCCAATTTAATAAATTTAATAAAGTGTTACCAATTTAGAAATTGATTTCTGCTTTTCGGTAATATGAGAACACGGAACATAGTTTATTCGTGGTCCCACGGATGGCGCCAACTTGTTGATGCATAATCTGGCGCGGGCTGGATTCAACGACTCTCCTTGGCCGTTAGTCGTCTTCTCGAGCCCTAGTAGACCTGTCAACAAAGAGAACCCGTTAGGAGTGGACTCGAGGCCGTAGCCCCGGGGTCCACCTCCGACGGTCAAGTTAGTATGCGATGTAGCATATATCAAAGTTAGGGTTAGAGATAACCTGTCATGTATTTATAGGGGATGGATTAGGGTTTAGGCGTAGAGTGGGCCGCATCTGCCGGGCCTGACCCATTCCTGGCCCAGTCCGGACCATACGTCCACAGTGGCTACATAAAAACTAAGTTACATACAAAGACGCTAAATCCCTGGCTAGTTGCAATGCTGTATTGCAACTGGTATCTTAATGGAACATCAACTTAATTCGTTATGGAAGGCATCTCACCATTGAGCTGATTCATAGCTCTTCACAAATTAATTACTTTCACATAATATAAGTGGTGCCTTTAACTCGATTAATAACTGCAATCGGATAAGTTTATAACCAAGAGTTTAAAAGAGAGCAATCTTAAAATATCCATAGGAGCCGCTTCTTCAGCAACGGCACCATCAGCATCACCGCCAGCTGGCTCTGCAGCACTCTCATTTGAGGAGCTTCTTCACCATCGACCTCTAACTCATTTATTAATTCTTGTACAGTTGCTTGATCCAATATAGTAAATGATTCACCTACTCCAACAACAGAGACAGTGCATACAGAGCTTGTGAGCTTTTCGCCTTGTAAGGTCTCTCTTATGGCAAATAGAGCGTCCTTGATGAGGTCATCACGGGAAGAACTTGTGAAGTTTTTAAACTTACGCTCCAAACAAGTTTTTGCAGCTTGTGAGCGGGACCCAATAGCAAAAGCTTGGTATTCAAAGTAGTTTCCACTAGGACAGTTGTAGTAGAGATGGGCCCCAGATTCGTCTAAGGACGTTTCCATGACCGCCGGGTACAGACCTATCAACAAGCAACAAACTCTTGATTCAACAGTGACTTAAAACTGATCGGACACAAAATATGTTTAACAATAAAAAGGCATCTTGGCACATCCTAAGCCTACACAATCACCTCATGAATTCCTAGCCATGCACCCCATAGTGTTTAGGTATATGTATAGTGCATTTATTTGTGTAGTGTTTTTATATGTATAGTGTATTTAATTGTGTAGTGTTTTTATATGGTATTTAGTTTACGTTATGTTTTTTTAATTGTGTATTTGTTTCCATTTAATTAAACAATAACAATAAAACATTAGACATTAAAACAGTAAACAAGTACAACAACAAATGTTACTAATATTACAACGAAATCTACTCCACATGAAGATTATTAATGTCATCTATAAGCTCATAGAGTATTCCACTCGACTGACATGCGTGATCAACTGGATTTCTTGCCAATTCCAGTGATGCCTCCAACGTCTTTATTCTTGCCTTCAACAAATTGTTTTGAGCCAATAGCATGTTGATCGTTTTATCTTTAGTTTCGCAGTTTGAGCACTGCGTTGAAGAAGAGGCTTGACCAAAGTACCTTTGTTGAAATACTTCCTTCCACATAAAGTATCAACACCCATAGTTTTCAGTCCATGGCTGTTACATGATGAAACAATTATAAGAAATGTATTCTTAACAAACAAGTTATTGATATATTTACGTAAATAAGCAAACGTTTAATTATTTACCTTTGACAAAGGACATGCATAATACTTCAGACCACAAGTTTTGGGCTTGTGGGATGTTCTTTCAATTATAAATCCACGTCGACAACGAGAAAGGATTTTCTTGTTGCATCTGGCCAAAAGAATTCACAACATAAATCAGTAATATCATGGTTCACAAAATTAGAAGCTTCGAATACATAAATAACCAATCTTGTTATAGATTAATAGTTGATACATGGTTCACAAAATCACAATATAACTAGAAACTAAGATCAATCACGCCCGAGGCGTAGTCGCTCCAATGATGCTGCCATCTGTCCCACACGAAACTCTAACTCTGAAATGTGTCTCCTCAATCCGGCAATCTCTCGCTCGTACTCGTCAACGCGAGACGGCTGTAACAAAAGATGGGGAAGAACCGGAGGACGGTGTATAAAATTCTCCTCATCATTTTAGCTCACTTTGCAACTTTAATGAAAAAACTTGAGTGTTTTGGCATGGCAAAACTGATGATTTTCTAAAAAAAAAAATGCAATGATGATTTTTTTAAAAAAAAAAACTTAAGAGTTTTGGCATGGCAAAACTGAATTTGCAGCCAACATGAGCTAAAAAGCTAATAATCTGAGCCTATTCGATAAGTTTACCTCTTGTGTGTCAAATAGTGAACTAGACATGGTTGTTGCTTGTGGTGCTGTTGCTTGTGCAGCTGGACTGTGACACTTGTGGTCCTGTTTTAGTTCTTGCTATTTGTAGTTTGTTGTGGTTTTTGGAGATATTGCTAGTTGTGTTGTTGCTTTCTTGCTAGCTGCTGGGTAATGTTGTTGCTTATAAGGTAGAATGCCTGCTTTGGTTTACTTTCTTGTGAACTTTTGCAGAAAGAGAATCGTACCTCTTGCACAATGAAAACGTGTTTGTGCTTGGTTAGAGTTGTGCAGTTTTTAGACCTGTTGTGACTTGTGCAACTTTGAGACATGTTGTGCAGTTTTGAGACATGGAGTGCTTGGCTAGACTGCTGTTGTGAACTTGTGCACTTGTGCAGTTTTGAGACCTGTTGTGACTTGTGCACTTTGCAGAACTTGAGCCTTTTTCAAAAAATTTCCGAGGCAATGATGATTTTTTAGCCTTATAATTTTCCGAGGCGATGATGAAAACCGAATGGACGGTAAAGTGAGATAAAATCTCACTTTGCAACCTTCGAATCTGAGCCTAAAAAATTTTCCGACTAAAAAAAAAAAAAAAAAAAAAAACTGTAAAAAACTGGCAAAACTAAAAATAAAAAAAACTTGTATTTTACATTTTTGCAAACCAAAGCAAACCAAGCACACCAAACTTAAACTTTTTTATATTTTGGCACGAAAATCGAGAAAAACATTCCCCCAATCATTGCCAATGATTGCCAACCTCCCTACATTTTCACTTGCCAAGCACCCTATAGCCTTTTGGGGTGTCTGGGTAGCATGACCCTTTAATAATCTACATTAACATTCTTGATGAAATACTCCCTAGTAAATTTTTAAAAAAGTGGAAACTTTTCATAGGCACGCCAAAGTGGAAAAGATTTAAATACTAGGGAAGGTACAATGTGCCTATATGATCATCTAGCACTCATATTAGTCATAATGAATAATTATACGAGTAGTTATTAGTTTATTACTCTTCAAGAAGAATCAGCATAGGGGTTTAGTACCTAGAAACACCACATATACTATAGAGTACGAGACACAAACAATGAAAAGATGGATTAAAATAAATAAATAAATAAATAAATAAACCTATAACCACAAATGAGCAGGGCATATTATAATATATTATAAGACTGAAATTTGATTCTCACAATTAAATTATTTAAGGACTCTTTTTTATTTGTTAATCTTTCATATGATTGGTGCATGTAAGGTGATTTTGTTACTCAATCTTCTTAACAGTACATATGTTGCAACTTTGGCGAATGTCATTGGCCAAAAGGAGGTGCAAACATTACTGTTCACCATCCTTATAGCTTAATTACCACTTAATATTGTTTATAAGGAAAAAAAATCTCCCCATTCTTTCAGATTCATCCATTCTCAAAAAAAAAAAAAAAAAAAAAAAAAAAAAAAAAATCTTATAAAGTGAATACCAAACAATACTCACACAACCACTAAGATAACATGGAAAAGGAGAAAATTTCTTAAACGAACTCTTTCTAGTGTTACTTTACAGATATAAACCTCGCCTATACATTTTTCTAAAATGAACTTTTCAATATTATACGTTAGATTCGTACGATAATACTTTTTAAACCGTACACGTACATGTATAAGGAATTCATGGGCGTGGGTCTGGGCGAGAGACTAGCCAGTAACATGTTTAGGCGTGGCCTGGGCGTGGGAGAGGCGAGGGCCTGGGCGAGATTGTCTGCAAGGCGTGGGCCTGGGCGAATACAAGGGCGAGTAACATTTATTTTTGGTCATTAAAAATACATGTAAATATATGGGCAAGTTTAAATGCTAAGAGGCGAGTTGCTGGGCGAGTGGAATATCAATTTTAATACAAACTTAGATTTACTATTTCCAAACTTAGATTTACTATTTTCATATATAATGTTTAAAATTTAATACATAAGTTACAAGTGTTTATTGGAACAATAGTTTGTATTTAGCAAAAAAAACACTCTTTATCTTTCAATTGCTTTTACTATTGGAATCTAGTCGACATACATCTTTTACACATTTAGATCTACTATTTCCAAGTTTAAATTTACTATTTCCATATAAGATGTATTATACTTAATACATAAGTTATAAGTGTTGTTGGAACAATAGTTTGAATTTAGTAAAAAATACTCTATATTGATGTAATGAAACCATTATGCATTCTATGACTCATTTATGCACAGTAGTCCAGATACATATTTGTATAAGTAGACGAATGGAAAATGAAAACTGTGATGGTGACATATTTTGGTCATTCTCGTAAACCATTTTAAAAAAGTTCAGTTCGGTAAAATCACTATCTATAAGGATTATTTAGGTAATTAGCTTGTGGAAAAAACACATGCTACAACAAACAATAACGTAACCACAATAGATGTTCAACATATAGTCATTGTGCATATACCATTGTAGACCTCACCTAAAGTCCCATCCTAATCTATATTACCATCCATACAATAATCTTACACATTTACACTCTTACTTTCCTCTTTCATCATATCAAACTACCAGTGACCAACCACCGAATAAAAATTCAACAAAATCATACTTAATCAAGATCACCATGACAGCATTGCTAACGTAACTAATGACGTATAGCATGGATAACAAGTCCACTGAGCCCAATACATACTATACACATACTGGGTCCAGGTCCAACAATAAGAATAACTATGAACATTGGACCAACGGTAAGCCCAATAACGAAATTGGCTATAGTCCAGACTAAAAGACGTACGCAGGATACTTAGCAGACCGAACCTCCGGCCACGGAAGGTATCCTGTGTCCGCATCCGCGATTAACACGGAACCTTGTCCGACAAGGGTCCGGCTCCGAAAACTAACTACTATATGCGAGTAACTAGGAAACCCTAGCGGTAAGCCTCGCCTATAAAAGGGGCTCTAATCCCCATACAATGTACAACTTTCTCTCTCATAATTACTCACACATACCCTTACTTTCTCTAACAAGAATGTGTAGTTACTCTCACGCCGGAGTTTAATCGTGGGGTCCGTCCCCACGGTAAGGCTAACGGTTTACTCTTCTTGTGCAGGGAATTCAATCAAACTACTTGGATTAGTACAAGATCAGCCCACCGGTAGCTTGTTAGCCCAATCCAACAAGCAACACTAACACGCATTACAACCCGTCACACTTTTTGTACTAACAAGTTAGCGCCATCCGTGGGACCCAGTACACAACTGCGTTCTGGAAAATACTCACTATGGGTACTCGGTCCGAGCCAACTCCCGCTCTTGTTTCCACGTTACGGAATACAGCGGAAGGAGAAAATCATACAACATCGATGGATCTTGAAGGGCATGCGTCCGACGCAGCCCTCCGGAAGTATTGTGACAAGTACCTCGATCAGATCTTACCTATTGTGACAGAGAAAGTTCGAAAACGGGAAGAAAGATCCAAAGCAGTGAAAGCACTGACAACCCGGGTGGATTCCCATAAAGCCTCGCATCATCATGAGTCGGAAATGCCAAGAGGAAGGAGAGACTTGAGGAAACGACTCGAGTCATTGAAGCACCAGAATGCGCAGGGTAGCAGCGGTCGAAGACGTACCCGGTCTAGGTCACCTAACATGAAAGAAGACGAACGGGGAACGGTGTTTAAAAGGTTGCGCAAAAGTGTGTTCCACCGGATGGGAGACAAAGAAGAAAGTATTTACGTATACTCCAAAGACCCCATAAAACCAGTCCGCCATGTTGCTGAAAGGAAAGAAGAGAGTGGCTACCAAGACTCTCAATTGCAACCAGTAAGGCCAAAATTCAGAGGGCATGGAACCGAAAGGATGCCGTCACAGAAAGCGGGCAACTGCTCAAGAGATGGGTCAAACGGAAGTAGACATCGAAGGTCTGAGGTAAGAAAGCGGAAGCCAAGTAATGGCGACGATGACGACCTGACTAAGCCATGGGTCTGCAAGGAGACTGATCCGTTCACTCCACGTATCCGCTACTTTGAGATGCCGACGAAAACACGAATGCCAACTAACGTAAAAACGTATGATGGGAGTGGAGACCCAGAAGATCATCTCAAAATCTTCCAGGCAGCTGCAAAGGTGGAAAGGTGGGCCATGCCAACCTGGTGCCACATGTTTAACTCCACACTAACTGGATCCGCTAGGGTCTGGTTTGATGATCTCCCGTCAGAGTCAGCAGACAGCTATGATAAACTGAAAGAGGTTTTCTTGGCTAACTTCCTCCCATAAAAGAAGTGTATCAAAGATCCCATGGAACTTTATCACATCAAGCAAAGGAAATGAGAGCTAACGGAAGACTTTGTAAGAAGGTTTAAACCAGGGACATAAAAGGAGCTCCGGAAGTTATGAGAATCTCAGGATTCATGCATGCGATCACTGATTCGGAACTGATTAAGCGATTACACGACAGAATCCCAAAGTCAATGAATGAAGTAATGAATATAACCACCTCCTTCCTAAGAGGGGAAACAGCCGGAGGAAGTCGCGAGGAAAGAAGGCCATGGATACAAGCACCAAGAGGGCATCCTGCAGTCAAGGATCGACAAATCTTTAAAAGAGGATTTAGAAACAAACCAAGAACAAGAGAAAGGCAGCAGGGTTTTCGCAGCCCGCAAAAACCTTTCAAGGAAACATCGGCACAAAGGAGAGCAAGGTCTCCAAATCTATCCCCAGCTACCGCAATCGAAGAAAAGGCTGACAGTAAATTCTGTGAATTTCATGGAAAAGCAAGACATACAACGGAAGAATGTCTACATTTAAAAAAGAAAATAGAAGAAAGGAAGAAAGGACCGATGATAGAGGAAGAAGAACAGCGGGAAAAGGCCAAACGCTAAACCTCACAAAAAAAATGCTCGTAATCACTAAAAAATTACTCATAATAAAGGCATAGACACTCGATGCAGAGGCAGCAAAACCGCGTACAGATCCGAAGAGCGATAAAATCAAATCTCCAGCGAAAAAAAACATAACAGAGACACCAATAAAATAAATACGGACGCGGGCATCCTCACCAGAGAGAATAAAAACCCCGATCCCATAAATAAAGACCCAAGGGGTCACGTCAAAAAAACCTGGTAAGGATGCGAGCAATTAAATACAATAAGAAGAATCAGTCACCGAGAAGACTCAGGAAACAATTACAAATGTTGAAGAAGCGCCTATTACTTTAAAACAATCAGATTGCGGAAGGTCACACAAAAAGAAGCCAACATAAAAAACGAAGAATACCGAAACACACCACGGGTATACGTAGGACCAATAACACGCGTAAAAAGACCTTACAGAGATTATTCCCGGAGAATAAAAAGCACAAAAATCCGTGGATCAACGAAAATCAGCTCTAGAAAGGGCAACACTCTGAAAGAAGCAAGCAAAGAGTCACGGCAGACACAAAACACAAATGCCACAATGTAGGAAGAAACAAAATTAGAAGCAGGATATGGCCTTGGGAAGGAAAGTCCCTGATAACAACTAGGCAAGGGCGAAAGCAAAAGGATAAACCTTATCCAAATATCAAAACGGGAGAGAAAATCTGCAAGTACAGATTTACGTTCCTTCCCAAGGAGTTTTATTTCAAATCTAGCAGGGAAAACAGGCGCCTAGGCTACGAGCTTAGACACGTGCCAACCTATCAAATAGTAGGAAAAAGCAAACGCTAACGCATACAGAAACAGTAAATTCTTCGCTATAAATACGTGAAGTAAAAAAGGAGGGAAGGCAGAAAAGGCAAAAAATAAATGTTGTCCTCTAGCATCAAGCATCTTAACAACAAAAATCCCAAGAAACTCACAAAAGTTACTTTGAAAGAAGCTGAAGATGTTATTCAAAAGAAGAGTAATATGACACATAGGGAAGAAGAAATACAACCAGTCTTCAATAGCAACATGTCGTTCACATACAATTGTCCTAAAAAAAGTCACAATAGCCTAAAACTTTGCCCCCCAAAAGAAAGACACAAAAGTAAACGTTGCGGAAACCAAAACATGTTCTTAAATGACTGCTAATAACAATTAGTCGTTCTAAAATGACGATTAATAACCCACCACCACAATGCCTCATAACACCCCTTCACTCAAACCTACTCCTATGGCATTTCCAAGTACCTTGCCAATTAACGTGGCGGCTCCCACGGCCGGAGTCATACTGTCGATTAGACTCCTAGTAGCCATTGGGAAATGAAACAGTGTAGGTGCTCATGGGTCAACTGTAGTGGCTGCCAGGACAAAGAGGCACGTGGGAAGTGAAATGGTAATGGAGGGAGTGATAGAGCGTGGAAAAGGATGGGTCCTCAGGGAAGGGTAGAAAAGAATGTTAGGGACAATGAATTGCATCAGTCAGTCCCCAACCAATAAGAAGCTTCCCTTACAACGGCAAGCAAGAAATGATGAAAATTACACCTTCGTCCTCTTGTTGTTGTATCCCGGCACCCAAACAAGCACACGTCTACTAGTCCGAGCAAATCGGGTTGGATAGTTGAATCTATGGTAAAGATGACCAACTTGTGGGTGCCGGGATACATGTATAAAAGCTACCCCAACAGTCTATGCTATCACACAGAAGGACGGAGTTATCCGGAAAGATCCTTGAAAGGTCTATCGCACTTGTTGTATGACATACATCATCGTAAAATCGCTGCTAAAAAAAAGTATAAGCATACTTAGCGAGCATTCCAGCCCTTCAAGGAAAAATAGCAAGCCTGGTAATTCCTCAGAGAATACCGTCAGGAGAAAACGACAGCTTCACAAGGAAGCAACCGCCAGGAAATTGTCCAAGAAAAGGGTAGTATACAAGAAGAGGATTCTAGCCCATCAGGGAGAAAGAATACTCGCAAAGACATTACTCACACCGGGAAAGCCGGCGGAAGGTAACAACGGCAGCAACAACACGTCCAGCCAAGACAATCCTTCAAGAAATAAAAGTACAACTATTATAAACAAGACAACCCATTACGGGCAACCGCTAAAGTATACTTCCGCAAGAACAAATAAACGAAGAAAACTTCCAAGAAGCACATCTTCAAAGAGAAATGATGTTCGCCATCAAGAAAGTTCCGAAAAAGGCACGGCTCCAGTGGCCATAAGACTCAGAGCAAAAAGGGTAAGAGCAATTGACAAATAGAAAAAATGTATAATGTACTTGAATTTACCAATTTTTGTAATGTATTGTTGAAAACACAAAGACCTTGATAGATCTTAAGCACTCGGAGATCGTTAGTGTTGCCTATGTAATCACAAGCAAACTAATAGAAGATCTCTACAACTCGTATTTTGTAGCGGAAAGTAAATACAAGTTATAATAACTAAGAACTCTTTGATCCTCTATGGATCTTTTGATTATAGAAACTCTATGTTTCGGATATATTACAAGACTTGAAAGACTTGAGAAAAACTTATCTATTACAAACTATTATGGTTCCTTTTATAGGTAAGAAACCCTAAAGACTCACGAGCGTTTACAATGTACGCTCCTAATACAAACATAGACCAAGCATGCATCTAGACAAGCATGCAACTAATCATATTGTTTTGTTAATCATATTGTTTATTCTGAGTAAGCTCTACATAATACGGCGCCAACCTATCTTTAATACGGCGCTGACTTTTACTCCATACTGAGCTTATCTCTCCTACGTGGATTCGCACTTTCAGCAGGATCACGATTTCTGCTTTAACACTTCTGCTGAAGTATAACTTCAGCAGAATCCATTCTTCTTCGGCAGAATCTCTTCGGCAGATACTTCGGCAGAATCAGTAGTTTACCTTAATTCCCAACAATCCTCCCCTAAACTGGAATTTGACTAGGTTAAGTTCCAGTTTCCTTGATAGATCGATAATGCTGTTGAGGATTGTACCATTTTACGAAAAATTTCCAAACAAGATCCTCCCCATATCTTAAACACTTATGAGCTATGAATGGCCAGTATCTTGAGGATCAGCAACAAAGATTCAGAAGAAGAACATCTCTATGAGGACTGAACTGTGAGACACCAGATCTTTGCAGTAACATATGACATTATGTACATCAAAACATATAAGTTTCAGACTATTCTCATCACTTCCAGGTGTGTTAACTCCTGTGAGAGGTGAATCATTGAAATTAATGGGTTTGATGTCTCTTTACCAATAGCCATCACTACTGGAGTAGCCACATGTTTGAGTTAGAAAACTATGGTACATTGATAACCATCTGATTTAATGGCAAACCAGCAACCATATAAACGGATTTGACTTGTCTTTACCTGCAGCCGTTTGCTCAGGACTAGTCAATTCTTAGTATTGGTGAATTGAGAACCAAATATGGAGTCAGTTGCCTTTACCACATCCCATATTCATGTGGGCTAGCCAATTCTTGGATTCCGAAGAGGAATAGACCATGGTGAATTGATGACCATACAACCCTCAGCAGTTAAGCATGGGTGGTTGTAGACCCTATGATTTTGAGCAAACCATTACAACTATCAACAGATTTGTTGTGTCTTTACCAAAGCTGTACCCTTTGGACTAGTCAACTCTTTGACATACACAAGGTACATCAGGTGAGTTAAAAACCATCAGAATTGTAAAACAGACAAACCTGCATAAGAAGTTAGTTTTTTTTTTTTTTTTTTTTTTTTTTTTTTTTTTTTTTAGAAACTAATAACATTGAAAAATAACTCAGAAATAGATAAATAACAAAAACTAAATGTAACAAAACAAGGTAGTGCAGAGAGTACCAATTAGAATGAGGCTTATTGTAGTTGTAGAAGTTGTGACTTGATCAAACTCACCACTGTTGAAGCAGATAGTCTTTCATTGCCCACTGGATCTGGAGGAATCTCCAATTTCTGACTAAGCATCTTCTCCATAAGTCGCTTGGGTAATGGATACTTGCGTTCAGCAAGCATGCAGACAGTGATCCCACTCTTAGTCTCCAAAACATGTATACGAGGGAGAGGATAGAATCTCCAGGATGCAACCTTCCACCGATGTGAGTTCTCCCAAATGGAATGTGCCTTGCTATTGGGAATATGAGAGTTTAACAGGATTTGAAGATCTCCTGGTAAGAACATCCCAGAACCTTGCGGTTCCTTGTTGCAGTAATGGGAGGTAACTCGAGTGTAAAGAGAAATCAAGTCTGCCCTGTCTACCAAGTGTAGAATTTCCTTCAGAAAGGTGAATTCCATTGAAGGGGAGTTCCTTCGATGAATGACATTCATCTCATCATCCTTCAGTTTCCAATCTTCCAATGCATTTTGATCTTCGTCAGGAAAATCAGCAGCAGATCCCTCTATAATGAAAGTTGAGTTATTTGCTTCAAGATCCAGGGGAGATCTTTTGGCCATTCTCTTCTTCCTCCTACCAGGCTTATAGATTTCCCCAGAGGGAGCATTTTCATTTTGAACATGTGTGGTAGGACTTGAAGAGGTAGAGGGAGACTTAGATGGAACACGAAGTGCATTCATCCTGTGAAGCATCTTTATTGCCCTTTCTGTTTTTATTTCTGCGAGATCAGCTTCCTTCACTCCAGACGTTTCTTGTGTGACAACGATTGCCACAGATGAAGTGGGGGCTGAAATATCAGGTGCTTCAGGAGAATTGGTAGATGGTTCAGCAGATGGACCCTTGTCAGTGGAAGAAGCAACTTCAGAAGTTGCTTCAGCAGGAATGACTTGAGATGATTCCTTGGCTGGAGCATCATCAGACTTGAGTCTTTTGGTTTCTTGAGCAACTTCATTCTCTGTAGCCCTTCTCAAGTTGGTAGAATGTGTTGAAGATGATGATTTGTCCCTCATGATCTGATTATATTTGCGATACAGGACATGATCAGGAAAAGCCTTGACTTGTTTCATTGTTAAGCCAGAGTTGTACATCGAGCATTGATTTTTCACCACCATTCTTATTTCAGCTTTAGACGGAGGTTTCTCTTTGTCCTTCTTAGCTTTGATGGCTCTCTTTTGTGCAATAGCTTCTTGCTTCCTTTGTCTTCCCTGAGCCATCATTTTCTCCAGATAAGTGTCACTGAGGAAATCTCCACCTAGTATACTTTGAGCAAGAGAAGGTCTTGAAATGACTTGCTGAGTTAGAACATCCCAGTGTTCAGCAGGCATCTGAACCCGCATTGCATCCAGTTCTCTTCTTCTCTCAGGAGTTAAAGAGGAAAAGTCCTCTATTTCAAGTTGATGAGCCAATGCCACACTTTCTTTTGACTTCTCAAACTCAGCCAATCTACTTGCTTGACCTAGTCTTTCCTCCTCACTTACAAGGTCCTGACCAAGCTCATCTTCAGTTATTACATCTTTCCCTTTATTCTCAAGCTTCTTAGCACACTCATCTTCAGTTAAATTAACGACAGGAACCTCTGTAGCAATACCCAAGTCAACATGTTGATGCAGATTATCAGCTGGAGTGGTTATGGGAAAAGCATCAGAGAGATCTGCTGAAGGTGAAGGGTCTGTTGGTTCTTGAACGGATGAAGATTGATTAGGATCTGAGGATACATCCTCCATTTGTACATCCGCAGATGCATCCTTATCAACACCAGGTTCCTTTGAAGCTTCAGAAGACACCTTATGTAAATAGGATCTCTTTCTTCTTTTGTAAAGGACAGGTTCCTTCTTCTTTGAGGAAGCAGCAACTAATGATGAAGGATCATTGAGAGAAACATCAGCCAACATATCCAGAGACTCAAAATGAGGTACTTCTTGTTCTTCATCAGAAGAAACCACAAGCTTCCTTTTGGAGGGCCCTTTTAGTTTGTCCTCTAATTCCTTGACTTGATTCTGCAGGTCTTCAATCTTACTCCCAAGAGATGACTTGGTCTCTGCAAGCTCCTTTTTCAGACTATTAACCTCAGCAGCATACCTGTTGACAAGAGCATAGACAGATGAGAGTGTAATAGGGTCCTCAGCTCCACCAGCAGATTGCTCTGTGGTAAGGGGAGCTTCATTGGACCTTTCAGTAGAATCATGGTCATGCTCAAAGTGAGGAAGATCTTCATTGAGAGGATCCCTAACAGGACTTGGTGTGGGTAGTCTATTAAGATCTGATTCATCATGTGTAACAAGTGTGGGTGTTGGACTGGGACAAGGTGGTTGGTTTTGAGCAACATGAGTTGCTTCAACAGTTGATGAGGGGCCTTCATTAATGTTAACTAATGGATTACCATCAGTAGCAACAGGTGACGAAGGAGGATTATGAGCCACATTTTCCTCATCACCAACCTCATTACCTTGGGGCAACATGGCTGCTAGCAAGGGATGATGTTCCCCCTGAAAGTGGGTTCTCATGGTTGCAAACAATTTAGCAGTTAAAGTACTTATGGGATAAAAGGATTGGGCTAGGGTAGTGGTGTCTAAGATTATTTGCAAAAACCTTGGGTACATTAAAAATTTTCCCTTTTTCTTTTGAATATTTTCAACCAAGTTTTCAAAAATATACTTAGAAAAATTGAAAGATACCCCTTGGGAAAGACACACAATACCATAGCCCAGTTGTGTAGAGAACTGGTCCCATCCTCCAGTCTTGTTGCTCATGCATTGAAGCAGCGTGTGAACTAGGAACCTCCACTTCGGGCAGAGTTCCTTCTTCAGCCACATATCAGTTCTTGTTCCTCGATAGCCAATAGCTCTTAGCCCATTAAGCACATCTTCCTGATTAGAGTAAAATACTCCATCAGCATCTTCCAAGTGAAGCTTCCTCCTGATTAGGTCCTCTGTTACTATGTACTCTATTTCATCAATCACAGCCCTAATCTCTGTCTCACTCCTCTTCTCAGCAGATTCCCAAAATTGAGTAATCATTGATTCGTATATCTCATTTGGAGAATGAGTTAGAGCATAACAAATCTTGGACCTTTTCAAGAATTCCACCATTGGTTCGTACAATTCATATCCCTTGTCATTTCCCAGAAATGCAACTTTGTTGTGATCATGTTTAAATTCAAGAGCCATGAGGGATATGAGTGTTTAGGGTTATGATTCTCGAAATGGTGAGTGTTTGTGAAAGCGGAATGAGAGGGAATTTGTTTGTTCTGAAGAGAGTGATGGTGGATTGATAGTTTTTGCCCAAATTATAGTCAACGAAAAATGGACCGTTTGGTTGACCATTGCTGACGTGTATTGCATCTTTGACCCAACCCAAAACAACACTTCAGCAGGAACACATGATCAATCTGCTGAAGTTATAACTTCAGCAGAATGCATCAAAGATACGAATATCTTCGGTAAGTTTCTAGAATTACTGTGCCAACCACTCGCATTAAACTCATTGAACCTCGAACCCGTCTATAAAATGATCCCAATGTTACTCATCTCTTCATCAAGATCCCCAAATATTTACCACAAACCCTAGATGCAAAATAACCCCAATTAACCAAATTGCACCATGAATACCAAACCTGAGATCATAGATCTCACATCCTCATCTTCATCATCTTCTTCATCATCATCAAGTGGTGAATCAAACCCATGGCTATATTACTTTCCTCAACCCTATCCACGACCAAATAAATCACCCTTTCTTCCTTCTTCAGAAGATGACAGTGTAGTGAATCCAAGTGAATCTGCTGATGATTCTGATGACTCCTATAAGGAGGGAACATCTTACTCCCAACCTCCAGCACCTCGGTCTCAACAAAGACCTCGTGCCAGGAATCCGCCACTCCCCAAAGATAGAGAGGTGGTTCTTGGTCTCACTGCACCATCTTTTGGTGCATCAACACACATCGTATAAGAGAAGGGCTTAAGGAGGGTGGATCGATTGCAGTTTGGTTGAAATGCATAGATGAAGCACACAGGAGACGTTATTTTTCTCCGTCATCATGTGGGGTCATCGTCATCATCAATCGTTTGCATCAATCCATCCTCCCATTTTGGTCCTTAGCATCTTCGTCGTGCTGGTCATGCATATCCAACCATCTAGTAAGACGGAATGGATGGTTATGCAAGACCTACAAAAGCAAAGCCAGCATCTAACGCATATCCAACATTCACTTAGATTTCGGAATGGAAGATATACACTAGATTAGGCTTAGCTTAAGTGTACAGCTCGTATCTTGAAGATGCATATGTAGTAGGTTGACTTTATGTAAGCTGTAAGCTGTAAACTGTTTCTTGAATGAATGAATGAACAATTTGACTTCAATTTCTTTTCTTCAGTGGAATCAAATTGTTTGCTTCAGTACTTTTAATTTCAGAAGAAACAAGCAACAATCTTTTAGCTATCTTGACCATGTACCATTGAGTCATACTTAATGAATTTGAACTTGATCATGGAGTGGACACACTGCAATCCAGACAACTGCAAAACAGACACAACACTACACAAGAACAACACAAAAACAAGCTAAAGAATAATTAGTGATCCGTTAGTGTTAGCAAAGAATTATAAATAAAAGAGGCTAAAATGCAAATTAGAGAAAATCAAAAATATAAATTATATTAAATAAATGCTATCACTATAGGTAAAATGATGTTTTTACAAAGCTAATGATAGAAGACAAATTTAGAAAAAGGAAAACTGTTTATTGAACAATATGACACAAAAAATATGCAGAGTTTGCACAAATCCTCCCCTGAGGCATATGCCTCCCCTGAGGCCTATGCCTCCCCTTAAACTATGTAGTCAAGGGTTTAACATCCCAATATTGACCACGAGGTGTTGAAACCTTGGTCCATCAAACGCTTTTGTTAATAAGTCTGCCACATTATCATCAGTATGAATTTTAGCCACTTTTATCAAATGTTTTTCATATGCATCTCTTATAAAGTGGTGCCTGATTTCAATGTGTTTTGTTCGACTGTGAAAAACTGGATTTTTGACTATGCAGATGGTACTTTGATTATCTATATGAATAGTAGTGTTCATGAAGTTGTACCCATAGTCCAGCAATTGGTTTTGAATCCAGAGGACCTGACCACAGCAATTTGCAGCAGCAACATACTCTGCTTCAGTAGTTGAGGCAGCCACAATGGTTTGTTTCTTGCATTGCCAAAAAATCAACCTCTTGCCAAGAAATTGGCATCCTCCAGTTGTGGATCTTCTATCCAGATTTGCACCAGCATAATCACTGTCACTATATGCTTCCAACTTGAAAGGAGACTCTTTTGGGTACCAAAGGCCTAAAAGAGGTTGGCCTTTGAGGTACTTAAAGATCTTCTTGACAGCATTGAGATGGGAAGTAAGTGGAGTGACTTGATGTCGAGAACAAACACTCACAGCAAACGTAATATCAGGTCTTGAAGCTGTTAGATACATCAATGAACCAATCATGGACCTGTACAGATGAACATTCACTGGTAGATCTGGTTCATTATTTGCTTTAGTCTTTGGAGCTTCATAAGGTGTTGTGGCAGTTCTAACACCTTCCATACCAAACTTCTTCAAAATGTCCCTCACATATTTATCTTGACAGATAAAGATGCCATCCTGTTTCTGCTGAACTTGGAGACCCAAAAAGAAAGTAAGCTCTCCCATAGCACTCATTTGAAATTCACCCTTCATTAGTTCCTCAAATTCCCTGCACCAAGCTTCATTTGTGGAGCCAAAAATAATATCGTCCACATAAACTTGCACCAGAATGATGTCTGAATAATTCTTCTTTAGGAACAGAGTTTTATCAATAGCACCTCTCCTATAGCCATGCTTCAGCAGGAATGATGAAAGCCTAGCATACCAAGCTCTTGGTGCCTGATGTAAGCCATAAAGAGCTTTAACAACTTTGTAAACATGATTTGGGTGATCTGGGTCTTCAAATCCCTTGGGTTGAGTGACATAGACCTCCTCTTCAATCTCACCATACAGAAAAGCACCTTTGACATCCATTTGATACACCATGAAACCCATGTAAGAAGCATAAGCCAAGAAAATGCGAATTGCTTCTACTCTGGCAACAGGTGCAAACACTTCATCATAATCAATCCCTTCCTCTTGTCTGAAGCCTTGAGCTACTAATCTTGCTTTGTTTTTTATCACAACACCCCGAGCATCTCTCTTATTCTTCAGAATCCACTTTGTCCCAATGGCATATTTGCTATCAGGGAGTGGAACCAAAATCCAAACCTGCTGATTGTGAAATTGTTGCATTTCTTCTTGCATTGCTTCTAGCCAGCTTGAATCGTTAAGAGCTTGAGAAACACTAGTTGGTTCCACTTGAGAGAGAAAACAAGCAAACAGACAATGTTTGAAGTCTGTGTGATTGTCTCTTTGCTGGTTGGAGACATAAGAGAGAAAAGCAATCTGCCCAAATTGAGGACTTGTTATAGCCCTACGTGTTCTAACAGGTGCCAGAAGATCACCTATGATGTTGGATTGAGGATGAGCAATGTTGATCCTCTGAGTGGCAGTGGGGCTGACTTCAATGGATGAATCAAGATTAGTGATTGTTGGTTCAAATTCAGCATCATAAGAGGGTGAAGTGAAAATGCCAGCTTTGGGTTGATGATTTCCAAGATCAGAGGGTTTTGGAAAGCGTGTATGAGGTTCTCCAAAGTCTGAAGACTCTTGAGAAGGAACATGAGAAGAAACAGCATAGCCTTCAGCAGATTTGTGGATGATAGGTGTGACAGAGTCAACTTCAGCAGAAACCTGGGTTCTACTGATTCCTTCATTAGTCACCTCCCCATTCAGTTTCTCTGCTTCAAGCTTGGCAGCAAATTCTTGAGTCTGAAGCCTAGCAAGGTCCTCAGCATAATGAGAGTCATCTTCATCATTCTTATCAGCAATCTCCTTGGAGGTGTTACCTGCAATATTGTTAGGGGAGAAAGAAGGCACAAGTATAGGTTGCTCATCATCTTCAAACTCATTTTCAGAGTCATCATCTAAGGGACCTGCATTGTTAGTAGGAGAAGCTTGAGGGCCTGCATTTTGGTTAGCCAAGTGTCTAGTGTAACCCAAGGAATCAGTTAAGTAGTCAAGGTCAAAGGACCATGTATGACCCTGTCCTTGAACATTATGCTTATCTTCCAGAAATCTCAGGTTCAGCGTCTCCTCTATCTTCTTGGCTTGCAAATTGTACACCCTGTATGCCTTACTATGAGCTGAATAACCCACAATATAACCATCATCAGCCTTTTCATCAAACTTTCCCAACGGATCACTGGTGTTCAGAATGGTCACTTGACAACCAAAAGGTTTTAGGTAGTGAATGACAGGAACCTTCCCAAAGAGAAGTTCATATGGTGTTTTGAGTTGAGGTCTAGTAATGGAGACCCTGTTTAGCACATAGCATGCTGTGCCAACAGCTTCAGTCCAGAACATCGTGGGCAGTTTAGAGTCTGCAAGCATCGATCTTGCAGCCTCTATTAAGGTCCTATTCTTTCTTTCAGCCACCCCATTTTGTTGTGGGGTTCTTGGATTACTATAGTCCCTTTTTATACCTTTTGACCCACAGAGTTCTATAAGAATAGCATTTTTAAACTCTGTCCCATTATCACACCGAATTCCCTTAACCTTTTTGTTCAACTGATTTTCAACGAGAGTGATGAATTCAGTCAGCACTTGAGATGTTTCATCTTTGGTTCTGAGAAAGAAAACCCAACAAAATCTGCTATAGCCATCAGTGATAACCAAACAGAAGTACTTATGATCAATGCTTCTGACTTGAGTTGGACCAAACAGATCCATGTAGAGCAACTGAAGAGGTTCAGAAATGATGCTCATAGCATTGATAGCTTTGTAAGAGGCTCTGTGTTGTTTGCCTTTGTTGCATGCAACACAATTATGATCATTGGTGAATACTTTGGTGGGAAGACCTTCAACAAGACCCATTTTAGAGAGTTTGTTAATGGTCTTGAAATTCACATGAGCCATCCTCCTATGCCATTTAGTAGATTCATCAAGTGATGCTTTAGCCACCAAACACGTGAGGTCACCATCAGGTTGAACTTCATTAAGGTTGAATGTGTATAAATTGTGAGTTCGAGGAACCTTCAGCAGAATTGAGGTTTCTTCTGGGAGTTTGAAGTCTTTAGACAGCACAAGACATTCATTCTCAGTGAAGAGAACTTTGTTCTTAGTGTCACAGATTTGTAAAACAGAGAACAAGTTGAAATGCTGAAGTTCCTTAACATAGTACACATTTTCAAAATCTAGATGAGGTGTCTTTATGGTGCCTTTCCCTGTGATACTTCCATCACTTCCTCCAAAAGTCACATTGCCTCCTCCTTCTATAGGAACAAAATTGTGCATCATATCCCTGTTCCCAGACATGCTTCTGGAACAACCGCTATCAACAATACCAATATTCTTATGCTTAAGGGGATGATCCTACAAACAACAATAAAATATATACAAACGGTTAGAATTCGATGGAGGTTCAAGTCATTACTGACTTGAACCTGCCTTGTGGATCACAGGTTTAGGACATGAAGATTTAGAGGATCCACCATTGTTCTTGGTCCTCCATTGATAATTGGGTCCCCGGTTAGTCCAAGAACAACCTGCTGAGGGCTTCACAGCAGTGCTCCCATATCCCATCCCAGCATACATAGAGTCAACATATGTAGGCCAATAACCATGTTTAAAGTATGGGCTAGTTGGTTGCACATAAGGTCTGGTAACTGAACCTCTCCAATGAGAGTCAGTATTAGCTGCTTGAGGGACATAAGGTGGAATATTAGCAACATTGGTCCACTTAGATTTATGTTTCTGGTGAGTAGCACATGCACCCAATCTTTGCTCATAAAAATCACAATCCTTAATTAAATGACATTTACTTCCACATACAAAACATGTCTTCTTCTTGGAAGATTTATTCAAATAGGGAGATGTTTGATTACATGCAGAAGTACTTAAAACAGAAACATTCAAGGAATTGTTTTTAACAGACTGATTATTCAAAGATTTAAAAGACAAGTCTTCAGAAGAAACTGTCTTGGAAATTGATTCCTCAGCAGCTTCCTTAGAAGGCTTGTAAGTAGACTGGGGTGCAGGCTTGGGTGTAGGCTCAGGCTTGGAAAGGTCAGACTTCTCATTTGAATCACAGCTTTCATAGGAAGTAGACCCTTGATCCGATGAATTGTCACTGTCAGAGCAAGAGACAAAGTCATTAGATGAGGTATCAGGGTCTGGCAAGTCTTTTGACTTTTTGCCATATAGATGATGTGATCCATCAAAGTCCACAGTGATGGATAGGTCTGTGGGCATAAATTCACCTCTAATAGGACCAGGGACAGCATGCATATTACCTTCTTTTACAAAGTTAGCTAACCCTGCTGGTGTGGATTTACGACCATCATACCTAGCTTCTACTCCTACATATTTTTGAAAGCCTAATCCTAAGCCAGAGGTTACTGATTGACTGTTATATAGTTCTCTAGCCAGATTATCACCTGAAATTAACCATTGTTTATTCCTAGCTATTTCCTCAGCTACCTTTTCTTTAAGCTCTAGGTTCTCAAACACAGCTTCATCCTTTGCTTTCTCAGACAGTTTTAAGTAATTATTAGCAACTTCTAGATCAAACTGTAACACCTTTATCTTTTCTTCATAAGCTATTTGATTCTTTTGAAACCATACTTTTTGTCTTTCTACTGTTTTTAATGCTAGTTTATGAGCTTCATTTTCTACATAGCATTCATCAAACTTAGGTTTCATAGCATCATACTCTTCTTTAAGTTCGTTGTATCTTAGACTACAACCAAATATACAGTTGTGTACCTGGGATAGTCCCATCAAGGCAAACTGATCATGCCTTTCATCCGAAGTACACCTTGCCAGTAATCCAAGCTTATTAGTATCATGAGCTTCCTCATTCACAGGTTCATGTGCAGTCCAGTTGACCTGTTCATCCATGGTGAGGAGAGCTGCTGAAGCTCCAGCTTCCTGCTGTTTCTGCTGATAGGAAAGGTAGTTAGCTCCATCTCCACTTTTCCTGTCTTTGCATTCCCTTGAGAAATGCCCCATCTGGTGGCAAGTGAAACACTTGACTTTTCTCCTATCAAAGCGAGCTGGTTCCTTTCCCTTGAAAGCAAACTTCCTCCCAGACTTCTCTTCAAACCTTTTGATGTCAACTGACAGTAATGCCACCTGCATTTTCAGTTTCATCTCCTCCATTTCAAGAGGGTCCAACTGATCAAAGTCTTCATATGCAAGATACTGCTGAGTATCATAATCAGCAACAAACGAATGAAGAACATCCTCCATCACACTACTAGTCTTAGTTTGAGAACATGGTGGAGTGGGACGAGTGTTATGTGGTGGAGTGGGAGTGCAAGATGATGGAAAGTAGTTGGAACTGGGAGATGATGGAAAGTAGTTGGAACCAGGAGCAGGTACCATCATGTTGGAGTGAGATGTCCCAACAAAAGCTGCATGGCCAGAAGAAGATGTACGGTAGGGAGTCCTGACATCAGGTTCAAGGGTTCTGAGTCTGTTATACAGCTCATCAAAGGTATGCATGTCCAACCCTCCTTTAGCCTTGAGGGCAATACTTACATGTAACCATGATGGAGGTAAAGATCGAAGGAACTTTGAGTTGCAGTCATCATTATCAGGTTTTGCATTCAGCTGGTTTAGCTGACTCAAAATCCTATGGAACCTGTTGTATCCCTTGTGGATACCTTCTTCTTCGGAGATATTAAAGTCCTGAAATTGTTGTCTCAGCATGGACTTCCTCATTCTCTTTGATTCTTCATTTCCACCGAACCTTGCTTTGAGAGCCATCCATATGTCCTTTGCATCATCCATATGGTGAAAATCACACAGATGATCTTCAGGTATGGCTTGAAGCAGAATAGTTTTTACTTTATGCTCTCTCTGCATAGCCAACACCTCTTCAGCAGTTTTTGGAGGAGCCATGATAAACTTCCCATCCCTGTCAGGAATCATTTTCTTTAGACTGTTTCCTTTCTTCACTACCTCCCACAGATTCCAATCAATATTGGAAATCCAGTTTTCCATCTTCATAGTCCAAAGATCATACTCTTCCCTTTTCAAATAAGGAAATTTACCATTACTGTTTGAGAGACTGAGCTGTTGCATGGAAGTGGTGTTGGTGTTGTTTGTGTTGGTGACTTCAGTTTCATTATCGGATCCAGGCATGGTGAATGAATGTTTGATTGTATGGGGGTGAGAATGGTTCTTAGTATCGTAGAGACTTTCCCGAGGCTCTGATACCACTTGTTGAAAACACAAAGACCTTGATAGATCTTAAGCACTCGGAGATCGTTAGTGTTGCCTATGTAATCACAAACAAACTAATAGAAGATCTCTACAACTCGTATTTTGTAGCGGAAAGTAAATACAATTTATAATAACTAAGAACTCTTTGATCCTCTATGGATCTTTTGATTATAGAAACTCTATGTTTCGGATATATTACAAGACTTGAAAGACTTGAGAAAAACTTATCTATTACAAACTATTATGGTTCCTTTTATAGGTAAGAAACCCTAAAGACTCACGAGCGTTTACAATGTACGCTCCTAATACAAACATAGACCAAGCATGCATCTAGACAAACATGCAACTAATCATATTGTTTTGTTAATCATATTGTTTATTCTGAGTAAGCTCTACATAATACGGCGCCAACCTATCTTTAATACGGCGCTGACTTTTACTCCATACTGAGCTTATCTCTCCTACGTGGATTCGCACTTTCAGCAGGATCACGATTTCTGCTTTAACACTTCTGCTGAAGTATAACTTCAGCAGAATCCATTCTTCTTCGGCAGAATCTCTTCGGCAGATACTTCGGCAGAATCAGTAGTTTACCTTAATTCCCAACATGTATTTTGAAATATATCAAATCAATAAAAAAGTGAAGATTAGCTACCTTCATTGTTTTATTTTTCCAATAAATTCATTTTGATTAAGTGCATAAGACGCGCAAGCACAAGATTGGGCACGACCCAAACAATGTTATTTCCGAATAACAAAAAGTTATCACGAATAACAAAAAGGTGAACAACATAATCACCAAAGTAAATAAGAGGTATTGCAAGCCCAGTACTGGGAGGATAACCCAAAATTATCCGAAGACTATTAAAAACGTGCATATCCGTATAACGTTAAAATAATAGCACCGCACAAAACAATGTGCGCAAAAGGTATTAAAAACATACATATCTGTATGACAAAAAGATAATAGCATAGCACAAGTCAAAAACAACGTGCAGAAGAAAAAATAAAAGCGAAAAGTTGCACACAACCATTGTAAACATCACAAGACATGGAAAGCTAAATATTGTTCACAGGATTAAAAACATCCAAGAAAGCAAAGTAAACTAGCTTTGCTCCAAGACAGCCGCACTTGCTTAAGGCTCAAGCAGAGCGGAGGGAATCTCACTCACTTCAGGGTGCATATCATCTACAACATTAATAATAACACTAGACCCTCCAACATCATAATCATCGATGGAAAGGGGCCTCACAGGAATAGCAGAGACACTAGCAGGAACAAGCGAAAGTGGCAAGGAAGTATTAGAAGTCAAAACCAACCCACCAGGTGAAGGTCCTTCCGAACCCATAACATTTCGGGCGGACAAGGAATCAACTGAAGAATTGTAAACATCAGCAAAAGTTAGCTGATGAGCAGCAAGGCGCTTCCTAACTTGGTCAACCCTTCTCTTAACTACTCCTAGAGAGCGAGACAATGAGCCAGTAACAATAATAGCGCTAGTATCCCTATCATAGATAGGAACCACAAGTTGTTCAAGATCAGGCTATAACCCAACAATCATTGGAGCACTCGCATGCGGGCCCTCAACGCGAAGAAGATCCATAATCTCCGCAATTCCACATCCTTGTTAGAATTAAGATCGGAAAGCAATGAAAACTCTACATCCGTAAGCGCCTTCATAGCGAAAAGATAATAAGTTTCCGCAAAAGGGTCATACGCATCAACTTCCACAAGCTCTCTCTTATCCTTACCATGAATAATACCAGCTGCCAACCCAACTTGCATACCTTTATCAGTAGCACGGCTGATAGCTTCTGCCAGAGCTATAGAATACTATGGAGAATTCAAGCATTTAAACACAACAAGGCTTATGCCATTAGTCAACAACAAACACCGACTAGATAGCAATGTAAGAAAGCGAGGATAAAACTCCTCATCAAGATGCAGAGCCAATGTAGAAAAATCAGCAACTGCTGAATCAACCTTCTTCATGATCGCAGCCGATTTCGCATCTTGAGTTTTGCTAAATTCTTCCATCAAAGGGTTGAAAGAAGGAATTTGGCTACGAAGCTTAGAACAGGAGGACTGTAAAGTACGTATCTACAAACAAAACAAAGAGTCAAAAGACAACGGAAGAATAAGCAAGCAGAAAATCTGGACAAAAAATCATTGATACATACATGTCCAGAAAGATTAGCATTCTGAGATTTGAGAACAGCAACTTCAGCCCTCAGGGTGGATGAATCAGAATCCTTCTCATCAAAAGACGATCGAAGTTCCGTAAGCTCAGCACGAAGAGAATCTTGTTCCTGCTCAAGGGCAAAATTTTGATTCTTCAACAAAACAAGTTTCGCAGCAGAAGCTGCGGACAATCCAACAACATTAGCCAACTCAGAAGACCCAGCTTCAGTAGCTTTAGCCTTAAGGGTCGAAACCTCCTTGTCCCTCTCCTCTAACAAAGATGATAGGCGTTTCCTCTCCATCATATTATACTCCAACTGCATACGGACTTCAGAACTAAAGCACACATGTCGTGTTGTAGCAACATTGAACTCAACAAGAAGGCGATCATACCCCATCTCACGAACAGAAGAAAAATAACAAGGAGGAGCAAACTCATCCACCATACAACGACATTCATCAGCATCATCAAGAAGAGAATTCTTGGCAACATTCCATTTCGGAACATAAATACCAGACGAAGAACTGGAATCTGAATTATTAACAACACGGATATCTCCAACCAAAATATCACAATAAGAAAAGTCGTCAAGAACTGAGTAAACACCGCCAGCAGAGTGAGAACTGTCAGGAAAGGAGGAAGGGACATTCACTTGATCCTTCTCCTCCTCAGCAACAGAAAGGACAGTAGTAACGACAACATCCGTCATGACCGGCACAGGAGACCTGCCAAGAAACAAACAACAAACGGAAAGTGAGCAAAAGGAAAGAGGAACAGAGGCATCACATAAAGACAAAAATCAAAATGACAAACCTGAGTAGAGAACCATCAAGACGGAGCAAATCAGAATCAGACTCAGTAGACGTCCCAGCTTCATGAATGGGAGTAATTGATAACGAAGGAGAATAAGAAGAATGAGTGGGTAAAGCATTCAAACAAAATTCAAGAGAATGCGCACTTTGAGCAAACAACTTCTGAATAGATTTCGAAGACTTACCACCATTAGAAGCTCTACCGGAATACATATGGTCACTCCTCAACTTCTTAGGAGGATACAGGCTCCGTGCAAACCTTCCTTCGCTTCCTTCGAGAACCTGAGGCAACATCACAAGTAGACGCCAAAAAAGTACCAAAAGCAGCTTCAGACATTAGAAGGCCAACGTGTACAACATTCACGTCCAGAAAATCATCACATAATCGAGAAGCCCCGGCTTCCGAACCAGCACCCACATTTCCATTAGCTCCCAATTCATTGCCAGAAGATGGAGGGGCAAGAAAAACAATCCGGCCTTTGGTTAATTCCAGCAAAGGAGGCTCATCTTCTTCTAACGGTCGAGAATCAACCTTCAACTTCATGGGATCCTTCATTTGAACTAACGATAGCAAATCCATTTCTGTAAAAAGTAGAAGAAAAAGAAAAATGGTTTAGAATACACAAAAACAAAATAACAATTAAAGAGACATAAACATGGTATACCCACCCCGATCATCTTCATCATAAAACACAGGGTAAGAATCTTCGTTCAAAGTATAATTACGTCTTAACCCAACCAAGAAAAGAAAGGGCTTCGGAAATTTGTGAAAAGGAGAGGCATGGGCAACAAGGGAAGCAACGTGCCCAACATCAAATTCATCATCCCCAGGAGTAGCGTCCTTGGGAACGCCCTTTCCACCATGAAAGTGATGAATAGCAGGACAAGCAAAGGAATCAACCCAAAAGAAATGGTCATTCCAACTTTTAAAAGAATCAATGGGTTTAGTGTAGCAAACGCCAAAACTATCAACTCGTTTGCTAAAAGACAACCAGCCATTTTTCTGAGACTGAACATAAAAACACCTAAATAACCCAACTGAGGGTTCGATGCCAAGAGCAAAACAAAGAATCTCAAATTGAGAAACTTTAGCAGCACCAACAACAGATAGCTGCTATATGTGGATGCGGTAGTAATTAAGGATAGACACAAGGAATACAGACAAAGGAAGACAGAAATTAGCATATTAAAAAAAGCGGGTATATACGCCAATCTTCCCATCCGGCACCTCTTGAATGGTCTGATCAGGTCCAGGCAACTCCGGATGAACAAATTGCAAAATTGAATATTTAATACAAAAGCGATCAAGCGCCCCTTGTGAAAGCTTAGACTTAGCAGATGCAAAAGTACCCATAATAGAAGAGAAAAAGGAATTAGAACCTAACCTAGAAAAGGAACATGGAAGGTGGACGCAATCCAAGGGGATTAGATTGAAAAGAAGAAGAAGTATTGCTTGCAAATGAAGAACAGTAAAAGGAAAATGGGGCAAGGGAAAAGTAAAGGGTATTTATACAAGGAGGCTGCTGGCGTCCAAAGAAAACCCTAAAGAAGGACACGTGTCAAAAGGTAACCCGATCCAATGATGAATAATCAAGAAGACAAAGGCAAAAGGCAAGGCTAGTGAAAGGACGCAGGACCCACCGAGTTCAATCAGCCAGAAAATGAAGGGTCAAGAATTGCTCACGATACATAGCACGTAAAACAAGAAGGAAAACGTCATAAAAACATTTCAAAGGTGCGGAAAAGAAAAGGCTCCGTCAAACTTAAAATCTAGCAATATCCACCGCACGCGACAAATATCCGCGTGCAATAAATATGCTAGACTGGGGGGACTTGATGACGTAGCAATCCCTAAAAAAGAGGAACATCAGAAAAACACTTCAAAAAATGCACGAAAAGGAAAAGTGCTCAGTCAACTCAAGTCTAGTAATATCCACTGCATGCGACAATATCTGCACGCAATGCACACACTAGACTGGGGGGACTTGATGACGTATAGCACGTATAACAGGCCCACTGGGCCCAATACATACCATACACATACTGGGTCCAGGCCTAACAATAAGAATAACTACGAACACTGGACCAACGGTAAGCCCAATAACAAAATTGGCTATAGTCCAGACTAAAAGACGTACGCAGGATACTTAGCAGACCGAACCTCTGGCCGCGGAAGGTATCCTATGTCCGCATCCGCGATTAACATGAAACCTTGTCCAACAAGGGTCCGGCTCCGGCAACTAACTATTATATGCGAGTAACTAGGAAACCTTAGCGGTAAGCCTCGCCTATAAAAGGGGCTCTAATCCCTATACAAGGTACAACTTTCTCTCTCATAATTAGACACACATACCCTTACTTTCTCTGACAAGAATGTGTACTTACTCTCACGCCGGAGTCTAATCGTGGGGTCCGTCCCCACGGTAAGGCTAATGGTTTACTCTTCTTGTGCAGGGAATTCAATCAAACTACTTGGATTAGTACAAGATCAGCCCACCAGTAGCTTGTTAGCCCAATCCAACAAGCAACACTAACACCCATTACAACCCGTCACACTTTTTGTACTAACAGTAACAAAGTATCCATCTCCTTCATCTTAATAGCAATTTCCATACAAATTACAAGATTACACTCCACCAGTTTTCAAGCTTAGACCAATTCTCCAAAAGTTTACTCAAAACTCGATAGATAATCCAGGGAATTCAAGCTAAACATCATTAACCTTCCCGGATTCATAACAATAACTCGTAACTATAGGGTGGTCGCAACTTATCTGACTTGTATTTATTACACTTCTGATTATGTCATTTCACAGGTTTTTTTGTTTTGTTTTTTTTTTTTTTTTTTTTTTTTTTTTTTTTTTTTTTTTTTGTGAAATTCTAAGTATATTTTATAATACCTAAACCATACAACAGAAAAACATGTCATCTTGATTAAACAGAGCATCACTTAACATTAATCAATTTGCCACATCAAACCTTAGCATACCGTAAGATTGTGTAAGAAGCTAGAATAACTAACATAGACCATTTGGACCTTATATAAAATAACAAACGAGCTTGAACGTAGAATAAAATTGACAACAATACTACATGAGTTAATATAACAATGAGTAATGAAGAATACAACAAATATATAGCTCTACTCCAAAAAGTTTTAGTTGATAAAATAGTGATTTATAATGAAGTGAACACATGTATTGGTAATTCAAAAGGGAACGAAGACAATTATTTGGGATGGAACACTGTGCCTATTTCCATCCAGCAGTCCTATTTCTAAGAGCCTCGTTACTATCATATTACTAAGACTAATGAAGAACAATCCTCGTACGGCAATACCTAAACACCTCAAATGCCAACCATTAATAAAGAACATACACAATTATACATAATCAAAACCTCACACATTAGCTACTAATGTTCTTAGAAGTAACAAACAAGACTGTTACAAACAGTAAGTGATAGATATTAGTTTTCACATACACATCAAACCATAACACAAAGTGGCGTATGAATGGAATTCTAGAGAGAGAAAGTTAGAGGTTTAGGGAACTTAGTGAGAGAAAGTGAAAGATATTATTATGAGCTCCAACTCTCTACCTTGCGAGGTAGAGAGTATTTATAGTCTTACATAAAACGCCACACATCGGGCTGTGGATCAGGCATACAGTGGGTAAAGACCCGTCCGTCCTCCACGGTGTTACTTAACTAAATACTACTTAACTTAAAAGAACTACGACTACGAGCTTTCTAACGATTACATATACTTGAGGTGACCGACTCTTTAATACCTGGAATTTCTAATTCCTAACAATCTCCCCCTAAGGGAGGTCACCACAATCATGTACCAAAATTACATAGAATACAAATAGATATTACATTAAAAATTGTTCTTGCATTCTTGATGTAGTCCTTTGCTCCTAAGCTCGTAGTCATTGATTCTTCACATTGCATGTTTGGTTACTCCAAGTGGAGGTCTTTTACTGATCCACGTGATAATAATTTTGAGCCAGCTTTTGAGATCATCAGCAATCAAAAATCTCTGAGACATCCATTGTGGTGTTGGTATTATGTGATGTTGTGACTTTCGGACCGACATGCTCACATTCTGGATCATGATATCTTCTCATCAGAGTAGCGGAAGCTTTTGTTGATTCATGATATTGGCAGCAGCGTAGCAGAAGCATGGAGTGAAAATATCAGAGTCATTGATGCACTAATCATGATTTCTTTTGAGATGAATGTGTTAAGTGAGCATGCGGCTATGGATTGACCGCATCATTCTGATCAGCTGCAAACGTAGGACGTACCTGCATACAACAGTTAGCAGTAAATCGCACGAAAGTGTCTTTGATCACTTTCGTTGAATTGAGGTACACGGCCCACGGTTCCCCATTGATCAGTACAAGTACTGCCTGTGATCAGGTATAATTCCGAAGAATTTCCTTAACAGGGTTTCGCAGCTGCTCTAGCTGTTCTCAAACCGGAACGTCTCAAAGAAGACAACACGGAGTGAGTGAACCAGCGAATAGAAATTCACTGATTGATGAAAAGATATTTGAAAAACAATCGTGTATTGCTCAATAGAAATTGTTGTTGCAATACAACGAAGGTTTTAATGAACATCAATTATCAATCATAAAACACCTTTTGATTTGAAATATTCGTACACGGTCGATGTGCTAAAGAAAAGAGTTTTTAAGCATAATGACCGGTTTTTCAAAGGTATCCGTCAATCCATAACCTGAACCAGGATTGATTCAAGAGATTGAATCGTCCCATTGTTTCTGTTCAGTTGTCACATGGTTGATCTATATAATAGATCTCACATGCCACCTACCAGGAGCTTGTTTGATGTTGGCTCCAGAAGGCTTTCCATCTTCATTGTGAATATGTATACACATCACTCAGATGTTCTGGCAATACCACAAGGATAATGCGTAGGACTCAAGATATAATATCTCTTTCCACATTGTGTGAAACAGAGAGTCTTCATTGAAAGTGTCCTAATGAGATTTATTGATGATCTCGTGACTCTAGACTCAATATGTGCATATTTGGATCCTGTGCCGGAGACTAGGGAGAGGGTCTCCTTCTTCAATATCAACAATCTCTAAGAGAAAGTCGATAGATAATGTCGGTTCCCCGTGAGAATGAAACAAGTCCTTTTAAGAGGAACTTGAGTGGTTTGGAAAGTTGAAGTGCAGTGCGTCACTGGGTCCATGACGTCTTGTCTTCAATACCGATGTTACCATCAGTAGCATATGAATTGAACCCGGTTTCTGCCCTAAGGTTGAATAAATGGAGGGCTATTTGTTTTCACCCTTTTCTCATTCAATTTTTTTAATTCTTCAACCCCTTCAGTGCTTACCGAGACTTCATAGCTAGAACCTTGTTGGGTTTATTCCAGTACTAGCTCAGTCTTAGTCCGCACTCTTTCCATATCTCATTTTTCTCCTTTTATCATCATACCTAAGGACTTCTACACTAACTAGTGGATTGTCCCTGGGTAGATCCCTCCGGTTCTGGCGGATCATGGGAACACATACCTAACCTTATCATCCTTATATCACCGTACATAAAGTAAAGTTGGTCGGTCAATTTGGTATTGTTCATCTGTCATTGGAACCAATTGAAAACCATTTGAAAATCAATCCAGATACTTGTGATATATTATCAAAACATTTTGTACCTGAATTGTTTTTGATATTTTTAGAACAAGTGCTCCCCCTCAACATGTGCATCAAATGTTTGAAATCGTTTTGCACACGGAGGCAAGAGGAAGAATTTACTTATTTGATTACCATTTTCTAAAAGATATCAACATCACTTCCCTGATCACATCAAGAAGATAAAGCATTTCCAGGAAGGATGAGGTTTTCATAAGTTTGCTCCCCCTCAATATGTGCCTCGAGATTTGAAAAGAGTTTTGCACATACTAGAGGGAACCTGCACATTGAGATAAGTTGATCACGTTTCAAATCATAGGTTTAAGATAGATGCTCCCCCTCAACATGTGCATGGAAAAATTTGAAATCGTTTGTCACATGTGGTAAGGATAGCATGTACATCCTTATAAAACCATTTACCGAATTATCAGTTTAAATCCAATTTAAGTCACACATTCTCCCCCGATCACAATTATCAAATCATTTGAGATTTGTGATCTCTTATTGATTTAAATTGATTTTGAAAGCTTTTAAGGGGAATTGTGACTTGATTATGAAAGCGTTTTAACTGATAAGGATCGGATTTTAAGACTTTAAACTCCATTGATAAAACATGCATGTACATCTTTTGAAAACAATTTAATGCCAAATAACTTTTTAATTTAATTGAAATCATTCTCCCCCTCAATCAATGACATAGGTTGTCGATTGAGAGATAGAGATTTTGACAAATAAGTCCTGATGATTATCAAAAAATAGAGACCGAGTTACTGCCTGAAATGACAGTAAGCCATTTGTTTATGGAAAAACATGATAAAGTATGGCTCTGTTCTTTCTTTGAAAAGCGGGTTACTGCCTGAAATGACAGTAAGCCATTTGTTTCTCTTTCTCCCAAATATATATATATATATATATATATATATATATATATATATATATATATATATATATATATATATATATATATATATATATATATATATATATATATATTTTAAAGAATTCGAACAACATCTAAAGTCCCGTGTCATTCTTTGAATGACAGCACAAAGACCGTAGATATTGTCGAACCGATAAAAATATGACAAATTGACAATATTTTTTTTTGAAGATTTTTCGAATTTTTTTCAGATTTTTATGGATTTTGAAAGTTTTTTAATTTTATATTTTGTTTTTCGAATAAATATTTACAAGAGATAGATGAAGGAAACCTTTTACTCATCGTCTTCCTCCTGAAGACGTTTGAGTGTTTCTGGTTGAAGGCTTTTCAAGCCAAGTCGTGGAAGAATAAACTCAAAACGTTCTCTTGGAAGAGCTTTGGTGAAGATGTCTGCTAACTGGTATTCAGACCTCACAAAATAGAGTTCCACCACACCTTTTTCCACTTTTTCCCTGATGAAATGATGTCGAATGTCGATATGCTTTGCTCTTGAGTGTTGAACGTTGTTGCATGAGAGAGCAATAGCACTTTTATTATCACAGTACAGAGGGATTTTGTTGAATTCAAAGCCATAGTCAGATAATTGAGATCTCATCCATAAGATTTGAGCACAACAAGATGACATGGCTATGTATTCAGCCTCTGTAGAGGAAATAGAAGTACTCATTTGCTTCTTTGAAGACCAGCTCACAAGCTTATCACCCAAACACTGAGCACCTCCAGATGTACTTCGACGAGTATCTTGACACCCTGCATGATCAGCATCTGCATAGGCTGTTAGTGACATACCGGTGTCCTTCGGGTACCAGAGACCCATATTGATGGTTCCTTGGAGATACCGAAAGACCCGTTTAACCGCTTCAAGGTGCTTTTTAGTAGGCTTAGCCTGGTATCTAGCACACATGCAAACAGCGAACAAGATGTCTGGTCTACTAGCAGTGAGGTACATCAGGGATCCAATCATACTACGATATTTCGTTTGGTCAATCATGATCCCTGAGTGGTCCTCATCTAGTTTGGTTCGATCAATCATGGGAGTGTCGACAGGGTCACTTGAATCAAATCCAAATTTCTTTAAGATCTCAGTTGCATATTTAGATTGATTTATGAAAATGCCTCCGGGACTTTGTGAAATTTGTAATCCCAAGAAAAATGACATTTGTCCCATCATTGACATTTGAAATTTTGAACTCATTTCATTTGAAAAACGGTCACATTCATTGGGGTCAGTCGAGGCAAAGATAATATCATCAACATAAATTTGAACATGAATTAAATGTTTGCCTGACTTCCTGGTGAACAATGTTGGATCAACTGCTCCTTTGCTAAATCCGGTAGATAGAAGAAACTTTGACAGTGTATCATACCATGCCCTTGGAGCTTGCTTTAAACCGTAAAGAGCCTTCTTCAAACGATAAACGTGAGTAGGATGCTCTTGATTCACAAATCCTTCAGGTTGGCTGACGTAGACGACTTCTTTAAGATCTCCGTTCAGAAATGCCGTCTTTACATCCATCTGATAGACTACCATGTTCTTACTAGCAGCATTAGCCAAAAAGATTCTGATTGCCTCGATTCGAGCAACTGGAGCAAAAGATTCTTCAAAGTCAATACCCTCCTCTTGACGGTATCCTTTAGCAACTAATCGAGCCTTGTTCTTCAACACATCACCATGCTCATCAAGTTTCACTTTGAAGATCCATTTAAGAGAAATAATCATAGCACAGTCTGGAGCAGGTACTAACTCCCATACATCAAGTCGATCAAACTCATGAATTTCATCTTGCATGGCATTGAACCAACTATCTTCATTCATGGTGGTTTTAACATCTTTTGGTTCGATCTTAGATAGTACGGAGTTGAAAAAGCACCATAAGGCATCGGTTGCAAGTTGTTTCCGTGTTGATACAGGACGAGAGGGATTTCCAATGATGTTGTCTAGTGGATGATCGTGAGTCCATTTTCTAAGGTGTTCATGTGGCAGTTGTTGAGGGACTGAGGTAGCAGAGTCGATGTCTCCTGAAGAAGATGGTTCTGATGATGATTCAGGAGCAAATATGTTTTCAAATGGAGCATCTTCAGGAGTAGCAAAGGGATTAACTTCATCATTGATGCCAGAAATAGTTCCATGATGTACATTTGAAGAATGATGATTTGTTGATGAGACAGAAGGATCTGCAGTAGGCGCTTCTTGACTTAAAGATATTGAGACTGAGGGATTGACTTCATTCACAGGAATATGAGCAGCCTCTGTTGTAGGGATCAACACCTCATTAGTACTTGGATCATAAAGTTCATCAAACATAGGATCAAACAATTTCTTTAAATCATCTTCAGATGGAGGTACATATGGAGTTTCTTGAGAGGAGTTCGGAACAAGGGATGAACCAATGGGACTGTTTTGAAGTGAGGGTCCTGAATTGGAGTGTCCAGGAGCCATTTGACCGGTCAGCTCATCAAACGTAACGTGAATTGTTTCCATGATATTTCGGGTTCTTTTGTTGTAGATTCGGTATCCCTTTTTGTTTGGTGCATATCCTACAAATACTCCAATGTCAGCTTTAGCCCTAAGTTTGCCTAAGTCTTGACCCTCATTAGTTGGATAACACAATGCACCAAACACACGAAGGAAAGAGAGATTAGGTTTTCTGTTGTGGACAAGTTCATATGGAGTTTTTCCATGAACAGTGTGAATCAGGGAACGATTTTGTGTATAGCATGCAGTGGCAATAGCTTCAGCCCAGAGAAACATTGGAACCTTTGAGTAAATCAGCATTGTTCTAGCGGCTTCAACAAGAGTACGATTTCGTCTTTCAACTACACCGTTCTGTTGAGGAGTTCGTGGAACACTTCTTTGATGGCTGATTCCAACGCTTTCATAGAATTCACTAAGTTGTTTGTTGACAAACTCAGTTCCATTGTCTGTTCTGATAATTCTGACGGTTTTGTTAAGTCGAACCTGCAGCTGTTTGATGAGTTTGATGATGATATCAGGAGTTTCATCCTTTGTCCTTAAGAACTTGACCCAGGTGAACCTAGAGTAATCATCAACCACAACTAACACATATTTCTTTCCAAAGATATTCTGCACCCTCATTGGTCCACATAAATCCATATGAATCATATGAAGAACTTCTGTGACAGAGTTAGTAGGTTTGGGTTTATGGGCATACTTCTTGCTTTTTCCCAATTGACATGCTGAACAAAGATGATCCTTTTCGTACTTGAGTCTAGGTAAACCTACAACTAAGTCCTTTCTGGTGAGATCATTGATGGTGCCGAAGTTCAGGTGATTGAGACGATGATGCCATAACCATGACTTTGTTTTAGAAGCCTTTGACAGCAAGCAAATTGGAGAAGACTTCATCATATCTTCGATGGAGATGGTGTATAGATTTGAACCACGCGAACCTCTTAAAAGTTCCTTACCATCAAGTTCTCTAACGAAGCATGTATGTTTTCTGAAGGCTACTTCTAGATCCGAATCGCAGAATTGACCAACAGAGAACAAGTTGTGACCAAGACCTTCTACATAGTAAACTCTGGAGATAACACTTTTGCCAACAACATAGTCTCCATAACCCATAATAGCACCGAAGTGATCATTCTCGAATCTAACAGTCCCGATGAATTTGCTCACGAAGTTCATGAGCCGTGACCGGTCGCCAGTCATATGCTTGGAACAGCCTGAGTCCAGGTACCACAGAACGATTTGAACGATCTGCAGTTGAACACAGACAAGAATGGATAACTGGATAATTGGGATCCCCATGCAAGAATGGGTTCCATTTGGTTAGTAACAATGGTTGGAACACCCACATCAGAAATAGAAGCATTCATATCAGAAAATGAGGCAATGGAATCATTGTGAATAGATGCAGTACTAGTGTCTATATTAGCCCTGTTCACAGTGTGCTCACTTCTTAAGGGAATAGTTCTACCAGTAGGCATCCATTTTCTAGTGGGCTTTATCTGATTAGTCTTATGACCAACAGGTATCCAATAATAGCCTATTTTACTGAATGTTCTTCCTGTGGGTTTCCACTGTTTTCTAACTTTCTTTCGTTTTTGCCTTTTAGCCTTCTTAGCATGAATTTTAGCATTAACAATATTAACTGGACAATTAACATCATTAGGCAGAACATTAACACCACATTCATGATTAGAAACAGAATTCAAGCAGACATCAATACAAGGTTTGCAAATAGTATCAGAATTCGAATTAATTACAGTACGCCTATGGCTAATACTAGAATCAACACGATTCGTTTTATTCGGTTCAAACTTAAAGTTCCTAGATTGTTCTTCTACTCTTTTCCAGTGCACATTCTTAGCTTGCGAGGTCCTATCTTTCCTTGTATTGTCTTGAGACTTTGACTTGCTCCTTTTAAAGTCACTGATTACTCCTGTAGAGGGAATGAGAACATTAGTTGGTTTTACTACTCTTTGCATCACCTGTTTAGATGTGCTGGGATCTGAACTACATGCAGGCACACTAAGGTTCACTTTCTTAAAACTAGAAGTACTGAAATTTGTACTCCTAGAAGGCACACTTGAGTTCTCTTTCTTAGCATTGACAGATCTGGAATCTGAACTACTTAAAGGCACACTACGGTTCATATTCAAAACATTGGGAATCGAATGAATATCATACTTGGCATTAGGCATCGAGCATGGAATCAAAGGATTAACTCTCTCACCTAATGACTTTGGGCATATTGTGATCAAGCATTCTAAGATTTCTTGAGATCGTTTGGCATATAAGCATGCATGTCCAATTGCATTATCATGAGGTTTCTCTAACTTATCTTCTTCAACAATCTCACGCAGACATTCTAGGCAATCCTTAAGGGATGAGAAGTATGTTTGAACAGCAAGTTTGTTGTTCCTGAGATGAGGAGGGACATATTTCACAGACAAAGCATATTTATTACAAGAGTGAACCTTTGATACACCATTCTCCCCATTGGTCATAGGCATTTTCCCTTTTACCTGACTCTTCAGATTCTCAATTTCCTTTTGCAATGAAGCTATTTGTTCGTTATTTTTGTTACGAGTGACCTTTATTGATTCAAATAACTCATTGAAATGACGTTTAACTTTTTCATTTTCTTCTAGAAAGCTTTCATTTTCTTTTTGTAATGCATTTACTAGGTTTTGAAGATGAAATGTTTGAGAATTCTGAGAGTCTAAAGGAGGAGGCATTTGGGAGCCTGTCATATTGTTCGTTTGACCATTTAATTGAGAGATTTGGGCTTTCAACTTTCTGATCGTGTTGCAATGAGCTTGAATCTGTTCATCACGTTTGTTAATTTGAAAAACTGCATCAAACTCTGGAGCATCTGAGGATGTCTTGATATTTGAAGTTTTGACATTTTCTTTAAGATGTTGATATTTTAGTTGTAAATTAAAATGCTCAACTTCTAGTTTAGAAAAATGTTTAACCAAATTGTCGTGATCATCCAGTTCAATTTTCTCGTTTAGTTTAGAATTAGTTTTTTCAAGCTCAATGACACGATCATGGGAGACTTTCAGGGCAACAGATAGTTCATGAAATTGGGAAGCATTAATAGAGCAATTTGAAGCAGTGAAAAACATATCTTGAGCAACACATTCAGTAATAAGAGTCTCATTTAATGTATGCAAGTTCTTCCTCTCAATCTCATTATATTTTAGTGCACGCTCATAGTCACTAACTTCAACTATCATTGCATCAAATTCCTTTTCCATTCCCTTAATATCAGTTTCTATCCCCTTTTTAAGACTCTCAAAGTGATCTTTTAGAAGTTTAAAGAAAGGCATGACCTCAGTTAAATAACATTCTTTCATTTGCTCAAAACCCCTTTCTCCTTCAGTTATACCAGTGGGTGTGATCCTTTTCTTGCAAGTTTTCTCAAAATCAACAAATAGTTGAAATATAACATATTGGCTAATTAAGGTCTTGCTTTTAGTGGCAATTGTTCTCGGAACAAGATGCATTGGTGTATTAGGAGGATACACAGTCGCTCTAGGCATTTTCCAAAGGGGAGGGTTTGTTTCAACAATATTTTCAGCTTTCTGCTTATCTAAATCCATTTTCCAGAAAACTTGTTCGGGAGTCAACAATGTCTGAGGCTTAAACTTGTTCAAGGAAATCCAGTTTTCCTTCTTGTAGTCATGAGGAGTGATAATTACTTTTTTCTCTTTGCATTTAGGATCATTTAGTTTCTTATTCATCTTCTCCCTAGTGATTTCATCTAGTTTCTTATCATCCTCAGTGCACTCAACGCAACTAGGTTTTTGTCTAGGTTTAAGAATCTCATTGCCATCATAGATCACACTTTGAGATGCTTTTGCTATCTTTCCGTACTCAGGGTTGGGTTTATCTATAATGGGAACACTATGCTTATCGCTTAGAACTCTATGCTTAGTGATCATGTGAGCAGTCTGAATGGTGTTTCCTTGTATGTACAACTTGTTTTCAAGTTTGTTTTTCAAAGTTTTCAGATTAGAAAAGTCTCTCAAGAGTTTTGATTCCTTTGCATTAAATTCTTGCTTAAGCATTTTCACATTTTCTTGAAGTTCTTGTTTTTGCTTAGCTGTTTTAGAAAGCTTTTCTTGCAAGGAATTTAACTCTTGTTTCAATACTTCTTCTCTAAAATTACTTTTTCTAATGACTGTACGCACTTGGTCATCCATTTCCTGCTCACGAGTGGTCAACTCAAATTTTGCACGTTGTTCATAAATAGCAACACGTTCTTTATAGGCATTTAGTTCAGAAATTACAGAATCATCAGGGGCACATGCAGTGTATTCATCAAAAACATAGTCATTGTTGACTGCAGAAGATGCATCACTTGGTACAACTTCACTTTCACTTTGTTTCACATATTGATCATATGGGACAATATCGATATTACCCATATTTTCAACATTTGATACAATAGTTTCAGTTGATAGTACTTTGTCATGCATCTGTTGCACATCAGCATCATCGTATAATTTTAATACCTCTGAGATGAGTTTGTCTTTGGATGAGCCAGTTTGTGGTGAAGAAGAGACCTTGGGAGAAACCATTGGAGAAATGCTAGCCATAAAAATTGTGTGTGCAGTAGGTCCATCATCCACATCAGAGTCGTATGCATCACAATCAGCGACTTGAAAGGCATTCTGATGATTGTGACCTATCTCCTGAATAGGCTGCTCATCCACATCTGCATCATATGTCTTGGCATTGCCCTCAGCTAGAAACAGCAATTCCTCTTCATCCAAAGTAGCACCATTATCCTGAGCTTGTACAAGCAGCATCTTATCTCTGAAGTAATCAGCATTCTGTGGACGCTTTGGAGATGTGCAGTTCCTTGCAATGTGTCCCTCACCACCACAGTTATAACATTTGATCGGCTTAGCTTGACCTTGATTACCATTCCTTCCTCGATTCTGATTACCAACATAACCTCTACCAGCTCCACCTCTTCCTTGATCAAACTGCCTTTCTTGAACTGACTGCCCCATAATTTTCCCATCTCTGATCAAAGCATGGTTGTGAAGATTGGAGGCGGTTCGGATCTCATTTCAGGTGTGAAGTTTGTTGGTGTGAGGCGAGAGTGTCCTGTTCTCTTTGACCATGAGTGTCAGTCGATTGATGAAATGTTCCATGACAGCATTTGCATCAGGTTGCTTGAACCTTGGATCAGAAATGGGTTTGTGATTATCATCTTCCGTGGGTACAACTTGAGGAGCATTGGTGGTAATCCCATCATTTGTGAAAAAAACAGTTGACTCATTTGCAGAGCTTGTTTCTCCCTGATCTTTGAACTGATCAAGAATCCTCTTTTCAAACATGGCATGTCTCTCATTCTGAAGGAGGAAGGCATAGAGTTGCTCATAGTTTGTATTCTTCAAACCTTTAGTGAGCTTCACAGAGGTGACAAACTTGTGCCATTCGTGATTCATGTTGTTTACAAATTTAGAGTTTAGCTGAATGTTAGGCATAGTCATTCTGATGTTCCTCATATCATTCACCAACTTATGAAATCTCACATAGTACTCATAGACACTCTCATCTGGTTTCATCTTGAAGTGTTCAAATTCGTCATAGAGTTGTGATTCTCTGTCTTCCATAGTTAATTTAGAACCTGAGAGAAGCATCTTGACATTATCCCATACTGCCTTTGCTTCGGTGTTGTGATTGATCAGCTTGTAGATGTCTTTAGGAAGACCTTGAAGAACAATGTTAGAAGCCCTGATATCTGCATCGAATCTCTTTTTCTCCTTATCATCAAGCTCATCATACATTTTAGGTCTGTCCATTCCGTAAATAGGAGTTCCATCTTCATTAGTATCAAGTATATCTCTAGTCGTCTCAACTCGATACGGTCCTTCATCAATGGATTTCAGAATGTTGACACCATTTTCCTTTCCAAGACAGTACAATCTGATTCGTTGAGCCCAAGAGTCGTAGTCAGTTCTGTAAAGCATGGGTGGACGAGTATCTGAACCAGCTGCTTGAACATCCTCGGCAATAGTGGAGATGATGGTAGAAACGTTGGTAGACATGTTAACAGATTATACAGGATTTTATAACTCTATGATTAAACCGGGAAATAGATTCTTTCATTAGTATCAAGTATATCTCTAGTCGTCTCAACTCGATACGGTCCTTCATCAATGGATTTCAGAATGTTGACACCATTTTCCTTTCCAAGACAGTACAATCTGATTCGTTGAGCCCAAGAGTCGTAGTCAGTTCTGTCAAGCATGGGTGGACGAGTATCTGAACCAGCTGCTTGAACATCCTCGGCAACAGTGGAGATGATGGTAGAAACGTTGGTAGACATGTTAACAGATTATACATGATTTTATAACTCTATGATTAAACCGGGAAATAGATTCTTTCACGGGATTTTACTAAATCAAGAGAAAACCGTAAAAAATCACCCAAGTCGCTAGAAGATAATGCACCAAGTCGCTAACACCTAATTCGCTATACCACCAAGTCGCTATACCACCAAGTCGCTACAGTCCCAAGTCGCTAAACAAATGCAAGTCGCTAAGTAGTAACTCGCTAGGCCTCAAGTCGCTAGCAAAATTTTGGCAGCAATTCGCTAGACAAGTCGCTAAAGATTCAAGTCGCTAAAGAGCAACTCGCTACAGACCAAGTCGCTAACACCAAATCGCTACCCGTAGTGGAGAGTCCACTACTTGTACTGTTAGTTGCTAGGCCTAAGTCGCTAGCTCCAAAACTGTAACTCGCTACAAAATTGCAAAGCAAGTCGCTACTAAGAAACAACTCCGTAGGTCAAGTCGCTAGCATGAAAAACAACATAAAAATCACTTTTCAATCCAAAAACAACCCAACCAAGATGATTCAAGCTTACCAAATGAAAACCTAAACACTTGTGATGATTCTAAACATAAAAGTACTAACAAAATCTAAGCTTTAACACAAGAAATCAACCAAATGATGCACAAACCACTAAACTTTTTCAAACTCAAAAACCACCTAAAAACCACTAAAAATCCAAAGATGTGCAAGATATGATCTAACTTGTCTCTGATACCAATTGATAGATATTAGTTTTCACATACACATCAAACCATAACACAAAGTGGCGTATGAATGGAATTCTAGAGAGAGAAAGTTAGAGGTTTAGGGAACTTAGTGAGAGAAAGTGAAAGATATTATTATGAGCTCCAACTCTCTACCTTGGGAGGTAGAGAGTATTTATAGTCTTACATAAAACGCCACACATCGGGTTGTGGATCAGGCATACAGTGGGTAAAGACCCGTCCGTCCTCCACGGTGTTACTTAACTAAATACTACTTAACTTAAAAGAACTACGACTACGAGCTTTCTAACGATTACATATACTTGAGGTGACTGAATCTTTAATACCTGGAATTTGTAATTCCTAACAGTAAGACTGTAACCACCGGTAAATTTCACCTCGTATTAAACTAATATAATATTCTAACGAAAGAATACTTATGCATTTTCTACGTCCAAATTTTTTTTTAAGAAACGATATCCACTTATTTGATCACAACAACTAACTAATGTGACGTAACTCATATACATAATAAACATTCTTATTACGTCAAGTATAAAGGTTTTCAATTTGTCACTATACGTTATTACGTTAACGTACAATTATTAAACTTTCAAGTTAAACGTTAACCATTTATTTGAGTTTACATGAAACCCTAATTTATTATAACTACGCTTTTTCATAAATGCTAAAGTACAACATTCTATACCTAGGGTACAAGTCATTAAAGCACGAAACCTAGCTATACTTTAATTTCCGTTACAAGCCCTAATGATTTTATGTACATGATATATTTTCAAAATATTAATGTACAAATCTTTTAAGCATGGGTACAAGTCCTTAATGCATAAAGCTTAATGTTTACATAAAATCACATTATAAACCTCAATGTACCTACCTTAAAGCACATGATACAAACCTATATTGCACAAGCCCTTAAAATTGACTTTCCTAAATTTTCAAACCTAATGTACAACTCTCTAATGCTTGTGGTACAAGTATCCTATGCATAAAGGTTACTTATTTAATATACATAAGCTACATTAACAAAAAATTCATTATAAACCTTAGTGTACTTAATTTTAAGCACATTGTACAAACCTTTCAAAGCACAAGTCTTAAAAATATATTTTTATTTTTAGTAAGTACAACTAAACAATGCTAATGTACAAACAACAATGCACCTTTTACTTTTATTATTTACATGTAAATTAACCTAAACTATATTTTACCTAAAATAAATTACCAACCTAACTAAGTACTTACATTACTACACAATAGGTACAACAATAAAAGCCCTAGGTACCACCCCTCAATGCCAACGCCCCTCCCCTTTTACCCTAGTTAAAATTGAACTAACAAAGTTACCATTTAGTTACCTAGTGTTACTTGTACAAATCCTAGCCACAAGACACTCACTTGGTGCCCTAATCTTCCACATATGCATGTCTCCTAGATGTAGAAAGTTTACTTGAATGAGATTATACCACACCATTACATGCTACCTTGAGATCACATGCACCTTTCATGTGTATTTCAACACATCACCTTGTCCCACCTATTGCTAGACAAGATGACATATCACTTGAGAAACCATGCATGCACAAGCCTATAAATAACGCCCCATGACCCTTCCATTTGAGTCCCATGTAAACACACACATGATACTATATTACACACATATCCTACGCCCCATATAACCACTCATATAGTCACAAACATTCTGAAAATTTATCTTAAGAAGTGAAGGAAAAAGGGGAAACAAAAGCTTAAGGAAAAGTGAAGTACTTGAGGAAAATAGCAGCTCTAGGGAGGATTTTTCTTGTGGTTAAGCATCATATTAATTGTAAGTACACTCACACTCTTTTCTTTAGTCATTTTAAACATTCACTAAAACATATAAGTAACTATAGATTTGTGTCATGTGGAAAAACAAGGTCAAAAATACTTTTTATAACATTTCTGTAATCTTTCTGTAATTGGTACGCTCCATAGACAAACACCTATTTGGAATGCGTTTTTCTTAAATACTAGAACATGTTAAGAGTCCTTTGAGCAAGCAAAATAAACCTCCAATATAGTTACCGACACCCTATAGGTTTATACTAAATAAAGTGCATGTTTTATTTTCCTCCTACTGAATTTTTCGCCAAAACAGGCCTTACCCCCTTATTGCCCCGCATTTATCTACTTCATGTTAGAGATATTAGGGTCAAGAGAGGTACCGTTGTAAACACCACCTGGGATACTACAAAACGCCCCCATGACCCGGTTAAAAAGCCTAGTCGATATCTTTAAAAACAGCCATCATTTTGGTCAAAAGTCATAAATGCCAAAGAGCTTTTTACAACAAATATGTGGGAAAGCATGGGATTTTTGATAAATTTGATTAGGAACTATATTAGAAACATTAGAAATGGGTAAAACAATATTTCACAAGGTCGCATGCAAAAGATATAGTTTAAAACTGAGATTTTCAAAAAACACGTCGTGGCCAAGTAGCCATGTTCGTGGACTTGTATCTTTCTAATCAAAGACGACTAGGACATGAGACTTATGCCATTTAAGAGAGCTTACAGCAAAGGGTTTGAAGGGTCAAACACGTTGTAGAAACCCTAGCTGGACTTGTGTAAAATCTGCCCTCTTTTAGCCCCGTTATTGCCCAAAAACAACAAAAAGCACATAACCCCCCTACTTTGTAAAGTCATTGTGACCAAACCATAAGAGCTCAAGACCTCTAGTTTGAACCATTAGAAATACCACAGGACAAACTCTTGAAAGGATCAAAAACGTAGTAAAAACCTATTAAGGCCTCGCTTTTATTCACCCGTATTTTTACCCATTTAAGCCAAAAACTAGTTAATTTCTCTTATAAAATTTTAAGCATGAAAATTGTAATTTTTGTAAAATAAAGTTCCTTTGGACTAAAAATGTAATTTATGTAAAGTTAGTCATATAAGGGCTGATGTTGTCAATAAACCATAGTTGAGGGTTTAAATTGTTATTTTTGAAAGTACGAGGGTAAAAACTGTAAATACTTAAAAATTGTAAATTATAGTATTATGGAAACATAAGATATTTAACAACTTTGGTTTTGATAAAAACTTACTATTAATCATTTAAGTCATAATAATAAGTATAATAAGTATATTAAATTTTTGTAGAGACTTCATGTATTCCATAGAACATTTCCGTCGCATAAACTTGAACACGAATACTAAATACATGATATACCAACTCAGGTCGAGGGTCGGAGCTGTTTGTTCATATTATCTAATTTGTTTTCCATCCAGACTACAATAACACCGAGGTGAGTTCATAGTCCCACTTTTACATAATTGTTTTCAAAACTTGTGGGGAGATACATGCTACAAAAACCGAACACAAGTATTTTTCTATGCTATACCTACACCTGATTGCTATTGCTTAAGTTACTTACTATTGTCACTAAAAGTCCCTCATATCATGAACCATTAATCACTTGCGAGTGAACGCGAATATCGTGAATAGATCTATTGGCAGTTGACGCCCCATTTGTGTTAGCCGGATAGGTAACCAAATGCACGTTATTTGAGAATACTAGGAGAATGGCAAACTCCTACTCGAGGGCCTTATTACTTACATCATCTCTATGATGTCAGTAACTTACATCATTAGTTCATTACTATGATGCCGTACTGTTAAGGTTTGCGTTCATGAGACTTAAGGCAATATACACTATGTTGCAATGATACAAATGCTGCAACTAATGAATATACTGTACTGCAACATTACTGATTTTACTACTTCTTATCTTGTGTTCAACTGATTCTTATAACAACACTATGGATTCACTCAACCTTTGTGTTGACTTTTTAGCATGTTTATCTCAGGTTCATAATTTACGAGGATGGCACGGAAAGGTACGGATACTCAAGAAGGCTATATTATCATTCGAAAACTTATTTAATAAACTGTAAAACCACTGGGACCTAATTTTGTAAACTCTGATATTTATATAAATCGAATGATAAATCTTTTAAAATGATACAATTAGAGTTCGTTTTCTATTATTGTAACTGTTGAGCCATGAAGTAACACCCAGTTTGAATTCCGCTGCGTATCACGAAATTGGGGGTGTTACAAAGACGACGTGAAGAAAGCACAAACAACAACAAACAATAACTTAACCACAATAGTTCAAACATAGAAACATATTGAGTGTACTGGTGCAGACGTCTGACACCCTAATGTTTGTTTACGATCCAAACAGTACCCTTCAGCACTAATCTCACATAACCACTCTCACCTGCAACTTACATGGTAACAGTCCACCAACAATCAATAAAATAACCCCTAATCGACAATCACCGCCACATCATTGCTAAAAAGAAAGTATATATCTATCTTCTACATCTCAAACTCACTATTTCACCAAAAGTAATAGTTTACATTCCACTAGTTTTATAAGTAACCCACCTCTCCACAAATGTATACGAAATACGAGTATTCTGCAACATACTTAACCAATCGAGCTCAAATTCAATACTCGCAAAAACATATTACATTAATCTTTCAAAATTTATAGTACAACATTTATTTCTAATCATCCCAGGGTGGCAGCATTATAATTAAGATAAAATCTCTCATCTATAATCAAGCTAACCAAAATTCCAGCGAATCTACCCCACTATATACCATAGTCAATGCAATAACCAGCTGTAAGAACCAAGCATAAACAAGATTCCAGTTTCGCAAATAAACCATGACTACTGAAATCCTATAAACACACAATTTGGCTGTGTAGCTCTTCGCCTTTTGATTTTGCTTAAAAGCTCCTATTTGAAACAATTAGCGTACACATCTTTTAACACTTTACAATTACAGTTATGTTACCAACTGCTTCTATAAAACAAACAGCTACCGCTAGTTTAGCCAAACACACAAAACACACACGGAAATAACCTAAAACTCCAATACTTGTAACCAATTATACTCATTACTCCATAACCAAATTAACAACTAATTATAACGTTAACAACACAAATCATTTAATAACCACTTTGGGGGCAAAAGGTTTTGTGACTATCATTACTAAAATGTGAGAGATGTCAAGTTCAATTCCTATTCCTCCAAGGTGCAAACAACCCTTAAGTCCCCACAACATCCTCCTCAAAAGGGTGCGCATTACCTACTTTAAGTTTGTGTCGCGGTGGTTTCAAACCTCGGCCAAAAAGTCGAAACCATGGTTACCCAACTCAAATCACGTCAGTGATTGAGGAGATGAAAGCTCTGAATTAGCTTTGTTTACGCACGCGAGAACCACGTGCGTTTTGGATCGAAGGCCTATTGCTGCTGATCCTTGTTAACCGGCTTCCATTGCGTATTCTACTTGGTAGAGACGTCCTTGCGGTGACCATACTATGAAGTCTGTGTCGTATTGGTTGCGGAACATGATGATTGTGTGTGTGAGGGTGGGATGGTGTTTGGGGGAGGGTTAAATAATTTAATAGGGGTTTTCTTTTTGCTCAAGACAAGTTAAGTGTTTTGTGAGTTTTTAGTTTGGGCCAATGCCCGCTAAATATCTGTTCAACGTTAACCACTCCGTCGTAAGCGTTTTTTCCGGAATGGAAAGTTTGCGTCTGTGCATAGCACGTGACGCTGAATCCATTGGAATTTCATTATTTTTCTTTGCTGGGAGGGAGAGGCAAAATGAAAGTGAAAGGAAGAGATGGCCAGATGGGGAATTGTACTAATTTTATTTGTTTGTTTTTTTTTGATAAAATTTTTATTTGTTTGTTTTATTTTTAGTTGATAGTTTTAAATTTTAGAGTACACTACTATTGTCACGTTAGCTTTTTCTAATATAACTCATAATTTGTAACTCAATTAAAAAAGAGGCTCTCTCATTAATTAAGTTATAAAATATCATTAGACCCTACCTTTTTCTTTTTCTTTTTTCTTCTTTACTTTTTTTCATTTATTCATAAAAAACAACAAATTTCAATAAATAAAAGTTAAAGATACATTAAAAGTACAAAATTGATAAAATATAACAAAAATAACTTAGAACTATGATACGAACCGAGTTGATAATGAGGTAAAAGAACAACAAAAATAGATGACAACTTTCAAGAGGTCGGTCTCTCTCCCAATAATGAAGTCAAATAACTAAACCATTAATAATATTCATCATAATCTCCATTACAACCCTAATGCCCTATTTAACAAAATGCCCTAGACTTAACTTGTTCACTAAGAAAATATAACAAAAAAAAACTAAATAAACTAATTTATTAATAATAATAATAATAATAATAATAATAATAATAATAATAATAAATCATATCAAACTATCACCGCAAACATAACAGAACTAACAATGTAAACATAACAAGAACTAATGGTGTAAAAAAAGCAGTCAAATAAACTAACAATATAAACATGCATAACAACAAAGTATAAAATGTGAAAGTTTAAAAAAATATCTTCTTCTCTGTCACACCCCCAAAATGGGTCGCATCGGAATGTAACCGGGGCGTGACTTTCATGGTACAAAGTTGCAGTTATGTCGAACGACCTTGACTCCATGGAATGCAAGCAAGAAAGCTAGATACCTGAGAAATACATGCTAAAAGGTCAACATAATGTTGGTGAGTTCATAGGTTTAACTTAATGAAAAATTCTGGTACAGAACATAAGATTTCAGTAGTATAAAAGTAAATACAATTGCACTAAGCTCATGACCCCGACGCTTAATGTATTTGGTAGGCAAATATGCATAAATGCCCCACCCAAGTGTTTGCCAGACACTTAATGTAATCCTCAAATGGTATGCGTTCGTTTGACCAGTTGGAGCAACCCAACCCGAACGGGGGTGTCAACCCAATAGATCTATCCACAACATTCGCGCATTCTGAAAATTAACGGTTCATGATATCATGTAAGGGACTTTAGTGGCAATGTGGTAACTTAGGCAATGCATCAGTTTTGTAATTATGTCCGCATAAAAACAAGCATGTATTCTCACCCCAAGCATTTTGTAAAAATATTGTAAACAAGTAAAATGGGGCTATGAAACTCACCTTAGTAAAGCAATCCGATCAGTGCACAGTCAAGCAGTATGATGGTATGACACCGACACGTAACCTATATTACGTGGCAAGTCTTAGCTCATAGTTCTAGTTTAAAACTCAATGAAGTTTACTTATGTATAAAAGCCTTTTTGTATTGTTGTTGCTTGTGTGGCATTATTTAAGTTTGAAAATAGTTTTTCAAAAGTTTGTGGATATTGGCTTATGGAAGTGTGTAAGTATGTACACATGGGATAGTATAATATCAAGTCGAAGAGGTCTTTGGTTCGTTGATAACCAAAAGACAGCGTACGGAAAATATCACGTCTAAATGGTAATGTATTTGGGTTATAGAAATGTCGTTTAAAATGTATGTGTTTACATATAACCAAATGTCGGTAAATAAGAAGGGTATAGGATCTATATTTCAACTATTGGTTTTTGATAAAAAGATCGTTAATTAATATTTGTACGTATAAGAAATGTTATAATATTTTTAGAAAAGTTGGGCATGAATTGTTTATACGTCTTAGATATATGAATTTGGACAAAATGACAAGGTGTTATTATTGAAAATATTTCCGATTAGTTTTGAGTATAATAGTTACCCAAGATATCGTCTAATGTTTTAAATGTGGAGTTTTGTTTATAGTTAAAATTTGATAATTCGTTTATAAAACGTGCTGTTTTAGAAATAGAGATTATAAGTAATATACTTCTGTTTTTAGAAAAACATATAACATTAATGAAAAAGACTTGGAAAGTAGTGTAGTCCTTATAAGCTTTATGTTTGTAAAATAGGTCGAGTTGATCATACTTATTAGTTGAAACGTTCGTTTGAGTACGATTATATGTAGCCGATAATGAACAAGTAGGCGGGTGGTAGTCGTGGCGAAGATGTGTTGAACAAGGTATAAGATATGATGATAACAAATGAGACGACGATTCATTGAGTGGTACCTAGGACGAATCGGGATTGGTATGCAGAATGGTTTACGAGCAAAACCTACGCCTTTCTTAGAAGGTCTGGGCTTCAGTCCAACTACTGAAACAAACATCCCCTAGTGTGGGTTTGGGCCCAACTAGGGCGTGACCCGGCGGACAGTCAAGAAAGATGGGCTTCGGCCCGTTCTTAAGTACCAACGAGCCTTCCATATGGAGGGGGGTTGTGGCCCATTATGGCATAATCAAATATATCTACTGGAAAGAAAGGAGCAGGAACATTTTACAAGATTTTTATAACCAGGGACCAAAGTTATGATGCAAAAACTTGTATTATTCTGACAATGTAATAGGTGCGAACGCAAAAAAACCAAATGCCAATAACGTAAGTAACATCAAGGCTTTCTCATTTTGAAAGGACTAACGCACGAGACTAATTTGAATACTCTCGCAACTTTGTGTTAATCGGGGTAACAAACACCCTTCGGGGTATTTTCCCTTGTGACTTGATGCTAGAAACCAAGACTCCGTTGGGAGTCTCCTTAGTACTCGAGACACACTATAGCGATGTCAACACAACTCATTTTGTCTAGTACTAAAACACCCCGTCGACACTGCTAATGAGCAACATAAAGTTCATAACCAATGTGACCTGTGTCAATTGGGTACAACCCGACTCAAGTGAGTGACTATGGTTTGAGTTCATGTTCTTGACATTGGCCAACGACATGAGCGATTATCCCCAAGTGGGGTTTGAGCCAAAAGAGTGTACAGATGAGCTAAGATATTCTGCCGAGGAGATAAGCTAATATGAGTCGAAAAGAAAAACAACCTGTCTATATGCCAACACTTAAGTTGAAAATTAATTTAAGCAGGTAGCTCGATTTAAACAAAATCAGTTTAGTTTTTATCTTTACTCTCTTTTTGTTTTTACCATTTATAGCCACAACACACAACAACCACCTCAAGCCATTATCACAGTTAACTCTTCCTCATATTCCATTCGAGTAAAATAAAAGGAATTATCAAGATAAGAGATTAATTGGCAATTAAGTTTTTAAACACAAAGAGATAATAATTCTTACAATCAGGCGAAATACAAGTGCTTCAATTGAGCAAGAGCTGAGGTGAAATTGACTAAATTGTGCCTTGAATTTTAAGAACCCCTTTGATTTTCCCAAACCCTAACTTGAGTGGTTATGTGTGGGATTTCTGGTCTTCGATTAGTCTTAAAAAGAAAATGATAAGGGAAGTCTTTGACACTCTTTCGGGCATGGGGGGTTGGAGAGTACCCTTCTTGAGCAAGAGTCATTATCCATACTCACCTTTAAGTATACCTCGTGACACTTCTTGGGGAGGGGTGAAAGTAACAGTGTCATATCCGCTAGGTGGAATCGATTCTTGGGACGAAGTAAAAAAACGAGAGGGACGAATCAGACTTGATGTTTCATCTCTTTGCCTTTTGAGTTGACCAAGTGAGATGGTGATAGATGATGGTGTTAATCTTAATCATCAAAGAGAGGAGGTGGGGGTTTTGATGGTGGAAAGGAGATGGCAATCTTTACCAGATGAGGAAGAACCAAAAAAAAAACAAAAAAAAAAAGTTAATTCCATATATACCCAATTTAAACTCTTAAATACCATATTTGTCCGACTAAAATTCATAATCCCATATATGCCCAATTTTAACACCAGATTTGTCATATTTACCCATTTAACTATTAAATTGATTCAAAATCTATTTACATCCATAAATACCCATTATACCCTTAATACAAACTTAATCGTAAGTATGATTTAAACATTTTAAGATAGGACTGTTTAAAAGTGGAACATATTTATTGATGAGAGGATTAACCGTCACCTCCAACTTTACCCACACATTTTGATTTTGATGGTATATAACCAGCAGTAACATACATAAGTTTCAACAGCTGCCCAAATAGAGTTGCACAAACGGATTAGTATCAATATATAGACGAGTGAAAATGAGTTAGAACTACATTTTGTTGCATGCACAAAAAAAACGCTTGCATATAAGGTCTTCGTTAAACGCAATTGCTCTTCAGTCATCTTTGTTGGTTCATTTTAGATTTTATATTTTGTTCTATGTTATGTATTTACATACTTGCCTCTTTATATGTCTTGTTGTCATGATCTTTATTACCGCACATGAAATGTTTGATCTGTCGGCCAACATATACAAGTTTCACGCTCATCTCATATCCGTATAACTATATAAATCGAAACTATAATGAGAAACTCTAATGAGCTGTTAAATGGGCAAGGTAGAAAGTGCAAATGTTCTCTAGTTGTAGAAATCATCTTAAATGTTTAAATCATACTTAATTGAGATTAAATTTGTATTAAGGGTAGAATGGGTATTTAGTGATGAAAAAACATCTTTTCTTGATTTAATAGTTGGAATGGGTATATATGACAAACATGATATTTAAATTGGATATATATGACCTTATGAATTTTAGTTGGGTTAATACGACATTTATGTGTTTAAATAGGACAAATATGGAATTAACCCAAAAAAAAAATATAAGTCTGGGAAGGTGAGGATGAGGCGTGCGTTAGGTTTAGGGGTATAGGGTAGGATTTTATTTATATGTTTTATTATTATTGTAAATAAAAGTATTATGTATAGTCCGTACTTGTATAAGCGGTTCCGCAGGTGATAACGTTTCTTTATGTGAAATACTTTCTGAGTATGCGTAGATTAAATTTTTTATATTTTTGGAAACGCTTATGAAAACATGATAACGTAGTTTTGTTGTTCCTTAAAAAATGATTCATATCTGTTTTGTCGTTGATAAACCATAATAATTATTGTTCTGGAATCGTGTTTGTAATTTGTAATAGAGATTACATTTCCTTAACTCCGAATATGATTATAAATCCTTATTGTTATTAAAACATCGTTGGCACGCGTGTGAACTCATTTCTCAGAAAGCTAGCATAACTTCATGTTTTTCGATTATAATCGCCCGTGAATACTGGAAAAATAAAATAACTCGCTTTTTTCCTAACGGAATGAAATAGTGACATCTAAAAGTAGACCGAGAATTTGTCGGTTGTCACATTCTCCATTGGTTTGGCGCAAACCTACTGGGAAAAAATAGGATTTTGCATATTCATATACAGAAGTGCAAGCACAAGCTCAAAAACAGTACTCAGGGGTATCTTATTTTCGTATATTACCTTGTTACAACACTAAGGGTATCTAACAATTTTTAAAATTTTAGGACCTGGCAAAATTTTAGAAATTGTTGGACATCCTAAAGTGCTGTAACAAGTAAATATACGAAAATAAAGGGGACCGCCTGAGTACTTTAACTAACACAAACACAACACACAAAAACCATTAAAAAAAACGTAACTTCGGTTGGTCCAGTAGGCGCGAGGCCATGTAATGCCGAGTGCTCTAAGGGTATTTTTGGTATTGAACGTGGATTAAATAGGAAGCTTCAAACACACTAAAAAGTCGATAGATTTCCCTCGAAGATTCTTTCCCTCTTTATTACCACACTAACAATTTTTTTCATCTTTAATTTCTTCAACAATGATATAATACATAAATTCAACATTTAATCACTTCAATTCGTGATTTAATTACACCAATTCAAGATCTACTTCTTTTAATTCGGGAGCTAATATCTTCAACTCAGAGTAGGTTTCTTTAATTTTTCTCAAAGTTTTCTTTAAATTAAGATCAATAAACATAAAATCGTCATCAATTCTTCACCTTTTGCGATTCTATCATGTTTTTCTTAAAATAATCAAGCAAATAAAATATTCAATACATGTTGATAACATGGATAAAAAACATTCCTTATGTCACCTCTTAGTTTCTCAATTTAAAAATGATGCAACTACTAATATCATATAGATATTAGTGGTCTAAGCCCACTAATTACACGCTAAAATTGGACCCATTATCAACCCTTGGATAACTCCAATCCAAATATACAATGGTTCCAAGGCCGCAATGGCCTAGGAAGACCTCTCAGGCCGCATGCATATACGCATGGACAACTGTCACCCAACGATTAGAGAACGGTGCCTGACGCTTGACAGTAGGAAACACAAGACCAAAACATGGGGCAAGTATGTTATGTACGAACCGTACCTCCAATGAAGGAATGCCACTTGGCATCCTTGTCATCCTTGTCTACCCATGAGATGATCAACGAGTGGCTTGTCCACAACTGTTGATCATCCGCATGAGGTTTATCCCAAAAACCTAAATATCTCTCTATAAATAAAGAGGCGTCATACATAAGAAAATAGGTCACCTTTTTACAATTTCACACACTTATTCACATATAGTGAATACACACACTCAGTTTTTTTAAGTGTTACCCCAGCTTTAGGTTCTCAATCTTACCTTGGGGTTCTTACTGTTTTTAACTGGAAGCCAAACAACATAACCATCCCAATTAATTCATAATCGCATTTTACATACCAAATGTAAACATAGCGCCATCCATAAGATATGACGTGAAAAGTCAAAAACCTTCACCTATTTTCACTCATTTTTCTCACCTAGAAAGAAAGAAATATTCAACAAAGTTGTAATCCAATATGTTTTGTGAACAACCCCTACAAACTCCCATGTAGGAATAACCACCTCGGACCAATCCAGGTGGAAGACCTCACTCACACTGGGAGGGCCAACGAGCACTGAAAACGAGATTCACCAACCAATTAGAAACTTTGCAAGAGGACTACCAGGGGAGGTGCATGCAACGAATGACCACGTCAACTTGCATACATCACTTTTCCAAGAAGGGCCCACACGATTTCAAAAAGAGCAACGAGTACCCATGCCATCTATACAAGCCAGCCAGTTCAAAAGCAGAGAAATCAGAATAGTATGAAGGTCCTCAAGGTGCATCATCAGGTGGAGGATTTTCAAACACCAATATCAACCAACAAATCGGGTATCATAATGCAATAAGAGAAGAGACAACGTAACCAACCCAAACGAACCTTACCGATTTGCATATTTTAAAGGAATGTGTTAAATATCTATTGAGTTTAATTTTCTCACGCATTTGAAAATAAACACTTAAGAATTTTTTTTCTCTAACTAAAGGGGTTGTGAAACATATTTCAGTAAAATTGCATAAATGCAATACTTTTTTATTTCCCGTAATCCGTAATGTAAACCGATCAGTACTGGGCTACTGACTTCTCTTTTAGTGCCCGTACTAATCCAAACCAAGTTACCAGTTTATAAATGAATCTATATTGGGCTATATCAGCCCAAACAAAAACATATAAAACTCTAGTTTTCAATTCTTTTTCCCAAAACACTTGTCTTGCACAAAAAGAAAAGCCCCTCTTTAACCTTCCCCCAAACACCATCCCACCCTCACACACACTCAAAACACACACACAATCATCATGTTTCGCAACCAATACGACACAGACGTGACAACATGGTCGCCACAAGGGCGTCTCTTCCAAGTAGAATACGCAATGGAAGCCGTTAAACAAGGATCAGCAGCCATAGGCCTTCGATCCAAAACGCACGTGGTTCTCGCGTGCGTCAACAAAGCTAATTCAGAACTGTCATCACACCAGAGGAAGATATTTAAGGTGGATGATCATATCGGTGTAGCGATTGCTGGTTTGACTGCTGATGGGAGAGTGTTGAGTAGATATATGAGATCTGAGTGTATTAATTATGGCTATACTTATGAGAGTCCCTTGCCTGTTGGGAGACTTGTTGTTCAGCTGGCTGATAAAGCTCAGGTTATTGCTATTTTTTTGTTTTTATATGAATTTTTAGGGTTTTGTTATGTTATTTATTTTATTGATTTATATTGGCTATGTTTGGAGGTGAGATGATTGGAGCGGTTAGCGTTTATTTTAAATGATAATAAAAGAAGCGCGCCTTAGTGTTAGCAGTAGCTGTTTGTTTAATAAAAGTGTTTCACGACATACCTGTGTATGAGTTATTATAAAGTGTGAAATTGTGTAAAAGCTAAATGCTATCTTGAAGTAGCATTTGTAATTTTTTTATAAGGAAAACGCTAAACGCTTGTTGTCAAACGAGCATTAATTCAAATGCTAAACGCTCTTAAAAGCTCTTTGGCAAACATACCCATGGCGATATTTGGCGACAAGCTGATTGGAGCGTTTAAAGTTTAGATTATCATGTTTGTTTGATAATGAACGTACTCCTATTTTGAACGCTAGTAATAAAAGAAGCCCCTTAGTGTTGACGTTTCCGTCATTTTACAATTCATATATGTTTGGCGAAAATAGTAGTCAGGAGTAGTTGTTTTGTTTTATAAAAGTATTTGGTAAGGTAGCTGTAATTAAATTTTAATTTGTAAAATGAAGTAGAAGTAGCGTTAGGGACTTAGGGTGATAAAGCTCAGGCTGTTATTTATTATCTACATTGTCTAATTGTTGTTTGTTTAATTGATTAGTGGTATTACGTTATGTTGTTATAATTGGTATAGTTTTGTCTGTGTTTGTTTAAATGATTTGAGGTGTTAGGGTTTACAAGTTAAATTAGGTTATGCTGTTTGTTAATTTGATTATGGAGTTATTTGCTTAGTATCACTTGGAATTTAGGCTGCGTGAGTTTTTGCGTTTGTTTAATTGTTTAAATGTTTTCAGTTGTTAGGTTTTGTTTGTGGGATTAGGTTATGTTGTTATGGTTGTGGTTATGGAGTATAATTGCTTAAAAACATTGGAAGTTAGGTTATCTGTGTGTGTGTTTTAATGATTTTAAGCGTTAGTGGTTGCTTGTGAAAGTTGCTGATGCTTATGTGTGGCTATTACAGTTAATTATGGAACACAATGGCATAGGTTCGTTGGAGTTTTAGGTTAGCCTGATTGCAGATAGAAGATTGTAACTTAATCATAATGCTAGTGTTACCACATAAGAAGTTAAACTATGTAAGTTTTGGAAGATTAATGGTACCCTTTTTGTAAGTGGTGACTGGTAAGTTGGAGCTCAATTGGCCATTTATGTTGCGCAATACTTGTAACTTGAATAAGTTAGTGGAGAAATGTTTTAAGACTGAACACTGGGGAGTATAAACCATGAACCGTCTGTAGAAAATTTGATCGAGATTACCAATATGGATAGTTTTGCTATGTTCGCAATACTGTAAAGGTGATTTCTTGATTAGGTATGATTTTTGTTATATCGTTGATTCAGTGTTTGTCGTTGGTATTTTATAATATAATGAAAGGAAAGTAACAGTGTAATTGTTGAAATGTGAGTTTAATGTTGAAGATTATGGTGGGAGAGGTCTGCCATGGTATATGTACAATGATTCAAAGCTGAACCTCTATTTTGTTAAGTTATTGTTTATCGTAGCTTGGGTTTTATTCACCTTATTTTAGTGGTTCTGCGAAAACAGTCTTGTTTGATACTCTACAATAGCTCTATGGTATTCCATCTGTGTTGTGTCTGTTATTTGTGGTGTTTCTAGTTACTGAACAAGTCTAATTTATCTTGTGATCACTTGTTTGCTGAAGTATTTCCACATATATATTTTTTCACACATCTGACAGTTCAGTGGGAACAACTTATAGCATGAGTCTTGGCCATGTTGAATTTTTGACAGATTACTCTTTTAACTTGGCTACCATATCTCATGCTTCACCAACATAAAAATATGTAGGTGCATATATTGTTAACAGTATTATACCATAGGAATCCCTAAGTACCCGGAGGGGTCACCTAACTGTTGCACTTTGCTTGGTTCTCATCATTGACCCTTCACATGCCACTCGGGACCAAATATATAGTTAAGAAGTTTGAAGTTTGAAGTTTGCAGCATTGTGCCTCAATAATTTGTTGCAAACTTGTAACCTGCAAAAGTCTAAGCTGTATAGTTTTTACGACAACTTAACGAATGTTTCACTTTGAAGCCAATTATATATCTCTTCTTGCTGAGTTGGGTTCATTGATTCTTTTCCTAGCTGATACTGACATTTGGTCATTTGCCCATTTTATATACTTGACTATCTGAATTTGACCCTCTTGCATTCATAAGAAGCTCAAAACAGAAAGCTGTCAACTTCACCTTTGTTTTAACTTACAGTTTATGACAACTTGTTGAATATTGATAGGTCTGTACCCAACGGTCATGGAAACGACCTTATGGTGTAGGTCTACTGGTTGCCGGATTAGACGAATCTGGGGCCCATCTCTACTACAACTGCCCCAGTGGAAACTACTTTGAATACCAAGCTTTTGCTATCGGGTCCCGCTCACAAGCTGCTAAAACCTACTTGGAACGCAAGTTTGAAAAGTTCACAAGCTCCTCTCGTGATGACCTCATCAAGGACGCTCTATTTGCCATAAGAGAGACCTTACAAGGTGAAAAACTCACAAGCTCTGTATGCACCGTCTCTGTGGTTGGAGTAGAAGAACCATTCACCATATTGGATCAAGCAACTGTACAAGCATTAATCAACGAGTTTGAAATTAGTGCGGAAGAAGCTCCAGCAAATGAGGCTGCTGCAGAGCCAGCTGGCGGTGATGCCGGTGGTGCCGCTGCTGAAGAAGCGGCTCCTATGGATATTTGAGGATCGCAGGTGTTTATTTTGAGCCTACTGTTTGTTTTAGAACTTAAGATGGATATGATGTTATTACTTGTTGGAATCTTCTTACTGCAGTTGTCTTTTTCTCTTTATTTCTTAAAGAGTTGGCTCTTTTGAACTATTGTTTAAACTTATTGTCTGATTGCAGTTATTAATCCGAGTTAAAGACACCACTTATGTTATGTGAAAGTACTTCATTTGTGAAGAGGTTTGAATCAACAAAATGGCAATGTGTTTTTTATTCGAGCACATCAACTATTAAGTTGATGTTTTGACTAAGATGTCAATTTTGATTAGTTTGTTGATCTGGGCCAGGAACGGATATGGGTTGATTAAGACTTAAATGCCCTTTCTTTGAACCATATCGTGATAGCAAAACTACCTTCTTATGTATTATATCATACCCAACAAGAGTACAAGACTACTCATTTGAAGAATTTCATGAGCTGAATAAAGATTGATTTCTCATCTTGTGCCATTATATTAATGCAATCTTCAGCTTATCTAATTAATTGCAAGTGAAAAGAAATTTTGAACTCTTTTTCCTTTGTCATGAGAGGGAAGGGTATTTCAAATGACAAGTGATTTGCACACTCTTAAATCTTATTGGGACACTATAAAATATAAGTAGTCAAAACAGATTATAAAACATATTATACTGCTTATTGACTGTTTAATGCATACAATATAGTGTCCCAATAAGATTTAAGGTGCAGTTTGGTTTAAGGGTTTAGGATGGATGGTTGGGATTTGGACACCAAACTGACGTTTGGTATGTTCCTCTTGGATTTCCGTACGGTAGTGAGTCCCATAAAATTTCTTTGTGTAAATCCCATCTAGTGTGCCTGGATTTGTTTCTTTTTGACAGAATGATGGGCCCTATTTTTTTTAGTACCACTCATTTTTTCTTTTAGAATGTGAAAGTTATTTATAACTGTTTGTTTTGTTTTCAAATAATATTTTCTATTTTAATTTTATTATATAAACTTTTATATAAATATTATTTCTTTCTCTTACATCAAATCCAAATTCAAATTCAAATCCTAATCATAAACCCAACTACAAACCAAACGGGCCCTAAGACTGTGCAATTCAATTCCATTTCAAATAGGTTATCCCCATTTATTCATTTAAAATTCACATTTAGACAAAATTAGATACGAGAAGTACATTGACATACAGAAACAACAAATTACAGTAACAAAAAGCCATAAACTTATGAATATGAGTAGTGCATGCTGGATTTGATCTTTCTCAAATGCAACAACCATAGTTGCCTTACCTGCCTCTAGCAATAGGTAATATAGGTTGCTTGTTCATGCTGTCAAAGGTATTTGAACTTCCGTTGGCACCATTTGTATTTTCATAGTCATCTGTTGCTTGGTTAAGCAGATGCACAACTTCGTCTTCATTTGAAGTGCTTTGTTCCCATGGATGCTTGCGCTCCATTGATGCCAATATTCCTTCCAGCTCTGTTGCTACTTCCTTCATAGTAGGTCTTTCATCTCCTTTAACACATAAGCATTTCTCTGCAACTCTTGAAACTTGGATGATCTCGTTAGGAACTTCGTTTAGATTCAAGTGTTCATCAAGAACTTGGAATAGTCTCCCCTCTTTCAAAGAAGATAAAAAATACATGGCCAGGTTCCTCTCTTTCTCTGGCCTATCAAAGCTAAGAGCCTTCATTCCGGTTAATAGTTCTACTACTACTACCCCAAAACTATAAACATCGCTCTTATCTGTCAGCTGACTCTTCTGCATATACTCTGGATCTAAGTAGCCTAGTGTTCCTTGCACTATAGTCGCCAACTCAGTCTGATCCATAGGAATTAGCCTAGATGCTCCGAAATCAGCTACTTTTGCTACATAGTTCTCATCCATTAATATGTTCATTGGCTTGATATCTCGATGGATAATCGGAACAGAGGCAGCAGAGTGTAGATATGAGAGTGCTCCAGCTGTCTCTGTTGCTATTCTGACCCGCATGTCCCAAGTAAAAACCAACGACTTGCTTTCGTTGTGGATGTGATCAGAGAGTGTGCCATTTGGAATGAATTCGTAAACCAATGAAGGGACTTCTGTTTCCAGGCAACATCCAATCAGTTTAACCACATTTCTATGATTAATCTGGGAAAGGATGACAACTTCATTGATAAATTGCTCTATCTGAGTTTGGGTTTGATCTGCTAATTTGGACTTCTTTATGGCTACTACTCTGTCATCAGACAGAACTCCTTTATAAACTGTGCCATAGCCACCCTTACCAATAATCCTGCTGTCATTGTAGTTATCGGTAGCCTTCTTAAGCTCATCTACAGTAAAGAGTACCTTCTCCCTTGTATGAGAACCCCCTTGTCCAGAAATACGTTGCTGCAACATTACTCCACCATTTTGCCTAAAGAATTTTTCTCTGAGAATCATACTCTTACGTTTCTTGACTCCCACATACACCCAGGTGACAAGCACAAGTAGAAGTATTATAGCAGTAGAGGAACCTGCAACATGAAGAATTAAGTTATAGGTTTCTAACACTATATGTGATAAAAGCTCGCCACATAACTATAGAATGAGAAATTCTTTAGAATACCAGGTTACTTTCACTTTTGTCGTGTGTGGATCATTGACCCGACTAGAGTTTTGGCCCAAATGGGTATATAAAATGGGAGTTGATTTGTACGCTCTAAAAAGTGATTGACACACTCAAAATAATTGTGTTTGGACATTTATACCCTCACATGGGTGAAAATGTAAGTGTAATTGTGAGGGTATAAATGTCCAAATACTATTAATTTGAGTGTATCAATAATTTTTGAGAGTGTACAAATCATCTCCCATATAAAATGGTTTAGTGACTAATATTAATCATTTTGGAACCCCTTGACCGTCTAACTGGGTAAAAATGGTGAGCACGTCACAATGACTCGTGTCTCATGACATACGTGAAAGCACCTTGTCATTTGTGAACGACATAACTAACGAAAAATTTACTACAACATTGTGATAAATGCCATGTTAGGTGCTTACTCAACATATTTCCTTTGTCAGCGGTCATGCCCGACAAATTAAAGCACACTTAAAAGTGAGATCTACTGACAGAGCTTTCGTTGACACAATAATAAATGTCATCAAATCGGACCTTTTAGCGAGACTATAAAAAAAGTAGGGGCGGCAATTCTCGACACGACACGAAGTTAAACGGGTTTGGGTTGAGGATAAATAAGTTTGGGTCAAAAACAGGTCAACCCGTCTAACCCGTTTAATAAACGGGTTGTGTTTGGGTTGAGTAAATACTCCGTATTAAACAGGTCAACCAATGAACTCGTTTAAGCATACAAGACTCAAAAAATAAAAATTATAACATAGTTTTTTTATGTTGGATGTGGATTAAACGTATTTTTTTATGTACTTAATATAAGTGAATTATGATTACTAGTTGGATACCCGCGCACAGCGGCGGCGATAAATATAGTTATATAATAAATATAGTAAATGAATTGCTAACTCAACTCTCATCGCAATTCCCTACCCGCTTAGTGAATTCATTTCACAACACTCCAAATGTATATGTGTTAGTTGTATGTGTTTGTTTGGGTTTTCTGTATCTTTCCCGTGACATCATTATTCCCGCATATAAAAAGACATTCACAATCTCTTACCCGTCAAACACTCTCCCAAAAGTAAATGATTTTGATACATCAAGTTTGTATTGATTGAAATAAAGGTTAAAGTTATAAAAATTTGAATCAAAATAAAATAAACCTACTAAAAATGTAAAAATTAAAAACTCATACAAATATATCAAAATGGATGTTGAATTAAAGAACACAAAATTTTAGAAAATATGGTGAAATTAGATCATAAAAAAATTAAACGAATTAAAAGATATTTAAATTTAAAAATAAATGTGATTAATTAGTTAAAAAGTGACACGTGTCACCCTATTATTGGAGCTCCTTATTTTAGTTTGTTAGAGCTCCTCTCTTTTTGTTATTTTTTAGTTAGAGAAGTGACACATGTCACTCAATGATTGGAGCTCCTTATCTTAATTTTTTTGTGGAGCCCACAACTTAAATGCATTATATAGTATAAGTATAGATACCTCAAAATATCATTGAAATTGACACTTATAACTCTGAAAATTGTCGTATAATTATTTGTATGTTATTTTTATTATATGTTACATCCTTATATCATTTTCGTATTTAAACTAGTTAAAATAACAAACCACAAACCTTATTCATCACTTGACCTATTTAGTTAAACAGGTTAAACGAGTCATAAACGGGTTACACGTGTTATGCAGGTCTGGGTTAGGGTTGAGTTTCTTGACACGATTAATAATGGGTCATGTTTGAGTAGAGGTTATACCAACCCGCCAACACTCGAACCAGAATAGGTTAACACGAACACGACTCGATTACCGCCCTTAAAAAAAGTGTTAATAAAAAGTTATACTTTTGGGATTCTATTAACATTATTTACTAGAAACTGTGCCACAAAACGTTAAAAATATGTTGCCACCCTCTTTCTGAGTCGCTAAGACTATGTTTATTGGCAAGGTTGTCAACCCAACCCACTCAAAATACATATAAAAATAATATTTTTTTAATTTTTATATACAATCTTGCTTCCAACCTTAGTCACTTGGCAATCTAGATCCTTCACCCACAATCTCACAAAACATTGTTTTATTGGCTAGTTTTTTCTTTGTTTCCTTTTTTTTTTTTTTTAATTTTTAATATTTTAGGTTGGGTTGTTGATAAATGGTAAAAAAGTTGAGATTGGTTGTATGTATAAATTGCATATGTGAATGAGTGAGAAAATAATATTTTAATTAAAGATTGGGTTGAATGAGGTTGTGAATAAAGATAGTATAATATAGTTCTATACTGAGTCCACCTTTTTTTTCTATTCTTTTTTTATTTACCTGGTTTCCGAATCCACATACTTCTCTATGTGTAGAAGAAACACAACAAATATTAGTAGTAACTATCTTACTTTAGTGACACTCTTTTAACTTGCCATGTTTTGGACTTTTACTGACACTTTCTTATAAAATCACTAAAAAAAAAATTATTGTACAGGGTATATGGAATTTTCCCTGTTAAAAAATGTTTCCTTTACTTACATATGACAATCTTTATAACGAGTGATTGATCTGGCGTGCAACCTGATCCATTTTTCCTGCCATCTCCAGAGTAACCATTCTGACAGGAACACATATAACCTCCTTGTGTATCAATACATCTATGTGTGCAATTACCATTATCTTGATGACACTCATTAATATCTGTTTATATAATAGCAAACGGACAAACATAATATCATTAGGAGCATATAAATGAAGGAATGAACCCAAACAAGGAAATAACACTTACTTGTACATTTAGTATAAGGATTGCCTTCATAACCTTTTTTGCAACGGCAACGATATCCAGGACCTCCATAACTTTGATCACATTCGCTATTTTCTTTGCACAAGAACTTATCAGTTTCTTTACTTGCTATGTCACAAGTCTTGTTTCCAATTGCCCAGTCAAGTAACATCGGCATCTCCTCTTTACTTCTAAAATCAAGCAGATAGTTGGAAGAAAAGTTGAACTTCTCTTTGTTAACGAGAAAAGCATAGCTACATAGGCTGAAGTCCGTTATATTGGTATGGTTATAGTAGCTACCTGCTGACAAGTTAAAAGAGCTCATTCCTTCTGGGATTGCTACTTCACAACACCCGAGTCCCGAGCAAGATCCATTTGTGATGTGCTTGTTACTACCACATTGAGAACGACATCCAGTAGTGCCGGACTCATTTCCTATCTTTCCTTTAATATACCCGTAGGTGTCACACCCAATGGCGATAAGTCTGTTCTTGATAGAGATTCGGAAACTTCTCAACGTCAATGATGCATCATATGAATCGCTTTCTATGTATCTATGATTGCTATCATAGCAATCACGGGCTACAAACGCCATAATCTCCATCTCACTTGTGCTCGTTGACATATTTGTGATAACAATATTACTTTCTCGATAGAAAGGTATTGGCTCACCGGTTGACCGGTTACAAGTTACCAGGAACTCAGGACTATAGTAGCATCCCTCACCTGAACCAAAAGGGTAAGTAATTGTCACATTGCCACATGAACTTTCACATGAACTATTTTGAGCACTTGACGGCCCCAAAAATGCTAATAGTAGTACTAGTGCTAGTAATATTTGTAAATGCATGTTTTTTTGTTTTTGTTTGTGTGTGCGCGCGCGCAGTTGTGTGTGTGTGTGTGTGTGTGTGTGTGGTTCTTGTTTCGGGAACTCTGAATTGCTGGTAGGTTACATTTAAAGTGGCTGATTGCAGACATCTTATATAAACACTGGCGTGAACACTTGGTTGCTGTTATGCCACAAGTTGATGGTTGACGAGCAGAGGTCTTTCTACGTTTGGCCACTTTGGCCCATTTTTGTATGTTTGTTGGAAATGCTTTCGTAAGTTTTCAAAGTAATAACAAAACTGATTAATTAATCAATCATTGAATCATATACTTTATGCCACTTTGGTTATATGAACCAAGAACCATGATACGGGTTGAATCATGTACGCGGTACACCAATGTCCTGAACTCTTGATGTTATTGTATTTCATACCATTGTAGTAGTAAAGTTCATGATCTTAGTTCATCAGTCCATATTGTTAGAAGAAATCCATAAACTTGTTTTTAGTTTAGAACTTAATCACGAATCAAGTAACTACTCCAATAACAAGACCTCGGCAAAGGGTTATGATCCCTTAATGTTGAGTGGCACCAACACACACGAGATATTTGCACTCAAATGTTTATTTAATACGAACAAAAAAGAGAGTACAAGTAACTCTCACCCCATCTCTATGAGAGAAAACTAATCATTGGTGAACAAGGAATACACATTGAAAATGTTGTGAGATTTCCTAATGCATGACTAACCTCCTTCATTCTCCTTCATTTGAGATAAACTACAACTAGCCCCCTAATTATATCCTAACTATAAGACACTACGCTGTGTTCTCGAGTCGGATCATTAAAGAAAAGAAAATGAAAGGGAAGTAAAGTGAAGATATTTACTTCCACATTGTGTTCTTGAGTTTTACTTAAGGAGGAAAAGAAAAGGAAATGGAAGTAAAGTTAGTGTAATTTGTGTGATTTTGTTTCCTCCCAAAAGTGGGCGGAAAAGGAAGTAAAGTGTTTTACTTTACTTTACTTCTATTTTCTTTAATGACAAAACTCAAGAACACAGCGTAATATTCTAACACATATGTTGCAGATTTTGAGTTTTTTCGATTGTTAATTTATTCCGCAATTATTTCTTCATAAGCACGTGTACAATATTAGTCACATAATTATAGTCCACTCTTTTAACATAACGTTTATTACAAACGCAACAATTAAGTTGTTGCTTCAATTTGCTTTATAGTCGAAATTTCCTAATTCAAATATGTAATTGGAAAATACAATGAACATTGAACATTGGTATATTGTGATAAAATAACAACGAATCTCTAGTTTGACAGTTTTAACTTTTTAAGTACTAATCTAGACAATAACATTAAAGAAGTGACGTGTTCGTAAAGAAAATTTGACTTAATAATGCAAGTCAAAGGTCTTCTGGGATTGAAATGTGTGTGGCCGTGTGGGCTCGATGAAAGCAAATTATTGTTCGTATATAGGAAAGTTGACGTGAAGTCGTCTTTGAGGTCATATAATGATATTAACTTCCAAAACTGAAGAATAACCCGACTGTCCTACATGCATGTCACTACAAGAAAAAGGAGGACATGCGATGAACGAATTGGCGAGGACACCATATCTTCGTCAAAGGTCACTAAACGACAAAAATCTTTGACTATGCGTAAAGGTGAGGAAATTTTGACCTAAACCTTTGGCGAGGACACCAGAAGGTGAGGAAATTTTGACCAAAACATTTGGTGAGGATATGTCCTCGCCAAAAGGTTGACCACTTTTCATTTTCCCCAATTTTTCATTTACGTTATTCGTTTCCATCTAATTTTTCCCCGCCAAACCTTTGGTTTACACTTAGTGATTTTCTAAGTGATGCCGGTGACGTGGCTTGGGCTTTATCGAGGACATGTCCTCACCAAGGCCTTTGACCAAAATGTTTACCAGTTTATTTTGATACCTTTGATACGACTATGATCGAACTTTATAAATCACGTTTAGTGAATACATTATAACGAAAGCAATATGTAACCCATGTTTTACGATTGAGTCGGCTATCGAGGTGGAGGAGGTGCAGAACTTGTGGCTTCTCCTTGGATGTGCTTTGAGAACACCAAAGTTGGCACAATGAATATTGAAAAAATAGCATCAAGGCAAGTAATTTAATTTGTCTACATCAAGCTTAACGGGGACCAAACTAGCAACGTTATGGATGGCATATAATTTATCAACGAGTGATAGTGTTTGTGGTGGTGTTGAAGGAGTAGAATAGTTAGGCATTATGGTGAGTTAGAGGAGGAAGAAAGCACGGCAGAAAGGAAAAAAAGGAGAAGGGGTCGACTGACTTAAGGTCGACTATTTTTTGTGTTTAAGTTTAGAAAATTTAGGGAAGGATCTTGAGGACTCTCTGTACCAATATTATTGCTTAACCATAACGAGTGGGAGAATCCGCGCGTTGCTGCGAAAATGCAGTGCTAAATTTTCTTTGAAAGTTAGTCATTAAGGACTAAATGTGAAAAAGACCGATAACCCTAAGGACTATTTTCGAAAAATATTTCTGGAAATAATATGTCTTTTTACGGAAAAAGTCCCTAAAATTCTCAAACTGTTGCAAAGTTAGTCCTTATGAACTAACTTTGAAACCATTAGATAATTGCAGGGACTATTCTCGTAATTTCTTGAGCCACTATATTAATTACTGTAGGGAGCGTTGTTGTTGCTACAGTGCATTCCAACATTTTAGTATATAATATAATTTGTTACAATCATCTCGATATATATAGCATACTAATGGGCTAAATACAAATCATAACCCAAATACTAAGGGTTGTGTTATACAAACCCCTATGGGTCAACCGTACAAAACGCGAAGCAAATAGCACAACATCACGATGCATACAGTACAACCCTTCAATGCGTGCAATGATTAAAAATAAAGGTCCATATAAACTGCCCCAAATATTAATCATAACCCAAATATAGTACGTTAACAATGACATTATGGAAGAGTTGCAGCGGGAAAATATCTAAGTTTACAGTTATTAATGTTTGGAATCATATGAGGCTTAATCAAGTTTATGTCAGCTCGAAGAAGGTTGTATGGTTCTCTCAAAACAAACCTAGAGATGCTTTGTCTTACGTTCGTTTTGCCGCGAGATTCACCTCATAACTCATCCCAATGAGTAAATGAGAGCTAAAATGGTAAAAAGTGTCAAATTCTGCACACTAAAAAGTATTGGCCAAAATCTCTAAAATTTTGCATTTAACCCTCTGTTACTCAAAGAATAAAAGTTTTAGACAAGACATAAACTTGAACGTGGCCGCAAACCCCGCGTCAAACGGAGTTGTATAACTCAACTTGTGATCGTTTTTGTGAGACTGCTGAAAAGTTTCTGCAATAAAATATAAGTATATATATTTAAAAATTGACTTATGATATAAGTTAATTAAGACTACAGGACACTTAAAATTGATAAATATATGTAGACACTTTTCCAAGGATATAAAAACCAATACATAATGATTTATGGTTTATAAATAACGTAGTCACTAAGACAAGATAACTATATTTATAAAAACCGGAATTTGACAAAAAGTATTATTTGACATGTAACAAAACATTAGAAATTTTAAAGATCTATAGTTTTTGTGAAAATATTAAAAGACTATTTCCAAAGTATATAAAAACTAAATCATAACATTTTATGATTTAAAAGTGGTAATTTAATAAAGTAAAAGTGACTAAGTAAATAAAAACTAGAAACCTTGACACTTGGTATATTTGACTCATTTATATAAAACCAAAGTGGTAAGAACCACTATTGGAAAATAGAATCAATTATCTATTTATAAAATTAAATAAGACTTTGACGTAATGATTTACGGAATAGGTAAATTATTAATAGTGAATTAAACCCCGAACCTAGGATAAATTATCAATAGAGCTTGTTCTATTTTTGATAAAAAAAAAATAAACTTTCATATTTTTGTAAACTTACAAAAATGTATACAATGTCAAAAGTATATAAATACTTTTATAAACTCGTATCGTATAATCTCATTATATATAAATACCTAAGACGCAATTGTTATATTTTCTTAGGTTGTCGTTAAAAGCTCGCGACTTTTTGATACACGTTATATTGATGTAATCCGCTGCTTATCTCTACGATGAGTTCATAGCGCCAACTTTTATTTAAATGCTTTATAAACTCATTGAGGGAGATACATGCTAAACTGTTTTTACTATGGACAATTATTTGCAAATTATATGCTTTTTCTGAATATATTATTGCTAGTGCCTAAGTACCTATTGTCAAAAGTCCCCATATCATGGACCATTAATCACTTGTGTGTGAGCGAGAATATTGTGGGTAGACCTATCGGGATTGACGAATCTTGTTTATGTTGATCTGATAGACAACAAGAGCGCACTATATTTGAAATACTAGGTAAATGGAAAATACATACACGGGTCCATTATTATTATTATATATATCATTATTTGATATATACAGTCAGTTTTGAGTGCTATGTGCTTAGAGCAATAATAACTATTTGAATAATATTTGAACACCTTGCAATTATTACAAAAACTCTAAAAATTTATTGTCCATTACTATAAACCTATGAATGCACTCAACCATTGTGTTGAATTTTTAGCATGTTTTATCTCAGGTTCTTAAGGTATAAGCTGGCATGTGAAGGCGCACGGAAATTTTTTGAAGACGATGCATATTATTTTCATTCGAAAAACTTTAAACCTTATTATGTACTACTTATGTACATTATGAAACATATGGGACCTTGTTTGTAAACTCTGATATTATTATAAATTGAATGATAATTTATTTTTAAAACGAAGTTTTCTGTACTTGTACTTTGTGCTATGAAGTAATACCCTTGTTTAGCTTCCGCTGCTATCCAAGACTAAGGGTGTTACAAGTTGATATGAAATATGCATATTCACTTGGTAGCCCTGATTGAAATGTGATGTTTGTAATCTGCATGGAATGGAATGAAGTGTGGGGAGTGTATAGGTTATGGGTCTAAATGATGCCTTCATTTTTTTTATAATGATAATTTTAACTATCTCACGGTATTTACATCACAATTCTATCTCACATGTCCTAAGTAGAACTTGAACCCACAACTATTTGGTTGGCGAGCTTCTCACACAACATGGGGTTATATTGGGACACAAGCCCTTTGGTATGCCTTCCTTTGATTGATGCCCAACCCAAATATGTGAGGATAGGAGGCATGCATGTTTGGTTTGTTGGTCTGATATCAAAGTTGGTGACATGAGGTACAGTGGTTGAGGCCCTCATGTGTAAGTATCCAATTTCATCTTGTGAGGTTGTAGCTGTAATTGGTACTTAATAAGTGCATAGGTAAGGGAAATGTAACCCTTGTTGAAAGGGTGATTTTGGGTGGTCATGTACTACTCTAGTGTGATGGAATGGTAGTATAATAGATATTGTATTCAAGAATGTATATAGTACTATAGTATGGACTAGCTGAATGATTCAAGATGAGTCATTAGAAATGCCTCTAATCCAATCTTGTTAATCTTTGTAAAAGTTTTTTAGATGGAAGTGTTGTAAATATGGTAAATGTCGATGTCTCATTAACCCATAATATGGGACAACATATACAAATACAAAGATAAATCTAGAAACGGGCTTGAGCCTAATACAAATACATAAACAATAATACACGGGCTAACACTCCCCCGTAGTTGGAGCGGAAATACACCGGACGCTCAAAATGGTACGGAACTCTTCAATCAATGCGGAGGGCAATCCTTTATTTAAAATGTTTGCATACTAATAACGTGAAGGAACATGAAGAACATGAACCTGACCCGGAACAACCAAATCTCGAACAAAATGTATATCAGTGGTATGTGCTAAAACACATACCTTTTCATTATCAAAACTAACCCAAAACAACCAAGAAAGAGCCGTTTATTGCTAATATCTGTGGTTTTCTTGAGTTTGTGCTTGTGCAGGTACGGATATGTAAAAACACGCAAAAAGGAACCAAATCAGACATAAATCCGAGCACGAGAGATTAAGAGAGCTTAAGCCGAGCCGGAAGATCAAAATTGTGCATTTATGATGATTTTATTCTCCGAGGATGATTTTTGGAAGTTTTAATCAAGTTTGAAGAATTGGCAAAAGTGGCCCTTGAAGATTCAGAAATTGCAAATTGGCCCCTGGTTTATTAGAAGATTAACAAAATCAGTCCTTGGAAGATATTTTCAGAATTACATGTTTGGCCCTTGGAGTTTCAGCTTTTGCAAGATTAGTCCATATGGTAGCCTTTGGATCATTTATACTAGTCCTAAACCAATCCAATATCTATCCTAAGTCCAATTCACATAAGTCTCGGCCCAAATATCAAATCCCACGGCCCAATCCTAATAACCTATCATACCCGGTATACCTCCTAACCCGAATACCACTTAAACCCGGACATTTAACCCAGGTCAACGCAAGCAACCCGGTCAAAACCTTTGAAAAACAATAAAATAAGCCAAACGCGCCTTCCCCTGTCTTCCTCCCAAACGCACCCTTTTGCCACCAATTACCCACACCCAAACACTAAACCTCGTACTAAGGATCTTTCCATCCTTCTAGAACCACTGACATGTCAGGATAAGAATGCCCACGTGGACAAATGGAGCAATTTCATTGGACGCGACACATCATAGGATGAATTGGAGCAATGTGATTGGTGATGATGACAAGGAATGATTTGTGTGGCTCAAGATTGCTTCTAGGCTCTTCTGAAAGGGATCCCAAGACTGATTTCTAGCTATAAATAGGACCCTCTTGGCTCACAATTGAAATCGTGCAATCCTTTAGTTTTAATTTAGCTTATTGTTATTGTATTTTCAGTAGTTTAATAAATGTTTTCTTAAGCTTTTATTGTATTTTCAATTCCTTGTAATCCTTTTTCAATATTAATCAAAGTTCCAAGTTTTTAAGTTTAATCTTGCATTTCTTATTTAAAGTGATCAATAAGCTAAATTGAATAATGGAATAAGCTCATTTCAGCTTGTTATAGCTTTAGTGAGCTTATATTGTGCCTTTACTATCTCACTTCAATCTATACATTCACAAAAACTCCAGGTCAACGAAAGTCAACTGTGTGCTCATTTGGTTCAGAAATGGTTATGGTTTGATTGTGATGATGGATCTGGGTTGAGTTGATGTTATATGGGTTAGGTTTAGTGGTTCTAATTGCTGGTTTGCAAGCCATTGTGGCTGGACCTCTTGTAAGTGGAAGCTTGTTCTCATTTGTAGCTTATTAAACAGTGGTAGTTATAATCTCTCATAGATCTGTTATAAGTAGTGATTATTGCTGTCTTATTAGCTTTATTTTAATACATTGGATCTGTTTTGATGTGAAAATAATCTTGTCTTTTTTATTTGGTTAAAATATTTGCATAACAAGTCTATAAAGGGGTGTTTGGATCGTTTAATAAAACTGAGTTTAAGGTCCTCTTGGTATAGGATTTCTGTTGCATTAGTCTCTAATAATACTAGTAAAGTCATTTTAGTCATAGTTTACATGAGTCTTGTTACAAAAGTCAAAATTACAAGTTATCTAATCTCATTTGCATAACCTGTTAAAACAGTCACTAAAATCATTTCATATGGGTTAAGAATTTGATAGACTAGCTTGATAAAGTTTCATTTCAACATATTTCATCTTAATCAGTCCAGTATTTGATCTCAAAACTCAGAAAATTCAAAATTCCAAACTGTTCTTCAAAAGTCAAAACCATGTCAAAAATCAGTTTTATGCAGATCTTGCAGATGCTGCACAGTGCTCATTTCAAGTAGTTAGGGTCTCATTTTTGGTCCATTTGCAGTCTGCTAGGTGGTCTTTAAGACCACATATCTGTTTTTCACAAAAGCTTTTCTGATAAGCTTGAGATTAAGCTCAAAGTAGGGACCTGTTCACTGTTTTGCTGTTTAGATCAGTTAGCTTATAATCTTGTTGAACTGCTTATCAGAGATTAGGAGTAGCTATAATCAGTTGCTTTAGAGTAGTTATAGTATAATTTAGTTGCTTAAACTGTTTGGTGGCTTATTGTTCTAATTTGCTTATTCTAAAGTGCTTATTTGCATCAAGATAACACTGCAGCTCTAATATTTCACACATAAGCATCATATTTCTTATTTTTCATAGATTTAGATTATCATTTTAGAATTTTCCTGAGATTTTCATAATTTTTGGTCACTGTTTAGTATTTTTCTTAATTAAAAACAGTTTTTAGTCACTTTTAATTAGCTTTTATTGCAAATAATTAAGAAAAAGTTCCAAAAAAATAATTTTTCAATTTTCCCAGTTTAAGAAAAATATAAAAAGCATAAAAAAGATTTTTCCTTATTTTTCCCCTTTTATTTGGTATTTTTCACAATTTAAATTAGATTAAAATAGTTTTAAATTAGTAGAAAATAGGAAATTAATCAGAAAAATTAAAAAAAAAAATAGTTTTGAAAAGTCTCTTATGGTATTTTAGATTTTATAAAAAGAGTTTCACATTTTTCCCCTTAATTTTCATAATTTTTAGCATTTTAATTTAGATTTAATAGTTAAAAATTAGTTTTTAATTTAAATAAAATCCAGAAAAATCCAAAAAAATAGTTTTAAATCTAAATTAGTTTTCAAATTACATTTCTAGAGTAAAAGTAATTTTAGGCATTTTTAGGATATAATCTAGACGTAGTTGCATTTTTATTACGTTTTAGTTAATTTGCATTAGGATTTCCCGTAAAATAGATTCCCTTAATTACTTTCCCTATTCCCGTAGTTTAAATAAATCAAAATCAAACAAATCAAAACATCGAGCATTAAATTCCAAACCAAAAACGACGTTGGCAATTCACGCCTCGTTGGGAAACGATTCGGGTTGACTAATCCGTTTCAACGATCACACACGGGATTTGGTTGATTATTCTTTTTCCTAAAGGAATTTGAATCTATCTTCGTGATTATTTTTGATATCGATATTGAGGTTTTATCCATACACACACCCTTAAGCCTTCATTATCAGCAAATCAGTGTCTGAACCGTTTTAAGTTTCTTACGGTTAGTCATTCACAAGTGGCTAGCTTGTGTGAGTAAACTTGACGTGTTTTGGCATCGAATCAAATTTTGGCGCCGCTGCCGGGGAGGTTGTGTCACGACAATATCGTTTGAGGTTTGACGATTAGTGACTCGAGATCCTTCATTCGTGAAGTTACTATTTTTCTATAAAATAAAAAAGTAAAAAATATTTTCCTTTTTCTTTTGTATATATATATATCATATTAAAAATACAAAAAGATTTTCTCTTGTGTTTTTGCTAATAAATAGAAGACACCAATTATATAACATTCTCAACGGAGGTGTTATCATTAATAAGTTCCCGAACTAAAGATCAAAAACTTGCCTTTGTGTCGCTTGTGAATTGATTTACTTCTATTGGATAAACAAACTGTGTGGTGGGTATAAGGACGACCTGACATTAAATTGCGGCTGAAAAGAAGCGGGTTTTTAATAAGCTTCGCGCTGACCTACAAAGCTTCTCCGCTCGCTTGTGCGTTTGTCTTGTAGAGGTGATTTATTCACTTGGGATTATTGGTTAAGTTCACTGTGTTTTCGAATACCGCTCTCTTTTAATTGCCTTGGTTTTTGAAAGTGCATGCGCACTCGTTCTAATAACTACAGACCGATACGTGAAACCGCTACAATTCCGAGAAGGCGTAATAGACGTGCTCAATTAGTCGAACCCGAGATTCGAACTAATCAGACTCCGCCCATCATCGAAATGGCGGAGGACAACCGATCCATGCTAGAGAAACTCCAGGCACCCACCGAGGTTATGGAGAAGCCATCGTCGTCCCGGCAATCGTTGCCGATAACTTTGAGCTTAAACACGGCTTGATCAACTTGGTATCATCGAGCCAATTTTACGGATTTGAGAGGGACGATCCTCACTCTCATATCCGACGGTTTAACAAGCTCACGTCTACGATCAAGTACCGTAACGTTCCGGAAGAGGCTATCAAGCTACTACTCTTCCCATTTTCACTCGAGGGGGCCGCCCGGATTTGGCTCGAAAAACTACCCCCTCGATCGATAACCACATGGGAGAATTTAGTATCAAAATTCGTGAACGAATTCTTCCCACCGTCTAAAACAACAAGCCTAAAAAATGAAATAACAAAATTCACACAAAGATTTGATGAATCATTTAGTGAGGCATGGGACCGATTCAAAGATTTGCTTAGGCAATGTCCCCATCATGGTTTTTCTGAGTTGCACCAACTTGATACGTTTTATAACGGTTTGAATGAAACTGATCAAGACTCTCTCAATGCCGCCGCGGGTGGTAATTTGTTGACCCGATCAACGAGAGATGCCTTGTCGATTATTGAGAACAAATCTAAAGTTCGTACATCACGTAGCAAATCGGTTGCTGCCCGAGTGAATGTTACACCATCGTCCTCGTCTCACGGAAATACGTCTAGCACCGATGCTAAGATTGATAAGCTTACGGATATGATACAGGCTTTGGTTAAGATTAATTCTTCTCCACCCGCTCAAGTCAAAGCGGTGGAAACGACTTGTACTACTTGTGGTGGCCCGCATGCCTACTACAATTGTACCGCCACCGATGGCAATCCTTTCGAAGCTAATGCCGTAGCCGGAGGTAACCAATACCGTCCTCAAGTTGAAACAAACCCTCGTGTTAGTAATCAAATGGGACCTCCGGGATTTTCTCCATCGAACAATCAGACTCGTTTTAATCAGAATCAAGTTCGTGGACCAAATGTTCAAAACCAGTTCAAAGCCCCAACAAATCAATACCCAAACCAAGGAGTTAATTACAATCAAGGATATCAAAATCCAAGCTATCAAGCTTCACCTTTGCCTCCTAATGAATTCTCAAACTACATTCAGAACAATAATGCTACCATCCAAACCATGAGAACCCAGATTTCAGGTTTAAGAAACGAGTTTCAATCTTCGTTAACTAGACAAAGCAATGAGTTTAGGAACGAAATTCGACTTCAGAACAACAAATTGGATGCTTCGCAGAATAAACTTGAAAGTATGTTGAATGCTGTTTTGTGCCAAATAAGTCAACCCTCGGGTTCCGGTTCTCTCCCAAGTAACACGATTCCAAACCCGAAGGGAGAAATGAAATCCGTAACCATTCGTAATGATGGGCCCTCAATGACTACTTCCTCTCCGGTGAGGAATGTAGCACGAGAGACCGAGGTGACAAAGGACCCGGTAATTCCTCTTGATAATGGAAAAGCCAAATACGTCCAACCTCTGGTTGCCCAAGTTCCTTCTATCTCCGTCATAACACCAAGTTCTAATCTTACACCGTGCAAATCGATTCAATCACGATTCGACAAAATGAATGTTGTTTCTGGAACAAAGTTTAAACTCACGACTGATATGATCAAAGCTGCTGATATGATTTATGAAAAGAAATTGGAACAAATTTCAAAGATTTCACTTGAGCCTACACCGTTTAATTCTGCCTCAAACCAAGCTCCCGAGAAGCTTGGTGATCCCGGGAAATTTCTCCTTCCTTGCTCTTTAAATGATATTGAGGAATATAATGCCTTGACCGATTCAGGTGCAAGCATAAGTCTCATGCCTCTTGCGATATATCATAAGCTTGGATTGAAGACTCTTATACCGACTCGTATGACTATTGAATTAGCTAATCGAACAATTGCTCACACGGTTGGTGTAGTCAACGATGTTATGGTACGAGTGGATAAATTCCATTTTCCCGTGGATTTCGCCGTCGTTGATATAGAGGTCGATGCCCGAGTCCCTCTCACTTTAGGAAGACCATTCTTGAGAACCGCGAAAGTCCTTGTGGATCATTACCAAGGAACGTTAACGATCAGAAAAGGAAATGAAAAAATTATGTTTTATGCCGAACAAACGTCAAAACCTCCACCCGATGATCATTCTATTCATAGCATCGGTGTGATTGATTTCTCTGAAGAAAGTGGCAATCCCACTTTACCGTCTAATCCAATTATGACCGACTCTTTCCCGTCTCTCACTACGGAAAGTGACCCTACTTGGGAAGAGATCGAGGCCTTTCTTAATGATGATTCAGTTCCCGTTGAGATTGATGATGCTACTTTTGACCCGGAGGGGGACATTCTTTTTCTTGAAAAATTGTTATATGACGAGCCATCTTCTTACCCCCCTCCGGATGATCCGGATGATGTGAAGAAAGTTGAACCTATAGTGGTGGAAACTGCTAGCTCTAAGAGCACACCACTTGTCCCACCTCCAATTTCTGAGAAAATCAACCTTCCTTTGAGTGGCAATCCCACTCCTTCTTCTGAAAATATGGAAACTTCTTCTGAGACATCTTTCAATCCAGAATCTTTCAAGATGACATTCACAAATCCCTTGTTTGAATTCGATTCTGAATATAATCAAAATTTTGAGAATCAACTCTTTGACGAAGAAAGTGAGGAGTTCACCGATGAACTTGCTCCCACCGACTCGATCCTTTCTCAGAATAAAGAAGATGAATACGATGATCCGTTTTTCCCGAAGAAAGAAAAGGAAGTGAAGTTTTCGACAGATGAACTTGTTGATCCTGAGGTCCAACATTATTTTTTATCCGAGAGTGATTCCTCTTCTCGTGAGGATTTTCACGTAGATGATACTTTGATTTCCTTCCTCTTCGAGGACAAGATTTTTAACCCTGGGATACTCTTCGGAGAGGACATTCTTATCACAAAAGTTAACCGGAAAAAGGATCCTCTCTTGGATGCCTTCGTTAATGAACCTTCAAGTAACACTTTTCTGTACCATGGACTCCCGTCTTCTATGGAGTATTCTTATTGTGATCCGTCATTCCTTCGTCCGCCCGCAAAACCACCGGATGATGGATCAATCTTTCTTGAAAAACCTTATGTGAGTTCGGGAGATGTTATTCCATTTGTGCTGGAGCCCGACGTTTTCTTTCCCACCCAACCCACCCAGTCTCATTCCTTCGGGAATGAGGACACCGTTTTTGATCCGGGTATCCCTTCCGCTTGTTTCCCCAAGGACAAATGAATTCGGGGACGAGTCAGGCTAGCGACTCGGTGAAGAAAAACAGTAGCGCTTCGTGGGAGGCACCCCATGCTTATCTCTATCTTCTTTCTATTTTCTAATAAGTGACGCGAAGGGGTCTGCCTCTTCGATTTCTCGTGTTTGGTTGTTTGTGATGTTGTGTTTAGGATGTTCCCGATATGAAGACTCTCGTGCTCGAAGTTTATCTTTTCTCCACTCGAGTTTCATGATCGTTGCTGATGGAAATCCGATATCCTAATCTTATCGACTAACGTTTATCTTTGAGCATACTTAATAAACGGCTTTTAGATTTTCGTGATACCCTTGCTTTAAACATTGAGGACAATGTTTCGTTCTAGTCTGGGGTAGGGTAATCTTCGATTTGATTTGACCGCACTTGCTTGTTTTTCATCGTGTACTCTCGTAACCCCGTTTTTCCTTAGAAAATGAAAAATTGTGAAAAAAATGTGAAAAATTTTAAAATTTTTGTAAGCTTTTGTCAAGTCTTTTTGATTGAAAAGTTGGCTAGTCTCTTAGAAAAGAAGCTATAAAATGCGAATTCTAGCTTAAAAGGCCAAGATTTTGCAAGTTTCCCTGAGTGACTTTAAATATGCATAAGTTGATTTCATTAGACGAAGCATTTGCTAAGTTAATATATGTTTTGACACCTTGTTGACTTTCCGCTGGTGAGAGTAGGAATAGAATTCTGACTTGACCGGGCGTGTTGAGCCCTAGCTTGTTCCCTTAACCATAGGTAATCTAAAAATTATCGGCTAAGCATCTGCGGATCTCATTATTTGGGATTTTAAATTTGCAGAGATCGAGAAATGATAGAGTTACTTATGAGTTTAGATGCTAAGCGTGGAGTAGTTGGTTCTCTTTAGAGCCCATCGAAGGTACTTATGGCTTTTTGTTCCCACAAAATTGTTTCACCCCATATCTGTCTAAATAATTAGAGATGTCGAGTTTTTGGCGATAGTTAGTTCTTTATCTTCTTAAAAGAATCTTTGTTTTAAAAATTGGGTACACATCAAGGATCCGTAATGAATGAATAAGAAATCAGTGATAAGTGATAAAGTAATAAGTAAAGTTGTGAGCTGCGGTGTCGAGATCGGACCCTTGGATCTTTAGCCGGGATTGAGTGAGGTCTTAGCCTAGCCAGCCGGGATCCTCATTTCATGAAGCCTATAGTCTTGGAATTACCCCGTGAAGCTCTGTAGTTCATAGCTCATATAAGTAAAAGTTCATGTGAAAAAAAAAAAAAAAAAGAAAAAAAGAAAAATGATGATGAAAAATGAAAAAAGTCAAAAGTATAAGTTAATAAAAATTCCTTGATGTGGACCTCATTTTTGGGACAATGGTTCTTGAGAGAAGGCGGATAACTAATTATCGACTTAGCTTTGTATCTTTATCGGAATAAAAGTTATCGAAACGAGAAATTTGAAGAAATTCATTTCTCACAAAAATAAAAAAATCTAGAGGAAAATAGGAAAATGGGAACAAAAAGTATTTACACAAGTAACTTCCATGGGTAGTGTTAGCATCTAGAGTCATATTTAACAATGATTTCGGTTTTACGCTTAGTTTGGGACTTGTGAAAAATCAGGGACGATGTATTCTATCCGTATGGTCACTTCACGATGTGTTGTGTTTTCTACTCCGTGATCCTAACGTGTCGTTTGAAAAATGTTGGAGTTATTGATCGACATGAAAGTTCAACAAACCATCATTCATAATCGGAATGTGCTTAACCGTAATATCTATACATGTGAATTAAAAGGTAAACGGGGCGTTTTTAGAATTAAGGCTTTCTTAATCTCTTTTGAGGAATCTTTGCTACTTCTTCATAGGTTTAGTAGAAAGAGATTGAAATCCTTGATTTTAGAAGCGTGAGTTGATTGCATTGCGTGAGGACACGACAATAGTCTCGTCTGGGGTATTTTGGTATGTGCTAAAACACATACCTTTTCATTATCAAAACTAACCCAAAACAACCAAGAAAGAGCCGTTTATTGCTAATATCTGTGGTTTTCTTGAGTTTGTGCTTGTGCAGGTACGGATATGTAAAAACACGCAAAAAGGAACCAAATCAGACATAAATCCGAGCACGAGAGATTAAGAGAGCTTAAGCCGAGCTGGAAGATCAAAATTGTGCATTTATGATGATTTTATTCTCCGAGGATGATTTTTGGAAGTTTTAATCAAGTTTGAAGAATTGGCAAAAGTGGCCCTTGAAGATTCAGAAATTGCAAATTGGCCCCTGGTTTATTTGAAGATTAACAAAATCAGTCCTTGGAAGATATTTTCAGAATTACATGTTTGGCCCTTGGAGTTTCAGCTTTTGCAAGATTAGTCCCTATGGTAGCCTTTGGATCATTTATACTAGTCCTAAACCAATCCAATATCTATCCTAAGTCCAATTCACATAAGTCTCGGCCCAAATATCAAATCCCACGGCCCAATCCTAATAACCTATCATACCCGGTATACCTCCCAACCCGAATACCACTTAAACCCGGACATTTAACCCAGGTCAACGCAAGCAACCCGGTCAAAACCTTTGAAAAACAATAAAATAAGCCAAACGCGCCTTCCCCTGTCTTCCTCCCAAACGCACCCTTTTGCCACCAATTACCCACACCCAAACACTAAACCTCGTACTAAGGATCTTTCCATCCTTCTAGAACCACTTACATGTCAGGATAAGAATGCCCACGTGGACAAATGGAGCAATTTCATTGGACGCGGCACATCATAGGATGAATTGGAGCAATGTGATTGGTGATGATGACAAGGAATGATTTGTGTGGCTCAGGATTGCTTCTAGGCTCTTCTGAAAGGGATCCCAAAGCTGATTTCTAGCTATAAATAGGACCCTCTTGGCTCACAATTGAAATCGTGCAATCCTTTAGTTTTAATTTAGCTTATTGTTATTGTATTTTCAGTAGTTTAATAAATGTTTTCTTAAGCTTTTATTGTATTTTCAATTCCTTGTAATCCTTTTTCAATATTAATCAAAGTTCCAAGTTTTTAAGTTTAATCTTGCATTTCTTATTTAAAGTGATCAATAAGCTAAATTGAATAATGGAATAAGCTCATTTCAGCTTGTTATAGCTTTAGTGAGCTTATATTGTGCCTTTACTATCTCACTTCAATCTATACATTCACAAAAACTCCAGGTCAACGAAAGTCAACTGTGTGCTCATTTGGTTCAGAAATGGTTATGGTTTGATTGTGATGATGGATCTGGGTTGAGTTGATGTTATATGGGTTAGGTTTAGTGGTTCTAATTGCTGGTTTGCAAGCCATTGTGGCTGGACCTCTTGTAAGTGGAAGCTTGTTCTCATTTGTAGCTTATTAAACAGTGGTAGTTATAATCTATCATAGATCTGTTATAAGTAGTGATTATTGCTGTCTTATTAGCTTTATTTTAATACATTGGATATGTTTTGATGTGAAAATAATCTTGTCTTTGTTATTTGGTTAAAATATTTGCATAACAAGTCTATAAAGGGGTGTTTGGATCGTTTAATAAAACTGAGTTTAAGGTCCTCTTGGTATAGGATTTCTGTTGCATTAGTCTCTAATAATACTAGTAAAGTCATTTTAGTCATAGTTTACATGAGTCTTGTTACAAAAGTCAAAATTACAAGTTATCTAATCTCATTTGCATAACCTGTTAAAACAGTCACTAAAATCATTTCATATGGGTTAAGAATTTGATAGACTAGCTTGATAAAGTTTCATTTCAACATATTTCATCTTAATCAGTCCAGTATTTGATCTCAAAACTCAGAAAAGTCAAAATTCCAAACTGTTCTTCAAAAGTCAAAACCATGTCAAAAATCAGTTTTATGCAGATCTTGCAGATGCTGCACAATGCTCATTTCAAGTAGTTAGGGTCTCATTTTTGGTCCATTTGCAGTCTGCTAGGTGGTCTTTAAGACCACATATCTGTTTTTCACAAAAGCTTTTCTGATAAGCTTGTGATTAAGCTCAAAGTAGGGACCTGTTCACTGTTTTGCTGTTTAGATCAGTTAGCTTATAATCTTGTTGAACTGCTTATCAGAGATTAGGAGTAGCTATAATCAGTTGCTTTAGAGTAGTTATAGTATAATTTAGTTGCTTAAACTGTTTGGTGGCTTATTGTTCTAATTTGCTTATTCTAAAGTGCTTATTTGCATCAAGATAACACTGCAGCTCTAATATTTCACACATAAGCATCATATTTCTTATTTTTCATAGATTTAGATTATCATTTTAGAATTTTCCTGAGATTTTCATAATTTTTGGTCACTGTTTAGTATTTTTCTTAATTAAAAACAGTTTTTAGTCACTTTTAATTAGCTTTTATTGCAAATAATTAAGAAAAAGTTCAAAAAAAATAATTTTTCAATTTTCCCAGTTTAAGAAAAATATAAAAAGCATAAAAAAGATTTTTCCTTATTTTTCCCCTTTTATTTGGTATTTTTCACAATTTAAATTAGATTAAAATAGTTTTAAATTAGTAGAAAATAGGAAATTAATCAGAAAAATTTAAAAAAAAATAGTTTTGAAAAGTCTCTTATGGTATTTTAGATTTTATAAAAAGAGTTTCACATTTTTCCCCTTAATTTTCATAATATTTAGCATTTTAATTTAGATTTAATAGTTAAAAATTAGTTTTTAATTTAAATAAAATCCAGAAAAATCCAAAAAAATAGTTTTAAATCTAAATTAGTTTTCAAATTACATTTCTTGAGTAAAAGTAATTTTAGGCATTTTTAGGATATAATCTAGACGTAGTTGCATTTTTATTACGTTTTAGTTAATTTGCATTAGGATTTCCCGTAAAATAGATTCCCTTAATTACTTTCCCTATTCCCGTAGTTTAAATAAATCAAAATCAAACAAATCAAAACATCGAGCATTAAATTCCAAACCAAAAACGACGTTGGCAATTCACGCCTCGTTGGGAAACGATTCGGGTTGACTAATCCGTTTCAACGATCACACACGGGATTTGGTTGATTATTCTTTTTCCTAAAGGAATTTGAATCTATCTTCGTGATTATTTTTGATATCGATATTGAGGTTTTATCCATACACACACCCTTAAGCCTTCATTATCAGCAAATCAGTGTCTGAACCGTTTTAAGTTTCTTACGGTTAGTCATTCACAAGTGGCTAGCTTGTGTGAGTAAACTTGACGTGTTTTGGCATTGAATCAATCAGTCTCAATGTACTTCGTACGTTGATGTTGAACCGGATTGCAAGATAAATAAAAAACACTAACATTATCATAGTAGACAAGCGTTGCGGAAGATAAGGGTGTATGTAACTCACGAAGTAGATTTCCCAACCAACAAGTCTCAGCAACAGCATTGGCAACACCACAATACTCTGTCTCTGCACTAGAATGAGAAAGCGTCGGTTGACGCTTAGAGGATCAAGAGAGTAAGTTGTTGCCAAGTAAGACACCATAATCTAAATTCGACCTCCTAGTAGTAGGACAACCACCCCAATTCGCATACGAATAAGCAACCAATGATGTAGTAGAAGATACAAATAACTGAAGCCCGTAATCTAATGTACCTTGAACATACCACAAAGTCCTTTTAAGAGCCGAGAAATGAGGCTCCCAAGGATCATGCATATAAAGACAAATCTACTGAACAACATAAGAAATATCTGGGCGAGTGAAAGTAAGATACTGAAGAGAACCTGCAAGACTCCGATATAAAGTCGGATCAGACACTGGATCACCATCATCTCCCAGCTTAGACTCAGTATTAACAGAAGCCCGACTATGATTAAAAGAAGCCATATGTGATCTCTTAAGAATCTCAACGGAATATTTGCGCTGAGATAAGAACATCGTTGTAGAATCACACGTAACAAAAATACCCAGAAAATAATTAAGGGAACAGAGATCTATCATAGAAAATTCCTGTTGTAAGGAACGAATAATCTATTGCAACAAAGTATTAGAAGAAACAGTGAGCACGATATCATCAACATATAATAATAAATAAGCATTATCCATCCCCTATCTGTATATAAATACAGATAAGTCACAGCGACTAGATGAAACCCAACCCAAGTAATATAAGATGCAAATCGCTGAAAGCAAGCTCGAGGGGCCTGCTTGAGCCCATAGAGAGACTGTTTTAATAGACACACATAATCAGGAGGCACATAATCTCAAAACCTCGGAGGCTGATGCATATAAACCGTCTCAGATAAATCACCATGCAAGAAAGCATTGTTAACATCAAGCTGATGAATCGGCCAATCTCGAGAAGCAGCCAAACTAAGAACAGTCCGAATAGTACCCAGTTTAACAACCCGACTAAATGTCTCATCAACATCAACCCCCTCTAATTGAGTACTACCATTCGCCACAAGACGGGCCTTGTAGCGACTAAGCGTGCCATCAGGAAAATACTTATGACAAAAAAGCCACATACAACGAACAATATTGGTGTTCGTGGATCGAGGCACTAGATTCCAAGTTTTGTTTTTTAAAAGTACAATATATTTATCACACATAGCATTTTGCCAATTTGGACCCTTAAACGCATCACGATATGATTTTGGTAAAGGTGAAACCGAAGACACATTTAAAATGAGACGCTGAGGATGATTAATGTCGACACGATAACGTGTGACCATGAGATGAACCGAGATGGGGTTCGGGTTGTGAGTAAGATCCAAAATAATTTGTTAATTTTGGGCTGCGGTAGTTTGGTGTTAGGTAGAGAGTTATGATTGGGCCGCGGAGGGTGATGGGTTTGGTGTTTGATGTTGGGCCGAATCATGTTGGGCCGGTGTGGGTTGTTGAATTGGGGTTGTAGGTTTAGTGGGTTGCATCACGGGAGCCGGATGGGAGTGATTATAGTGGGTGAGTCATCCAAAAATGTGTAGGTAGGGGTCGAGGTGGGTTTAGTAGAGCCATATGGAAAATAGGTTTCATCAAAAGTAACATGGTGGGAAAGAATGATTTTATTTGTGTTTAATTCAAGAAAACGATACTTACGATGATTGGAAGCATGTCCCAAAAATATTGAGGGTGTAGCCCGAGGTTCAAGTTTGTGATTATGATATAGGTGAGGGTATAGACACCAAAATATACGTAAAAGGCTATAATCCGAGGTTTTGCCAAATAAATGGGTATAGGGTATGTCATTGGTAATAACGGTGGAAGGCAAAATATTGAGTAAACGAACGACCATATTAAGAGCTTCAACCCAAAACGTTGGTGGAAGATTTTCTTGAAAAAGTAAAGTCCGAATGAGATTATTGATGGTGCGAACCATTCTTTCGGACTTACCATTTTGTTGGGATGTTTTCGGACATGAAAAATGAAACTGAATGCCATTGTCGGCAAAAAGTTTAGGTAAGTTGCGATTGTCGAATTCACCACCATGATCACACTGAGATGATTTGATTTCAAACTTAAACCGAGTATGAACATAGTTACGAAACAATATAAATTTAGACAAAATATCAGATTTATTTATCAATGGATAAACCCAAACAAAAAAGCAAATAATGATCCAAAAACAAGACATAGTATTTAAAACCCGAAAGACTTGGAATGGATGAAGTCCATACATCCGAGTGAATAATGTCAAAACAAGAAGTAACCATAGTATCAGAACTAAAAAACAGAAGCCTCACGTGTTTGCTAAGCTGACAAGCATAACAAAGAACGGGAGGTTTCTCTTTATTACACGAAATAAAATTATTAGAAATATGACGACGTAACACTTCACTTCCCCCGTTGGTGCCATGTATGTTGACTGACAAGAAAGGCATGAGGAATCGGAGATGGAGCCGTGACCGGGTAAAGATCCCTCGTGCTATCACATCGGAGAATCACCCGACGAGTCATCAATTCCTTAACAGAAAAACCAAATGTATAAATTCAACAGTGCAATTATTGTCACGAACAAATTGACGGACATAAATAATTTTTTTACAATATGGGGAGTAATAAGAATATTAGTTAGATGATGATAACATCAAATAGTCCTAAATATTAAGTGTCAATTTCTCCCGATAATGCTCGTATTTTACATCATTTATTTATATGGATTTACGCTTGTTTTCCTCTATATTTCACTTTCAGGTAAATTACGAGCATTGGAGTTAATGAGACGCGGATTTGGAGAGTTTATTGAAGATATATGATAGTATGCCCATTTTGAAGATGTTACGGCGTAACTCTCCTCTCACATTACGTCGTAACAGAAGCGTGGCTCAGAAAACCAACTAAACTGAAGATTACGGCGTAACTCCCTCATAGGATAACGTCGTAACTAATTCGGTCAAATGATGTTCCGCGCCGCTGCAAGCTACACCGTAACTCATTCCACAAATATGGCGTAACCATGATTTATTGAAGATACGACGATGTTACGCCGTAACCAGCTTTTCCAGAGCAAAATACGAAGAAATGGATGTTACGGCGTAACTCTAAACTTAAGTTATGCCGTAACCAGATCTGGCCTATAAATACCGCCCAAATTCCAGCATTTCTATTCATTCACTCCACACACCAAATCAGAGAACGTGGGTAGAAGGTTGAAGGCAGATCTTGAGGAGCATACGGATCCATCTCCAAGGGAGAAATTACTCCCCTACGATAAGTATTAGCAATTCATCATTTCTTTACTTTCAATTCATGTATTTCAATATGTTAAACATTGAATCGATTGTTTTAGTTAATATGAGCGGCTAAGCACCTCTGGTGCTAGCCTAGTTATGATTCCTTGATTGTTTTGTTTATGTTTACATTGCTTCCGTATATTTGTTTCTAGTGTATGCGTGCATAGTTTGTTGGTAGCTACCCTTGTTTTGGTAGTTTTGAATGGCGGTAGTGGCTAGTTACTTAGGAGATATGACCAACTGACCCTAAGTAGTTAGATTGAGTGGGAAGGGTAAGAATTGACCAACTGACGACCCTCTTCACTTGTGCGATTTGACCAACTGATCACCTACCGTTTGGATGAACTTAAGAAGTTAGGGATGAGTGTTTAAGATGCTAGCGCTCGGGCACTCATTGTTATGAATCTTGCATGTAGCGGCACTTAATGAATTGGCTTAGGGGACTAAAAACAACTGGACTTACAAGGGTAGTAGCTTGTTCTCCGGTGGAAGCCTTTGCTGATAGGTTAAGACGAACTGACCAAATGCTGTCCTAGCGACTTTTACCCCCACTTGAAGCAATTGGAAGTAATTAAACATGAACTTAACTTGATAGGATGAGTAACTAGGTTAGCACACTTCTCCTCTATTGATCACAACCCTCGCCTTTATTTGCTTTCTTTATTTTATTGTCTTTAGTAATTAATCATTTCAACCTTAAAATCTGTGACACCTAGACTTAGTTAAAATCCGCACACATAGCTCTTGGGACGACCTCGGTTTTACCGAATACTACACTACACACGCGGGTACACTGCCCGTTAGTGCATTAGGGTAGACCATAGGTATAACGAGACATTATAAATATTAAAACTTGGTCAGTAAAACCTTCATCAAGTTTTTGGCGCCGCTGCCAGGGAGTTATATTAGGATTTTCATTAAGTCTTTCATTTTTGTTTTGTTTTAAATTTTCTCAATTTCTCACAATCTCTTTTCAAGTTTCAGATACCATGGAAGTTGTTAACATTGATGACCTCACTCTTGAGGAATATTTGGCGTTGACAAGAGAAGAACAAGGGTCGGGGCTCGTTAGGCCAATTATTGGGGAGGATATTGATTTCGAGATAAGACCACAATTCATGAGGGAATTAAGAGCAACTCCTTTTTCTGGATATACTACAGAGGATGCTCACGAACACATCGAAAATGTGGAATATATTACTAGCATATTCAATACGCCAGGAGTCTCGAAGGATGCAGTTATGCTCAGAGTTTTTCCCATCACGCTTACTGGAGCTACAAAAAGATGGGTTAATAGATTACCAACAGGGGCGATTGATACGTGGGCCCTTCTGAAAAGATACTTCATTCAAAGATATTGTACACCTTCTAAAGTATCAAGACAACTCACAGAAATACATAATTTCAAACAAGATAACAATGAGACGTTGCATCAAGCCTGGGAAAGATACAATGATCTCCTCTACAAGTGTCCAACTCATGACCTAAATAGCCAGCAAAAGGTCAACATCTTTTACAAAGGTATTAACGTCACTACAAGGCAGATGCTGGATTACCAAGGACCAATTCCGAGCATGACTCCTACTCTCGCCATTGAAGCCATTCAAAAACTGGTTATCACTCTAAAAAATGGCATGATGGAGGAAGTGAAAGAATCCTGGACAGAAATTCTGAAGGCATTGCCTCCATCGCAAGAAAATTAGAAAACCTTGGAAGAGATATGAAAAAGCTTCGGGAGAATGTGCATGCTATTCGAGTAGGATGCGATACATATGGAGGAGGACATTTAGCTAGAGATTGCCCTATGGAGAACATAAGTCCCCAAATCGAAAAGGTTAAGTATGGAAAAGAAAAACCATTCCATCATGGTTATGATCGGAATCCCTAAAAGGAAGGAAAACCTTCACTCGAAGAATCAATCAATAAATATTTGGAAGAAGATACCAAGCGACAGGCCAACAGGGACACATTGTTCCAAAAATTTCAAGAAACAAGAGCCACCCTCCTTGCTCGTCATGAGGGTTTAGAGAACACCAAAAAGAAATCTGGGATATGGGCAAATGAAATTTATAAAGACATATCAAGTGATGATAGTATTTGTAAAGCCATATTTTCCAATAACGGAAAACCTCTTTACACCCCTTTCAGGTACGATGAAGAGGAAGTTGTTGGCTTCTCCGAACAAGCAGTTATAAAGGATGACAATACGAGCTTTCAGAAAAAAGAACAACATTCTTAAATTGAAGTTGTTATGGAAAATGAAGTGAAGATAAACGCCAGATGTTCAGCAGTTGTCCTGAATCAGATCCCTCTAAAGGAAAAAGACCCAGGAAGTTTCATTCTCCCTTGCTCTATTAATAATTTGCATAATATTAATGCCTTAGCTGACTTAGGAGATAACATAAGTATCATGCCATTTTCCATGTGCAAAAGATTAAATCTTGGTCCTGTCAAACACCTTTGCATGACTATTGAAATGGCTGATAGAACGGTTAGCATACCTAGAGGGGTAGTTGAGAATGTGCTCATTAAAATTAATAACTTTACTGTTCCTGTTGACTTTGTCATTTTATACATGGAAGAAGATCTCGACATTCCCTTAATTTTGGGTAGACCCCTTCTGGCCACCGCACGGGTAAAGATTAACGTTTTCAAAAAAATCATAACATTAAAAATCAACGATAGAAAACTTACCCTAAATATGGATGACGTTGGAAAATGTCACCCTATCGAAACTGTTTGTGTTATCAAAAAAGGAAAAAATAAAATTGCTCCCACCACCGTCTCACACAAGCACTGTACTACTAATAGTCGGAATATGCAGGGAAAGGAAGTTGAAGGATACAAAAGTGGAAGAGTACGTCGCAACCACTTCTCGAAGATAAAGGACAACAACAATCCAGTTCTAGAGCTTGAGTCTAAAGACGATTGGCCCGAAATTCAGAAAGTTGATTACAAGTACTTTCCTAAATTAAAATACCATTGGTGCAAAGATATCCCTGTTGACAACGACAGAGGGTATGATCTTTGGGCTTCATGTAACCCCTATGTGGACATCTGTGACGGTGGCCATGACAAAGAAAGAGTAAAAAACAATAAGTACATGTGGTCCTCAACTAATGATAAAGGCATAACATTCAAAGCCTGGCTACGAATTGTGTATGGGGAAGTTGGCGATGATGTTAAAAGAAGAATCTGGATTAATCTTAGCCGCGGTGAAACCTCTGGTAATGATGCAATTCATGAAGCAACGAAAAATTCAATATCGGATCATGGGACTGTTGATAATGACAACACCCTTGCTCGAAAGCATTGGTGTGAGAAAATAAAAACCATTAATGGGGATTCTTGATCTTCCTGCAACCCGTATGATAACAACTGTAATGGGGGAAGTAGTGTGGTCAGAGTAAGAGATAACATATTTTTATGGACTTCAACCAGTGACGATAGAAGAACCAAGATACAGTGGTTAGACAAATTAAGATTTAACGATTGGATTAAAATCAAATATGGAAAAGTGGATGCTTCCACTAAGAATAAAATTTGGAAGGATTGCATGAACGAAGATAGCCCATGTGAAGAGACTCCTCAAAATACGGGTGACTTAACTAATGATGACAACAAGGGCACAAGAGAAGAATGTAAACATGGGCATATTGACACCGAGTCCAATGAGTACGACGTAAAAGGAATCATGAACCAACTTGAGCCACAAGTGAAGCGGGGTTAACTAACCTCAAGGATGAAGCATATGAGCAAAGAAGGTGCAAACTTCTTGACATTCCATATAAAAAGCCACCACCGATTGTAGCTGAAAAGTATGAGTTTACTAGATACCACTTGGGTCCGGACGAAAAATTTTGTAAAATTCAGAAGATCGAGACTAAGGAATATCTCTTTACCGCTACAAATGTTGCTTGGGTCAAACATAACTTGATGAAGGATATGGAGGAGGTTGTCCTAGTCCAAAGGCCGCCATAAAGCCATATGGCTTTGAGTCTAACTTAAAGACTCGTAAATAAAGAAAAGTTCTCTTTCGGGAGACAACCAGAATTATCCTTTTCATTTGTTTTATTTCCATTTCTGTTGGGTTTTGTGTTTTTAACCATTTTTGCAGGAAAACGGAGAAATTTTGCTGCAGCATGCTGAACGGGGACCTGATCTGTCCACAGTTATGGCGTAACTCATTCTAATGGTTACGCCGTAACATACTTTTTGCAGTAGTTCTTCTCAGAGCATTACCAATTACGGCGTAATCCCATGCAATGGTTACGCCGTAGCTACACTCCTGTAGCGTCTGCTAGGTTTTGCACGAATTACGGCGTAACTCCTTATAGGAGTTACGACGTAACTATCCTCTGTAACACTTCTTTATTTTTAAACACAATAACCTTATATTAGTTTTTAAATGAACTTTGCGGGTATGTTCCCTGTAAGCCCTCACGAGACTACACTCGTCCACTTAGGACACCAAGTGGTTTAAAAGGCTTGTTGCATACGCTAAATGCAACCGTGATTCCTAAGAAAGTTAGTTTGGTTTCTTTTTCATTTTTTTTTTCTTTTTTAGAATTATGCTTGTCGGTAGTGTGATTTTAGGGATTGAAGTTTTCTCGTGGATGCTTATGCGAAGGCACGATTCTTTTCGTGGGCCTTCTTTCTTTTTGGACCAAATTTTAGGGAATTTCTCGCTCTAATTCTACTTTTCTCTTTACCTTTATTTAACGCTTAGTACAAAAGGGACTTTGTACATTTTCCCTCGTTTTTCGAGTTTATTTTGAAAAATTGTGCCATTTTTAAAATTTTGACATATTTTTCTTAACCTAACTAGATTAGACCTTAGTCGAGCACATTATAACCCTTGATATTATATGGTGAGATTAGCCTTATCCGTTTCCAAATTTTTACCCCAAATCCACCAAATTATGAGTGTGCCGGTAGCTTGTAAACTTTAGAACTTGGCCTTTGCATCATTTCGAGACCATAGACGAGGTATGTTGAGTTAGCTCGATGTATTTGGACTTTTTAGTTTAAGAAGGCAATATTATAGGATTATCACCCAAATAGCCTATCATTGTGTGTTTATCGATTAGTCACCTCGACTTCTCAACCCCCATGTTAAACCATTTGTTGCACTTACCTTTAGTGCAAGATACCCCTAGATACACCTGTAACACCCCCAAAATGGCTCAGCGGAAGCACACAAGTATTGGGGTGCTACTAAATTAATATCATAACATAAGTATAGAACAACTGATTTTCATAAAGAAAATTTTATTCATTTCTTAAAACAATGTTTACATTATTGTTTTGTGCGAAAAAATGGCCCATTATAAAAAGGTGGTCCTAATACATAAATCAGAGTCGTCTATGACCATGCGATGCCTTTGCCTTGCGCCTCCAAAGATAAGCTATCACCTCAAAACCTGAAGATACATGCTAAAGAGTGTCAACACGAGGTTTGTGAGTTCATAGGTTTATTTAAATGGCAATTTAGTATACCATTTAACATTTGGTTTTGATGACCATAACCTCTTGCATAATTTCATAAAATTTATGATTACATTACATAAAATAATTTCATTAGTGGACCATAAGTAGGGTATATGTACATTACAACGAATATAATGTCATATAATGAATCTATTATGCTAGCACTAAGTTCATGCAACCGAAGCTATGACAGTTTTTGTATGCAAGATGTAGTCATACAAATAAGGAGCTCATGGCGAGTTTTTATCCCAATACACTCGGATCCGACATGCTATATGTTTCGCCTTGACTCATGCGGGGTCAACCGAACAGGGGAGTTACCCTCAATATATCTATTTATAACATTCGCGCTTCCCAGCAGGAATTGACGGTTCATGAAAAGGGCAATGTGGGATCTAAGGACTTAGGCTAAGCTTCGTAATATTCTAAGTCAAGCATTATGGTATGGTCCATAAAACATCTATGTATGATGTAACTTTAAACATATCAGTCATAAAGCATAGTATGCATGGAAATGCACAATTTCAATAATTAAAATCATTTAAATAAAATGAGCATGTATCTTCCCCCAAAACAGTTATAAAACAAGTAAAAGTAGGGGCTATGAAACTCACCTTGGCCATTATTAGTCCGAAGGGAATTAAATCAATTAGTAGTAGTGCACGGCTCCGACACGCAACCTAATTTAGAACGGCAATTTAGTCTTTTCTCATGTTTAAGACTCGATAAAGTTTAACTAACTTTATAAATTTTAATTGTTGTTGTTGTTGTTGCTTATGTGACATCATTTATCTTAAAATGATTTACAAAGATTTTAGTGGATTTCGGCTTAGGAGGGTATGACATGGAAGGAATCTCGAAGAAGGAATTGCGACTTTGATTTAATGATGACCAAATGATAATACATGGAAGAATATTAAGGGCGGACGAGACCTTGGCTTGATGATAACCAAATGGTGATAACCGAAGAGAAAAGTTCATATATCATGAGACGCGTGCGGTTTGAATGAAGGAGATATGTATATTTATACATATTACGCGTACATATATATATTTTCATGTCATTTAGTATATTAGAATAAATGTCTTTAGAAAAACTTAAGTATAACCTATCTTGTATACATTTGCCATATTAAAACCTCCGTAAATTTCAAGATATATTTCAAGGTGTTACTAATGTTTGTTTAGATAGTTTAAACATTTATCCAAGTTTGTAAGTGACAATTTAATCATTCCAATTGTAAATAAAATTATGATAGATTACATAATTATATTTTATTATTATTTCAAGTACTAATATGTTTTGAAATGGTGTATATAACTACATTAGAAAAGATATGATATAGGTTTCCATAAAATATATATTGTTTGCGTATAAATTTATATGTTTACAAAATTTTGATATATCCCGAGTTAATTTTTCTATCTATGTGGTTTGGCTAAATGTCAAAAGATATATATTTTATAATTTGGTTTTATAACTTTATAGTGGACATGTGTCTTACCTTTTTAAATTTGTTGTGACATATATTAGTACTCGTCCTAATATATAGATAGATTTCTAACTCATTCTTGTATATATGTTTGACACCATTTATCCGTATTATTTATTATTCGACGATGCGAATGTATAGAAAAATGATTTTTTGCGGACCATGTTTTACTTTATGCACTATCGATAACTTGCGGACTTGTGAAGTAGATTATTGCCCGCGTTGGCTGCGACAAAACCAAACGGACCCGATTTGTTGGGCTGAGGCCCAACAGAAAAACAACCAAGCGGACCATGGTATAACCTGGGCTTCGGCCCTTCTTAAGAATAGTCAAACGGGCCCTTAACTGCTGGGCTTGCAGTCTACAGAAAAACAACACCCTCCTTCGGGTTGGGCTTTAAGGCCCAATAACAAAAGACTTCTAACGAGTGTGCAGGTTTAGTAGTAGTCTTCCCTTTTTAATTTTTGAAATACTAAGACGCTAGTATATTTGAACACAAAATACACAAGTTAGTAGTAGTAGTTTTACATCAAGCCCCCATCATGCATAGAGACTTATACGACCACCTCAGGATCTTGCGACAACGGGAGTATCAAACATCCCTTCGGGTGACTTGGGATGACTCGAAGCTAACCAAAATACAAAGACTAGATTTTTGGAATTTTGACAAAGAGTAAGCGACAATGGGTCGTTTTAGAGGGAACAATGAATTTGGAGATGAATACTAACGAGACAAGTCTTACTCACCTTGTGTTTCACATCGGTCACAACCAAGTATACCCTTTTGGGGTGTCTCGGTATTGACTCGTTAATATGACTAGGGTCTCAAGGTTATGACATGAAGCGTCATGTTACCAGTTTACCCAAGGACCCTCAAATCAAAATGGATGTCAAACAAGTATTTTGACAATAATGCGAGCAGATCGCGAGTCAAAGACTCAAACTGAAGCTAACCATACCCCTACTACTAAACTGGAATGCCATAAGGTCGCGTCCAGTGGTCGCGGTATACACGGATTATGGCCAAATAAGCTATTAAGCTAGCTTTAAAGCCGAACTAGGTATGCCGCGATGATGTGCCATATCACTAATTTAACAGAAGCCGAAACGATGAGTAGATCAAGTCATATACGTCGATTCTAAATAAGACACAAATGACTATTTCGAAGAAAAATCTCAAACATCTATTGATTTAAGATTTCATGTTTCTCCCTCGTGTTTGACAGGCAACAACAACAACAACATATCATCATTCCTTTATCATTTATTTTTAACACATTCATCATTCATAAGTTAAATGTATATAACAAAATTAACGATTAACATAATAAGAATATTATTGTTCTTACAATCAATCAGTTCGGTGGGTCGGAGGGTATGAACACCGAACCCTAAACGCTCGAATTGGAGCAATTAAACTCTTGAGATAGCTTCCTTATACATCAATTAATGAAACCCCCAACTCAATTTCAAAAACCCCTTTGAATTGATATGAACCCTAATTTCGGATTGATTGGATATGAACACAGTAGTTGATGTTCTATTTATAGATGGATAACAAGGAATGGAGCCTCTACTCTTTATAATCTCGTTTGTAGGTGACCTCTTTTCATGGTTGTTGTCGTTTTCTCACTGCCGCACCTCTACACATGAGGGTGGTGACTTGAAAGTATAGGTGATTATTTGAGTGAGGGAGGACATGGCCAGTATGTGGGTTGACTCACAAAAGTAGAAGATGCCTTCTATTCTTGTGTATGTCTCCTTTGTTGGTGTCGACTAGAGGAGAAAGAAGAGAAACAGATGACTAGGCTAGGAGATGGTAGGGATAGTAGTAATATTTTTTTTTTGTTTTATTATAATATACACTGTATAGCTTGTACTCCGTGTTTTGTCGAGTTTCTGAGTAATCGTACCTTCCCGGTACCCGAAAAATATAAAAATTATATTTTTTGAAACGTTTTTGTAAGTGTAATAATATATTATTATCATTACGTAGAAATTTGACTATAACTGTTTGCCGTTACTAATTTGGTGTCGGTATGCGTGTGTTGCCGTGATTCACTAAATTAACGAGATGACCTCTCATTTTTAGATCTAAATATTGACAACTGTCAGAAAATAGCCGATTTGAATTTTCTGACGTAATAAATATTATTATAATAATCCGGAAATTTACGGGTTGTTATAACACCCATATGAGCCATTCCTTTCATTTTGTTCACCCAACATATTGTTTCGTTACACCCTTACACCTTAGCCTACCCTGTAGTCTTTATTTGTAATTAGGAAGTCATTGTTTGCCTAAGTTCAAGGTTCAAGTGGAAAGGTTCGGGAATCACGCTTTCGTCGACGATATATTCTTAAAGATCATTGAAGACCCCCCAAATTCTCATATTGTTCATCTCAAGTGGGGGAATGTTATGTTTAGTAGTTATGATTCAAAAAAAATGATGTGATTCGGGAAAAAAAAGTTATTATAGTTATTTATTTGATTGTAAAGTGCGAAGTTATAAGCACTATGTTATGAGCTTATTATAGATTTAGTATCGAGGAGGTCACCTCGGTCACATTTGAATAATGGAGTTGGTAGTGTACCCATCATGACGTTCTCTAACGGCACATCTACCTGGTATTATCATGATCTGGTTTCTTAACTTCGAAACTTGAACTTTGGATGAACGGTAAGTGGTGATGACTTGGTTATAGATTTAGACTATTTGCTTGATTTTATTTTACACCAATTTTATCCCATGTCTTATCCTACCCTTTAGTCATGAAGCGTGTCTAGGTGATGCAGCGAGCAATCTTTGGTGTCTTGGCCATGGATTTGGTCATGTATCATTGATTTTGTCCACTTCGCCGTGACATGTTAGTAATGACAACTCACCCTTAACCTTTGTCGTGTCTACCCATGTTGCCTTCGAGAATTGTTTAGTCCTTAGCTCTAGTGGTGGAGAATTGTGTAACCTCCAAGCTTATGATAGAATACATGCTATGACTGTGCGTTGAGTGATCACCCCGAAATCAACACTTAGAATAGTTGAGAGATTTGAGTGTTTTGTTCCCATTTCGTGAGGTGTTCGGCTTTGTTTTATTCTAGCATAAGGGATTTGTAAACTTATATTTTTCAGGTAATATGAGATATCTTTTTAGGAATCTATCTAATAAGGTCTACTTGAGGGCAAGTAGAGTTCAAGTGGGGGGATATTTGATAACATCAAATAATCCTGAATATTAAGTGTCAATTTCCCCTGATAATGCTCGTATTTTATATCATTTATATGGATTTACGCTTGTTTTCCTCTATATTTCACTTTCAGGTAAATTACGAGCATTGGAGCTAATGAGACGCGTATTTGGAGAGTTTATTGAAGATATATGATAGTATGCCCATTTTGAAGATGTTACGGCGTAACTCTCCTCTCACATTACGCCTTAACAGAAGCGTGGCTCAGAAAACCAACTAAACTGAAGATTACGGCGTAACTCCCTCATAGGATTACGTCGTAACTAATTAGGTCAAATGATGTTCCGCGCCGCTGCAAGCTACACCGTAACTCATTCCACAAATACGGCGTAACCATGATTTATTGAAGATACGGCGTAACTCATTCCTGATGTTACGCCGTAACCGGCTTTTCCTGAGCAAAATACGAAGAAATGGGTGTTACGGCGTAACTCTAAACTTAAGTTACGCCGTAACCAGATCTAGCCTATAAATACCGCCCAAATTCCATCATTTCTATTCATTCACTTCACACACCAAATCAGAGAACGTGGGTAGAAGGTTGAAGGCAGATCTTGAGGAGCATACGAAAATATCTCTAAGGGAGAAATCACTCCCCTACGATAAGCATTAGCAATTTATCATTTCTTTACTTTCAATTCAAGTATTTCGATATGTTAAACATTGAATCGATTGTTTTAGTTAATATGAGCGGCTAAGCACCTCTGGTGCTAGCCTAGTTATGATTCCTTGATTGTTTTTTTTATGTTTACATTGCTTCCGTATAATTGTTTCTAGTGTATGCATGTATAGTTTGTTGGTAGCTACCCTTGTTTCGGTAGTTTTGAATGGCGGTAGTGGCTAGTTACTTAGGAGATATGACCAACTGACCCTAAGTAGTTAGACTGAGTGGGAAGGGTAAGAATTGACCAACTGACGACCCTTCTTCGCTTGTGCGATTTGACCAACTGATCACCTACCGTTTGGATGAACTTAAGAAGTTAGGGATGAGTGTTTAAGATGCTAGCGCCCGGGCACTCATTGTTATGAATCTTGCATGTAGCGGCACTTAATGACTTGGCTTAGGGGACTAAAAACAACTGGACTTACAAGGGTAGTAGCTTGTTCTCCGATGGAAGCCTTTGCTGATAGGTTAGGATGAACTGACCAAATATTGTCCTAGCGACTTTTACCCCCACTTGAAGCAATTGGAAGTAATTAAACATGAACTTAACTTGATAGAATGAGTAACTAGGTTAGCACACTTCTCCTCTATTGATCACAACCCTCGCCTTTATTTGCTTTCTTTATTTTATTGTCTTTAGTAATTAATCATTTCAACCTTAAAATCTGTGACACCTAGACTTAGTTAAAATCCGCACACATAGCTCTAGGGACGACCTCGGTTTTACTGAATACTACACTACACACGATCGGGTACACTGCCCGTTAGTGCATTAGGGTAGACCATTGGTATAACGAGACATTATAAATATTAAAACCTGGTTAGTAAAACCTGCATCAGATGAAGAGATCTAAAGGGAGTTGGCAAAATACTATGGCTCGTATTGGTGACGGGTATAGAATGAATGGCACCAACCGAGAGAGACAGATAAATACACGAATTAAAAACTTCACTAAAACTATTAACCGAACCATTAAGATGAGATCTCACACTTGTATCCATATTCCAGATGCCAGTAGCAGGATCATGAAGCATCCCGAAAGTAAAAGCATGAGGTAATGTGGTCTCCTATCCCGAGGGAATCGTGGGTCCCGTTGACCTGGGATGAGCTGCAGTCTGAACAATATGAGACACGGACTAGGCCTGTTGGGTTGGGCTTACGACCTGATAATCAATCGACGGGGCTGGAACAAACTGTTGGGCTGGTGGATAGGAGAAACCATGTAGGATACTAACAGGCGGTATCGGGCTAAACTGTTGGGCCAAAGTAGGATAATAAACTGGGCCAACAAGGACCATTGTTAGGCCTGCAGAAGCATGAAAGACCACATGACTTAAAGGTGAGTAGTGGGTTGAGAGCCACGAGAATGTCCCACGGTTCGATTATTATGGCTAGCAGTATCTCCCACATTGGTAGTTATCCCTAGTTTTCCCAATAGTTTGACTAACACATCCTCTGTATTATTACCCGTCATTTGAGAGCCATGATTGTCACCAGTTTTACCATGCGTATCATGAACAAATTTGCAATCGTTCCCGAAACGACGCGAACCTTTAACAAAATTATAACGCGACCTCCAAGACTTAACTTGAGGATTAGAAGAGCGGCGAGTAGTACCTGATTCGGCCATAAAAACCATAAGAGAAGATGACGAAGAATCCATGGGGAGAGAGCGTGACTTGCATTTCAACCGCATCTTTTGGTGGTTAGCATCGAACGAGCAGTTTTAAGATCCGGACACTACAAAAAAAAGTGATATTTGGCACTACATTCTCGTGCCCAAATTACAAAAGATGTCGACCCAAAGAAAAAAAGGCACGACATGTCGTGCCTTTTTGGTAGACCCAATTCAGTTGACCTAAAAAAATTTGGCATGACACAGCTATTGAATATTTGGCACGACATAAACGTGGGGCCCAAAAGGAATTCAACCTGAAAAAGACGGTTGGCACGACAGATTATTGCAAAATGGTACGACAATGTCGTACCAATTTTATTTATTTTTTATTTATCTTTTTAAAATAAAAATAAAACGAATTTTTAAATACGGGAAAGGCACGACAATGTCGTGCCAAACTGCAATTCTTTTTTTATTTATCTTTTTAAAATAATAATAAAACGTATTTTTAAATACAGAAAGGCACGACAAAGTCGTGCGAAACTGTAAATCCACGTGGCCTGGGCTGCAAAATGGGACGATCCACGTGGCCTGTGGTTCAAAATGGGACGACACCATGAGTGGAATTTAGGGCCGACAATGTCGTCCCTAATTTTTCTGGGTGGGCAAAAAAAAATGCAGCAAATGCAGTTTTTCCAAAAATCTACCAAAACAAATACAACCTGTAATCAATCACAATCCACAATACCAATTCAACAATATGATACAATACCAAATTACTAAACAGATCGAATAACATTCCACAATTCCACGATACCATTCAACAAATACGATACAAAGTAAACTACTCTTAAACTATACAAGGCGCAAATTTCCTAAATAACATGTCTCAAACTAACAAGTCACAAGCTTATAAAGCTAACATGTCCAAAAGTTATAAAGTTAACATAAATCCACGATAACATTCGATAAATACAATACTATTCCATAATATTAATAAGTCTAAAATTCACAAACTAACTTCCCGCCTACTCATCAAAGAACTCGCCGCCCGAATCGCCGCCCGACTCGTCGCCCGCCTCATTATTATCCCCACTATTATCATCATTATTATTCAAATCATTATTATCAACATGATCATTTTGGCCCAAATGAGGATTATTTTGTGAGTTGTACCGGTTAAGGTCTGGTGGCGGCATTGCATAGTTCGAACTAGTACTCGGGCACGTGATAGAGTTGGGAAAGGTGGGGTGATAACAACCGGCAAATGCATTATTGGGGTCGAAAACGGAAGCTTGGAAACCATAAGGGCCGGGAGGGGGAAAAGGGCCAAGAATGGGTACCGAGGGAAAGGGAGGTGAAAATGGGTTACCTTGTGAGTTGTAGTGGGTGAAAAACTGCTGAAGGTAAGATCCGAATGTCCCAACTGCGGCTTGAGTCGCGGCAGCCTGTTCCCTAGCCGCGTGAGCTTCTGCCTCAGCCTGACGAGCCCGTTCTTGCGCAGCCTTGGTTCCCTCATCGCCTCTGTCATATGCTCCCTAGTAACATAATCTTGAGCAACATGCCCACGTGTGAACCTGTGAGAGGTTGAGCCACCACCAGGTAACCTCCTGCCCCTGCCTGCCATGTTCTGGCGGTTGTCACTCGAAACTACAAGCTCCAATATTTCTATGCTGCTCATGTACGGGATGGCACCGGCTCTGACTTGCTCCTGAAAGGCCCTCATCTCATTCTGTGTAATTTAAAAAAAAAGTAAGTTAGGAAAAAAAATAATAAATGAGAAGTAACTTAATATAATGACGCATGTTAAGAGATAAACTACTAACGTAAGCCGTCTCGTTCTCTCTCTTCTTAAATGTGCCATCTTTTTTTGAATGGCCATTCCTCCAAGTTTCAATCAGGTCTTCATTTTGATTGTTATTGTTGACCCTCTATACATACAATATAAAATAAATTGATAACGAGGTAAATATAAACAATATAAAAATCTTTAAAAATCACGAAAATTATAACGAGTCTTACATGATGGTTGCGTCCTTGAACGAACGACTGTCGACCTTGGTGAGTTAAAATCTTGTTTTTAGATCGATTTTCTGCATTTTTGGCCGATCTTGCCATCCGTTTCGGGTCTAACCACCAGTCAACCAACATCTCCCATTTCTCTTGGGTTCTGTTCAGCCAGGCTTTCGGGGGTGGCGGATGTGCCCTTGCCGCCACGGGCGTCTCGTGGATATCAAAGTATTTAGACTTGAGCCTGTGTTTGTATTTGCGGTATATCATCCTCTGCTGTAACCATAGCCCAAGTCCTACCCTTTCCCCCACCGTATAAAGATTATCTCCAACCTGGAATCTGTTCTCATTATTCAACCAAGGCGCCAGGTTGAAATAGGTCTGCAAAAAAGTATACGCATTTAAACAAACACACAATTTAAATAGGTCGACAATTAATAACATATCACATGACATTTTTTCCGATATCACATATCATTTTCATTTTAACACGGTCACTTTAAGTATTATAAGTAACAATTAATAACATTATCGACAAAGTAATAAAAGTATATATATATATATATATATATATATATATATACCTATTTCGCGGCTGAAATACGGGTAGTGAAGAAAAGAGAAAGAGAAAAAGAGGTGGTCGCTCGACCCGGCCTGACACGGCTGTCCTGGCTGTCCCAAATTCTCCGACGGTCCCGGCAGTCCCAAACACTACACATAAAACCATAATTAAACAAACTATTGTCGTCCCAAAACACATTGTCGTACCAAATTAATTAATAAAATCTTTTTAGGACGACATTGTCGTACCAAAAAACATTAACAAAATTATAAAAAAATCACTAACCAACACAAAAGGTGGTGGTGGTGGAGCTGCGGCTGCTGCGGTTGTTGGTGGTGGAGTTGCGGCGATGGTTCACGGTGGTGGTGAGCTGCTGCGATGGACCATCTAACCAACAATAACACAACATAAAACCATTGTAAACAAACCATAATTAAAGAAATTAAATTAACAAACAAAATTTTAACAAAAAAAAAATACCTTTAAACAAAACAAAATAACAAAAATTATACAAATTGTGCACAGAGATGCGTGTGTAATTGATGGTTACGAGTGATAGTAGTGTTGTGGTGGTGTGAATTGCAGAAAATAGCGTTTTCTTTTTTGATTTGAGTGGATTTTTAAGATGGTTTTCGAGTGGTTTTTTTTTGTTGGTTAAGTGTTGAAGAACATATCTGCTGGTGCGTACATCAATTACTGATATAAAAAAGGGACGACACAAAAAGGTACGACATTGTCGTGCCTTTTTGTTTTTTTTTTTGCAGAATTATTTGGCGGGTTATTTGATTTTTCGTGAAAAAATTTGTTAAAAAAAGGGTATGACAATGTCGTCCCTTTTCGTTTTTTTTTCCCTTTATTTTTTGTATATTAGAATGTCCTTAAGTTATTTAATTAGTTATAAAAAGTTTAAATAAATTAAAAATAATTTAAATTAGTTATAAAAAATTTAAATAATTTAAATTAGTTATAAGAAATTTAAATTAGTTATAAAATATTTAAATTGATTAAAAATGATTTAAAATTAATTATAAATTGTTTATATAAATTAAAACGGATGAATCGCGATAGTATGATATTTTATACATGAGATGACCAAGTATATATAGGTGCTATGGTATACGTATCATGTTAAACGACCAAGTATATGTGCTATGGTATATGTATCATGTTAAACGACCAAGTATAGGTGCTATGGTATACGTATCATGTTATATGGTATACGTATCATGTTAAACGACCGAGTATAGGTGCTATGATATACGTATCATGTTAAACGACCAAGTATAGGTGCTATGGTATACGTATCATGTTAAACAACCAAGTATAGGTGCTATGGTATACGTATCATGTTAAACAACCAAGTATAGGTGCTATGGTATACGTATCATGTTAAACAACCAAGTATATGTGCTATGGTATACGTATCATGTTAAACAACCAAGTATAGGTGCTATGGTATACGTATCATGTTAAACGACCAAGTATAGGTGCTATGGTATTATTATTATTATTATTATTTTTTTTTTTATTTTTATAACATGACTTTATTAGAAGAACATAGGATTTACAAGAAATTAGAAGGGATCCGAGATACTAACTGGGCTCCCACTCCTTTAGCTATAGCGAAGCTAATCCTACTAAAAATGTGAGCAGCAGCACGCGCACCAATGTCTTGAGTTACTGAGAATCTTCGGATACGCTTTAGTAAGGTCACCGCATTCTTCTCCAGTTCCCCAAAAGAAGAGAATGAAAATGGGAGAAACCCATATCCAATATCCGCGCATTTAGCCTCGTACTTGACGCGTTTACGTTGCGCAGCTTCAATCACCGCACGACTGGGCACAAAATCAACCATACCAGTTTGCGTCAAGGGCGATGACCCTATCAAATCAACACATACATCAAGCCCACCATCCCACGAGTAAAGTAAAATATCAGCTGGACGTAGGGATATGTCCCTTTCCCCAATAAGCCCAATATCAACCTCTTTACGAGCCGAAACCCCTGACCGAGAACATATGTCAACAAGAACATCACGCACCACGTTATGCCGATGTTTAATGCCAATAATACCCGCGCACGATACATCATGGTCCCCATAAATATCCTCAGTAAAGACCCTGGAATAAGCTAAGCACGGCATTTGAACAGAAATTATTATTATTATTATTATTATTATTATTATTATTATTATTATTATTATTATTATTATTATTATTATTATTATTACATATGTCCAAATTGTTGCAGTTCCACCAAAAATGGCGCCAAGAATTCCCACCAAAAAAATGGCGCCAAGAATTCCCACAAAAAAACATGACAAACACATTATATAGAACTCACAACCTCTTATCCTCAAAACCACTCAACCTCACAACCTCTTATCTTCACACAAATTTCAAAACCTGAGATGGAGCCATTTAATCCTTTTATGTGTTCTTGTGGAGCAGGAAATATAAAATTAAGAACATCACATAGAGAATATTCAGCTGGACGACAATATTATGCATGTCCTCTGTCAAAGTTGAACAATCATACATTTCTTATTTATGTAAATATACAAATAATTGGGTTGTAATCTCTTATAATTTTCTTATTATGTAACAGCCCAGAAAAGATAATGGGTGCGGATATTTTATGTGGAAGGATGCATTTGATGAGTACTTAAGAACAATCTCTTCTCAAGGTTCTGGATCTGCACCAATAGAGTGCTCGAGCTGCCATAAAAAAGATCTTAGGATAAACTTGCTTGAATCACAAAAACATGTGCTAGAGACAAGAGTAAGGTTGCTGGAGGCCAGACTTGAAATGGCAAGGATTCCTGATGACCACGCATGTCAGTCGGATGCATTACTTCGTGAGTTGTTAGGTGACATGGAAAATATTCGTATGTTGTTGTTGTTGTTGTTGTTGTTGTTGTTGTTGTTGTTGTTGTTGTTGTTGTTGATGTTGTTGTTGTTGTTAATCAAAGTAGTAGTGGTTCTTGTAGTTGTTGTTGTTGTTGATGTTGTTATTGTTCTTGTAGTATGTATCTGTCAAGTATTTTTATAAATCAAAGCACATGCTGGATTTGTAAAGCTGGCCATGTTCTTAGTTAACCATATTATGGTGTCCAAACACCCATTTTCCAATACTAATTCCAATACCAGATTATGGTATACGTATCATGTTAAACGACCAAGTATAGGTACTATTGGTATACGTATCACTTATTACTATGTACCTTTCAATTTGACCATGTTCTAAGTTAACAAGATTATGGTTTCCAAACACCCATTTTCCAATACTAAATTACACATGAATAAAGAAACAACTTGACAACAAAACGAAACAGATCAAACGAAACAACTTGACAACAAAACGAAACAGATCAAACGAAACAACTTGACAACACGACATAGACCATAACAAACATCGCCCATTCAATTTTTTTCCATGCTACTTCCCGCTCTGCTAGAACTTGCACCATCTTTTCCATTCCTTTGTTTGACGAACTGTTCAAACAATGCTTCAAGATTTGTTACCCTATTTCCCGCATCATCAAATGTGTAATCGAACGGGCTTTTTTCAGCTTCATCTTTTTCCTTCCTATGCTTGACGAACTGCTCAAACATTGCTTCAGCTTCCAGCGTGTTTTCTCCTCCAACATTATTAGCTTCACAGTCCAAATACACCCTGTAGAATGGCTCTACTTTCTTTAACTATTCCATAATGCGGTCTCTCATCAACGGGTCTATGTTCTTATACGAACCATATTCATCATAAATTTATGACCCATACGTATCAAGAACTAGAGTAAAGAGATATATCGACGATAAAACCAGTGACCACTCTTTTTCCGGCGTGTAATCAGCCATTATATTGTTACGTGTGTTTTGTGGGAATTGACGATTGGGTTATTTATGTTTTGTCGGGATATATAAGGAAAACTTTGTGGGAAAAATAATAGCGGGAAAAATAATGGCGGGAAACTATTGGCGGTAAAAATAATGGCGGGAAACTATTAGCGGTAAGCATTTTCTTTAATTCTATAAATGTATTTAATTTTAAATTAAAGTAATTAATTATAAATATAAACTATTTAATTTTAATTCTATATTAAATAAAAGTACTTAAATTAAATAAAAATAATTTTTTTAAATTAAATAATTTAAATAAAAACTAATTTTTTAAATATATATATATATATATATATATATATATATATATATATATATATATAGATTTAAAGTTTGGGACGACAATGTCGTCTCAAAATGTTTGGCGGGATGCATTTATTTATTTTACTGGTTTATTAAAAAGATTTTAGATTATAAAAAAACAAATATTTACAAAAAGGCACGACATTGTCGTGCCTTTTTGCGTCGTGCCAAAAAAATTTCGTTGACTGCTACTTTTGTTGAAACGTGTAGGTCCTACTTGCAATTTGGGACGACAAAGTCGACCCAAATATTTTCTTTGTCCCCAAACTCTGATTTTGGTGTAGTGGGAAAGGGGTCTTGATTGGTCCCAAACAGTCAAGAAATATTGACCAAAGGTTTTAGTCAACAAAAGTCAACTATTATGTACTCAATACAATTTCCCTTGGAATTTAGTGGATTCCCGGGTCGTTAAGTCCCAACGAGGTGTGTAAACTGTAATACAACGAATGTGTGTGCTGAAATGATATTGAATATACAAAAACAGGAATCTGATTGACTAACACTAGGAATGTGAATAGTGATAGCTCTGTCACAGCTATGTCGTTAAAAACGTGCAATCAGAAACCTAAAAACGTAAAAGATATACAAACGTACATTTAACTTAAATTAAACGTAAACGTATAAAAACAAAACGATTATAACTATAGTAGGGATTTGCATGCCTTAGGGGCTTAAATGCAAATTAAACAAACTTAAAATTTTTATTTATAATTTACCAACTTGTATAAAAGTTAAGAAAATCTAAAAAACTAAAACATGTACGTTTACGTAACAATTACGTAAGCGTACCAAAATAAAAAGTGAATTTGGTCCAATACAACTCCCACAAATGTGAAAATCATATTTTTGGAATCCTAAAAAGATAAGAAAATTATTGGAAAATTAAAATAAATTTTTACACTATTAAATTAATTAATATAAATTAAAAATGAATTAAATGTATTTAATAATGAATTAAATAATAAGAAAATCTAAAATTAACTTAAATAAATGAAATAAAGAATCTGAAAAATCTAAAATATTATAAAATGAATTTTAAAATTGAAAATGTATTTTTTACACAATTATTCTATTTATTATGAATTATTTACAATTATTAATTACTAAAAACTATTATTGATTTATTAAAAGTATTAAATGAATAAAGAAAAATCTGAAACTTTTTACATAATTCTAAAATAAATAAAAGAAGCTAGGAAAAATATAAAAACTATATGTTATTAACAGAAATAAGCTAATAAGCAATTAAGCTTCTAAATAGAAGCTATCACTTAGCTTTAAAGTGGAGCTTTTTGGCTTTTCTTTTTCTGAAACTCAATATGTACTGATATTATACAAGTTAATGAAAACAAAAAGTTACAAACCTAAAAATAAGCAAATTGTGAGCTTATGAGTCCAACAGTTAAGCTTTTGGCTTCATAGTGGAGTTAAAGCTCAGAATAAGCTTGGAAAAAGCTTTACAAAGGAAACAAAAGAAAAAGTAAGATGTACACAAGTCCAATGGACAAGTATGAACAAGATTTATGCAATGGAATGGTGCACAAGTGTGAGCTTATGGTTTAGACAGTTAAGCTTTTTGGGCTTAACTTGAATGGAGTGAAGGCTTGAATAAGCCTGGAATAAGCTCCACACAGGAAAGTAAAGGAAAAAATAATATATGTACAAGTGATATGAACAAGTATGCACAAGCTGGTACACTGACAATCACTCATAAGCTAGGTATAAGCTAATAAGCACTTCCAGTCCAAAGGTACTGCTAGTGCATCAGACTGGTGCTACTTTAAGAGGCATATTAAGCTATGAGAATAAGCTCAAAAATACCAAATAAGTATGGGAGTAGCAAGCCAGGTTGGTTGGCTTTCCAAAAAGCCTAAGCTCAACCTGTGGGGTCCACAGGTTGAGCTTTTGAGGAGCTTATGAAAAAAGTTTCAACTACACTGATGACTCAGTGTATACTGAGAAATGGGACAAACAAAAAGCTGGTTACAGCCCTTATTAACAAGCTGCAACATAGAATATAAGCATTGGAACTTAGAGTTTAGTGGATTAGCTTCTAAAAGAAACTAAAATCACAAGCTAAGTCCACAGGATAAGCTTTTTGTGAGCTTATGAAGAAGCTATGAGTATACTGATTCTCAGTGTACTTATCAAAATGGTGATAAGTTCAAGCTACTTGCAGCCTTTATTAATAAGCTGCAAGGTGGGATTTATGTGCTGGATCAAAGAGTTGGGTAGATGAGCTTCACATGAAACTAAACCACACAAGCTTATGACCACAAATGAGCTTTTTAGAGCTGTTGGTAATGGTGTAAGTTCAATGAACTGTTGTGAGTGGGCAAACAACACTCCTATAGGACTTATCAAATAAGCTCATAAAAGCTACACAAGCATTGAAACACTGAATATGATTGATTTGCCTCACAAAAAAGCCAATTTATACAAGCTCAGGCTCAATGAGGGCTTTTAATGAGCTTAGGAAAATCACTCAACCACACTGTGGAAACGTAGAGGGGGGGGGGGTGAATACGTTACAGTTTAAAAACTTTAGATCTTTAGTATCAAATCGCTTATTAAGCTTGTTATAATATGAAAGTACCAATTATTGTTTGTGACTAATATAAAGCATGGTAAACCAAGTTGTCACACAATCATGAACATCAAACCACATCACAAACAATAGTATAGTGCAAGTATAAAAGTAAAGAGATAAAGAAAGGAAAGTGCAAACCGAACACGAGGATTTATAGTGGTTCGGTCACGGATCTCCTTTCCGCCCTACTCCACTCCCCGAGTACCCAACTCGAGAGTTACTTCACTAAATCAACAAGCTCCCTTCTCGGTGGAGAAAACCTTACAATCGTCGCTTACACTTTTTCCGGTACAAAGCTAAATACCGGGTTCTAGTTCGAGGTAGAACCAACCTAACGTCGCCTATACAATATTTCCGACACTAAGCTAGATGTCGAGTTCTTTTACAAGGGTACAACCACTCCCAATATGTTTTATGGCCCAACATAATAAACCTTGTGTTTTATGGCACAAACACATAAACCATCTAATCTAGTTTGGTGAAAGTGTTGTTATGATGCAATGATGTTTACACTAATGATCCATGACACAAATGTCTAATGGATATGAATAACTACTTCTAAATGAACTTCCATTGATAGGAAGCCTTCATGATGAAGATCACAAGTTCCCTAAACTTCTTGTGATGGATCTTCAACTTATGGTGAGTGGGGATGGCTAGATCTCCAAGATTTCCTTGGTTGATCAAAGAGTATGCTTACAACAAAGATGAATGTTAGAAGCATTATGATCATGATCATTAGGGTGTTTAATGTGTGTTACTACATTGTTAATGATTGATCTAAATGTATGCAAGAAGGTGGAGAAGATGTGCTTTGAAGTGGTGAAGAAATGGGAAAACAATGGGCTTCTATTTATAGCCAAAAGTGGACAGGAGCGTCCACGGACCAATGATCCCTTTAAAGGGGTCCGTCCTTTATGCAATTTGGTACCGTGGGTGCCTGACATAAAATCTAAAAAATCTTTCTTCAAATCTTTCCAAGATATTACCAAATCTTACTAAGATCACATTTGATATATTGAGTGTCAATCTAACCAATATATTCAAGAGATCTTCCAAGAATTTCAAAGATGATGCATGCCATGATGTAACATGTATTTAGATTAAAATGTTTATCAAAGTAAACTTGTAAAATGTATTATGTAAATAGTTAATAAAAAGTCTAGTTACCTTTTGAAATACTTGTGAATGCAAAATGTAAAATGAGGTTCTAAATAGAATGGTTAACCTATTAAAATACTTAGTGACTCTAAACGTATTTTAAACATTCTATATGATTTGTTAATGGGTTTGATCATAATGCCACATAACAAACATGTACGAACCTGTGTTGTAACATACGAGGACTTGAGACATCGAGAGGTGTTGAATGTATGTTGAGACAAATGTAATAACAAGTAACTTGTACATTTTACGTTATGTATTACAAGTTACATGTTTGTCATCAATCAAAACAAACGAGACTGTAATAGATTAAATATCGTAATATTTGCACTAACAATCTCCCCCTTTTTGATGATGACAAATATATGTAAACGTAATAGAAAGTAAAATGTAAAAGGTTACTTGCATCCTTACTACCTTTACATTACCTTCTCCGTTTACACTCTTCTCCCCCTTTTGTCGAAACAAAAAGGGCGTGTCCTTGGAGTTTAACTTTATTTCTCCCCAAAAAGGCGAGCTTGCATCATCTCTAGTGAAGTTAAATCGTCCAGTTCAATCCGTCCCTTGTTTGGTAGCGGATCCATGGATCAAATAAAGAGGCTTAACCTACATCAAGGTTAGTTTTATGCAACAAAAATTATGAGAAATATATGAAAAAGAAAAATGCATAGCAATGTTAGCCTATTTTCTCCACTTTTTATCGAAGCACAAATGCTTGTATGAAAAAGTGAGAATGATGCTAGATGCGTGTATGCTCCCCCTTGTTTGAGGCGTCAGGGTATGATTAAAAACCTATAAAATAAATATTAGTGCAAGACTATATTCGTCATTGGACGAGTGAGTGATATACAACAAAGTGTGTATAAGATGCATTCAGTAAATTCTTGACGGAAGCTCCCCTTGCTCTAGGGCGTCAAGATGAACCTTCAAAATAAATATTAGTATAATAGAAGCTTTGTCTTAAGACAAATATGTCATATACAACCAAGTGTATAGACGATGCAATATGAGTGCTTAAATGATATTCCTCCTTGTTCTAGGGTGTCAAGAAGCACCTAAAATAAGAAAAATAATTGATGCAAACTTCATCCTTAGATGAGTAAATTATATACAATCGAGTGTATATGATGATGAACCTACAATGAAAAAGATTAGTGCAATATATTTCATCTTTTTCACAAAGAAAAATAAGATGTATATATGTGATAAATGATATAATCAAAGATCTCATGAAGTGTAGTCTCCTAATTATAATCATAAGAAAAGTGAGAATATAATATGATAAAAACCTACAAAATAGTTCCTAGAAAGAAGATATGGAGTCTCCCACCGGGTGTGCCACTAGTGGTGCTAGTGTTGGTGTCGGTTTACTAGTAGGATTCATGTGGTGATGGTAGATGACTCGAGATTTACAAAAGTAAGTTTTCGCTAATCTATGGTGGTGATGATTAGTGAAAGTGGTGATGGAAGGTGGTGGTGATTAGGTAGGAAGCTATTAAGGAGTTAGAAACTTGTATGTATAGCAAATATAAAAATATGGATTCATGCAATCCTTTCGTCATGTCAAGTGACCAAAGCTAAAAGAAAGAAAAATATGAATGGACATTGCATTTCAATGATGCATAAGGGTTATGATTTGAATGATTTATTGATGCTAACAACCTATTGTTTTGAGCAAGTTCTCATATGCTTCAACCCAAGAGTAATCAATAATGTGTCCTATCTAATAATATATAAAAGTGATAACATGAATATAAATTCGTTCATTGATCGACACGAATTATAAAAATGGCCTATTCTAGGTGACAATGGGAAAGGTAGTATTAGCATGGTTTTGACCGACATGGATGATTATCACTTTGAAAGGAAGTGAAGACAATATGGAAAATACTAATAATAATAATGAGTACCTATATGAGGATGAGAATGACATCATATAAGTGAGAGTTGGATGGACCAACGTGTTGGAAATGGCTGTTTTGATTAATATATCGTTTGCACTGACAAAGACATGCATGATATATGTCAAGTGAGAAAAGGATAAGATCCTATGATGGTGTTCTAGATAGTGAAGTTGTAAGGTGCTAATTTAAGGAAAATCCTAAATTCGTTGATTGTGGAGATGAGGAAGTTTGTAAAACACATGATGTGTTTTTTTTTTCACTTGATGAGGTATTGGTGCAAACTTGTCATATAAGGTTAAAAAGGTTGAACTAGTTGTGGTTTCGTGAACCGGTTTTAGCTAAGTGGTGTTTGCCTATGTGTTGGTATTTTAGAGTCTAAGAGACATAAAATTTGACAAAAGACAATTATGTGAATGGATTTCTCTCCCCCTTAATTGGTGGACATCCAACATAATGTGTAATGTATCAAATAAGGAATGAAAACAAAGTGTTTAGGAGGTTATTCGGGTTAACAAAAGAGGTGAGCTTAGTGATGTTTTTCTGGATGATGGTTAGCATACAATGTACTTCATCCTTAAAGTCACGTACCTCTTCTCGATTAATACGAGATGATCGTATGATGAGGCATGTGGTTTCCTAATAGGAAGTGAAGAGGATTAGAGTATTGTTATAACTAAATAATGATGGAGGTGATTTTTGGAAAGCGGAAGCAAAAATGAGATTTGGAAAGAGGTCGGTTGAAAGACAAAAAGGCAAAGCCAACCCTCTAGAACTTAATTCTACATGCTTTTAAACTATATGCAAGTGTAGGGGTCCCATAAAGCATAGTACTAATCTACATAGCAATAAACGGGATTATACAAAATGAGCATATAAAAGTTAGAACCAAGTGAGATAACAAATAATTTGTTATCAACCTACAAAACAAATTTGTTAGTGACAAAAGATGTTAACATGATAGAAATCAAGTGATAACATATTATATAAGCAAAAACAACACATTGCACTTAGTAGACAAGAAATCACCGCACAAGATAGCATCAAAACAATCATATTATGCAAGAATACGATTTTATTCAAGACATTTCATTATGAGATTGTTTTGTCGTTAGACTTAGCCACTTAAGCATACTTGGATATACAATAATCTATGTGATTAATTTGTAAGATAAAAAGCTTCTAAAAGTTTGTCATACCAAAAGCACTTTGACAGATTATATGTGCACACGTAGCAAACAAATAGTGTGACAAGAAGCAAAAGAAACAAAATGAAAGATTCATGCAAGCCATGTTTAAGACATAACAATTTGGAGCATGTATCATTTGGATCGTACTACACATAGATGTAATGAATGCCAACTAATAGCTTTCAAACACAAATATATCATATCAAAATTATCACGTATCAAAATGGCATATTATGAGTTCATAATTAACATGTGAATCATGCTAAAAATAATTCAAAAGTAAGTATCATGCAAATAAAGTTTAGGTTTAAACGTTTAGTAGCATGAAACAAGAATACAAGCATTATGAAGATAAAACCGTACTAAGGTTTACACATTTGACTAGTTATCAAACACTAAGATAATGTCAAATCAACTTATCGTATCAAACAAGAACATGTAATCAACACATGTAAGTGCAATGCAAGTGGTTTTAAAAGAAAAGTCATATATACTACTTGTTTGATTAGTATTCCTAAGGCGAGGCAAACTATCAATGTTTTAACACTTACTTTAGGCAAGTATAGGAAAGCAGATTTTTCAAGTTGGAGAATGAATATGAGACTATTACTAGCGGTGCTCAATTAAGGCTAAACACGACCATTTTTACGGGTGATTCCACATACCCAACTTCTCTCCAGGAAGCAATTCAACCGTTAGGTCAAATTGAGTTTCTAGTGCAATAGATTCTCCAGTAATCATTCTCATGTTAGAAAGATGGGAACTCCTAATTTTGCCTATTAAAGTGTATAAAAGATGATAGTTTACCAATACTTGGCTTAATGTGACACAACTAATATGCAATATAACTAAGGTGATGAAGATGTCATGTTATACACATGAATTTTAACAATGGTGTGTTGATAAACGATATGTTTTAATCTTGTGTTTAGAATCTAAGGTTTGTTCAAATTACAAAGCTAATTGTATGATCTAATGGATGACATCTTTTATGTTGAAGTGGATACTTAAAAAGTGATTTGATTATCTAAGACTAGGGAATGAAATATGTTAAATTAAGAATGTTCTCAAGAAAGCTCTTTGGAACTTTATTTGACAAGAATCTAAATAAGGTTACTAACTTCAATAAATCATGTGTATGTTCTAGAGATGTGTAGTTTCAACCTTGGATGTGCACAAGGTTTGAGCAAGGTTAGGTTATGATGTACGCTTGAAAGGAAATGAATACAAATAGTATCTTTCAACAAATGAGATTATCGCATGGGATAAAGTTATCATGCTTATGAAAATAAGTATGACAAGATGAATTGGATATGCTAGTTCATAGAACTTTTGGATGTTTGTTTCAAGATCATTTAGCCAATGAGGTGTAATGAAATCTCTTGTAACACAACTATTTATGTCGCAAGAATAATGCATAGGATATACAAAATCCTTTTAACAAGATGAAATCTTAACGCATGAATCTTAGTCATAATGTTCTTCAAAACATCATGTTTTTCTAAGTGAAGATATGAAGCCAAAGTGTTTGAATCGGATAGTCCCATCTAAATAAACTTGGTCTCAAGATTATATTCACTAGATGATGACAAGAGGAATTCACTCGAGTTTCTTATGTATACTCCTCAAAAGTCATTGTTGCTTGGGGTGTATGATGTTGGCTTTGAGATTGCATTTTAGCATATGTTGTTAAAATGTTGATTTGAGGTTTAACGAAATTTATGCAGAAGTTTAACGATGAAGTATTACTAATACTTTGATAATTTGTGAAGGTAGTACTACTTATACCTAGTGGAAATTGACAACAATTACCAAGAGCACCATGCTTATTTGATAGTTGAGGTTCTAGCCATAATGAATTATCTAAGTCCTTATATGTTGGAAAGGATGTTTGAGTTTGTTCAAATGTGCATTTGATTCAGTGCAAGTGTTGGACACAAGGGCTTTTTGAGCAATACACTCAACTAATTCAAATGATGGTAAGGATGGTGGATTGGTTGATCTAGGTGGTAGGTCTTCTAGTGTCTAAATAAGGATGTGGTGATGTAGGGGTTTGTTGTGCTATGGGAGTACTTAGGTTGAATATTTGTCCATAGATGTTGAACACAAAAAATACGGATACTAATTCTTATGGTTCATTGGTTGCTACAACTAGTGGGTGAAGTGCTTGAAGTTTTGGTTATGTTTATGAAGCTTAGGGGCTGAGGTATAGGTTCACTTTGAAATGGCACGTTTGATTTAAAGTATACTCTTGGAAGTTCATGAGCAATACGGTTAGTGGTGCCAAAAGATGGAAGAGGTATAGTAGGTGTCAAAGAGGGATAAGTGGCACCGTGGGTTGTTTGTTTTGGATAAGTGTTTCAACATGTGTTGTTAAAATACTTGGGTGTTGATTTTTCGGATATGACTTTTAATGACTACAATTGTAAGTCGCATATACTTGAATATTTCGGATGAAATACTTAAGTTGTCAATCCTAATTTTTTGAGATTATAAAGCTTAGATTGAACTCAAGGATAACAAGACTTGATAATATGTATTTAACATATGTGTGAGTTATGACTCGATGTAAATACTTATCGTCTTGAAGGATGACACATTATTTTCATGTTAACCAGGTGAGGCAATACATGTAGATACAAAATAATATCTATAGTCATATGTTAGACTTGTGTATGATATCTTTGCAAATAATGAGTCCAGGTTTATTAGTCTCGGTAAGTCATCTAAGTCATCCGCTAACGGGTGAGGAGATGTTGGTGGTGTTGCACAAAGTTTGATAGGAACAAGCTTTGGAGACTTTGGTAGTGAAGTTGTTTTGGATGATGGTGGGTGATTTTTGGTGGTGGAGTTGGAGTACTCAAGTTTAGAAAGTTCACATCTTGAATGGGTGATGAGATGTTGAGAGGTAATGAGTCTGAGGATGAAGAGCTCAAGTTAATGAAGCAACAAGATCGAATGCTAATCCTAGTGGTTTTCTTAAGTGGCTTATTTGAGGTTAAAGATTTAGTCATTTTGATTTTGCTTTAAGAAATGCTAAGCTTGAGGAAAAGTAACAGTGAGGGTGTGAAAATGATCATCTTGAATGTGTTGATTTATAGAACTAAGGATTCATGGATTTGATGTTAATCCATATAAAGATGGTAGTTTCTAATGAGATGGAAGTGTCTAAAATCATGTCAAAAATCCTAAGTTAATCCACTGAGGATGTGTTGAGTGAGGTATGAAAGATATGCATTAACAACTATCCTAGAAACGAAGTTTGGTAAATTAGATTGCGGGATTTAGTAAAATTCAATAACTTACCTGTAGGATTCACGGCACCATTTCTTTACACAGCCGGAACCCTTAAATTGGTGCCGCCTGGTCCGCCTGTACAGGTATTGCGGTACCAAAATACATAACAGACGGTACCAACATTTTGGTGCCGTCTGATCCGTGGACATCAGAAAAGTTCACAGACCCATTTTTTTAGGTGTCGGGGAGTTTTCCGAAACCTGTAATTTTGCTTAAAACATGTGACATTAATTACTTCTAGTTAGGAAAAGTCGATAACACATATACAAATATAGTGGAGCATAGACTTTGACCAAGGGCTAACGATTTTCACATAAAAGTGAAAATGGGTAAAATTTGATAACACACTTGTGCTATCCACCTGCATAAACCGGTTAGCATACAACATTGTTTTAAGTCATATTATCATCCTACAAAGTAAAAACAAATAAATTACATCATACAATATTGTTTTTGTCCTTGTACCAAACACTCTCTTAACACCTTCATTTTTCAAAGTACTTGACTAATTTACTTAGTACTCATTGCTAAGTGAGTTATGACATTTCATAAGTTATGCGAGATGTTAGTAACCTATGCAAACGAAGTGATCTAATTCTACAAGCAATGGTAAAATAATTTTCCAACTTAGTGCACAAAATCTAGCAAATAACCTATTGTGCATAAACAAGAAATCGTCAAACAAGCGAATAAATAACATGGCAAGATTGACACTTATATTATGCAAACAAACAAGTGTAAACAACAATTTGAAAAATAAGCAAGCAACATATATGCAAACAACATAAACAAGTGGTCATTTAGCATAGCATAACAAGAAAGATACTTTTCGTCATTTTGCATTTAAATATGACGATGTATACCAAGCTTGATTAGTTTCCTTTAAACATATTACAAAATTATTTAGTTTCAAAGGAAGTTGTATCAAAGTTCTAAGAAAACCAACTTAAATTGCTTGATTCAAAATTTTGAGTTTTTATGTTAAAGCGAAACTCAATATTTTAGACATACTGTAGTATTTGTTCTATTTCACTTATTTAAAATTAGACTCAGGCTATGAGAGTATTTTTAAATGAAAGTAGACTCAATTCCCGTTAAAATGATAGGTGGCTCGACTCGTACGGACTTACGGTTAATTAGTTATGATTTTTTGAAGTTGCCAAAAAAAAACTGCATACTGTACAGACGGATTCCACGGAACCAAATAAAGGGATCCGCCCTTTATAAGATTTGGTGCCGTGGTCCTCTGAGACAGATTCACCAAAACTAGTATTTGACATAGAGAAAACATGTGCGACTTACTAGATTTCATAGTAAACATATAATACACATATTTAACAACATATCTACTTATGTAACTTATCTTAAACATTTACGGAGGTGATTTTTCAACTAGATTTATAGTTATCCCAAACACTCCTTTAAAATCATATTTCTTCGTAAATTTTCTATGAGCACGCAATACAATACTTACTAGTTCTTTCAACAAAATTTTTTATTTTACTTTTCAAGAAAACCTTCAAGCTTGTATACAAAGTTACATTTAACAACAAAATTTCTAAGTATAACAAGCAAAGCATTTTTCATATTATTTTTCGCTTCAATGGTAATTTGATACATGGATCGTACTCTATTTTTAAAAACCATTTGTTTTGAAAATACGAGCTACGTGGCTCTGGTACCAATTGTGGAAACGTAGAGGGGGGGGTGAATACGTTACCGTTTAAAAACTTTAGATCTTTAGTATCAAATCGCTTATTAAGCTTGTTATAATATGAAAGTACCAATTATTGTTTGTGACTAATATAAAGCATGGTAAACCAAGTTGTCACACAATCATGAACATCAAACCACATCACAAACAATAGTATAGTGCAAGTACAAAAGTAAAGAGATAAAGAAAGGAAAGTGCAAACCGAACACGAGGATTTATAGTGGTTCGGTCACGGATCTCCTTTCCGCCCTACTCCACTCCCCGAGTACCCAACTCGAGAGTTACTTCACTAAATCAACAAGTTCCCTTCTCGGCGGAGAAAACCTTACAATCGTCGCTTACACTTTTTCCGGTACAAAGCTAAATACCGGGTTCTAGTTCGAGGTAGAACCAACCTAACGTCGCATATACAATATTTCCGACACTAAGCTAGATGTCGAGTTCTTTTACAAGGGTACAACCACTCCCAATATGTTTTATGACCCAACATAATAAACCTTGTGTTTTATGGCACAAACACATAAACCATCTAATCTAGTTTGGTGAAAGTGTTGTTATGATGCAATGATGTTTACACTAATGATCCATGACACAAATGTCTAATGGATATGAATAACTACTTCTAAATGAACTTCCATTGATAGGAAGCCTTCATGATGAAGATCACAAGTTCCCTAAACTTCTTGTGATGGATCTTCAACTTGTGGTGAGTGGGGATGGCTAGATCTCCAAGATTTCCTTGGTTGATCAAAGAGTATGCTTACAACAAAGATGAATGTTAGAAGCATTATGATCATGATCATTAGGGTGTTTAATGTGTGTTACTACATTGTTAATGATTGATCTAAATGTATGCAAGAAGGTGGAGAAGATGTGCTTTGAAGTGGTGAAGAAATGGGAAAACAATGGGCTTCTATTTATAGCCAAAAGTGGACAGGAGCGTCCACGGACCAAGGATCCCTTTAAAGGGGTCCGTCCTTTATGCAATTTGGTATCGTGGGTGCCTGACATAAAATCTAAAAAATCTTTCTTCAAATCTTTCCAAGATATTACCAAATCTTACTAAGATCACATTTGATATATTGAGTGTCAATCTAACCAATATATTCAAGAGATCTTCCAAGAATTTCAAAGATGATGCATGCCATGATGTAACATGTATTTAGATTAAAATGTTTATCAAAGTAAACTTGTAAAATGTATTATGTAACTAGTTAATAAAAAGTCTAGTTACCTTTTGAAATACTTGTGAATGCAAAATGTAAAATGAGGTTCTAAATAGAATGGTTAACCTATTAAAATACTTAGTGACTCTAAACGTATTTTAAACATTCTATATGATTTGTTAATGGGTTTGATCATAATGCCACATAACAAACATGTACGAACCTGTGTTGTAACATACGAGGACTTGAGACATCGAGAGGTGTTGAATGTATGTTGAGACAAATGTAATAACAAGTAACTTGTACATTTTACGTTATGTATTACAAGTTACATGTTTGTCATCAATCAAAACAAACGAGACTGTAATAGATTAAATATCGTAATATTTGCACTAACACACACAGTTTGCTTCTGTGTGGTGAGTTTGGTTGTAACAAAAAGGTGGAGGTGATTAAGCTATCTAGATAAGCTACAAATGTAAAAGCAAGCATAAACATGAACAACAAGCCAGAAGGGTTACACAAAGCAGTCAAGTGCACAAGCTAGGGATAAGTCATAAAGCTTCTGCAAGCTTATGAACTTGACAGCTAAACTTGTGCACAGGGCAAAAACAAGCTATAAAAAGCTATAAAATAAGCAGTTAAACATGACATATAAAAATTAACAAAAATAGAATAAACAAGATTAGCAACAAAACTAAAACATCCTAAAAGCACAGATTATGAAATTCAATATTAAAGCCTAGAGAAAATTATCTAGTTTATTCAAAAATGACAAAAAGGAAAATTTGACTTTTTACAAGAACACTAAAGTTTGACTAAAGTAAACTTAGAACTTAATATATTGATTAAATAAGTTATATTAAGTTACAAGAACATGAAAGAAGCAAAGATACACAAGAATTGAACACATATGCAAGATTATAGGATCTAACATCTTCACAGTCAACACATAAATTAGTGCAATTGTCATTTTGACTTTTTCATATGTAAAACTGCTAGATTAAGGTTTCTCTGAGTCACTTAGGCCATAAGAAGAGTACATCAAACAAGAACAACCATTCAAATAACCTACAACACAGAATCACCATCAAATCCAAACAACTTTTAAAATGGACTGTTTTGAGGTTTTCAAAGCATAAGACTATGTAAAACCAATTTCATCAAATCCAGGGGTCACAATGTGTCAAATCAGACCCTTTGAAGCATAAACAAGTAGTCACTCAAGTCTAAACCTAGGTTTCTCAAAAACTAGCATAATGACAGTCCAAATACCATTTCAAACCACAATCAAATCCAAAACATAACAACCTAAGATTAAGCTCTAATATCATTAACAAACAGCAAAGAAACACAGAAACATGATAATTAAAGCATATAAAAGACTAGAACAATAAAATGCAAAAAAATGGTAAAAAGGGCTTACAAATGAAATCATGCTTGAAACTGAGAACCATGGCCACAGAACACATCCTAAGGCTTTCCACAAAGCTTCTAAACCAAAGGAAATCCACAATCAACCTTGCTCCATGCAGTTTCACCAAGATCACTTCATTATTTTTGGATTTTCATTGTTTTTCTTGATTTTTTAGAGTTTTCTGAATTTTAAAGACTAAACTTGTTTTAAGGTTTCTAAAAGCTTTAAAGCTTTGTCAGGAGCTTATGTGAGCTTAAAGAGTCCATTAAACAACTAGTTAACATGAAATTAAAGAACATGAAAATTAAAGGAAATTTAAGCAAAACATGAAACTGGAAAGAAACTTAAAATTAAACTGGAAATAAAGGTTCATTACACTAATTTGATGAGAATACAACATTGAAAGCAATAAAATGACTTGAAATTAAAGAAAGCAGTAAACTTAATTAACTACGTGACCTAGGCTAATCCAAAGGTAGTCTTCTCTCTTCCTTCTCCTCTCTTTTATAACATTCTGAATTCCCACTAGCATTCCAGTCAAATCCCACTTTAATTTGTGTCCATTGGATAAGCAGAAATCATCCTAGCCATTTAAACTACTTTTGGCGCCAAAAGTCATATAAGCAGCTTGGGGCAGTTTTATTGCAATTAAAGAACCTTGGTTGTTTGTGGAGGTGGAGGGGACAAAGAGGAGGTAGTGGTGAGAGTAGGTAGACAGGTGGTATGATGAGGTGGTGAAGAAACCAGGCAAGGTGGAGGGTGGTATGGTTTTGGCGGGGTTGTGAGGAAGGAGAAAGTATAAGGGTGGGTTTGACTGGGGTCAAATCGGTTTTATTATAAAGGGTTGGGCTGGGTTGGTTTGTTGGGCTGGATATGGATTTGGGTTATGAAGTAATAAGGATCCGTTTGGTTTATAGTGTATAGAAGCCCAAGGATTAAAGTTGTAATTTCTGAAATCATGAAGGACTAAACCTGTAACATTTCATAAGTTATCACAAGGACTAATAATGCCAATTTTGCTAAACCAAAGGACCTTTGTTGTATTTATTACAATTTAAAACACCCGGGGGACCTTTTATGACATTTTCAAAAGTTGAGGGGGTGAAATTGTAATTTTCCCAAAAGTTATCAAAAGGTTCCAAATTGTAAGTTATGAATAGTACAAGGGTATTATTTGATAAATTATATTTTTAAATACCTAGGGACTAATTTTGCCATTTTTGTAACTTGAGGGGTAAAAGTTGCCAATTTGTGAAAACTTTTATCCAGGGATTATTTGTGAACATGTTTGATATCCAAGGACTTAAGTTGGCTTTTTATTCATTTTACACCTTTAGGGACTAGTTTTGCCATTTTGTGAAACTCCAGGGACTGAAAATGACAATTTTGTGAACTTTGATCATTTTTCACTTGTTTTCAATCTTTTTGTACCTGATTCACATAAAAACACATTTCAATGATATTTGTAACATTTATATGGTCATTTGTGTGCTTTTGATCCTTTTTGTGGGTTTAAACAAGGTAAAATATATGTGTTTTTAGACACATATCAGGTCTCGATGATGAATAATACCGCATACATTATCATACTTGTCGGGCAAGCCTTCGAGAGCAAAAGTAACCACATCTTCACTAGTAACGGGAGATCCAAGGCTTGTAAGAATAGTGGCAATCGAATCTATCTTCCGAAAGTAGGTATCGATGCTCATATTACCAAGTGTCAATGATTGTAACTCCACCTTCAATGCAATGGTGCGAGTTCGTTTGTTATCTTTGACAACCTCGGTAATGAAATACCATGCTTCCTTGGCGGGTCGTGGATGTTCTACAACCAACCTTGCTTGAAGCGTGTCCGAGATTGTCGTAAAGATCCAAGAGAGAACAATGGTGTCCACTTTAAGCTCTTCCGGAGTGAAAAGGGTGGGAGTGCTTGTGGAGGTAGCATCCGAGGAACCATGAATGTACTTACTAACCTCATAGCCTTGACAAAGTTTGTCAAAAAAATATTCTCATGATGCATAGTTCTAGTTTTCTATATCAAGCTTAACCGGAACCCTCATGAGAAGATGACGGTGTGTAACGGTTGAAAGTTTATCTGAGAGTGGGATAGTAGCAGTGGCATCTGAACCAGTCATGATGACACAAATTAGGGTTATATGTGGTTATGGCCTTATGGGTATGTGACGAGGGAAAGTAGGATGCTAGGGTTTGTGGTAAACTGTGAACACAACAAATAACTAGCCCGTGACCTAAGCATGAACAACAAAGTGACAAACATGTGGATTTGTGACTTGAGCACAAATCACCAAAACAAAAACTGATAACAATCGTGATTCGTGAGTTGAAGAACTTGAAGGAAACGACACATGGGATTGTTTTTAGGGTTTATGGATCGTGAGGTGTATGTAAATATGGTAAATGTCGAATTCTCATTAACCCATAATACGAGACAATATATACAAATACAAAGATAAAATTAGAAACGGGCTTAAGCCCAATACAAATACATAAACAATAATACACGGGCTAACAAGTGTAAATTTGGATGTGCTTCGATCGGCTGCAAAGTGTAAATATGGAAGTACTACGTTGCTATTCTGATTCAAATCTTCTTGTATGAATACCAAGCATGATAAAACATGAAATGATTTATTTTTTATGAGCTTTATGAAAGAACTAGTTACTATCCGCGCAATGGGACGGAGCCAGAAACAAATATGACCGGGTGCATAATTTTTTTTAACCGTAATATAATAGAGTTTAAGATGCTAACTAAATAATACTAAAAACATATTTCGATGGACCGGAGTCATTTAAGATGTATTTGGGAAAAATTAATGTTTTTTTTTAAATTAAAACTATATCGAAAAAATTCATAGATGTCTCGGTCACCCACGTGACCCCCTTGGCTCCGTCCCTAGGCACATAGCGGCAATGCAAATAGTTTCTGCTTCAATTCAAGATAATAAAAAAACTGCCAATTAATTAAGCATATGTAGCAGATTTCTGTTATCCATGATTTTTTATGTTTTATAAATTATTGTTATTTTTAAAGGTGGCAATTTGTGCTAAAAAAAAATAGAAATTCACATATATATAAAAATTCATCAAAGCGAAATTCATCAAAGCGAAATTCATCATAGGTTCTCATAAAAAAAATAGAAATTCACATATAAAAATATATATTTTTCTCTATTGTAAAAATCGGTCCAGGCGGCCGATTAATCCCCGCGTAATCGCTGATCGCTCACTAAGCGCTTTGATTTATCATAATCGGCCTATTTAATCGGTTTGGTCAAAGATCGCTTAAAAATCGGTTAACAAACCGATTAATCGGAGAAAATCGGTCTAATTTGAAAAAATCGCTTAAAAATCGGTCAACAAAATTGCTTAAAAATCGGACAAAATCGCTTAAAAATGGGTCAACAAACCGATTAATCGGACAAAATCGGTCAAAGATCGCTTAAAATGGTCAAAAAACCGAATAATATCTATGTTTGACTTTAAACTTTGAAGAATTATGTATTATGTTTATATTTGAACACTTGTAATACTTGAACTTTGATGCCATATGCTTATCTTATACATATAATATAATATAATATCTAATATTTCAATTTTTTGTATAAAAATTCCAATCCGATTAATCCCCGATTAATCTCCGCCTAACCGATTAATCGCTAGGCCCTACCCGACCCCTCACTAGCACCTAGGGATTTTTACAAACCTTGATATCTTTAGAGGTGGCAAGCTTAATGTCTCATTTAGCTTTGATGATTTCACATAGCAATTCATCAGAGGTTCTCATAATCACAAATACCTTGTTAGGGTCTGAAGTGATTCCAGTTTTCTAAGGAGACGTAACCTCTTTTCTATTACTACAGTAATGTTAAAATTCGTGGAGTACGTCTGATAAAGCATGAAACCAGCAACAGCAATCAGGAAATCAGCACAACTATTCAAAGTATTTGTGTCAAACAAGCTCTCTTACGCCTGCATCAAAATACACATCTGGTTCAATAACTGACCTCCATATTCTAACCAAAATCCAATCAAGAATATATTTAAACTCATCTGCACTAAAATTATTTATTTATTTAGTTATTTTGAAAGGCTGCACTAAAATTATTTCGTTTCCTGTTGATCACAGTTATACGCTTTTGATTATGACCAGTAGGATTGGTGCATAATTAAGTTTTCAAACAGTACTCAACGGATCAATGGATTAAAATGCAACGTTCAATAGGTCAAAATACATATAGCATGTATAAAATAAAATTAAGAGTAAATTGCAAAAATCGTCCATGTGGTTTGCCCAGATTGCAAAAATCGTCCCTGTGGTTGGCTAATTGCAGGCGGCCTCCCTGTGGGGAAACTTTTTCATCATTTTGGTCCCTGGCTTCTAACGTCGTTAGTGATGGTCAGTTATCTCGTGGTCCCAATTTGTAAATATCAAAGGTACAAGGACAAATGTGTCATTTTATGTCTTTGCCCCAACTTTGCCCCAAATTAAACCCGTTTACCCACTTAAAACCCTAATTGCACCCATCATTTTCAATCCTACAAATTTAAAAGTTAATTCACTTTCATCCTTATGCTTTACAACCACTAACCATGACAAGTTGACAACGACAACCAGTTTATGGTACATAAGACCAGATGGAGAAAAAGTAGATACAAAAGCTCTTTATGGTAAAAATCATACGTTGTTATTTACATCCTTTGTTAATTTTGTTGTTGATATATTGTAATTGTAACTGAAACACTACTCTATGCTTGTGAAACAGATCAATATCCAAACTTGTTTTCAATAAGGTTTCATCATGAAGGAAGATTCACAGAGTTACCAAACAGGAAGTATGTTGGTGGTCAGGTAACTTTTGTGGACTTGATAGCCATTGATCAGTTTAATATTGATCTCATGAACTCTTTAATGTACCAAAGCTTAGGTTATGATGAGAATGTGAAAATGCATTATCACTACAAAGTACCTATGAAAAGTTTAGACATTGGACTGAAGCCTTTAGTTAGTGAAAATGATTTTTATGACATGTTAAAGCATGTTCCTAAGCATAAGATTCTGTATGTATATGTTGAGCATGGCCATACAAATGTTGATTTAGAAGCAGAAAAAATGAAGTCATTGAAGCATAAGGTTGAAATCAAGGAGTTACATAGTAATGTGAATGTAGTTGACTTAGAATTGAAACAAAATGAGGGTCAGGGTGTTGGGATTGAGGAAACTAATGAGAGTGATGATGAGGACCAAAGTGAGAGTAAGGATGAGCAGCAAAGTCAGAGTGAGGATGAGCAGCAATCTGATGAGAGTGAGGAACACATAGAAGATATTGTTGATGAGGAACATATAATAGATGAGAGTGAAGTTAAGGTTAACATGACTAGTTTTAGTTTTCAAGTTGAAGCAGATAGTGTTGACCCAATGCAGCCTATAGTTAATATCAGTGAAGATGCTTTGGAGGTTATAGATTATGACTCATTTGAAAGTGATGTAGGATCTGACACTGAATATGATAGGAGAAAAGGTTTGAGAAAATTAAGGAAAGCTGTTGGTGCTTCAACTATCATAAATAGTTTAGATGCTGGACAAGAGTTTGCAAACAGGGATGAAGCAAAAGATAGAATCAGGGCACATTCAGTTGAGACTAGAAGGAATATAATGATAATAACAAATGATAAACACAGGGTTAGAGCACAGTGCTATGGGATAGTTCCTGAGTCTGTGAAAGTGACAAAAGAGAGTATCTTAAGTAGACAAAAAACAAAGGAGGGCAAGGGTGTAAATCATGATAAAGGTAAGGACAAGAGTGTAAATGCAAAAGAACACAAAAAACCTCTCTGTCCTTGGGTTGTGCATGTTTCAAAGGGTGATAAAGGTTAGTGGGTGGTTAAAACATTAAAGAATGTGCATAAATGTTTACAATCTAGGAAAATAAAAGCCTGCACATCCACTTTCCTCTCAAAACACATCCAAGATCTCTTGACCATGAACCCTGATATTCCTGTCAAGGCTGTCCAAGAACAAATGCAGAAAAAATTTAATGTAGGTGTTACTAATACCAAAGCATTTAGGGCTAAAGCAAAGGCACAGGTTAATTTAAGGGGTGATGCTCAGCTTTAGTATTCACTATTGAGGGACTATGTTTAAGACTATGTTTTGTTTTTAAGACCTTAGTATGGTATGAATGTTAAGACTTTGCTATGATATGTTTAAAACTTTAGTATGTTTACCACTATGGTATGTATGTCATACTAGTTTTCAATCTATGGCAAGTATTATGTCTTTATAATGCAGTTTGTCATACCAGTTTACATTATGGTATGTATGTCATACCAGTTTTCAATGTATGCTAAGTATTCTATGCTGCAACATATACCAGTTAACATAAAGAACATAACCATAGCTTCATTACATATACCAAAACTTGTTGACCATTACATACCAACCTTGATCAACTACCTTCATCAGTTAACATAAAAAACATAAAAAGATTACATTAAGATCATAAAAACCACCACCAACCAACTACAAATCAAACAAATCTTCATCCTACGATATCCAACTGCCATTGCATCCAAAGATTCTTGGACTTCATTTCTTGACCTTAGAAGACCAGGTATAATCTGCCTTGAACGAGCACACATAGGTGGATCAAACCATAAAAAGAACTCACAATGTGGTTCCTATAATGAAATATTAACATAAGTTAGTAAATATACCATAAAAAAATGTATTACAAAAAACTCACCATTTGAGAGCAACACATAAACCTACGACCAGGGTTATTGTTTGTCCAAGAAGTGCGAATAGTTGCTTGGATACCACAAAACAATTCACATTTGCCATTACTTTGACTGATTTGGTATTCTCAAAAAAGTAGGTTTTTTATGTTTGGGGAAGAGGAAATGGATTTGGGGAAGGTGGAGAGTATTTAATAAATGGGGAATTGTGGTGTAAGCATGTAAAATGACATATTTGTCCTCGTGTGCAAAGCATGTGCCTCATCACTAACGATGTTAGAAGCCAGGGACCAAAATGATGAAAAAGTTTCCCCACAGGGAGGCCGCCTGCAATTAGCCAACCACAAGGACGATTTTTGCAATCTGGGCAAACCACAGGGATGAATTTTGCAATTTACTCTAAAATTAATCAACAAGTTAAACCTAAAAAGCACAAAAATGAAATGCGTAAAATGAAGTAAACATACAAAAAAATAAACATGAAATCGGTCAAATATAAAACATGTACAAGAATGTATGAAACTGAAACGGGTCGACAGCAACTCAAATTATACATAAAAAATGTATACGTTCAAATTTACCCGACTGCAACATTTCAAGCATGCTGATATAACAAAAGATAAAGATCAACTACACATCAAGCTTGCTACATATTAGTAATACAAGTTCCATAATCGTAGCCTAAGTCACAATTACATCAAGTTCTAAACACAATTATTAAGAAAGAAACATAAACCACATCAGTTTAGTAAAAATCAACTACTTTTGCATACTGTCGAGCCAACCCTTCCTCCTATGATTAGGCATTAGTAAAAACATTTTTCTCCAATCAGGTTCAAGAAAGTATGTCAACGCTTTGTTGTAGGAGGTTGTGGAGACATCAGGTGTAGCTTCTAGGACAGCCATGCACTCATCAATGGAGTAGTCCTCTGCCATCGTTTGTGACCAAGCATCCGTGAAGGCCATCATTGATTGTTTCCAAACATCCAAGAAGGCCTCGCATTTGTCATTTACAGAACTTGTTTTCATTCTTCTCATTCCAAGCATATCTCCTCCCGACTTACGCTTTTTATTATCACTCTGAGTACCCTCACTTTCACCAGCCTCACCCCCAGCTGACTCAACCCTATGTTCTTCTAAAGTTCGAGAGGCATAAGTTGAAACACCGAAGACTTCAGTCAATAATGGATATAACTTGCAACCCTTTTTCTTAAAAGCCTTAAAACTTTTATCTCGCTGCAATATAATTACAAATTAATAGTTTGTCAACTAACATAATAAGTCAAACAGAAGAAACTTTCATTAGGCCTAAGAACATCATACCTGAAAAAATTTATCCCACACGGTGTCATCAGCAACCACTTTACCAGACAAAGGATCCCATTTAACATCAGCGTCATTAATCAATTCACCAAATTTGATATGCCTAATTCTCAGCCGGTGATATTTTCCCTTAAGCTTGTCAGGACCATATCTTATTGCAAACTTCAAAAATATTTGTTCATCCATATTAAACCAATCAGTTGATGTGAATGATGACGACCCATTAACATGTCTCTTAACCCTCTCTGCTAAAATCTCTAAAAAAAACCTCTCACAGTCTTCAGTCCACTCCATAGCATCGTCATGTCCACGCATCTATATATCACCCGAAGTTAAACATGATCAAATATTTTATTTAAATAACTTATAATAAAATACCATATAAACTTATTTCTTAATGTAATATATATTACAATACTTATCAGTGGGGTGTCATTACTGTCAGTGACAGATTGTTGAAGTTGTAGAAGATGGGCTACAGCTTCAACTCATCTTATACGGTATAGAGAACTATATAGCGTACTTTTTCTGTGATATTTTATACCATAATAACAAACAACACTATTCGACATGGAAAGCAATTGTTACATTGATCGAGTATCTGTCACTTTTGAAAGGGCATCCTACATGACTCAACCATTGACGTTAACTTTGTGGACTTTATTAGATGACTAAAAATGAGATTAGGAAAAGAAAAGATTACAGCACATTAATCAACATGATGTGATTATGTTTCAATGCCTGGCTATTAAGTTATAACTAAAATTTCATAACGATTACTTTTTGTGCGTGTGGCTGCTTATACACAGAAGCAGATAAGCATACAGCCACGTTAGCAAATTTACAGGAGACAACAACTTTTGTTGTTATAGAGAGACATAATCCTGTCTTACCTCTTGTTGTTAAAGTGAGTAGAAAAATAACTTTCGTTTATTTCTAATAAGCACCTCAAATAAGCAAGTCCTATCCTCCGTATTGAAAACTGTTTATGTTGCCCCAGTATAGGGGGCGTTTGTTTAAGCTTATGAGCTCGACTTATATTTCATAAGCCCGTATTTCTAGCTTATTTTATGTGAATATATTCCATATTTAGGGGGGGTTTATGGTTTGTCTAAGCTTATATTTTGGGCTTAGGCTTTTATTTGATAAACAGCTTATGAGTATATACATAATAAGCTCATAAGCCCATTGTTAGTGTTTGGGTTAGCTTATTATAGTTGATGACAAAAATGACCAAAAATAAATGAATATCTAAAAACTATAGTTGTTATAAGTGGATTAAAAAAGTGTTTTAATAAACCACAAAATTTGAGGTTATCAAAACCACCTAACATAAGCTCGCAAAGCCAACCATACTCAAACACTTGATTGGGCGTCCTATAATAATAAGGTGATAAGTCAAAAACTATGCCGGAAAAAATGAGCATATCGAGTTAAATAAGCAGTTTGTACAATCCAAACACACAAATATCTGGTAACTGGTTACTTATTAGAACAAAAACAAAATCCCAAACAGTCTCTAGAATAAGCTTTATTTTGGTTCATCGGGCAACATGCATTATAAACGAGATTATTATAAGCAATCAATAACAAAGCAAACGAGCTCTTACCGTTGAATTGAGACGGTGGAAGGTAGTGATGTTGGGAGTGGCGATTAGGTTGAAGAATTACAAAATTTGGAAAAGTTTAGAAAATTATGTGTTTAGTTATAAAAGAAAAAAGTGGAAAACTTTTCTGGAAAACTTGAACACGTTTTCCATTTCTTGGAAAAAGTTTCTAGAAAGTTGTGTTTAGGCTGCAATTTTATTTTTTTTTTTCTTTTTTTTAGTTTTCTAAATTGAATTTTTCAGAAAAAATTCTAACACATAATCAAAAAATACTACTTTATAATGCATTTAGGCCTTCTAAAATTAGAAAGCTTAAAAATGACTTTTTTACTTGCTTATTATGGAAAGAATTAAAAAAATAAGATAATGAGCTTCAATCATTGAGTGACATGTGTCACTTCTCTAACTAAAAAATAACAAAAATGGAGGAGCTCTAACAAACTAAAATAAAGAGCTCCAATAATGAGGTGACACATGTCACTTCCTAACTAATTAATCACATTTATTTTTAAATTTAAATATCTTTTAATCCGTTTAATTTTTTTATGATCTAATTTCACCATATTTTTTAAAATTTTGTGCTATTTAATTCAACATCCATTTTGATATATTTTTATGATTTTTCTTTAGTAGTCGGGAAGAAGCGGAGTTGAAAAGAGAGAAACGGCCTTGTTTGTTTTCTCAAAGAAGCTCTTTTTTGCCTCTTTTGTCTGCAGGCGCGCAGACGTATTCCTTGAAGACCGTTTGTTTTTTTTCAGACATAAGAGGCTAAAATCTCTTATTTCCTCTTCTACCATGCAGACATAATTTATCTCTTCTTTTCCACTTCTTACCTCTTCTCACAACCCCTACATCTCTTTCTCAATATCTTACATCTCTTTTACGTTTCGTCCGCCTTTTTACGTTTTCGTCCGTTTTTTACGTTTTCACCCGTTTTTTACGTTTTCGCCCGTTTTTTTACGTTTTCGTCTTTTTTTTACGTTTTCGTCCGTTTTTTACGTTTTCGTCCGTTTTCTTATGTTTTCGTCCGTTTTTTTACGTTTTTGTCCGTTTTTTTACGTTTTCGCCTCTTTTTTTACGTTTTCGCCCTTTTTTTACGTTTTCGTCTGTTTTTTTACTTTTTCGTTCGTTTTCTTATGTTTTCGTCCGTTTTTTTACGTTTTCGTCCGTTTTCTTACAATTTCGCCTGTTTTCTTAAGTTTTAGTCCGCTTTATTACGTTTATGTTCGTTTTTCATGTTTTCGTCCGTTTTTTAATGTTTTCGTATGTTTTTTTTATGTTTCCGTCTGTTTTTACGTGTTCATCCTTTTTTTACGTTTTCGTCCGGTTTTTTACGTTTCGTCCGTTTTCTTACGTTTTTTACCGTTTTCGTCAGTTTTCACCTTTTTTTTTTTACGTTTTCATCTATTTTTTACGTTTTCGATCATATTTTTACGTTTTTGTCCGTTTTTAATGTTTTCGTATGTTTTTTTTATGTTTCCGTCTGTTTTTACGTGTTCATCCTTTTTTTACGTTTTCGTCCGGTTTTTTACGTTCCGTCCGTTTTCTTACGTTTTTTACCGTTTTCACCTTCTTCTTTTTTTTTACGTTTTCATCTATTTTTTTTACGTTTTCGATCATATTTTTACGTTTTCGTCCGTTTTTTATGTTTTCGTCGGTTTTTTTCGTCCATTTTCGTCCCATTACGTTTTCGGTCATTTTTTTACGTTTTCGGTCATTTTTTTACGTTTTCGTCAGTTTTCTTACGTTTTCGTCAATTTCTTTACGTTTTCGCCAAAATTTTTTACTTTTCGTCCTTTTTTACGTTTTCGTCCGTTTTTACGTTTTCGTCCGTTTTTACGTTTTCATCCGTTTTTTACGCTTTCGTCCGTCTTTTTACGTTTTAATCCGTTTTTTATATTTTCATGTGTTTATTTTACTTTTTCCTCCATTTTCATATGATTTTATAAGTTTTTTGTACGTTATTTTATCTTACCTAACAAAACGTAAGATAATGTAAGAAAACGAAAGAAAACAGACGAAAACATAAAAAAAACAGACGAAAACGTAAAAAAACGGTCGAAAATGTAAAAAAGGCGAACATGTAAAAAAAGACGAAAGCGTAAAATCGGTCGAAAACTTAAAAAACAGACGAAAACGTAAAAAGAATATTAAAACGGACGAAAACGTTAAAAAAAAGGAAGAAAACGTAAGAAAAAGGATGGAAACGTAAAAAAAAACAGCTGAAAACGTAAAAACATACGAAAACGTAAAAAAATAAACGAAAACGTAAAAAAAAGATGTAAACGTAAAAAAACAGACGAAAACGTAAAAAACCGGACGAAAATATAAGAAAATGGACTAAAATGTAAAAAAATGACAAAAACATTAAAAAACAGACAAAAACATAGAAAATGGAGGAAAATGTAAAAAACATACGAAAATGTAAAAAAACTAGTGAAAAAGAAAAAGGAAAAAAAAATTACTTCATTAGCACAAAAAATACTAGTGAAAAAGAAAAAAGAAAAAGGAAGAAAAAGAAGAAAAATGAAAGAAGTATTTCAATAGCACAAAAAACAAACGGTCTTATTCTTGCAGATGAAGAGCTTAAATGTACCTCTTCTTTTGCAGACATGGTTTGCAGATGAAGAGGTAAAAGCTCTGAAAAAACAAACGACACCTAGACGTAAAAATAAAAAACATTTGTTCGCTACAAAATAGTCATCGGGTACCCGCCGCCGCATTGCGCGGGTACCCTTCTAGTTTGATTATACGTATGTTTGGCTAGAGATTTTCACTGGTTATGTCGATTGTTCGATAAAAATCAGTAAAATAATACTGTAACGATTATTACTTACACATGAAAGAAAGTATAATAACTAAAATAAATGAAGAAAAATAGTAGTTATTAAAATAGACAATTACATAAAGTACATTGCTAATTTTTTATAACAACCCTTTTACCTACAAAGAAAAAAAAAAGTATTGAAAAATTGGAAAACATGTTAAATGATATATTTTTTTTTAAATGTGAAAAGTGCAAGAGTTTTGTAAAAAAAAATGTAAGGAAAAATGTTGAGAGATGTGATTAGCTCTTTTAAAAACTATAGTTAAAATTTGAAACTTGAATGTTTTAGTTTTTTAGAAAAAACAAAATTCAAAAATTTATGACTAAACAAGTTTCTTACTGTTTCAGTTTTTTTTTTTAAACCATCTTAGAAAAATGCCCCATTTCTCAACCTTATTTTCGCAACTAAAATACTACTTTTTGGTACGTTGTTGTACCTCCAGGCATATGTAAAACAGTAAAAATGTGAATTGTTATATAAAAATGATACTTGTGCCTAAAATGTACGTTAGAAGGATTTGTGTTTACCAACGGTAGCAAGGTGCATTTGACACAACGCAATCTGCTCGTTTAAACTTTACGCATGGAGCTACAGTGTTAACAGTTTATCACTTTTTTCTGAACGATATACATAACTACTTTGGCGTCTTTTTCTCAACGACATACATAACCATTTTGGCCATGTTTTGAGGTGTGTGTTAAAGTGTGCATTGCACCTAATATAAGCACCTTTGGTGGTAATGTATGGAAAGTGTATAAATTTTACATGTCAAGTAATTACCTAAGCATGTGGAATTGTTACGTTTAAGTCAGTAGAAACCTCAATTGCTGTGTGATGTCATCTGAACAACATTAAACAAAACACCTGCAAAAAATTTGTATACTATTTATTCATACTTCCTTCCTGCAATCTAAGATCATGTATTACCAGATTGGCTAGATCACATAAGTAGCACCAAAATATCATGTATCAAATTCACAATAATATTGGATTATTCCATGTCTTCCGATTTAAAAATGGCCAAACAAACATTACAACAAATTGTAACCGCAACAATTCTATCCCTACTAAGTTTATTCTTTATTTGAACAGGGAGAAAGCCCAATGATCCAATATCCATAAACTTGCTTAATACAGTCATTCGTCGACATCAAACTCACGAGGAGGAAGCAAAAAACAAGTGTTTTCGTGACAGACTTACTCACGAGAAAAGCTCTTTCATGCTATTGTCAATAATTATTGAACCAGACTCTTGGATTGAGTGGCCTTCTTTTGAATCACTTTCAAGAAGTCGGTCTGGTCAAGCGGCTCTGCATTCTTGGTGGCGTGGACTTCAGCGAGCTTGGAATAAGTGGAAGCCGACTCGGAAAAGAAGGCCATCTCTTTGTCTGTAAGCTTTCGAAGGAACTTGGCAGGATTACCTCCCCATACCTGTGGTGAATTCCCAGATTAGCTTCCAATAACAAATTCCAATAACATATAAAATTATAAATAAATGTATTATTATTTAATCTACTCAAACTTATGGTGGTGTCCTACATGGCTAAATGATATCTATGACAGATACAACACATTATTGTCTAATGCATAAAACCTACACGACCTATTTTGTAGTTTTTATGCATTTAGCTACAACACATTATTTTATTATTGATTTATTGTAATAATATTTAGTATTCGCAGTTTTAACTATTCATATAAAAATGGATAGTAAGTTGTTGTGTGTAGGCTCAAACCGACACGACCTATTTTGACGCAGACATGTTTCGGCCCATTACCCAGCCCGTCAAATTTACTCCTCTTATAAATGTTGTCAAATCTATCTTGGGTAAATAAAAACCATATGAATGGGATATAGGAGATTAGTACCTCGCCACTGGGAATTCTGGTATCCTGTCTTACAAGCGCACCAGCAGCAACCATGGCATGCTTCTCTACAACTACCCCATCAAGAAGTGTAGCTTTCATACCAACAAATGCTTCATCTTCAACAGTGCATCCATGTAAAATAGCACTATGACCTGCATATTGCAATCCAAATCACTTATGTAAATAAGAATTGTATAACCTCACTACGCCGTGCTCTATACTAACAAATTTAAAGCTAGATCGTTGCACATTACTCACCAACAGTCACATTATCGCCAATCACTGTGGGATGCACCTTTCCAGGTAGATTAGATTTTGCAACATGCACAAGTGAGTGGTCCTGAATGTTTGTGCCAGATCCAATACTAATGCTGTTCACATCACCTATATACATACGCAAATTTATCAGCTAGCATACAATTTCACATATCTATCATCAAAATATAAAATATACAAAAAAAATACAGAAAGTTAAGAAATCCGTAATTAGAAACCCTACCAAGATGGCATACCGCATATTATTTAGAACATTGAAAAAGTATTGGTGTGTAACATATTGTTATTGGATGTCTTCTGTAAGCTCGAAGTTGCACATCAGCATTAGTTGGTTGTTATAATAGAGAACATTGGTGGTTTGCATGCTGCTTTTATAAGTGAAGAATTATACATTCATTGTCTTAAGCAGTTCCAAGTTTTTTTCTTCAATTTCAATCATATCTGCACTCTTTTCTGATATCCATACACATCATACGATATGACAACATAACATCGTGCAGATCATACAAGATCATAAAAAGCTGTAGTAAACATGTCCTGCACTACAATGATTATAAGACTACTTCCACATAATTGTGTGTCATCAAGAAGCAGTATTGGACTACTCGAGGTGTAAGTTGAATGTGCGGGGTCTACTCATCAGTGGCAAAATCTAATTACATAAGTCAACCTTATAGAGAACAATAAAGTTTTTAACTGAAAGCAATGTTACAAGCTGCTCCCCTCATTAAAAAGGAACTGAACTTTGACATTAGATGTGAAACAAGTTACTTTTCAATCTATAATTTCTCTTTTAAAGTTTTAGAAGTTATTTATTACTTGTACAAGAAGTGTCATATAGATAGAATCTAACTTGCAAACTATTGATGATGCAATTACAGCTAAAAGTGCTCCATCCATCCCAAAAAAAGAAGAAGCAACATTTGACTTGGCACACGGTCTAATAAATTTTTTGACTGTCTTGTTACGGAAAAAATGGGTGTTTGGTATTTGTTAAACATACAAGATTGGATTGATGAATAATAAGTGCTTGAATTAAGATTTATTGTCATGATACACCGTTATTCGTGGGTTTTGCTTTGTGAGGCTTTCAAGGGAAAACCTAAAACCAAACAAGGGTTAGACATGACTACTGCATTCAAAGTAACCCCACACAAACACAAAAAATTATCAGAGAATCTACCGCAGCCATCCATATAGTTTCATCCTAAAGCTCTCATTATATTAATCATAAGGGTAATAATAGTAAGAGAATTGATACCTACACCACATCTTTTGATGCATCCCCCACAATTTGTGCATTACAGTTTGTACCGTACAATACTGTAATGCACAAATTGTGGTGCATGCATCAAAAGATGTGGTGTGAGTATCACCCCCTAATAGTAAACCTCGTTTTTCATTCTTTTGTTTTAATTTTGTGTTCTTATTTTTTATTCTTAGAGAAGAGTTTATGCAAAGAATTGAACTATGTTTCCCCTTTGCTCTCACTTATAATACCAAGGTTGTCAGGATCGGGATCCTACCTAGGATCGTTTTCAGCTTTGCAAGATCCTAATCGTAGGATCGGATCGGGATCGTAAGATCCTATGAAAATGTATATATTTTTGTATAGGGGTTGTAGTTTTATATTTCTATATAATTTTTCATATGATAAACGAATCTAATTGGATGATAAAAGAAAAAGTTATATGTTCAAGTACCGTAGTAGTAGAATATTATATATTTATTGCAATGCATACTTACACAAAGTTACTAAATTCGTGCACGGTGCACCTACTTCTTGTTTTAATATTTTTTTTATTATAGGTTTTTCGTGATAACATTTATGCAAAAAGATAATGTTAATTTATTAGCACGTGATTCTATAATTTTTTTGTTACAATATATAGATTAATGCAAAAAGATAAAAGGATTGTATCTGAAAATGAAACGACATCATTTATAATAGAGGGCAACACAAATTTTTTTTCTTGATGACCAAATAAATTAAATTAGAATATTCTGATAATATTACTGAATTGTTTTTCTTGATGACCAAATAAATTAAATTAGAATATTCATGCTTTTATATGTAACATAAAATAAAATATGAACAAAATTGGGTAAGTATGTAGATAGTTTACTTCAAAATCAAGCTTCTGACATTTTACAAAGCACGAAATCGTTTTTCATAATAAACCCAAAAAGACACATCTAAACTATTTCTAAATAGTTCATAAAAACATAATGATTTTACACTCATTAATCTTGCAAGAGACAATTAATTAATAGCACCAAAATAATAATTTTTTTGAAAAATTCTTAATCATTGGGCTTTAAGACATGAGCTTATACTTAATAAGTTAATAAAAAATAAAAAAAAAAAAAAAAGGAACTAATAATAGGCGATCCTATACGATCCGATTCGATCCTACGAGCGATCCTACCTGGATTACGATCTTATTAAGATCCTGATCGTTTTTTGTGTGTAGGATCGTAGGATCGTACGATCAGGATCGCGATTTTGACAACCTTGTATAATACTGCTTACTACCCTGACTTCTCTTTTGTAATACATTGCTCTCACATCCGTTGTTGGATCCAGAAGTTCCAGCTTACCGTTTGCCACATTATTCCAACAATCGGATCTGTCAAAAACATCACCTTTTAAGCAACCCAAAACTATGGTGCCGGCTCAGCCATCTATGGTTGTTTTTGTCAAAGTGAACTAAGTACACAATTGATGTTAGCCTCTCCAAACATCAGCTTGATTCATATTGGTTGTACTATGACATGGTTCTAAAAGGCTCGCAAAAGCTCCGCAAAGGCGTGAGGCTTGGTCATGCCGCCACGCCGCCTTATGCCACATATTTTTGTAAAATCGATATATATTAAATATGATATAAATATATAAATATTTTCATATTTTGTGCCGCCTTATGTCACGCCTTATAAACGCACAAGCTTCGCCTTGGTAGCAAAGGCGTGAGGCTTGATCATGTCGCCACGCCACGCCACGCCTTGCGCTATTTATAACCTTGGTACTATCTCATCCACGATATCAAAAGAAGTTGTTAAAGTGACATAATATATGGTGCGTCGAGAGTAACATCATAAACACGAAATCTAAATCATATATGATTTGATAATCATGTTGATTCACAGACCTAGCTTCACCACTTGACTATAAAACGACCTTTCTTCTCCTCTTTGCAATTAAGAAACATCACTTTAAGTCACCATCTATCACATCATCGTTAACAACATTGAAGTAAAGATTGTGGTATCACATTCAAAGGTATCAACATAACGACCGGAAAGGCAAACAACCATAGCGTAATCTTACAAGCGTGGTCGACAACAATCAAAGATGGTTGGGCCGACCCCAAAAGAGACGTGGATTGCCTAAAGGGTGATGTCCAGGGGCGACACAGTGTAGAACAATAAAAAAACATACGAGATAAGTCGCTAAAATTGGAGCACCAGATGAGGAGATTGGCAAAATAGAAATAAAAAAAACAAGGAAAACACAATTGAGTTCTTCGATGAAACTAATTCTGTAAATAGGATATAAAAGAGCATAAATATTATTAAAACAAAAAAAAGGAAAAACTAGTTCTACTATTATGCCCTTTTGAGCTAAAATAACTAATTTAATAAGAGTGTCATGATAGAATCATTTGGTTGGATGTGATCAATTCTTACAAATATGTGCTCTGATAAGAACACATGAGTTGCAATGTTATATCGTATGTCAGTGAACTAATAATGTAAAGCACTTGATTGTAAGAGTTGTACCGCCTATGAGCATGTTATGAGTCCATTTTAAATCCACACATGAGCTGCACATGCCCAAGGTCAAACATGGTCAACGCCCACCAAGAACCCATAACAAACTTTCCCGCCCTTTATCATAGTATAAATACCCGTTAATCTTTCTCATTCCTCATTCATTCAAGATTGTAATTTTCTCTCTTTCTCTCTGTAACATTTCCCTTTCAACTATCAATAACAAACCACCATTGATTTCATGATTTCGTGTTTCTTTTCTCTACTTGGAATGCCTGATTGTGAATCAAACTCTATCTTTTCTGTGTAAAACACTTAAGCTCGTTACAATTGGTATCAGAGCATCAGTCATGAAATCATTTATGATTCTGATTGTGACTGCATTGGCTATGGGTGAAACGCTAGCTACGACATCAGACCTATTGAAGGGAAACCAGATGGTTTCTAAGGTTTTTGAGGTTTTTAACCAGAGAATACAAATTGTGAGTGATGTTGGAGAGGATATCATAAGAGTTGACGGGACAATCGAGCTGAAAGGTCTCAATTCCAGTTACCCCTCTAGACCCGACATCTTGATTTTCAAGGATTTTGATTTAAAGGTCCAAGCAGGAAAGAGCAAGGTTTTGGTGGGAGGGGTAAGGCTGCTACGGACTCGTAAATCAGGATATGAAAAGATGAAACAGGGGTTGATGTTGGGTATTGCCCTCGTGGTTCATGGAGGGATGAAGACAATAGCATTGGCTTACAGCGGAACAGGAAATAACAAGGCAATAGAAAAGCTGCTATACTTTGATGTTTCAGATGTGAATAATGAGGTAAGGAGGGCTGTTGTGTTAGCTATTGGATTTGTCATGTACTCTGAACCGGAACAGACCCCACAGATTGTGTCAATCCTCTGTGAGTCATACAATCGACATGTACGTTATGGGGCTGCTATGGTTGTAGGAATCTCATGCGCTGGTACTGATTTAAGTGAGACCATATCTTTGCTAGAACCAATGACATCAGATGTTGATGGTCTTGTTCGTCAAGGTGCTCTTATAACAATGGCTATGGTCATGATCCAAATCAGTGAAGCTATTGACTCTCATGTTGAGGCATTCAGGTGGAAATTGGAGAAGATTATTTAGGACAGGGAAGAAGATATAAGTGTCAAAATGGGCTCTATTTTGGCCACAAGGTCTTATCAGCTGGCCTTTATGTTCTCTGGCTTTTGAGTTGTATCAGTTACTACTTCTACTTGAGGACAAGTAGATTTTAAGGGGGATGGATTGTTATGAGTCCATTTTAAATGCACACATGAGCTGCACATGCCCAAGGTCAAACATGGTCAACGCCCACCAAGAACCCATAACAAACTTTCCCGCCCTTTATCATAGTATAAATACCTGTTAATCTTTCTCATTCCTCATTCATTCAAGATTGTAATTTTCTCTCTTTCTCTCTGTAACATTTCCCTTTCAACTATCAATAACAAACCACCATTGATTTCATGATTTCGTGTTTCTTTTCTCTACTTGGAATGCCTGATTGTGAATCAAACTCTATCTTTTCTGTGTAAAACATTTAAGCTCGTTACAGAGCAGTGGCTATTAGTCTATTACTGCCCCCATCTTAAAAAAAGAAATTTAATACCAAGTTCGCCACTGGAAATATCACTAAAATAGCTGATCACGCATATAAAGTTATGACCCTTAGTTTCTTCCCTCACATAATCTTCCTACAAAATCACAGTATCACTTCCATCCCTCTGAATGATATAACATTAGCTAGTACTAAGTAAATTCATCTTTTGTTCATAAATAAATAGGAAAACTCGTTGCAGCATGTAGAAGTTTACAAAAGGTCATTGTGCCTAAACATTACCTCTCAAAACGCATCCATACCAAATAGAAGATCCTGCTCCGACTTGAACATCCCCAATGATAGAAGCACTTGGAGCCACAAATGCGTCCTTAGCAACCGCAGGGGTTTTATCATATACATTCATAAGAGTCCTATGCCTGGACACTGACAAAAACATGATGAAATAGTTAAAACAATGCTTAATTACATAATAGTAGACTGTTAAAACGAGGGATAAAAAATGATTTAATAATGACAAGATAGTCCATTGGTGCATATTAAGGCAGACGAAGGTGTTGAAATATGTGAAAAGATAGCAAACGTGACAGAAACTAAAGGGACACAGCATATGCTTATACTTTTTACCAATTTCAATCAATTTATAATGAAGTTCCAAAAGTAACTATTTTGTTGTTACGTCTTTCATATATAACCACATCTACATCATTAAAAATAAACGATACAAAAAAATGTTGTTTTAACGGGACATTATTAACAAGTTCTAATTAAAAAAAGCAAATTTATGTATATAACGGAATATATCTTTCGGATGATAACAAACAGACAGACAAAAGAATATTTCTAGGGCAACTATCCTTGGTATCAAGAATGCTTAACAGTATTTCGAATGTAAAAGCAGGTTGTTTTAAAAACTTGGTAGGTACTAGATAGTATAAACCAGTGTACCATACTAACTAGGTTACCACCAATACTACAGCTTCAACTTAGATAATATTGTCTACTTGTCTGCTTCATCAACTACATACCAAATTTCCGCAAGTAGCTACAACTAAATACACCACCTGTTACAGATTATACATATAATAGTTTTCCGCTTTTTATTGTCTAATTTAGACTCCACGCGACCAACAATAGAAAAACTGTCCCAACTATTATCAACAACTCCCCGCCACTACAAACTACAAGTATTAAACAAAGACTTCACAAGACGTATCACGCAAAATAAGACGCTAATCCAGCTGAAAATCATAGTACACTTGGCATAACCTAAAACAATGTTTTTAAATACTATTACCTCAAATCATAAAACTGATAAAAAACCAACCTAGCTAAAAATGCAACATAATTTACCAACACAAAATATATAAAGAGATCAAATTTCATAAATCAAATTAGGGTTTAGGATAGATACGTTGTTCTTTGAAGTAGTTGTTGCCTTGAAGACGTGACCCGAGACGATCCATGGCTTGACCCGTTTCACGGATCCAAAACCCGACAGTGTAGGCTGCTCTTCCTAAGGTACCCATGATCGATCAGGTGTTTTGACTGTTTGTTGCCCCTTTTTACAACACTTTCACTGTGTGTTTTTGTGTTTCGGCTGGAAATGAAAATGAACAGAGAAACCCAAGAGATAGGGATTTACTAATGTGTCCCTTGTTGTTTACTTCCTTTGACCAAATTACCCCTTTATACACTTGTCTAATACTCCAGTTTCTAGATAACAAAAATAATAGAGTAAATTACACGGATGGTCCCTAAGGTTTGTCTAAATTTTCACTCACAGTCCCTGAAAGTTTAAAGTTACATGGATAGTCCCTATCTCTGAAAAAAATAACACCTATGGTCCTTTATTTAACTGCTGTTAAGTAAGTTCCGTTATAATTTACACTTTTAGCCCTTTTGGTTAAAAATCGTTGTCTCGTCAGTCCTTTATCATAACGGACGTTTATAATTTAAAGATTTTCGAATTTAGGCACGTTTTTATACGTTTTCATCCGTTTTTTTACGTTTTTGTCCGTTTTTATACGTTTTCGTTCGGTTTTATTCGTTTTTATACGTTTTCATCCGTTTTTCTTACGTGTTCATCCGTTTTTATACGTTTTCGCCCGTTCCTTGCATTTTTTATATTTTGGTCCGTTTTTGTACGTTTTTGTCTGATTTTATACATTTTCCTCACGTTTTATCCGTTTTCGTCTGTTTTTATACGTTTTCATATATTTTTATACGTTTTCATCCATTTTTATTTGTTTTTGTCCGTTTTTATACATTTTCATCCGTATTTATACGTTTTTATCCGTTTTCGTCCGTTTTTATTCTTTTTCATATGTTTTTATTCGTTTTCGTCCATTTTTATACGTTTTCATTTGTATTTATACATTTTTATCTGTTTTCGTCCGTTTTTATTCCATTTTTGTCTGTTTTAATTCATTTTTGTCCGCTTTTATACGTTTTCATCCGTATTTATACGTTTTTATCCATTTTCGTTCATTTTTATTCGTTTTCGTATGCTTTCGTCCGTTTTTGTACTTTTTCTTACGTTCTCATACGTTTTCATCCGTTTTTATACGTTTTTTTTAAATATTATACGATTTCTTAAATTTTTATACGTTTTCGTCCGTTTCGATACGTTTTAATTTGCTTTTATCCTTTTTTATACATTTTCGTTTGTTTTTCTTACGTATAAAAAATTATGAAACGTATAAAAACGTAAGAAAATGTATAAAGACGGATTAAAACGTACGAAAAAACATATAAAAACGGACGAAAACGTATAAAAATTGATGAAAACATGTTAAAACATAAGAAAATGGATAAAAATGGATGAAAACTTATGAGAACGTAGAAAAACGTATAAACGGACGAAAATGGATAAAAACGTATTACGCGGATGAAATTATATGAAAACGGATAGAAACGTATGAAAATGTATAAAAACGGAAGAAAAACGGATGAAAACTTATAAAAAAGGACCAAAATGTAAAAAAATGTAAGCAAACGAGCGAAAACGGATGAAAACGTATGGAAACGTAAGAAAAACGGATGAAAACGTATAAAAACGGACGAAAACGTATAAAAATGGATGAAAACGTATAAAAGCGGACGAAAACGTATAAAAACGGACGAAAACGGATGAAAACGTAAGAAAACGTATAAAAACGTGCCTAAACTCGAAAATCTTTAAATTATAAACGTTTGTTATGATAAAGGACTGACGAGGCAACGATTGTTAACCAAAAGGGCTAAAAGTGTAAATTATAACGGAACTTACTTAACATCAGTTAAATAAGGGACCGTAGGTGTTATTCTTTTCAGAGATAGGGACTATCCATGCAATTTTAAACTTTCAGGGACTATGAGTGAAACTTTGGACAAACCTTAGGGACCATCCGTGTAATTTACTCAAAATAATACTTTTACTTATAATAATTTTTTTTCCAAGGCATCTTGGCCCGGCGGTATGTGATTGGTCTATCAATCTAGAGGTTGTGAGTTCAAGTATCATTGAAAACATGTGAGATATAATTTGTGAGGTAGGTGGTGTAGGTTGTAAAATAATGTCGTTCTAAAATTAAAACAAAAAAGTAAATATGTATACGTGGTATTAAAATTAGAAAACACATTTAATTAAACCTAAAAACTTAAAAATGTCGTTTTCTTGCAGGAGTGCTAGTTTCGCAGTGACAACCTTGATCGAATGTTGTTATTACTAAAATACATTTACATATAAAAACTCATGCATAATTAAATACGAGGCTACCCTCAACCCGTGCGATGCACGGTCTAGTGGTTGAGGGGTGATGTTTTTATCCGTAATGTTGTATATGATGGTATTTAGATACCTATTAGAGAAGTTGCATTGTATTTATTATTTAGATGGCTAATAATGTTATTATTACTTTAGTTTATATTATTTTAGTGGAATCTATATTTAGATGCCTAATAATGTTATAATTACTTTTGTATTTATATTATTTTATTTTCATTAAAAGTTTTTATTAACATAGTCTTTTCATATGTAGTATTTTAATTTGAGTAAGTTACATAAGTGTTTTGTTGCTTATTTATTTGTGACTTTTGTTACTTGGAATTATATAACTATTTGTACTCTTCAATGGCAAATTTTGAGTTGTTAGAGAATTTGTTGAATATTTCAGGATCATCTAAATTGCATGATTGCATGCGTTTGTGGTTTGTGCAACATGCATGTGAAGATGATGCATTATTAAACATTAAAAATTAAAAAAAATAAAAATAAAAAAACGACATAAAAAATTACAAAATGAAAAATACGAAATTAAATAAAATAAGGAAATAAATTAAACTATTCGGTCGGCGGTGATGGCAAATTATATAAATTCCAATTACAAAGATATGATATTTCCGATAAATGATAAAGATCCATTGAACATAAATGATTAAAATCCATCAAAACAAAAGTCATGTGTAACCATCAAGACATATATAATCATGGATCTTTAAAGCAAGGTTTCATGCACTCCAATGTCTTCACTTCAATGTCATCATCAAACTCTGGCACTTGCTGAGGTAGCCGAAGGATCTCTCTTAATAAACTGAGAAATCATATCAATATATAGTGAGTAAAATAGGTAAATAAAATGCACTTGGCAATGATGATGAATTATATTATATATTATACATGAGCAAGAATATGCATACCAAGTTTGTCTCCCACAACGAATTATTTTCCTGTGCCCTCCGTATTAATAAAACCGATCTCTTTGTGTTGACTACCTGGAAATGAAGAAACCTTTAGTTTATTTAATGCGAATGTGTGATTGAGTAATAAGGAAAATGTCAAGCAAAATTTAAGCAACTTATAATAGCGTACATTAGTAAATCGATGTTGAAGAGGTGTATCAATTGCCGTAGGTGAAGATAAACTTATGTCAATAGAAATTATAATGTAAATGTTTAGATATCATGGTCATCATGCAAATAGGAAACTAATTATAAGAATGTAGGTATAACCTGAAGCTCGGGTAAATTAGTCACACTTTTATTAGGCATGGACAATGATGGAGACTCCAATATCTGCCAAAAGATGAATGTTACACATGATGTTACGTAGTACAGGTTTGAATCATGGCTTGGGTTTCTCTTCTTAAACTTTATTCTAAGAAACATTAATATGCACATTGTAAAACCCTAAAATCATAAACGCGTTAAAAGACTATTATACCCCTCAATAAATCCGTAAGCTCGACAATTACGCTAAATGACAATTGATTTACATGAAACATTGAAGAATAAACCTTACATTTATAATAAAAATGAATATAACACATTTAAAGGTTACTTGTACCAATTATTAGACAAATTAGTTAAATGTTACAAAACTATTATGGTAGGTAAATAAATTTGTGAATTGGTTCCATGTTTCCCCTTGGTTCGGCCCCTTTTGACGTCCAAAAAAAAACATCCCATTTATTGTCCCCATTAAATTCCATAGTAACTAACATTTACCAATTCAAAGTAAACCCTAATTTCCCTACATCTAAAAATGACGGCAAACCCGAGTTATCCTCCATTTTCTGTCGGCAAAAGGTTGGGTTCAAAAGAAATTTGAGGCTGCTGAAATCACAAGTATTGGTACGAAGGAGTCTTGTTTGATCGTGAGTTTGAGGTGTTGCCGCTGTCGTGGAGTATTAGGGCACCAAGGGTACTTGTGTGCTTCGTTCTGATCTTGTTTTTCCTTCTTCCTTGCACGCTACAAGGTAATCGTTAAGGCCTTTATCTCGTCTCTTATTTTTCCTTTGATTTCCATATCTGGTCGAGGGTTTTATCCCCATGCGCATGTTTATAATACCATATATAACATCACATAAATTAACAAAGACTTGGCACATGAAATATATGTACACATCGACATCAGACCTGATTTGAATTAGTATTATATAAGAAATTGATTTGGGTTTTAAGATCATACATATGATACATAAAATACGAGATTGAGGATGAGACATACATGGCAGGTTATGTGATATTTGTGTCTAATATTGTTTTGGTATATCATGTGTGAGCGTGGGGTTGCATGCATGTATGTGAGAGGTGTGTTAATTGGAACTAAATGGGGTAGCATGTAAAGGTCTCTTATGGTCTCGTTAATTTATATATTAGTGTCAATAGTTGGTAGACGTTAAATGGTGTGCTGGTGTGAGTCTTTGAGTTGTCAAAATAATTGTTAAACATGTTTACAAGCTGAGTACAAAGGGGATAAGGTGTGTGGTGGTGTCTCATTTTATCATGTTGCCTCGTTAATTTTTGAGTCTTGCGTAGTATCGATTTAACCAAACTTTGTGAACTGGATCTGTCTCGTTAATGGTTGTTTTGGTTTAAGTGTGCATGCGTGTGATAATAACCTGTAAAGTAGTCATAGCATGTTATAATGAAATAGGTAATTCATGTCCTTGTGGGGGTAACTTTGAGGGCGATCGCGGGATTCATGCGTAAACCGTTTTGTATGTTTGAAAGTGTGTCGGATAGGTAAGTCGGGGGTTAGTCCGTTGGCATGTTTGTTTGGTCGTAAAAGTATGTGTTTTGGACCGCGAGCTAGCTCGATATTAGACTAATCGTGTACTAAGAAAATGTTATAAGCTTATTTTTATCAGTGTGCATGTATAAAGGTAAAATAAAATAAACATTTAAGATAATTACATTATAAACCTTATACTTTGAGATAATTACCATGCGAACCCTATGCTTCGAATTATGATATAATAAAAGTTTAAAATAGGATAATTGTCATAATAAACCATTAAATATACCATTTATTATTTGTAACCTCCAAGTTTGGCTAATTAATGATTATTTCCCTAAAGTGTTTTAATTCGGTCCATTACTAAAAATGAGAATACGCTTAATACTCTAAAAATATTAATGCGATTCATATAAGAAATAAATCAATTATGACTTAAATGAGCTAATAAGTATTATACGAATCGTAATCCATGTAGATTCGTTGAAGGAGACGTGACGTTGTGTCTTCGTGTTCATTCATTCGTTTGCTTGGCGTTAAGGTACAAATATTCTATCCCTTTTCAGTAGGGGTTTCTCATGACTTTCTGATCCTTTGACTTTGTTCGCTTACGATATTTCATTGCTATGATTTCCTTTGCTATTGACCCTCTGATATTGAACCATTGCTATTGACCCCTCTGTTATTGGACCTCTGTTACTGAACCTCTGTTATTGAACCTCTGTTACTGAATCCTTGATATTGGACTTGATATTAGACTATTGTTATGAACCTCTTAATTGTGACCTACTGATATTGAACCTCTGATTATGATGACTGATATATATTGCTACACTGTGGACCTTTGTTTGGCCCTTCAGATTTATACCCGAGCCAAATACTATTAACTAGTCATGGGGGTTCCATGACCGTGTCATTGATGCACCAATGGCATGACTCCAGTGTGTACGAGTGATGTTACACACCGTCCCTATACTGTACTGATTATGCGCGCTTCACTGTTATTGTTATGGCCACTAATATTTCTGCAGGGGCGTATGGATGCATCCTAGATCTGTACTGTACTGTTACTGATATATATACTGTTCTGGTGATGTTGTGCGTGTGTGCAATACACCCCCTCACAGTCTGGGAGCTAGCTACTCCACTGGTTACTGAGGTCTCCCCTCCTATTGTCTGGTATTCCGAGGTCACCCCTCCGAATACGATGGTTACTATTGATTACTGGGCTGCTATTGCCACTACTGATATTACTGTACTGTACTGTTGGCTCGTGATAGACTTCTGACAACCCTTACATTGTTGATATACTTATATTGTACCATCTGTTTACCCCAAAGCACCCTATTCTGTATTGACTGCCCATTACCCTGTACCCTTATGTGACTTATTCTTCTACCATTCCATTCACGTACCGGGTTATTATTATTATGGTTATTGAATTTGATTATGCTTTTACATGTTTTAGGTGACAATCGTTTGCCCTGCTACTATATGATTAATATGTGATTGTCTGATTCATCTATTGACATGCTAATAACTGACAAACGGTTTACCATACTGTTATGTGACTCTTTGATTCGTCTGGTCCATGTTAGTGTATAAATGATTGTTTTGACGGCTTATCATGTAAACTCTGTTTTGTTAACCTCGTGGTCTATGAATATCTGTTAGTATCTTTTTCCGCTTATTGTTGATCTGCCATGTGTACATTGATGTTTATGTTACTGTATGATTGGATAAATGGTTCGACTTATGTGGTCTGGCTTGTTAACTTGTCAATTTGCTCTGCTATGTCCTTAAGTCATTCAATTGTAGTGTTCATGCTGAGTTCATGTTTGATACGTGTGGTTACCATGTCTGGCTACTGTTTCTGCTGTAGTGATACTTGTGATGTTATTAACTGTAGTTACTTGACTTATATGATTGCCATGCTCACTTTCTAATTTAATTGCTTCCGCTTGCGTTTAGTTTTCCATTTGGCTTAATTATATTCTGACTTCCTGAATTGATTGTATGCTATTCTTGTTGAGTGAATACGGCGTTTGCTGTGTTTGATTTTGTTTTCGGTACCTATATGTCGTTTTGCTTATATGTGTATATGTCGTGGATGCCTTACCCTGTTTCGTTCTCCTTGTTATCTGTTCATTCTGGATACCGGTATAAGTGTGTTCTGCAGGATCTTCATTGACTCATTGTTCTCATTTCGTTGCTACCTTGTTATCAGTTTCCTTATTTCATTTGTATCTCTGATTTCGTTTAGCTTTCGTTTTGTTATATCTGTTCACTGGGATTTTTAAGCTCAGCCGCATTTCTTTTCCTGCGGCAGGTTTTTAGGTTTGAAGATGGGCTTGTTGGGCTGAGAGTTGGATTAGTCGAGTAGACCGACCTTAGCTACTTTATCATCTTGGATTTAATTTGAAGAGTCATTGTTTTCAGATTTTATTTCCGTTTTAGACATATTGGATTTTGTATTTTCCTTGTAAGTCATCCTTTATATGACTTGGTAATTTATTTTATAATGCTTTCGCTTGTAAAATTTTATTTGTATGTTCTGATATGCCACCAGAATGTGACACTTCTACCCTTGTCGGGTTGGGGTGTTACAATTATGGTATCAGAGCAAAGGTTTCGTCTTGTTGACCTTAGGATTGACCTGTGAGGAATTTGGGTAGACACTAGGCTTTCGTCTGTTCTGATATTCTCCGATTCGTTTGATAGTCATTCAGATTTAACTTTGATACTCGTTTGTCTTCACTGATTTGGCCTTTCACTTTTCGCATCGAATTTTGTTATTTTGTCTTCGCACATCCGTTTGTCGATCGTTAGATGGAGACTAACCGTGGAGCCGAAGATGATGGTGCCGACCCTGCGTTGCTGCAACAGTCCCTGAGCTGGAGAGGTTCGTGAAGCAGAAGCCACACCCGACTGACGTGCTGCTGGAGACATCAGGATGCTACTGGAGGAAGCTGGACGGATCAACCAAAGACACAAAAGACGGAGACAAGACTCAACCGGTGGCTGAGAAGGTTCATCTACTTCATATGATTTGGGCGCAACTTATGTTACTCCGATTCGTCTGACATGCGTTTTGAGGCAGTTTGATATTTTGTTAAGTGATTTTGATCGGTATTGCTTTCCTTGATTTGTTCAGAACTCGGTTTGAATCGTGAAGTTTTATCATTTAGCATTTTGGTATTATCTCAGCTTTATATTTAGATCGTCAGTAATGAGTCATGAGGAACCGTTTCGAGCACGTTGGTGGCCTTATCTCTTTTGGTGGTATGGTAAGTCGTTTGTTGTAGTTTATGCTGTGTGTATATGAATCTGGTCTGCTTTAGTTTGATGATTGCTATCCGTATGCTATCTGTTGAATGTGATATTGGCTATGTGTTTTGTCATGACCCGGGACAAAATATGATGACAATAAGAACTTGTTATGTGATGCAAGTATTATGACGCCTGATCAACGTGATAATACCGAGATCATATAATTTGAACTTATTGAAATCATACGACATCTTGGGAAATGCCTGGGGTTGGTACGTGAATGGACTAGGACTTATATCCGTTACCTGGCACTCCTCATATTCGTTTGGAATTCTGTACCTCTTTCCGAGATCCTCACCGACATCTGTTACGTATAAGATTTGTACGCTTTGAAACCAATATCGTTATGATCTGTGTGAATTTATGGATTGCTACGTCTGCCTTAAACTAGTACGTCTATGTGTACCTCTGCGACTTCAATTTTCGAGGACGAAAATTGTGACACCCTAGGCAAATCCCACATCGGCTGTGGCCTGGAGAGATGCTGGGCTCATAAGATAACATTCGCCTTATAATGACACAACGCGTTTTGTGGTCTACTGCGGGTGGAGTTCTTAGGAACTGGCAGTTAAGCGTGCTCATGTGAGAGTAGTACTGGCTTGGGTGACCTGCCGGGAAGTCTTCAAATGAGGCCACAAAAACAAAGCCGTGAGCCTGCGGGCAAAGCGGACAATATTGTGGTAAAAAAAAGGCGGGGTGTTACAAGTGGTATCAGAGCCACTCTTGAGCCGTTCGGGATGGTGGGGCAAACCTCATCGAGGACGATGAGTCCCTAAGGGGGGGTGATTGTGACACCCTAGGAAAATCCCACATCGGCTGTGGCCTGGAGAGATGCTGGGCTCATAAGATAACATTCGCCTTATAATGACACAACGCGTTTTGTGGTCTACTGCGGGTGGAGTTCTTAGGAACTGGCAGTTAAGCGTGCTCATGTGAGAGTAGTACTGGCTTGGGTGACCTGCCGGGAAGTCTTCAAATGAGGCCACAAAAACAAAGCCGTGAGCCTGCGGGCAAAGCGGACAATATTGTGGTCAAAAAAAGGCGGGGTGTTACAAAAATTTTCTTTTAGAGGGGAAGAATTGTAAAACCCTAAAATCATAAACGCGTTAAAAGACTATTATACCCCTCAATAAATCCATAAGCTCGACAATTACGCTAAATGACAATTGATTTACATGAAACATTGAAGAATGATGAGTGTGTAAATACTCATCATTTTTTAGTCAAATCTGAACTGCAAAACGTTTAAAAATGCTCACAAATGCATCAAAATACTGAAAATATTCCAAAGTTGCATTTTATATGTTTCAGATGCAAAATGTTCAAAATCAGATGAAAAATGAGCAAAGTTTGCATAATTGGCAGTTTCAGTCCCCCAAGTTTCAAAAGTTGTCAAAAACAGTCCCTGAGCACATAATTTCAAAAGTAAAATCACCAAAGGTCCTTTTAAAATCATAAGTTGTCAAATTTAGTCCTTTGGTGAATAATATAAAAAGTTTGAGAAAATTACAAAATTGGTCCTTCAAGTTTCAAATTTGGCAAAAATGGCCCCTGAAAAGTTGAAAATGGCAAGTTTGGTCCTTGTACTTATTGAGATTGTCACTTTTGGTCCCTTGAAACATCTTTGCAGAATTGGCAGCCCTGGTCCCTCTATTTTCAGAAATTGCAACATTAGTCCTTGTGTTATTATACCCTTTAACCATTTTGGACCCTTGTCACAATCTTTTTGGCCCTGCCATAGCTTTGGACCCCTTGTCATTATCATTTTGACCCTCCATCATATATTAGCCCACCTGTGGTCAAACCAGTCAACACTGGTCAAATCCAGTCAAAATACCAACCCCGCCCATCTCCTTTCCTTCTTTCCCTCCCCCTGTCTGCCCACCAGTGCAACCACCCAGCTCACAATCTCACCTCCCTGTTCCCCCCACCTCCACCAAACAACAAAAGCAATTAATGCTTCCCTCTCACCATCTCAACCCCCCCAATTGGCAGATAAGCAATTTGGCGCCAAAATCTCATTTAAACGGCTAGGATCATTTTGAGCCATCCAATGGCTGAGGATTGATGGGAACTATTCAGAAGAGAGAGAAATGGAGTTTGGATTATAAAAGAAAGAAGAAGGTAGAGTAGAGGAGAGTCTTGTAGTTTTTAAATTTTTATTAATGTCGTTTTTCATATAAAGTCTTAGTTAAGTAAAGAATTCTGTAATCTTTTGTTGTAATGTACTCTTTATAAGTTATTAAATCAATATAAATCATTTTCAAGTGCTAATTTAAGTTTCACTATCAATTCATGTTGTTAAGTTGACTGTTGAAAATTTCCATCTCAAAGTCTCATTCAAAAGCTTCATAAAGCTCATTTCTCAGCTCCAATAAGCTTATATAAGCTTCACATAGCTTTCTATAAGCTTACATTTTAGTTTTAAGCCAAAGTGGTTCTTGGTCAACAAAAGTCAAACGGGGGCAAATATGATGCAGATTTGGTCAATGGGTGAAGCAGCCATGGAATTGGGTTGATATTGAGCTAGGGTAGGGGTTTGGATAGGTTAGTGGTACTTTGGTTCATTGTTTCAAGCCATAGTGGCTAGGACCCTTTGTAAGTGCAAATTTCAAGTTCATAAGCTTAATCTGTTTTTGTAATTTTAAGTAGTTAAAACCTGTTTCATTAGCTGTATTTAGGACTTATAGACTTAGTTTGATCATTAATCATAGCTTAATCAGTGTTTGTCTCATTAAATTGGCAAAACAGTTGAATAAAGGTGTGTTTGGATTTGGACTTTTATCTGTGTTCAAGGTTGTGCAGTGGTAGAATTATGTTTGTTCATGCTTGTTTGACTCATTTGAGTACATACCTGTCTTAGTTTGTGCCTGCAAAACCACCAAAGTCAATTTGATAAAAAATCCACCTCAACAGTTTATCTGTTGTGTTTTTGGAAATCAAAGTTCTTGTTTTGTGTCTAAATATCATAAACAAAGCTAGCAGTAGTGTTATTTCATACATTAACATCATTTTCAGTTGAGAAATCAAGGTCTAACTTCATAAAAGTCAAACTTTCATATTTGCTTCAAAAGTCAAAAACTGAAAATCTAGTTTTGAGCCAACTGAAAAGGATTTTTCTTGGATTCATTTTTGGGTCTTATTCTGTGAAACTTGTTGTTCTAAAAACTTCAACTGGTCTCATTTCTTGTCACCATTTTTGTGCAATTTTACAAATTTTTTACAAGGTCCAAAAATGCTTGACAAAAAGGGCTTAAGTGCCCTGTGCACAGGTGCTTGAACTGCACAGGACTTGTGCAGTTCTTGCAGACCTTGCACAGAGCTTATCTTAGCTCCTTTAGGTCTCAGCTTTAGATCACACATAGCTAGCCAGGTCCTTTTGAGGTTCCCATAGTTGTTTTCTAGTTTCAAGCTTATTTGAGTACTTATTTTTAAGCTGCAAGTTGGCCCCAGAAATCTGTTTTAGCTATAAATCTCAAAACTCCAAATCTATTAATCTTGCAATTCAGTAGCTATGGCCTGTTGTTTTTAGTTGCATTTGAGTTATTGTAGCATAGTTTGGCTTCTGTAAACAGTTGGTGCTTGTTGATCTTCATTTAGCTTATTCAAGTGCTTATTTATAAGCACTTGGCACATCAGTTTCATATTCTTGCACATAAGTACCTGTTTTTCCAATTTTCCTAGCTTCCTAATATAATTTTAGAGTTTTCCTGAAATTTTCAGATTTTTCCTAGCTTGTTTGCTATTTTTCTACATTTTAATTAGTTTTTAAGTATTTTTAATTAGCTTTTAATACAAAAAATTCAGAAAAGGTTCAAAAAAATAAGTTTTCATTTTTATTAGGTTTAGATAAATATAAAAAGTAAAAAAAAAGTAATTTTCCAGATTTTTCATAGTTTATTTTGTAATTTTTAGGAATTTAATTAGTTTTTAATAGTTTAAAATTCATAAAAAATAGAAAAATAATCAGAAAAATATAAAAATAGTTTTGAAAATTCTCTTTTGATATTTTAGATTTTTCTAAGTCAAAATTTTATTTTTCTAGCTTTATTTCATAAATTTTTGTATTTAAGGTTATTATTTAATAGTCAAAAATAGTTTTTAATTAATAATAATTAGATAATTAGTTATAAAAATAATTTTCTTTTTCTAAAAATTTTCTTTTATCATTAGGATTGTAAAAATGTATTTTTCATATTTTTAGGATTTATATTGTGTAAGTTTCACGTTTTCATTTGTACGTAACGTAGTTTTAAATTCAGTTTTATAAAAACATAAAAAACAAAAACATCATTTTAATTATAGTGATAGCGTTTATTTAATATTATTTATCTTTTTAATTTTCATTAATTTGCATTTAAGCCGTTGTAATTTGTTGGTTTTTTCTGTAGTTAAAATTAATTCAAATATCTTTTCCATTCAAATTTCTCGATCACTATTCGTAGGGTGATCCATTGCATAGCTCGCTGGGACATAACGACCCGGGGAAATCCTATACTCATCAGATCTTCATTGCATTCGTGCTTAAGCAGTTTTAAGCTGATTACGGTCTGCCATTCACAAGTGGCAGGCTTGAGTGATTTAGCTTGACGGTTTTGCACGCATCAAATTTTTGGCGCCGCTGCCGGGGAGCTGTGCTGATCTATCTTCCGTTTAGCAGATTAGTTGTTTGAATACTCACTCTTTGTTCATATCATCCATTTATATCTATATACATATCCATATTTTCTTATAAAAAATCCAAAAACCCAAAAACAGCTAAAAACGTATAAAACACAAAAATATTTTCCTTTTATTTCTATATATGTATCAAATATAAAATAAAAACACAAAAAGATTCGTCGTTTTCTTTAATAATAACAACTTAAAAGATTACCACCGCAAACCAAGGCAGTGCACTACCTAACTGGGGGTGCGACCATAATAAGTTCCCGAACTAAAGATTTAAAACTTGCCTTTGTGTCCTTGTGATTGGTGTACCTTTTTCAAAGAAGCCATTCATATTGTGATTATTGGTTAAGTTCACTATTGTTTTGCCTCGATTTTGTGTTAATTGATTTTGTTGTGATATCTACGTTTCAGAACCAGAAAACCCATAAAGATTCTTCTCACCCCAATTTTTATAAACGTCTTCATAATTCACATTTCTCTCCTTAACTCTGAGTTTCCTTAGAGTTAACTCTAGTGTATGCGCACTCGCTCTTCTAGATCTGTGAGCCCATTTCGTGAGCTTGTCAAGATTCCAAGAAGGCGTGTTCGTAGACTTTCTGCTCCATCAGTCGGATCTGAGATCCGGACTGCTCACACTACTTCCGTTATCATGGCGGAAGAACGCCCCATGTGTGAGCTTCTTCAGGCACCCATCGACGGGTATGGAGATGCTATCGTTGTACCAGCCATCGTGGCTGAAAATTTTGAACTCAAAACCGGGTTACTGAATCTTGTAACCTCAAATCAATTCTACGGTTTTGAGCGGGATGATCCTCATGCTCATATTCGATGGTTTAACAAGATTGCATCTACCATCAAATACAAGAATGTCCCTACTGATGCTGTTAAGCTTCTTCTGTTCCCATTTTCTCTTGAGGGGCAAGCCCGGATTTGGCTTGAAAAACAACCCCCTCAGTCTATTAAGACATGGGAAGATCTGGTGAAGAAATTTGTGAATGAATTATATCCACCTTCCAAAACCACGAGTCTAAAAAATGAAATCATCAAGTTCACTCAGAAGTTTGATGAACCCTTCAGTGAATCGTGGGATCGTTTCAAGGAATTGCTTCGCAAATGTCCTCACCACGGTTTCTCCGAGTTGATGCAACTCGATACTTTCTATAATGGAGTGAGTCAATCTGATCAAGATTCTCTCAATTCCTCCGCGGGAGGAAATTTCCTAAGCAAAACTGTCAAAGAAGCTTTAGCGATAATTGAAAACAAGTCTAAAGTCCGCACTGCACGAAGCAAGCCGGTTGTTTCCCAAGTCAGTGTTGGTCCTTCTTCTTCTTCATCGCCCGTGAGTCAATTTAGCACCGATGCTAAGATTGATAAACTCACGGAAGCTATCCAAGCTTTGGTTCTCTCCAACCAAAAGAAAGTCTCTTTTCCACAAACTCACCTCCTGCTGAAGTTAAGAAAGTGGAAGTTTGTGTTACCTGTGGTGGCCCCCATGCTTACTATAACTGTATGGCCACCGATGGTAACCCCTTTGAAGCCAATGCTGTGGGCGGGATGTCTAATCAAGGAGGCAATCAATATCGTGCTCCTGTAGACCCGAACCACCGTCCTAACCACTACCCTGGACCTCCCGGTTTCAATCAAAACCGTAATCAAAATCAGAACAGACCAAACCAAGGTTTCCAAAACCAAGGTAATTTCAGTCCAAACAACGGTTTTCAAAATCAGAATCAAAATTTCCAACATCAAGGAAATTTCAATAGAAACCCAGGTCAGGGAAATTTCAATCCAGGGTATTTTCATGGCAATAATCAAGGAAATTTTCAGAATCAAGGCCCTAATCCAAATAATAGAGGCCAGAATTTTTCTGTGCAAACTCAAGCCATTGTTCCAACTGGACCATCATCTGATGAGTTGTTGAAACAATTCATGAAATCCCAAGAGGAAATGAATCGGTTGTTGGTTAGCTAGATTTCTGACATTAAGAAGTCTTTAAATGATCGACCCTCGGGCTCAGGTACTCTACCTAGCAACACGATCGCTAATCCGAGGGGCGATGCAAAGGCGATCACAACCCGAAGTGGTGTTTCATATGCTGGACCTGCTATTCCTACTACCTCCTCTTCTTCTTCTCTCCCAAAGGTAGTGGAAAGTGAACCTCCGACACACAATGGACCTACGACTCCAATGCCTCCTCCACCTGTGGCAATAAGTCAAGTTACCAAGGAAACAACGGACAGGGTTCATTATTTAAGCCCACGAAGTACCGCACAAGTTCCACCTTCGGTAGTCCAACCTCAAGTTGTCCAGAAACCCAAATCCAATCAAGGAGTTGTTTTTGAACCTCCTGTAGCTCCTGTTGAGAATCAGAAATCCAAATCTTCTATTCCTTACCCCTCACGTTTACATGAGCAAAAGCTCCGCGAGAAAGCTAGTCATCAAATGGAAAAATTCTTTCAAATTTTCCAAGAACTTCACTTTGACATAAGCTTTGCGGATGCTATCATGTTGATGCCCAAGTTTGCATCGACTCTAAAACACATGTTGAGCAACAAGGAAAAGCTGTTTGAAATGGCTAAGACTCCTTTGAATGAGAATTGCTCAGCAGTCTTGTTAAAGAAGCTTCCCGAGAAGCTAGGAGATCCCGGAAAATTTCTTTTTCCTTGTGTTTTTCCTGGGATGATTGAATGTTTTGCCATTGCCGATCTTGGTGCAAGCATCAATCTGATGCCTTATTCAGTGTGGAAGAAACTTTCTCTTCCGGAACTTATTCCTACTTGCATGACTCTTGAGCTTGCAGATCGTTCTATCTCGCGTCCTCTTGGCATCGCCGAGGATGTATTTGTGAAAGTAGGAAAGTTCCATTTCCCTGCTGATTTTGTGGTTGTTGATTTCGATGCCGATCATCGGGTTCCTCTCATTGTTGGTCGAGGATTCCTGAGAACGGGCCGAGCTCTTATCGATGTATTTCAGCAAGAGATCACTCTACGTGTGGGTAATGAAGCTGTTACCTTTAACCTCGATTAGACTTCGAGGTATTCCTCAAATTATGACACTGAATCAGTTAATCGAGTCGATTTAATTGATATTGCTTCAGAGGAGTACTCTCAAGAGTTTCTTGGTTATCTTCATAATTCTGTGGGTGGGGATTCCACCACATCTTCTCAACCTATCATTGCCGACTCTTCCCCCTCTCTCACTCCGTTTGAGGGAGGTGACTTCCTTCTGGAAGAGATCGATGAATTTCTAGCTACTGATGAATCAATTCCGCCTGGAATTGATGGTGTTTATGATTCGGAGGGAGATATTCTTTATCTTGAGCAATTGCTCAATGAAGATCCATTACCTTCACTCCCTCCGAAAGAAATCACAATTGAGGAAATCAAATCAGTACAAACATCTACTGATGAATTTCCCGAGGTTGAACTTAAGGACCTACCTCCTCATCTCGAGTATGCATTCTTGGAGGGTGATGATAAATTACCCGTCATAATTGCTAAGGATTTAACTGAGGAGGAGAAAACTGCTCTCATAAAGGTCTTGAAGTCACACAAGCAAGCAATTGCTTGGAAACTCTCCGACATTAAGGGTATCAACCCTGAGTTTTGTACTCACAAAATCTTAATGGAGGATGACTTCAAACCAGCAGTCCAACATCAGAGGAGGGTGAATCCTAAGATTCATGAGGTTATCAAACAAGAGGTTCTCAAGCTTCTTGATGCCGGTCTGATTTACCCGATCTCTGATAGTCCTTGGGTTAGCCCAATTCATTGCGTTCCAAAAAAGGGTGGCATTACTGTTGTCACGAATGAAGAAAACGAGTTAATTCCAACTCGATTGGTTACGGGATGGCGTGTGTGTATTGACTATCGTAAGTTAAACGAAGCCACCCGTAAAGACCATTTTCCTCTACCCTTCATGGACCAGATGCTTGAGAGATTAGCAGGGAACGAATACTATTGTTTCCTTGATGGTTTCTCGGGTTACTTTCAGATCCCCATTGATCCGCTGGATCAAGAAAAGACCACATTCACCTGCCCATACGGGACGTTTGCCTATAGACGTATGCCTTTTGGCTTATGTAATGCTCCTGGCACGTTCCAAAGATGTATGATGGCAATTTTCCACGACATGATCGGGGAAACTATGGAGGTGTTTATGGATGACTTCTCGGTCATTGGGGACTCGTTTCAGACATGTCTCTCCCACTTAGACAAAATGCTTAAACGGTGTGAAGACACCAATCTATGTCTAAACTGGGAGAAGAGCCACTTTATGGTCAAAGAAGGCATAGTCCTTGGCCATAAGATTTCCAAGAACGGGATTGAGGTAGATAGAGCAAAAGTTGATGTTATTGCTAAACTACCTCATCCTACTACCGTCAAAGGTATTAGGAGTTTTCTAGGCCATGCCGGGTTTTATCGTAGATTCATTCAAGATTTCTCTAAAATCGCTCGGCCTATGACCCATCTTCTCGAAAAAGATGCTCCTTTTATCTTTTCTCCTGAGTGCATCGAAGCTTTTGACACACTTAAGAAAAAGCTTACGGAAGCACCCATTCTAGTTGCCCCCGACTGGGATTTACCCTTTGAGCTCATGTGCGATGCAAGTGATTTTGCAATCGGTGCAGTCTTGGGGCAACGCAAAACCAAACATTTTCAGCCAATCCACTACGCAAGCAAAACTATGACTGAAGCTCAAACCCATTACACCACTACAGAAAAAGAATTATTAGCTGTGGTGTATGCGTTTGAAAAGTTTCGGCCATACCTTATCTTGACCAAATGCGTGGTGTATACGGATCACTCGGCACTCAAATATCTCTTTGCAAAACAAGATGCAAAGCCGAGATTGCTCCGTTGGGTTCTCCTCCTACAAGAATTTGATATCATTATTCGTGATAAAAAAGGAGCTGAGAACCTAGCTGCTGATCATCTGTCCCGATTAGAGAACCCTCACCAAGATGTGTTCGAGAAAAAGGAAATAAACGAAACATTTCCTCTCGAAACACTCAATGTGGTTTCTTTTCGTGGAGACTCTTCTACCCCATGGTTTGATGACTTTGCAAATTACCATGCGGGTAACTTTGTGGTGAAAGGGATGTCGTCCCAACAGAAAAATAAATTCTTTAAAGATGTGAAACATTATTTCTGGGACGACCCCTACTTGTTTAAAATTTGTGCGGATCAAGTCATCCGGCGATGTGTGTATGGTCAGGAAGCTATTGACATTCTCAAAGCTTGCCATTCTGGACCTACTGGGGGGCATCATAGCCCCAACTACACCGCCAAGAAGGTGTTTGATTCCGGATTCTATTGGCCCACAATCTACAAGGATGTCCATGAATTCATCAAAACCTGTGACGCTTGTCAACGTCACGGGAATATCTCACAAAGGAATGAAATGCCGCAAAACGCCATTCAAGTGTGTGAGATTTTTGACATATGGGGCATTGACTTTATGGGGCCATTTCCTTCTTCCCGTGGTAACAAATACATACTCATGGCCGTTGACTACTTGTCAAAATGGGTTGAAGCTAAAGCTTTACCCACCAACGATGCCCGAGTTGTTGTGAAATTCTTGAAATCTCTCTTTGCTAGGTTTGGAACTCCACGAGCCATCATCAGTGATCGTGGTACGCATTTTTGCAATGACCAGTTCGAAAGAGTCATGCAAAAGTATGGTGTAACTCACCGTCTATCTACTGCGTACCACCCACAAACAAGTGGGCAAGTGGAAGTTTCTAACCGGGGGATAAAAAGAATTCTTGAGAGGACGGTTGGTGAAAACCGTGCCTCTTGGTCGGATAAGCTAGATGACGCACTCTGGGCCTTCTGTACAGCTTACAAAACACCCATCGGGTGCACTCCATACAAGCTAGTGTACGGGAAGGCGTGTCATCTACCGGTTGAGCTCGAGCACAAGGCATACTGGGCCTTGAAGCATGCTAATTTCGATATTCAGACAGCTGGTGATCATCGGAAAGTTCAAATGAATGAATTAAATGAACTCCGTGATCAAGCTTACGAGAACTCTTTGATCTACAAACAAAAGACAAAGAAGATTCATGACTCAAAAATCAAAAACCGCGTTTTCAACGTCGGTGATCGACCTCAAGTAAATTAAGTAAGTAAACTTGAAAGGCTACTAGTGGTCGACAGACTTATAGCTTTAATCGTACGAAGTTCCGGGTCATACGGAACACGAGCTCGAGTTGGCCATCTACTGTGCGGAAGGGCATGTGATCGAACATACCTCACGTGGGCTACCCACAAAACATTCGACATGTCTTCCGGGTCTCACGCAGTAGATCGAATAGGCTGGTTCTCCGTGCCAAAAGTGGTTGGCAGGAGAGTTCTTAAGAAAAATAGGGGGCCAATCTTTGAAGGTGAACGGGTGAACAAACACCCACCATGCGTCATCTAT
>BPTQ01000004.1:259094310-259233688 GCA_019973895.1 Chrysanthemum seticuspe | reverse complement strand
AAAAGGAGACTCTTTTGGGTACCAAAGGCCCAAGAGTGGTTGGCCTTTGAGGTACTTAAAGATCTTCTTGACTGCATTGAGATGGGAAGTAAGTGGAGTGACTTGATGTCGAGAGCACACACTTACAGCAAAGGTAATATCCGGCCTCGAAGCTGTTAGATACATTAATGAACCAATCATAGACCTGTATAAGTGAACATTCACAGGTAGATCTGAATCATTGTTGGCTTTTGTTTTTGGAGCTTCATAAGGTGTTGTGGCAGTCCTGACACCTTCCATGCCGAATTTCTTCAACATGTCCCTCACATATTTATCCTGACTGATAAATATCCCATCCTGTTTCTGCTGAACTTGGAGACCTAAAAAGAAAGTAAGCTCTCCCATAGCACTCATCTAAAATTCTCCCTTCATCAGATCCTCGAATTCCCTACACCAAGCTTCTTTAGTGGATCCGAAAATGATGTCATCCACATACACTTGCACAAGTATGATGTCTGTGGAGTTCTTCTTCAGAAAAAGAGTCTTGTCAATGGCACCTCTTCTGTAGCCATGCTTCAGCAGAAATGATGAAAGCCTAGCATACCATGCCCTTGGTGCCTGATGAAGTCCATAGAGAGCTTTTGGTTCTTCAAATCTCACCATACAGAAAAGCACCTTTGACATGATTAGGATGATCTGGGTCTTCAAATCCTTTTGGTTGTGTGACATAAACTTCCTCTTCAATATCACCATACAGAAAAGCACCTTTGACATCCATCTGATATAGCATGAAGCCCATGTATGATGCATATGCCAAGAAAATTCGAATGGCCTCTACTCTTGCAACAGGTGCAAACACTTCATCATAATCAATCCCTTCTTCTTGTCTGTAACCTTGAACGACTAATCTTGCTTTGTTTTTAATAACCACACCTCTTGCATCTATTTTGTTCTTCAGAATCCATTTAGTTCCAATGGCATATTTGCCATCTGGTAATGGTACCAAGATCCAAACTTGTTGGTTCTGAAACTGTTGCATTTCGTCTTGCATTGCCTCAATCCAACTTGAGTCTTCAAGAGCTTGAGTGACACTGGTTGGCTCTACTTGAGAAAGAAAACACGCAAACAGACAATGCTTGAAGTCTGTGTGATTGTCTCTTTGCTGATTAGTGACATAAGAGAGAAAAGCAACCTGTCCAAATTTAGGACTAGAGATAGCCCTTCGAGTTCTAACAGGAGCTAGGATGTCACCAATAATATTGGATTGAGGGTGAGAGACGTTGATTCTTGTGGTAGCAGTGGGGTTGACATCAATGGTAGTTTCAAGATTAGACACAGTTGGTACAAAAGTTGTGTCATAGGAAGGTGTGGTGAAAATGCCAGATTGCGGTTGATGATTTCCAAGATCTGAAGGACTTGGAAAGCGAGTATACGGATCACCAAAGTCTGTGGACACTCTAGTAGGAATAAGAGTAGAAACAGACGAGCTTTCAGCAGAATTGGTGACGATGGGAGAGACTGCATCAATGTCAGTAGAAATGTGGTTTCCACTGACAGTCTCATTTGCAAACTCCCCATCCACCTTCTCAGCTTCAAGCTTAGCTGCAAACTCTTGAGTCTGAAGCCTAGCAAGGTCCTCAGCATAGTGTGATACATCTTCATTCTCAGCTGAATTATCTCTTGAAGAGTTGCCTGCAACAATGTTAGGGGAGAAAGAAGGCACAAGAATGGGTTGTTCATCATCTTCAAATTCACTTCCAGAGTCAGCATCCAAGGTACCTGCATTGTTAGAGGGGGTTTCTTGAGAGCCTGCACTTTGGTTAGCCATATGTCTAGAATAACCCAGATAGTCAGTTAGGTAGTCAAGATCAAAAGACCACACATGACCCTGTCCTTGAACATTGGGCTTATCTTCTAGGTATCTGAGGTTCAAAGTCTCCTCTATCTTCTTGGCAGATAAGTTGTACACTCTGTAAGCCTTGCTATTAGCCGAATAACCCATAATATAACCGTCATCAGCCTTTTCATCAAACTTCCCCAAAGGATCACTTGTGTTCAGAATGGTCACTTGACAACCAAAAGGTTTGAGGTAGTGAATGACTGGAACCTTCCCAAAGAGAAGTTCATATGGTGTCTTGAGGTGAGGTCTAGTTATGGAGACTCTGTTAAGCACATAGCAAGCTGTGCCAACAGCTTCAGTCCAGAACATAGTGGGCAATTTAGAGTCTGCAAGCATTGATCTCGCAGCCTCTATCAAGGTCCTATTCTTTCTTTCAGCCACCCCATTTTGTTGCGGGGTTCTTGGGTTGCTATAGTCCCTCTTAATCCCTTTAGACCTACAGAGTTCTATTAGAATGGCATTTTTGAACTCTGTCCCATTATCACACCGAATTCCCTTAACCTTCTTGTTCAGATGATTTTCAACGAGGGTGATGAAGTCTTTCAGCACTGGAGTTGTTTCATCTTTAGTCCTTAGAAAGAACACCCAGCAAAATCTGCTATATCCATCAGTGATGACCAAACAAAAGAACTTGTGATCAATGCTTCTGACTTGAGTTGGACCAAAAAGATCCATATGTAACAGCTGAAGAGGCTCAGAGATGATGCTTACTGCAGTGACAGCTTTGTAGGATGCTCTGTGTTGCTTCCCTTTGTTGCATGCAACACAATTATGATCATTGGAGAATACTTTGGTGGGAAGACCTTCGACCAGACCTCTTTTGGATAGAGTGTTTATAGTTTTGAAATTCACATGAGCCATTCTCTTATGCCATTTATTGGACTTATCCAATGATGCTTTAGCCAGCAAGCAAGTGAGGTCACCTTCAGGGTGAACGTCATTGAGGTTGAATGTGTATAGATTGTGAGTTCGAGGGACTCTCAGCAGAATTGAGGTATCTTCTGGAAGCTTGAACTCTTTAGAAAGCACAAGACATTCATTTTCAGAGAAGAGTACCTTGTTCTTGGTGTCACACATTTGTGAAACAGAGAACAAGTTGAAGTTCTGAAGCTCCCTAACATAGTACACATTCTCAAAGTTCAGTAGAGGTGTTTTGATGGTTCCTTTCCCAGTAATTCTACCGTCACTTCCACCAAAGGTCACATTCCCTCCTTCTTCAATAGGAACAAAATTGTGCATCATATCTCTATTGCAAGACATACTTCTTGAACAGCCACTATCAACAATACCAATATCTTTATGCTTAAGGGGATGATCCTACAGAAACAAACATATATACAAAGGAATGTTAGTATACCGAGGAGGCTCAAGTCATTGCTGACTTGAACCTGCCTTGTGGATCATTAGATTTAGGTTTAGCAAAAGAGTAAGATCCACCATTGTTCTTGGGTGTCCATTGATACTTAGGTCTCTTATTATTCCAAGAACAACCTGCTGAGGACTTGACAGCAGTGCCCCAACACCCTTTCCCAATTTTCATAGAGTCAACATGTGCAAGCCAGTAACCATGTTAAAAATATGGGCTAGTTGGTTGCACATAAGGTCTATCAGCTGATCTCCTCCAAGAAGAGTCAGTTCTAGCTTGTGGGACATAAGGTGGAATATTCTTAACATTGGTCCACATTGGTCTTTGTTTCTGCTGATTAGCACTAACACCCAATCTTTGCTCATAAAAATCACAATCCTTAATAAGATGAATTTTACTTCCACACACAAAACATGTCTTCCTTTTGGAAGATGTATTCACCAAAAAAGATGTTCGATTACATGTAGAAGTACTTAAACAAGAAGCATTAAAGGAATTGTTTTTAACAGATAAATTATTCAAAGATTGAAAAGACAAGTCTTCAGGAGAAACAGGCTTGGAAGTGGACATTTCAGCAGCAATCCTAGAAGGCTTGTAGATAGATTTGGGTGCAGGCTTGGGTGAAGGCTCAGTGGAGGGCTTGGAAAGGTCCGACTTATCACTTGAATCACAGCTAGCAGAAGACCCTTGATCCAATGAATTGTCACTGTCAGAGAAAGAGACAAAGTCATAAGATGAAGCATCAGAGTCTGGTAAGTCATTTGACTTTCTGCCATACAGATGGTGTGATCCATCAAAGTCAACAGTGATAGATAGGTCATTGGGCATGAATTCGCCTCTAATTGGTCCAGGGACAGCATGTAAGTCACCTTCCTTTCTAAAGTGTGCTAATCCTGCAGGTGTATATTTACGCCCATCTTGCCTAGCTTCCAATCCTACATACTTCTGAAAACCTAAGCCTATTCCTGAGTTCACAGATTGACTATTATAGAGTTCTCTAGCTAGATTGTCACCAGATATCAACCATTGTTTATGTCTAGCTATTTCCTCTGCAAGTTTCTCTTTAAGCTCTAGATTCTCAGTAATAGTATTAGCCTTTTCTTTTTCAGTGCGTTTAATGTTAATATTAGCAATATCTAGATCAAATTGCAGCACCTTAATTTTTTCTTCATAAGCTATCTGATTCTTTTGAAACCAAACCTTTTGTCTTTCTAATGTTTTTAACGAGAGTTTATAAGCTTCATTATCAACATAGCATGCATTGTACTTAGGTTTCATAGTATCATAAGCTTCTTTCAGTTCATTATATCTTTCACTACAACCAAATATACAGTTGTGTACCTGAGAAAGACCCATGAAGGAAAACTGATCATGCCTATCTTCTGAAGTGCACCTTGCCAGTAGTCCAAGCTTCTCTGTATCAGCAGCTTCCTCGGTCACAGGTTCATGTGCAGCCCAGTTGACATGCTCATCCATGGTGACCAGAGCTGCTGAAGTGCTAGCTCCCTTCTGTTTCTGCTGATATGAGTGGTAGTTAGCTCCTTCTCCACTCTTCTTGTCTTTGCACTCTCTAGAGAAATGACCCATCTGATGACAAGAGAAACACTTGACCTTTCTCCTATCAAACCGAGCTGGATCCTTTCCCATGAACCCAAACTTCCTTCCTGCTTTCTCCTCAAACCTCTTGATATCTACTGAAAGCATGGCCACCTGCCACTTTAGCTTCATCTCCTCCATCTCAAGAGGGTCCACCTGGTCAAAATCTTCATAAACAAGATGCTGCTGAGTATCATAATCAGCAACAAATGAATGAAGCACATCCTCTAAAACACTGCCATATTTGGCTTGAGGATGTGATGGGGTGGGACGATAAGATGATGATGGCAAATAAGATGGACTTGAAGTATGCATCATCATATTGGAGTGAGATGTCCCAACAAAGGCTGAATGACTAGAAGAGGATGCACGGTAGGGAGATCTGACATCAGGTTCAAGAGATCTGATTTTGTTGTATAGCTCATCAAAAGTGAGCATGTCCAACCCACCTTTAGCCTTAAGAGCTATACTGACATGTAACCAAGATGGAGGCAAGGATCTCAGGAACTTGGAGTTGCAATCATCATTGTCAGGCTTCGCATTCAGCTGATTCAGCTGACTCAGAATCTTGTGAAACCTGTCGTATCCCTTGTGGATACCCTCTTCCTCAGAGATATTGAACTCTTGGAAGTGTTGTCTCAGCATAGACTTCCTCATCCTCCTGGACTCTTCATTCCCACCAAACCTAGCTTTCAGAGCCATCCAGATGTCCTTTGCATCAACCATGTGGTGAAAATCACCTAAGTGATCTTCAGGAATGGATTGAAGAAGGATGGTTCTTACCTTGTGCTCCCTCTGTACTGCAAGAATCTCTTCAGCAGTTTTGGGAGGAGCAATAGTAAACTTACCATCTAGATCTGGGATGGTCTTCTTTAGACTGTTACCATTCTTCACTATCTCCCACAGATTCCAATCAATATTGGAGATCCAGTTCTGCATCTTCATGGTCCATAAGTCATACTCTTCTTTCTTCAGGTAAGGAAACTTACCATTACTGTTGGAGAGACTCAGTTGTTGCATAGAGGTAGTGGTTTTGATGTTGTCGTTGGTGGTGACTTCTGATTCATCATCAGTTCCAGGCATGGTGAATGAGTTTTTGGTTGTATGTGTGTGAGGTAAATAAGGTTCTCAGTATCTTAGAGACTCTCCCGAGTCTCTGATACCACTTGTTGAAAACTCTCAGACCTTGACAGATCTTTAGCACTCGTGGATCGTTAGTGTTGCCTATGTAATCATAAGCAAACTAATAGACAGTCTCTAACACTTGTATTCTATAGCGGAAAGTAAACACAAGTTGTTATAACTAAGAACACTTAGATCCTCTATGGATCTTTTTATTCACTGAAACTCTATGTTTCAGATGAGTTACTATTACAAACTATATGGTTCCTTTTATAGACAAGGAACCCTAATACTATTACAACCCAATCGTCTAAACATGCAAGCATGCATTTAATGACTAATACACTAAACTTTATTGAGCAGATCAATTATGCCCATGCAACCTTGGACAGTACAAGAATATGGAGAGTTAGCATTTAATTTATATGCGCATGCTGATCCTAGTCAGCATTCACCCTTCAGCAGTAACACGGCAACGCTTGTACTCTTCAGTAGAATCACTTCTTCAGCAGATTCTGCTTTTACTTCAGCAGAATCCATCGGCAGTAATGACAGCAGAAATCCTACTTCACATAATTCCCAACACAAACAAGTATAATTTATCTAGTTGTTTTGCTTTAACCCTTTAAAGGTGCTACATACCATTGTGGGGATGGTAGGCCTATTAAAGAAGAAATTGCATACCTAATTTTTCAAGTTAATAGCATTGATGGATAATCCATCATATACATAGTAGAATACACTTTTTTAGTACCTGAGTAATTGTTACACATGGGTTTTTCAAAAGTGTAGAAAAGTAAAAAGCAAGGAATTTGTTTTCACTGGTTATGAAACACTTACAATGTTATCAAATCCAGTTGGAGCATTGTGTTGTATTACTTTTTAAGCATTATTGTAACGTAGTCTAATTCAATGGGAGCTACAAGCTTTATCACCTTGGTAGTAACCCAGATTATTTCTTAATTGTCTTGAAATAATACATTACTTTCAAACTTATAGACACTCATATTTTCAAGGATAGTCATGTACGGTTCCTTGTTAATTTAAGTGGTTCTACATCTACTTGTTATGCTAATATCTATGACACAAATCATATTGATCACATAAACAAATGTGTGACGTGTTGTTTATCTGCTACATGATGTTGTTCCATGCACAAGTGGGTGAAATCTTTATTGTGTGCAAGGTACAACACATATAAATATGATTTAAAGTATTCTCTTGACCGCAAGGCAAGAAACTAATGTCCTAATAGGACTTTGTTAGCCTCGCTCTTTTATTAAGATAACGTCACTTACATGAATTGGACTAGATGCGTAGTAAGTTGCACCCGTAGGGACTACTTATGTAAATGGTCCTTGTCCTTTGGAGAAAACTGCATCCATCCACTGTCCTTGAACTTTTTTTCGATTTTTTTTTCTAATTTTTTTTTCGAAATATTTTTTTTATACATTTTTTTTTTGAAAAAATTTTTTGTCGAAAAACTTTTTTTGGTCATATTTTATACGTTTTCGTCCGTTTTTATTTTAGAAAAACTTTTTTCTAATTTTTTTTGGGAATTATTTTTTATCGCATGTGAAATTTTTTTTCGTGTGAAATTTTTTTTGTCACAAGTAAATTTTTTATCAGAAAATTTTGTTATTTTTTGTCACAAAAAAAAATATTAAAAAAATATATTTCGGAAAAAAAGTTTACGACAAAAATATTCCAAAAAACAACTTTGAAACAGAATTTCAAAAAAAAATTGGAAAAACTTTTCGGTAAAAAACGAATTAAATAAAAGTTTTGGGAAAAAGAATCGAAAAAAAGTTAGGGACGGTGGATGCAATTTTCTCCAAACGACAAAGACCATTTATGTAATTTACCCTAGGGACGTTGGATGCAATTTTTGCAAACCTATAATGATCATTTATGTAATTTAGAAGGGTCAAATTGTCTTACTACTCACATAAAGACAAAAATGTCAACATTAGTATTCACGAGAGTATTCTTTTAGTTCACTACTTAGAAGAGTATTTTTAAACAAGTATGATGATTTTTAATGGTATTACCCTTTCTATAATCACCCGATCTTTTGCTTCTGAGTAGTTTTCCAACCTATGTATAACAAAAAATAAACCAAATTCAGATTTATTATAACCAAAAGTAAAAGATAACAAACACATATTTAAAGCTCTTTAGATCTACAAAAACACATAGCATCATCACATTTACAAAAACAAGATTAAAAAAAATAAATTATGGATCTAAAGATCTAACAACAACAGAAGAAGTTTTATATATGTTAGAGATAAAGACCAAGAGTTGCAGTCGTAGTAAATTGGAAAACAAATAAATGATTTAATGTACTTCTCACCAATTATGGGCTGTTTGAGAATGAGAGTGCCACATTTTCTATATATCTCAATTAGCCATAGTGAAACATATGTAAATTTCGTATGAGATCTTGAAGCCAAGAACCATAAACCACGAAATGTCTTAATGGTATTTCGTATGAGATTCATTGTTGGGAGAGGTGAAAGATGTATCTATGTTTTGAAAGATTCGATTGTGAAAGAGATAAACCAAGGAAGAAGTGTTAGGTGCGGTGGCTGATATTTTTTTTCTCAGAGAAAATATAGGGTGTGGCTGCAAATATTGCGAGTAAAATTAGGGTTAAGAGTAAAAGAGAGTAATATATATCATTTAGGTTACCGTATTGTTTGGGCCTAGTTTCTCTCACAATAGCTACATGAATAAGCAAACTTGTACGATATGAAAACACAAACATATAAAAACATGTAGATAGTAATGTGAGAATGTGTAAGTATATAGAAACAAAAAATATATATTTTTGTAGGAAATCCGTGAGTAGCTACCCACAAATTTCCCACCAATTTATAAAATTGGTGGCAAATTTGTAGGAAAGTACCGATGGATTTCTCACAAACATAATCATCTATTATGTTTTTGACATACTACAAATAGCAATTCTTATGAATTTATGACACAGTTCTTTAAGCTGGGTACAATGAATGTTAAAATCAACTTACAATACATATCTACATTCGTTGATAGATAAACAATGGTTCATAAAGCACATGTCTACACAAACATGTTAGATATATATACATACACACTTGTGACGCACGTACAACTAGCTAAATAAATACGAAGACACATATAATTGAAACTAGGGGTAGAAATGAGCTGAGCCGAGCACGAGCTTCCCAAAGGTCAAGCTCAACTCGTTTAAGTTTATAAAGCTTGAGCTCGAGCTCGACTCGGTTCGAGCCTTATCTTTTAAGCTCGAGCTCGGTTAGTGGTATGTTATATAGGTTTGGGCTCGACTCAAGCTCGGCTCTTTTATACGATTTAGCAATGAAACCTTAAAGCTTGGCTCGAGCTCGGCTCGTAATATATCTATTTGAGCTTGTTATTAAGCTCGTTAATAAGCTTACTTAAGGTTTTATATATGTTTAATACATCAAATATTCTAGTGTCGTTTAGGCTCATGAGCCCAATCGATCTATGTATGTAAAGCTCAGGCTCGAGCTCGATTAATAAATGAACTGCAACTTAGGATCGCGATCTGGCTCGATCTCGTTTAGGCTCGGCTAATTCGAGCTTTTACTGATCTGATCCGAGCTTTTCACGAGCGGCTCGACTCATTTCCACCCCTAATTGAAACTAATAAACAATATTAAGACATAAAATGTAATATTGGAATTTGTAATTGTAAAAAAACATAAAAACAATATTTCTTGTGGCTAATGAGCGGGTAATTATCCACATATTTCACACAGACTAATTAAATATATTTTTATTAAATAAGACCGTGTGAAATCCGTGGGAAATCTAGTTACAGATTTGCCGCCACGGACTTGTGACCATCGCTAATATGTGTGAAATTTGCGACAAATTTCTCACGAAAGTCCAGTCAACACAATTAGTGTGAATATCGTAGCTGATCCGTGGGAAATTGAGACCAATTTCCCTCAAAAATTTGGTCAAAAAATTGGTGCGTAACTTGTGTGAAATTCGTGGGAAATCTACAACTAATTTCCCACGGAAATATGGTCTAAAATTTGATGTGTAAATTGTCGGTAATCTGTGAGAAATTTCCAATGGAAATTTGGTCTACAGAGAATGTATTATTTATGGTGCACGATTTCTGTGATTTTATTAGTGACTCATAAAAATGAGCAAAACTAACGTATATAAAAATCAAAATAACAATTTTTTCCTAACAAAAACTACATGTTAACAAGTAATTAAATCCTAACAAAAACTATATTTTAACAACTAAATCCACATTTGGACATTTTAACAACTATATTCACAAGGATTATAACAACTAAATCAAAATAAGGTTAAAAGAAAGATTAATAATGTCCGCATGTTATACCATTTGATTTTTTTTCTTCTTAAAATAGTAATATACTAAAACAAGTTTGATGAAACTGACTTGGTCTAAGGGACATTTTTTGCATGTACTAATAAGCAAGTTACAGATCCGGCCAGAAAGTCTCCAACATAATTGCAACCTTAAATCGGTCGACTTGTAAGGTAGCAAATTTCTCAACGCCTAACAAAAATACAACAGTACCTTGAAGAAAGGAATGTGAGGAAAAAAATTACTTGGAAAATGAATTAGACGAACACGAAGAAGTAAGCCAAAGAACACGCGAATTAAACACAATGGGGGAGGAAAAGAATGAAGACTTAATCGTACCTATAATGTCTTCTTTATTCTGCATTTTTGTTGTTATTGGTGGCGTTTTCCCTGTTTTCTATGTTTTTGACCAACACGCTACTCACCAATGGTTTGCTATACGTCGCTGCCATATTGTTTATTGGTTACGTTCTCCTTGGATCTTTTGGTTATTATTGCCCTATATGTACATATGTACCAAGGCTTCTGGCCGTTGGCTAATGAGTTCGAAGGGAGGATGATCTCAAGAGCCAAGGCCAGCTAACCCTATATTAAAAGGGCTAGAAGTTTTATACAATATGCATGCACCATTTTGATGCATGAACAATGCATAGATTTTGACGTTTATTGTAGATTTCAGTTGTTCTTCTTGCATCATGCACGTTGTGTCATGTAATCGACCTTGATTTATGTTAATGAGAATTCTATTTATAATGAAAATTATTAAGAAATCAAAGCGTGTTTGTTAAACGTTAAATAAAGAGAATGGTTAATATCAATTGATGGTTTCAGTTGATATGATGATTATGATTATAGTTTTGATAATCATGATGATGAGCATGTAATGTACTGAATTAGGTTTCTACATATTATTTTGTTCCTTGATGTTTCAAGTAGTTCTTATCAAAAGTATTTACTGAGATATAGTGATTATAGAGCTAATTTTTTTTAAGAGTAAATTGCAAAACCGTTCATGTGGTTGGTCGAATTGTAGGCGCAGTTTCTACAATATATATGTGGGGGACTTTCTTAGTCGTTTTTAGGGTGTCCAGTTTTAAGGTATCCGTTCATGTCGAATCAGTTCTATCAAACGTACTGGATTTTGATTTCTAAAATACTGAAAGCAATCAAATTACAATTCGGTTATTCGGTTACTAGTATCACGTACAAAATCAAATTAATACAAATACAATTTTGATAGATACAAACTACACTACTTGAAGTACCAATAAACACCTTTTTTCTCCGAGCTTTCATCTCGTTCGACATATATGCACTCCATTGTGTCTCTCCACATTGCCTTTAGTATTGGAGTATCGTCATACTTGTAGTAGTCACCTATAATAGGCTTAATAGCCTCTGTAGCCTCAAATGCATGATAATGTGGAAGCATGGGGAACAAATGGTGAATCACATGAATTTGATTTGTATTATGGAAAGCCCAGTTCATCAACTTCCCATAGTCCCTATCGATGGTCGATAAAGCACCTCTTAGCCAGTTCCACTCTGTCGAATCAAAGTGAGGAACTGATGGGTGAGCGTGGTTCAAGTAAGTCACGATGATAAAGATGCAACTAAATGCAAACAAAGGAATTCCATACAAGAAGGCCGCCATTTTTACACCTTCTGTTACGAAAAGATGGTATAGCGCATAGAGAACTGCAATGATTCCAACATCCGAGAGCACAACGTGATGAAGCTCACGCTCACGGTCATTAAAGATACCTAAAGTATTGAATATCATGTACAAGGGATGACCAAGAGTAACCCTTATTATTAGAATGAACACATTTCCTGGTCCATTATTCATATATTCAGAGAAAAAAGTATCAGATTTGCGTTTTGGGATGTACACCTCATCTAACTCAAGTGAGTTCGTGTGGGCATGATGGTTTCGGTGACTATACTTGAACGTAAAGTATGGCGTCAAGGTAACTGAATGGATGAACAAACCAATTGCATCATCAAACCACTGGTACTCACTAAAAGCATTATGGCCACATTCATGGCCAAGGATCCAAAATCCCATGAGAATGCTACCTTGGGCGAGCCAATATAGTGGCCATGCGACATAAGAGAGGGCTTGAGGGAGCAATGGGATGTAGTTTAATGCAAGATAGTATAAAGAATAGATTACAAAAAGATCTCGAAAGAAGGAACCAAGAGAGCGGATAAGAGAGCGTTTAAAACAGTGTGGTGGTATTTGTTTCCTTAGATCAGCGATCCGAAATGGAGGTTTAAAGTCCGGAACACGTTGGAGTATGTCTGTTTCGATACTCGAAACATTCATCTGGCCACTGGCTCCCATTGTTTTGAGCCTGGAAGATGTATTACCTAAAATGTACGTACTCCGTATATATGCAAAGAGAAAGATATGTACTTTGTGTTAAGATGTTGATCACTTGATCTTGCTACAAGACTATTTATAGATAGGTTACGAATATAAACTGGCCACATGGTCTTAATGTCAACGGGTTGACATGTTCAATATCATTCTTACCTTTTTACTAGCTTATTTTGTTTAATGGCATACGACAAATGACAGATCACCATTTCTTAAACCTTTATGTTGTTAATTTGGTTTTAATATTGAAGTCTTCATCTTAATAGCCGTTAAATTAGGAGAGACTCGTCGTATGATACTAGGTTATTAATCCTTTTCATACACACAAGTGGCAATTAAGTCGTGAAATACAATTGACTAGCTTTCTGTGAAAGTAAGCATGTCACAATTAACCTTAGCATCTTAGATATGATATTTAACCTTAAGAATTGAATCAATTCAATTTTTACTCTTGCGTGAAAATTTTCAGCCTTATGAACATGAACAAAAAATTAACTAAATATGAATACATCATTAATGATTCATATAAACATATATATGTATGATCTCGCAAAATTTTGATAAATTACCTCTTCATCCATGATGATCATCTACATGTGATGATCGAGTTAGGTTTGTTATACAGCAGCCACTTCCAAATTCTAGCAATTCTTATCCTGATTTGTACATCCTGTTGGAAATGTATATATTTACAAACATGTGAATGTCCGGATTCGAACTCGTGACCACGGGATTGCACACATTAGCGAATGAGAATTAAAGTTAATAATTAATGTTTATGTTTACGATTAATTATTACACATTAAGTCCGGTTAACGATCGTTAAGTATTTAACGGAAAAATGACTAACGACCGTTAAATGGAAAAGAGAAGGACTAGAAATGGAAAACTTGGAAAAATTATGGGTTGGGCTTTGGGCTTTCCATCATGGCCGGCCATAGGGCTTTACAAAGCCTAAATCCCCTAACTTGTTCCCTAAGTTTACCTACTAGTATATAAGGAGGGCTAGGTTCTAGGGTTTCATACACTTGTGCATTGAATTAACCCTAGATCTCTCCTCTCCTCTCTCTAGTCCATTATTCGGCCGAACACCCCAAGTAAGGGAGTTTGGTTTCGTTTTTCTTAAACGAGGACTTGTGTTAGATCTAGCAATCGCTTGATTCGTTTGGTTAATTCGTGTGTACAAGAACGTGGTTGTAAGACATTATTCTTACACCAATAAGTACTTCTTTGGTTTGCTTTGCTCGAGGGTTGTTTTGCTTTGCTCGAGGGATTTGATATTCGCAAAAGGTACGTTACGCATACTTTCAGTTAATTAATTTATTTGTTATGATCTTAAGTCTTCCGCGTGTGTACTCTTGATGTCTTTATGTTTTATTGTATTTTCTATATCATAAACTTAACAGTGGCATCACGAGCCTTGTATAACAAGTAATTAATTACTGAAACACATAATTAAAATAAACATGAATGTGTTATTATTTGTATGCTTAGATCTAGGGTTTGCAAAACCTAAACCCTAATTTTGAGGGGGGGGGGGCGTTTTTTGGTGCCCTAATTAGGGTTTTGTAAACTATTGTTTTAATTGGATTAGAAACCCTAAGATGCATGCAACTTTATGTGTATATGCGTAACTTTGATTTAATTGCATTAATTGTTAAGTGTAATTTTATGTCCATGATAATTACATGCATGTTTTATCATGGATCTGCTTTTATTGTATGTCTTTCATGTTTTAAGTGATATACATTAAATTATGATAGATCTAAAATTGGGGAAAACCTCAATAATTATTATTTAATCAATTATGTGCTATGTGGTATATATTTAGTTTTGACTTACGCAATCGATGAATCGATGCATGTGGTTCACCTTGTACATAGATGAAAACGGGTGGAAGTCTTAATTAAATATATGCATATTGACAGATCTAGAATTGGTTATTAATAAGATTTATCAAAACCGTTTGCATGTGGCTATTTGATATGCCTGACTTTTATTTGTTATGCATTCATTGTTTATTTGTTTATTTTTATAAATACTTGCTTGTTTGTGTTTTGTAACAAGGGTATTTTTACAAGAAAAATAAACTGACCTAAACAATGGTGAAACATGTAATTTTAAGAATAGTAATCATAATCGTTTAATTGATGATGACTTTGGTACAAATGACTGAACGGCTCACCCATGAGAACGAACTAATAAAAGGGGTTTAAAGAAGTGCGCACAGTCACACTGAATGGATGTCTAAGGTTGTGCTTTAGCGCGTACCTGGTCCTCTGCCCCTTGTAAGTTCGAGTGGAGCTACTTAGTAAGTCATTAATTGTGCAAGCTCATCTTAAGGGCGAATTAGTGTTGATTCCATGCGCCACTTAGGTGGTAATTATCCGAAACACTAAGTGTTTACACTTATGCAAAAGTACGGTATAATGGATGATAATTAACACTAAATTCCTTGATTGGTGAAACCAATACCTCAATTAAAGTTTGATGATGAAAAACTTAAACATTAAAACAAGATATAAATGTTTTAATAAAACCTATGTTACGAAGATGAATGCATGACATCTTTGTACATATTTGATTTAACATCAATATCATTACCCTTTAATTTAAGTTATATGCCATCCAACGAAACGGAAACACCTAAGATTATTTTTTATTTGCGTGAGACCGTGACTTAGATCGTAATCAAAGGGTAAAATGTCCACGTGTCGTGAGAACGGGCATGGACGATTTTGCAGTTTTTTAAGTTGGACAACTTAATTGAGTTAGGCAGTGAGAACTGGCAACTCAAGGCATAAGATGGGATAAAACATGTTTACATGGCAATTGAAATTGGCTATATGTAAATCCCATAAATCTAGGAATTGCAATTGATATTGGCAATTGAGCAAAAACTCTACCATTTTGTATAAGGTTCATTACTAGCAGATCAACTGACGTGATGAAATTATGACAATTTGGATCCTAGTTTTCAATAATAATTAATTGGTTATATGAATATGAACCTTGGGTATTTAATTGTTTATTGAAAAGGAAAATTATCGAAAATACTAAAATTGAATTTTGTAATTCTTTTGAATGTATAAATGCAACATTTAACCGTAAACAAAGTTTAGTCTTTGATCAGTAAATTGCTCCATTCTGCTTTCAAACAAATGTTTGATCGAGAATAATTTACTGAAAAGACAAACGAAGTCTCTTTTCCATGGGAGAAGCATTAGACTCAACCCTATTCATTTTCATGAATGAGAAAGATATAATAGGAACGTTTTGAATTGTCTAAATTCTAATGTAACTCATAGCAATGAATTGCATGTCATATTTTCCATAAAGATTTCATTACCTTCATTAGGTGAATGAATCCTTTTGTAACAAACATGAATGTTGGTTAACTGGAAAACATGTATATGAGTTACAAAATTAGAAGCTGGACAAATTACCGCGAAAATTGGTAAAAGGAAAACTAGCTTAACTTATCTAGTTGGTTTACTTTAACCTTTAAAGGTTCTACATACCAGTATGGGGATGGTAGGCCTGTTAAGGAAGAAATTGCATACCCAATTTTTCAAGTTAAATAACATTGATGGATAACCAATCATTCACAGAGTAGAATACACCTTTTAGTACCTTAGTAATGATTACGTATGGTACTTTAAAGGTGTAGGAAAGTAAAAAGCAAGCAAGTTGTTTTCACTTGTTATGCAACACTTACAATGTTGTCAGATTCAGTGGGAGCATTTGTGTTGCATTACTGAATAAGAAGTTGTTTTAATGATTTCTAATTCAGTGGGAGCTACAAGCCTTATTTCCTGTGTAGTAACCCAGATTATCTTCAAAGATAAATTACTTTCCAATTGTAGGCACTTATGGTTTTCAAGGATTGTCATGTGCGTTTCCTTACTAATCAATATAGTCCTACATCTACTTGTTATATCTATGACACAAATCATATTAATCAAATAAACGAACGTGTATCGTGTTGTTTATTTGCTACATGATGTTGTTCCATGCACAAGTGGGAGAAATCTTTATTGTGTGCAAGGTACAACACATATAAATATGATTTTCTTGACCGCAAGGTAAGAGAGTAACGTTCCAATAGGAATTATACATTTAAATATGTATGATTGCCTTATTAAGAACATGTGTCAAGATGATAACAAAGACTACTTTATTTTAAATATTTATGTTATTCAATATTTAAGAAACACTTGTAGTTACAATTTATGTTGCGTGAGAACGTGAACTAGATTGTAGCCCAAGGTAAAATATCCACGTGTCGTGAGAACGAGCATGGATGATTTTGCAGTTTCTTACGTTGAACATTTCATGGAATAACATAATTAAATGAAGTAATCTAATACTACTTTGAATTTAAGTATTCGTTGAATGACTTAAATATATGTAGTCAATATTAATTGAAACCTGAGGTGGTGTTCATAATTACTTTTATTATAAATGTTTATGATTTTGTAAAATCACAAACATGAAGTCTTTTAATACAAGACTTACAATATAAAGTAAGACGTTAACTTGCTATGTTTTAAGACATATGCATGAAGTCAATGAGGTGATCAATGACTTATAACGTATAGTGGGATTATAACTGATATGTCTTTTGACTTGGTCAAAAATACTTGTGTTATAATACATGCAATTGACTTGGTAATTCTATTGTACCATTAAGTTTTACTTTGTTGGTAAATAGATGAGCAAAAGAGTAGATGGTTATCTTAAATATTGTTAGATTATCTTACAATATTAATTCTAATGAAATACCATAGTTTTATGGTATGTTTAATTAGAAGAATCAAAATCTATTGGCATGTTTGATTCAAGATAACTATAGTTTCTTCCAAAAGTTATCAAGGTTAGTAGATTGAGTATAGATTGAATATACTCAATAAGACTCCAACCTAGAAGATTGATAAGACACCATTTGTTTATGGAATGTGATGAATCACATTAAGTCTTATAAATGAAGTTCTGAATTTGTTAAACTACTTGTATAGTGAGTTGTAACAAACTGATGTCAGGAACTATCAATGTGTTTTGTAATATCCCAAAAGAGAACAATGTATTGTTACTCTACTTGCTAAACTATTTAAAGGTAATCCTTAAATTGTTAAAGGCAAGTGGGAGTTTTGTTTAGATCTTGAAAGATTGAATTACAAAAATGCATAATCTTCTAAAATGCACTAGCAAATATCATGATGAGGCTAAACATGAAAATGATAGACCTTAATATGATGGAATTGTCATTCATAGATCCGCAAGGATATCTCAGATATTTAATATGCTGAGGAATATGAGTTACAGGATCATGGTAAGCCTGTTAATCATAATGATAAATTTACCAAATGTTGTATTGTGGTAAATCAACCATACTATGAATGTAGAGATGTTGTCCATAGAGATAATCAACTTTAGATATTTGTTTTATCTTAATGAGTTTCTTCAAAGAATGAAAACCCTAGTGGTTTAAATCTTTGTGTAGGAATCATATGGAAAATATTGTACACGTATTTAATGCATGTCTAGTGATAATAATATTAATCATATTTAAGCAATTAACTATGATTGAATATTCTTTACTAGATACATTAAATAGAAGTATAAAGATTATAATTGTCATACTTAGTTTCATTAATGTGAAATTTGACAATGAATATCAAAACTCTTTGTTTTGGAATTACTTTTGCGAGGACGATAAGTAACGCAAAGGAGTTTTATGAATTCAAATAATCTTTGAATATGTACAAACTGCAAGAATCCATGAATGGATATATGCATGCATCTAGGAGATGATTCTTATGTTTAAAATTAAATCCATGTTTGATTTAATAATTAAAATAAGATAGCTCGTAAGTATTCCTGAAAGCTAGTGGGAGTATTATTTTTTAAATCTTATATGTTGTATGGGCAACTACATTCCACTTAAATTAAGTTTTTGTTGAGAATGAAACTTCGTTTGTAAGATTTGGAAAATAAAATATATAACCTTGGAATATATATATGTTTATTATTATAAACATATGCGGTAAATAAATGAGTCTAATAGAACATGATGAGTACATATCTTTGACAAGATAGTATATGAATGAGATCTTAAAGTCTAACTTGAAGATTCATCATGAACATCATGTTGTGTATAAGGTTGTTGTATCATGCTTGATTACAAGATGATTTAACAACATTGTAATATTTATGTTTGGATTTAGAATTGCATTCCACAGCCTGGAGTTGCTCCCAGATTCTATACAACAAATTGTTGTAATTGTCATAGTCAACAAACTTGAGGTTTGTATGACACCAAACAAATAAATGTTCGAAGTTTACGGATGTTTAAAGAGCATATTGTTGTACACAATGATGCTGGTGTAATTGAGATGACACTCAATTCTAGTCATGGTATCGTTGGTGATGACCATGTTGACTAGTTATGCTCAATTAAGAGCATAGTTGCATTATACATTAAAGAATGAAGAATACTTTAAACTTTAAAAGTTTTGAAAGATGATTGTCATATAAAGGTGGTTCAGGTTATCACGCACCTTATGGAATGATATGACAATATCAAGATATGTGTAAACACATACAAGAAATTCAATTATTGAATTTTTGAAATAAGTATTCTCAAAATTCTTGTAGATCAAAGTTAGTTGAAATTATGCCTTGTCAACAAGTATGAGTTGCATGACTTGTGGAAAAATTCATTAACTGAGAATTATCATGCATTGATCTATTTAGTATTTGGATAAAGGATGTTAAACAATTATTATTTATAATGAATTAAAGTACGGTATACGTTTAATTTCATTTATAATATTGTGTCCTGTATTTGCATGTTTAAATCCTTGAATAACTAAAGTTATTCTAAATAATCCGTTGTCAATCAATAACATGGGAATGATATTGAATTAAGACAAATCTGAGTATTAGTTAGAACATACTTGAAAGTATATTGATGCGTAGCATGACTAATTTCAGATAATATTCAATGAATTGAGTATAGGACATATCCCACCCGCATGATGATACTTTATGGATCTTTGTCATTAAGTATATCATGGATATTTATCCTCTGACTTGAGATACAAGAGATATGTCATGGATGTAGTGCATTTTTGTGAAGCAATCTAACGCTATACGTAACTGGTAGTTATAAGGGTTGTTTTCAGAAGTGTTGCGAAATTTATGAATCCTGCTTGTAGTCAAAATGGGATTTGTTTCCTTCAAATTTATTTTGAAGTATAATACCACTAGGCCCCTCGTAGGGTTGTTAAGATGTTTGCATGGCCATGCCCAAGGTCTTCTGGAATATGTTCAGAAGAATTGGTAATCTTAATCAATCACATAAAGCGAGAAACAGAATAGTTAATTAAGAAATGAGTGAGATCCATATTCTTATTAACATGGTATTAGAAACAAAAGGATGAATATGATGATGAATCATCAAACTTGGTTTTTCTCCAGAAAACCATACACGAGTTGTACTGGGGGCATTGGCGTGTTGCTAGACGCTAACCAATGTCATTTCACGTTTTGTAAACATATCCAAGTGGGAGCTGTTGGAAATGTATATATTTACAAACATGTGAATGTCCGGATTCGAACTCGTGACCACGGGATTGCACACATTAGCGAATGAGAATTAAAGTTAATAATTAATGTTTATGTTTACGATTAATTATTACACATTAAGTCCGGTTAACGATCGTTAAGTATTTAACGGAAAAATGACTAACGACCGTTAAATGGAAAAGAGAAGGACTAGAAATGGAAAACTTGGAAAAATTATGGGTTGGGCTTTGGGCTTTCCATCATGGCCGGCCATAGGGCTTTACAAAGCCTAAATCCCCTAACTTGTTCCCTAAGTTTACCTACTAGTATATAAGGAGGGCTAGGTTCTAGGGTTTCATACACTTGTGCATTGAATTAACCCTAGATCTCTCCTCTCCTCTCTCTAGTCCATTATTCGGCCGAACACCCCAAGTAAGGGAGTTTGGTTTCGTTTTTCTTAAACGAGGACTTGTGTTAGATCTAGCAATCGCTTGATTCGTTTGGTTAATTCGTGTGTACAAGAACGTGGTTGTAAGACATTATTCTTACACCAATAAGTACTTCTTTGGTTTGCTTTGCTCGAGGGTTGTTTTGCTTTGCTCGAGGGATTTGATATTCGCAAAAGGTACGTTACGCATACTTTCAGTTAATTAATTTATTTGTTATGATCTTAAGTCTTCCGCGTGTGTACTCTTGATGTCTTTATGTTTTATTGTATTTTCTATATCATAAACTTAACACATCCTTCGAGGCATTCAAGTTTTCGATGAATCTGCATGAAGTGCCTTATTTGTACAAGTTAAGTTCCTTTGAAGCATTCGATTTTCAATGAATCTGCATGAAATACCTATAGTTATGCGTACATTGTCTAAATATTTGTGTTTGTTTCATAGTTTAAGTTCATTGTCGTAAATGGCAATGATTAAACATTAGAGAGGGATGCGGCCTCTTGACCCCACTATCCTGTGACGGTATTAAGTTAGCTGAAAAAAATAATAATAATAAAATAAAAATAAAAAAATAAACAAAAAAAACTTCACTTCACATTTTCTAGTTTTTGATTGAGCTTAACATGAAAATCACTTTTTGTCTTGTGTAAATCAAAATATGTTTTATGACACCAAAATCACCAATATAATTTGCTAATGTTGAGTGAAGGCTATTAGTTGCCTAATGTTGTGTGATTTACTTGCATAGCATCATACTATAATCAAGGAATTTCAAGTGTAACAAGTCGCAAATAATATAATATGATGTTGCCTACTTTATGGAAAAGAATTACAGTAATATTTTGTACTCATCTATATTACTAAAAGATTGAAGTGCTTAATTTAATGTGCAAGAGTTTTTGTGCACAAAATTAAGTACGGTACAACCTATCTAAAGCCACACAAAAACTATATCAATTGTTGGGATAATTACTGATCCGAGCCTATGGACAGTCAAAACAAACCGAGCACATGGATAATTACGTTTACAATTCTAGTTTAATTAGGATTCCTTATTTGTTAAGGACTATCTTGCTTTATTAGAATTGTAGTAGGATTAGAAAGCATATTCTAAACACCTATATATACCAGCCGAGCTTGTGGTTGTATGTATGAGAAAAACCGATCAGTTTTAGAGCTTATATTTATCTGATTAAAGGAAAGCATATTCCAGGAAAAACTTGTGCGTGATTGTTTGTGATTGTTCCAGTTTTACTTGTTTATGTTCTTGTTTCAGCGTGTGTAAATCAGACTTGTGGTTTATATTTGGTATCGAGAGCTAGGTTGGAAGGGATTACAACCAGAAGTCGACTAGCAGACTAGGGCTGGAAGGCGAACAATCTACACCTGTAACCTACAAAAGGCGTACAAGAAGGATGGTGCAAGGCGAGTCGAGTCAACCACCTCCTGTCGAACATTCTAAAACGACTCTTCAATGTCCAATGTTAACAAGCACAAATTATAACATATGGGCAATAAGAGTCAAAGCGGTATTCCGAGTCCATGGAATACTCGATGCACTGGAACCAGGGGAAGGAACACAAGTTGTTGCTAAGCAAGATCACATGGCAGTGGCGTTACTCTTCCAGGCGATTCCAGAAGAACTTGTTTTTCAAGTTTCACAATTCAACACAGCCAAAGAAATCTGGGGAGCTTTGAAGACCAGGTATGTGGGTGTTGATCGGGTTCGAGACGCAAGGTTGCAAACCTTGGAGACGGAATTCGAATCTTTAAAGATGAAAGTCAACGAATCAATCGATGACTTTGCGGCTAGGTTGGGCAAAATTGTAACTGAAGTCAACAGCTTGGGAACAGTTTATGAAGACAAGAAACTTGTTAAGAAGCTGCTTGCATCCGTTCCGGATAGGTATGTTGCAATTGTTGCTTCAATAGAACAATTTGCTGACTTGAATACTATGTCTTTTCAAGAAGCAATTGGAAGGTTGAAAGCTTTTGAAGGAAGAATGAAGGGTGTTGACACCACTTCTGAAGATCAAGGCAAGTTGATGTTCGGAAGGGCTGAAAGATATGATAAGAAAGGTCGAGGAAGGAATTCCTCTGGTGGCAACGGTAAAGGTCAAAACTTTTCTTCTCAAAACAAATCTCGTGGCAGTGGTCAAGCTAATAACCACAACCGTGGAAACCAAAACAACTCCGGGAGCAATACGGATCAAAAGAAGAACAAAAGCCGAGACCTTTCAAAGATTCAATGCTTCAGATGTGACAAATATGGTCACTTTGCTTCTAACTGCCCTGAACGACGTGAACAGAAGCAAAAGCATGAATCAAACCTTTTGAAAACGGAGGATGATGATGACCCGACACTTTTTATGATGAAAAGTGTTCAAGAAGTAGTTTTCTTGAATGAAGAAAAGATTATCCCAAACCAATTGAATACTAAGCCAAACGAGGAAGACACTTGGTATTTGGATAATGGAGCAAGTAATCACATGACGGGGATCCGAGAATACTTTTCGGAGTTGAATGAGAATATCTCCGGCAGAGTGAAGTTTGGTGATAACTCCTACATCGAGATAACAGGGAAGGGTTCGATAATCATTGAAGGGAAAACGGGTGAGCAACGGTTAATCACTGGAGTCTATTACCTACCCGAGCTAAAAAGCAACATAATTAGTCTTGGGCAAGCTACCGAAGGTGGATGTGACATTCGTATGAAAGGTAACCTTCTTACTATGCGTGACTCAGATGGCAAGCTTCTGATGAAGGTTCCTAGAACAAGTAATAGACTTTACAAGATAAAGCTCCAAGTTGGAAGTCCGGTGTGTCTAAAAGCAAAGATGGAAGATGATGCTTGGTTATGGCATGCTAGGATGGGTCACATTAATTTCGAGACGATGGAATTAATGGCAAGGAAGGGCATGGTTGAAAAGTTGCCAATAATTCATCAAGAGAACAAGTTGTGTGAATCTTGTTTGGTAGGAAAACAAACCAAGAAGTCGTTTCCTAAAGCAGCGAAATTTAAGGCAACACATCCTCTTCAACTCATACATGCCGACCTATGTGGACCAATTTCTCCACCATCCATAGCACGAAATAGGTACATATTTGTTCTTATTGATGACTTCTCACGGTTTATGTGGACTTTTACCTTGAAGGAAAAAGGAGAGGCATTTGAATACTTCAAAAAGTTCAAAGCTTTAGTTGAGAAGAAGTCGGGAAAGAAGATTATAACCCTAAGGACCGATAGAGGAGGTGAGTTCACTTGAAAAGAATTTACCAACTTTTGTGAAAACGAGGGTATAACAAGACATCTAACCGCTCCCTACACACCGCAACAAAATGGAGTCGTGGAAAGGCGAAACCGTACTCTTATGGGAATGACTAGAAGCATCTTGAAAGCACGAGACGTACCAAACTACATGTGGGCTGAAGGAGTTAGACATGCCACATTCTTGATTAATAGAGTTTCAACTCGAGCTCTAGTTAATCAAACTCCATACGAGGCTTTCAAAGGAAAAAAGCCTAACTTGGAGGGTTTGCGGGTATTTGGATGTGTGGCTTATGCAACGGGAACAAGGCCATATTTACATAAGTTAGACGACAGGTCAACACGACTTATTTACATCGGAAACGAGCCAGGTACAAAAGGTTTTCGACTGTTCAATCCAAAACTAAAGAAGATAGTGGTATGTCGTGATGCGGAGTTTAATGAGGAACTTGGCTGGAAGTATATTGCTGGAAGCGAATCACACGAGCTAAACCCAGGTATGTTTGTCATAGAATGGCACGGTTCTATTGATACGGGTTGTGGTTTTGTAAACCCAGGTGTGACCAATGAGGTAGAGGCTGAAGAACAAGAAGCTGAAAATCAACATGATGCTAATGAAATTCAACCGGTCAATACCGAACAAGAAGATCAAATCGAGGCGGGTAATGACCCTAATCCTGTGACAGAAACTCAACCAATTATGAGGCGTTCTTCGAGGGTTTCAACTAGGCCAACAAGATTTAATGATTTTATCATGGGGTAGTTCTAGAACCTCAGTTGTTAATGAAGATCAAAATCTACTTTTGATTGAAGATGATGAACCAAGAACGTTCCAAGAAGCAAAAGTCTCAAGCCAGTGGATGTTTGCTATGAAGCAAGAGATTGAGTCTATCGATAAGAATGATTCATGGGAATTAGTTAAAGCTCCGGTTAATGTTAATCCCATTGGATTAAAGTGGGTGTTCAAAATTAAGAGAAATCCGGATGGTTCAATTAATAAGTTTAAAGCTCGGTTAGTAGCAAAGGGTTATGCTCAAAAGGAAGGAATTGACTATGACGAGGTATTTGCGCCCGTAGCACGGATTGAAACGGTGCGTTTATTGATCTCATTGGCCGCAAAAGAAGCATGGGAGCTACATCATCTGGATGTAAAGTCAGCTTTTTTACATGGAGAACTAAAAGAGCAAGTGTTTGTTACACAACCGGAGGGGTTCGTGAAGAAAGGAGAAGAAAGGAAGATCTACAAGTTGAAAAAGGCGCTTTATGGACTTAAACAAGCCCCAAGGGCGTGGAATACAAAACTTGATAGAGAACTCAAGCAAATATCGTTCAAACGATGTCAACACGAACAAGCGGTGTATGTGAAGAAGACAAACAAGTCAATCTTGATTATTGCGGTCTATGTAGACGATCTTTTAGTAACCGGTTCGAAGCTTAGCGAAATTGGTGAATTTAAGAGACAAATGCAAGAAAGGTTCGATATGAGTGATTTGGGAAAATTGAGCTATTATCTTGGCATTGAAGTAAAGCAAGAGGATTCAAGTATCTCAATAAGTCAAGAAAGCTATGCAAAGAAGATCTTGAAAGATGCTGGAATGCATGAAGCGAATCCTACTCAATGTCCATTAGAACCTGGAATGAAGTTAAGCATGGACAAGGAAGGAAAACCAGTTGATGCAACTCTGTTTAGACGACGAGTTGGTTGTTTAAGGTGTTTACTACACACTCGACCTGATTTATCTTATTCGGTTGGTTTGGTTAGTCGTTATATGCAAGAACCAAAAGAATCACATATGGCAGCTGTGAAACAAATACTGCGGTATATCCAAGGTAGTTTGAATTTTGGAATACGATACAACCAAGAGAAAACCAAGGAGCTAGTGGGGTTTAGTGATAGTAGTTTTGCTATGGACCAAGATGATGGTCGAAGCACAACTGGGCATGTATTTTATCTAGGTAAATCACCTATCACTTGGTGCTCACAAAAGCAAAACACGGTGGCTCTATCGTCTTGTGAAGCCGAGTTCATGGCTGCAACTTCAGCCGCGTGTCAAGGGATATTGTTACATGGGTTGTTGAGTGAAATAACCGGAATGGAAGAAAGAGTGGTGGTTTTATTTGTTGACAACAAATCGGCTATTGCACTTATGAAAAATCCAGTCTTTCACGGGAGAAGCAAGCATATAAACACACGTTATCATTTTATCCGAGAGTGTGTTGAAAGAGACCAAGTACAAGTTGAGTTTGTAAGAGGTGATTTGCAGCGTGCTGATATTCTGACGAAAGCTCTCGCAAGGATTAAGTTCAAGGAGATGCAAGAGCTACTCAGAGTTGAAGACCTCCCTATCTCGAGTCAGAAATTAGGGGGGTGAATGTTGGGATAATTACTGATCCGAGCCTATGGACAGTCAAAACAAACCGAGCACATGGATAATTACGTTTACAATTCTAGTTTAATTAGGATTCCTTATTTGTTAAGGACTATCTTGCTTTATTAGAATTGTAGTAGGATTAGAAAGCATATTCTAAACACCTATATATACCAGCCGAGCTTGTGGTTGTATGTATGAGAAAAACCGATCAGTTTTAGAGCTTATATTTATCTGATTAAAGGAAAGCATATTCCAGGAAAAACTTGTGCGTGATTGTTTGTGATTGTTCCAGTTTTATTTGTTTTGTTCTTGTTTCAGTGCGTGTGAATCAAGACCTGTGGTTTATATCAATTACATCAAGTTATTAGTATGCCGAATTCAATTCATACGTATCAAAGTTCTCCTTTAATGGAGGCACACAAAAAGGCTATGGTTTTAATGGGAGGAACACAAAGAAACATGGAGTTATTAGAACTTTTGGATGGCTCTTAATAATGATCTCATTTATTGTCAATTGTAAAACTTCGTGTATAAATACCATGCATGTGGATATGCCATATAATTGGTGGTGCTAGAGGAAAAGGTGGTGTGGCTCAGCTAAAGGTGGAGGTGGCGATGGCGGGGAAGGATCGAATTCCATGAAGGCACCATTGATTTGTGGAGTATGAATAAATTGATTTGATGTGTGAATACGGTTACCTGTTATCCTTATAATGTTAACATACTTTACTTTTTGTCTAATGGCTCTCTGCATATGTTTCATTCGCTAAAGTTATTACTTATAACATTTTCATTTTCAATGTAGCTAAGGAGAGGGCAATGGTTGTTAATCTGGAATATATAAAGGCCATAGTCATAGCAGAAGAAGACCTTTAGCTTGATCATCTACGTCAAGAGGTTCTTCCATTTGTGGATCAGTTAAGGCATCAACTTACTCATAAAAGACATTCCAATACTTCTGGTAACCAAGGTGGCAGCCAGCTGGCATTGCATGACATGGAAACAAACTTATCAGCTTCTGGACGTTGGCTGAATGCTCACGAAGCTAATGAAGGTTTGCCAGCTGAGCTTCCATTTGAATTTCAAGTTTTGGAAATTGCACTGGAGGTAGTGTGTACATATTTGGACTCGAGTGTTCACATTTGTATCTAATTGTTATGACACTATTTTTTCTCCATGTTTCCTTTGATTGAACACTAATCCAAATTATATTCTGTTAACGTTTTAATGTTCTTTTCTTGAATGGCAATTATTTTTTGGCAACAATGTTAATAAATTAGATTGTGTTATGTTGTATTCATTGTGGTTGTCTTTCATCATACATTTTTATGATATTTACACTCATTTATATGATATTTTCACTCATTTTGGTTTGCTTTTAGTCTTTCATTATACATTTTAATGACATCAGTACTTATTAATATGACATTTACACTCATTTTGGTCTGACTAGTGGTCAAACCCGTACACTCATTTTTGTTTTGAGAGTATTCACCAGCACGACTATATCTACTTTACACAAGTTGTGATTATGTCAAAAGTTTGATTTGGTCATATATTCGTATATGTGCCTCAAGATACTTTCAAGTTCAATTACAATTGATAGATGAATAAATCATGGTGATTTGTCCAATCCGAACATATTGGTTTTTAGTCACACATCATTAGTAAATTAGCCTACACAAACGTTCTTCAATAGGCCAACAAAATCAATAAGCGAATAACTAATGTTTAACGCCGTGCAACGCTTATTCCCATGGTTCTGTATGACTTTAGTTTATATTTTCAACTTAATATTCGATAATTTGACATGTCTCTCAGTTTCTAAAGTAGCTATAGAATCCGTAAGTTATTAGTTATCCCATTTTAGAAAGAGACTTATTTGTAATTAATCAACATTTTAGAAAGTGATTTATTTGTAGTTAATCAACATCAGTAATTACGCAGGAGTTTTAAGATGATACGTTGTCTAAACAATGTAACGACTTATTTAATCAACTATGAGATAACAAAAGCGAATCATGATACGTTGTCTAACATGATTTACTATGAGATAACAAAAGCGAATCAAGTGATTTAATCAACTACTTACGCAAGTGAACTACTTATTTATAATATGTGCATTTTCATGCAATAAATATGTAACTAAGTATTTAAATTGTTTTGTGACTTTAAAAGATTAAGTTTATGCAATAGATGCAAGCACTAAAGATATAAAGTTTCACAATGAATGACAATATTATTTAATATATTAAAAGGTAAAGAAACTTATAAAAGATACTGAATCGAAATTCCCGTTAACACGTCATTGTCTCTGTTTCATTTTCTTAAGGTTTTGCAATGAATATCGCCAACAAATACAAATACTTTTTTCCTCAACTGTTAAGAGTTTCTTAGCATATAGAAGCTGGGATGTGGAGACATTGGTACAGTTTATCTAGCTGAGTTAGTGGGTATACTAACAAAAATATTTTAGCAAGAAATAAGAAATAAACATGAAATACTTGATGTTAAACATAACGTATGAAATATTAGACACAATTGGTGCATCGCACGGGTTGAATAAGGCCTTGTATGTTATAATCTTAAATGAATTTATTTGCATAATATAGTTATTATTAATAATTATGAAATAATTAATTTGTAGGTTGACTGACTCATTTAGTTATTACCTACGTTACTTTGAACATTTATGGAATCTAGTACTTGTAGCTGTATTAAGGAATCGTGAATAATGCTTGCAAATAAAATATGGTAAGTTGATCATTTCAATGATAGATGTTGTAGCTGAATTAAGGAATCTTGAATAATGCCTGCAAATAAAATTTGGTAAGTTGATCATTTCAATGGTAGATGAGTATATTAGCATTTTGGAATAAGTTGACTGATTAAATAAATACCTACAGCCATTCTATTAAAAAAAAAATCGCTTTGAACTTTGAAGTCAAAAAGCCATAGTTGACAAGAATAATTATGATGTCACGGTTGAAAAATTAACCGGTCCAGTTGATGACTGGTAACATTATAATTTTTTTAAATGAATTTTTAGCTGGTGTTTTTTATCAGGTTATATGAAATTATGAACATCTAATTTTCTTGTGATCAATTTTGGATTTATAGTGATGTTCATTGATGGTTAACGATAACCGGAGTTGTTGCTTCGGCATTTTCTTGAACCTAAACATAAATCAAAATCGGTTAATCCAGTTTATAGTTTTGTGTAGTTTGGTTAACTATTTAACCCATATTTTATGTGTTATTCTGGAAGTAAAATATGCACTCTGAAGACCAAATCATCCACGAACAGAAGAGTTCAAAAAGATTTATAAATTCCATGAATGGAAAAATAGGATCCTAAATTTTAATATGATTAACATCAAGATAGACGAGATCGAAGCTTTGAAACATACTTGTGACCATAGAGTTAAACCTTAGAAAGTTGATTGCTAATTTTTGTATTTGTAATTTTGTGTTACTACTTTTTTTAACATCTACAAAAATTCTCATTTGACTAGAATTTATCAGGAACAAATGAAAAACTTTGGGCAAATCACTTGAAAATGTAGTTAACTTATTACTTTTTGTGGTTGTATGTATCTCTTTTTTTTTCAAATTCTATCACTAAACCTCTATCGTTAGTCATTTCTGTGTACCCGTTAACAAAAAACCCTGCATCGTTAGTCCTTTATACTAACGACCGTTAATAAATAACTTAATATTTGGTTATCTTACCCTAAACTTGTATCGTTGGTCTTTTAAACTAACACTCGTTAAAAAATAACTTAAAATATAGTTTCTGACGTTTTTGTCCGTTTTTTTCACGTTTTCGTCTATTTTTACACGTTTTTGTTCGTTTTAACACGTTTTCATCCGTTTTTACACGTTTTTGTTCGTATTTGCACGTTTTCGTCCGTTTATACATGTTTTCATCCGTTTTAACACGGTTTTTCACGTTTTCATCCGTTCTAACACGTTTTTATCCGTATTTACACGTTTTCGTCCGTTTTTACACGTTTTCGTTCGTTTTAACACGTTTTCGTCACCTTTAACACATTTCGTCCGTTTTTTCACGTCTTCATCCGTTTTACATGTTTTCATCCGTTTTTTCACGTTTTATCCGTATCTGCAAGTTTCGTCCGTTTATACACGTTTTCATTCGTTTTAAAACATTTTTATCCGTGTTTACACGTTTTCGTCCATTTTTACACGTTTTCGTTCGTTTTAACACGTTTTCGTCTGTTCTTACACGTTTTCCTCACCTTTAACACGTTTTCGTCTGTTTTTCACGTTTTCATCCGTTTTTACATGTTGTCATCCGTTTTTATATGTTTTTGTCCGTATTTGCACGTTTTCTTCCGTTTTTACACGTTTTCATCCGGTTTAACACGTTTTTGTCCATTTTTTCACGTTTTCATCCTTATTTACTCATTTTTATCCGTTTTTACACGATTTCGTCCATTTTTGCATGTTTCGTTCATTTTTACATGCTTTCATCCGTTTATACACGTTTTCGTCCATTTTTGCACCTTTTCATCTGTTTGTGTATGTTTTCGTCTATTTTTACACGTTTTCGTCCGTTTTACACATTTTTGTCCGTTTTACAAGTTTTCTTACGTTTTTGCACGTTTTTATCCGTTTTTGCATGTGGACGAAAACATGGAACAACGGATGAAAACGTGTAAAAACATGTAAAAACGTATGAAAACGTCAAAAAATGCAACAAAACGTGCAAAAACGTGTAAAAATGAACGAAAACGTGCAAAAACGGATGAAAATGTGTAAAACGAATGAAAACAGGTCGAAACGGATGAAAACGTGAAAAAATTGACGAAAACGTGTTAAAACAGACGAAAACGTGTTGAAACGGAAGAAAACGTGTAAATACAGATGAAAACGTGCAAAAACAAATGAAAACGTGTAAAAACGGTTGAAAACGTGAAAAATGGACGAAAATGTGTTAAAACGGACGAAAACGTGTTAAAACGGACGAAAATATGTTAATACGGACGAAAACTTGTAAATACAGACGAAAACGTGCAAAAACGAATGAAAACGTGTAAAAACGGATGAAAACGTGAAAAACAGACAAAAATGTGTTAAAGCAGACGAAAACGTGTAGAAACGGATGAAAACGGACGAAAACGTGTTTAAACGGACGAAAACCTGTAAATACAGACGAAAACGTGCAAAAACGGACGAAAGCGTGTAACAACGGATGAAAACGTGAAAAAACGGACGAAAACGTTTAAAAACGAATGAAAACGTGTAAAAAGGGATGAAAACGTGAAAAAAAACAGACGAAAACGTGTTAAAACGAACGAAAATGTGTAAAAGCGGACAAAAACGTGAAAAAAACGGACGGCAACGTAAGAAAATCAAATTTTAAGTTATTTTTTAACGATCGTTAGTATAAAGGACCAACGATGCAAGTTTAGCGTAAGATAACCAAATTTTAAGTTATTTATTAACGGTAGTTAGTATAAAGGACTAACGATGCAGGGTTTTTTGGTAACGGGTACACAGAAGGGACTAACGATGGAGGTTTAGTGATAGAATGTGGAAAAAAAAAGATAGATACATGCAACCATAAAAGTTGGCAAGTTAACTACATTTTCAAGTGATTTGCCCAAAAACTTTATCCCTTTTACTATAAGTGGGAACTATACTAGCAAAAGTATCACTATTATTCAAGTTTACGAGGATTTAATATGTCCAGCTAGTGTTGTAAACGCGTCAAGCTTATAAAGACCTACTCAAGCTCGAACAAGATTTCATGTTCAATTATACTTGCAAGCTGACGTTCGAGAGTTCCTTTAATTTTTCTGCTTGTTCCTTTGTAATTGTAACTTAACTTAGATTACTACAGAGTAACTAAGTCATAATTTCATGACATCACTACTACAAATAAAGCTAGTTAGATCGGTTAGAAAGCCTCATATATATCGGTAAGCAACAACTCTATATAAGGGTGATCTTTATAAGGTGATACATATATAGATCGGTTCAGAACGGATTAAGAACCGATCTTTTTAAGATTACATAAAGATCAGTTAATAACGAATAACTGATTTATCTTACGTTGGTTTTTGTGGTTTCCTCAGATGTAGTTAGATCAGTTTTTAACCGATCTAGTTAATAGCTACGATTTTTTTTTAAATGATACATAAAAATTGGTTTTCCCATAATTTAATCATATACAAAACTGCAGTTTTTTCCAGAATTGCAATTCATTAACATACACAATAATATTCTAGTACAAATAACTTAAATAAAGATGAAGATTTAAGTTACCAAATAACTTCAACTGAAAAACAACAATTGCAACATAATACAACGCCCTCAAAATAAGAGTTCTGATAAGGTTTTAAAATGTACCTTTTTTAGGGGTCGTTTAAGCCCTTATTTGATCACTTTTGTATCAGTTATTACTTAATGTCGTTCCTTTTCACTTTTTAGGTATCTTGAAGGCAAAATACTGGAATGACACTTATTCGGACGAAAAGGCGCGAATATACGAAGAAAATGGCCAAATTCAAGAATCGAGACACTCAGGTTGCTAAAACTGAAGGGGATGGCGTCAGGTGTTATCTGTGACGCCGTCGGACCACTTTTGTGATGGCTCAGTAGCCAAATTGCTTATTTTCAAGTGACGGCTTCAGGTTTTAAAAGAGTAGGTCGTCGCAACTCAGACGGCCTAGATTTGATCCAGACGACGTCAGAGACAAAAGGGGTCGGCGTCACAAGCATAAGGTGACGCCGTCGCAAGACTAACGTGGCCAAGACGAAACCCTAATGACGGCGACCCGACGGCGTCACAAATCAAAGGGTGACGCCGTCGCATATGTAATCTTATATATATAATCCGAATTTTTTAGTTTTCAGTGTGTAGTCTTTTGGAGTAAAAACCTAAACCGAACCAAGGTTGTCTTGTACAGTATTTTAGGGTTCCAAACCCTATCTTACATCAAGATAAGTGTTTTACTTCATTAATTCAATTATGTCTTCAATTACTTGTGTGTATGCTTGCATGTTCTCCATGTCCGGCTAATTTACTTGTGTGTTTGCTTAGGGAATATGAAACTTGATTATTGAATATTGATTGGTTGTCTCTTATCTTAATTGTTAATGATCTAGTATTACGATAGGTCATCCGTTGTGTAGTTAATGCTTGATTAGTCTTTGTGAACCTTAGCTTATAATACCTAGAGTCATTGTAGGTTAAACCATCCGAAGAGTACCTTAGAGTTGAGTTTATAAATCCTAGAGATTTTGTAGGCGATAACCTTTGGTAGTTTCAAAGAGTTAGGGATAAACGCATACCCTACGACCTTAGACACACAACGCGATTAAGAATAAGGACGTGACAATTCAACCATCAATAGGAGATAATTAAGGAGTAATAAAACCTAAGTAAACACATCTTTAATTCATCATACGAGCACACAAATAATTACACATAGACTACATACACCTTAGATTAGATAATTAGATAAGTAGAAGTAATCGGTAGAAATACCAACCCCCAAATCCAAACCCCGAGATTCGTACCTTTCCATTTCCTAAAAAACATAAAAAGATAAAAAATAATCTTCCTCAACCCCAACCTTAGCGTAGTAACTTCTCACTAGCATTCCTATTCCCCTAGAGAACGATATCAATTCCCGTGGCTTACCCTAATACTACACTACAACGATTAGGTTCATTGCCTAGGGTGTTGAAAAACTTGCTCGACGAAAAGGAAGTTCCTTTGACCCCGAACGACGCGTGTAGCGTTATCAAGTTTTTGGCGCCGTTGTCGGGGAATAGAATAGCTAGTTAGGAGTCCACCTCGTTTAGGTTTCTTTGCTTGATTCCTATCAAGTAAAATTTTTTCCCATTTTTAGCTTTCTCGTAGTCTATCCCCCTTCTTCGTGACCTTTGTTAGTAATCCCATCACTTTTCATCATGGAAGGTGATAACCAACCACCATTCATCAACCTACCACCAAATGACCCGCCAAGAGGCCGTACTCTTGGTGAATACTCGAGACCAAGACACCTAGGCTATAGGAACACCATTGAGCTTCCCGACCAAGCCCAAACTACGGCCCTGTGATCCGACACCATCCGGTTGGTGCAAAACGGATGTGCATTCCATGGACTTCGTTCCGAAGATCCTAATCAGCATCTTAAGGATTTCTTTAAAATTGTCGATTCCATCGACCTCGATGCTACTACTCGGGAGACCACGCGTCTGTGTCTCTTCCAATTCTTTTTACGGGACCAAGCTAGTAATTGGATTGAGCGACTTCCCGCCGGCTCCATCTCAAGTTGGGATGATCTCACTTCTCGCTTCCTTGCTCAATTTTTCCCACCGGGGAGAACCACTAAGCTTAGGAATGATATCTTGATGTTCCAACAACGTCAAGGTGAATCTCTCTACGAAGCATGGACTCGATTCAAGGACTTACTCCATAAAGTCCCTCATCACGGCATTGATCTTTGGCTCCAAGTCTAACTCTTCTATGATCATGTCAACTTCCCTACCAAGCGATCCATTGACCAAGCGGCCGATGGAAAACTTAGTGATCTCACCGCGGAAGAATCATGGGGTATAATAGAATACCTTGCTCTCTATGACAACGAAAGTTGGAATGACCCCCGTGAGTTGCCCAAAACCGTTAAGGCAATCTCCTTGCCTCCCATTGACTCACAACCTTCCGACCGTAGGATACTCGAGCTTGAAGATCAAGTTAAATTCCTAATGAGCTCCTACTAAAATCCTAAGTCTTCACGCCATGTGAACAAAGTTTCTTCCTCGTGTGAGCCGTGTAGTGATCCTCATAACACGCGCACTTGCACCCGATTCCCTGAACAAGCTTCCGTTGACTACGCATCCTCGCGTATTAATGGAACAGGAGGAAGATTCCCTACAACACCCGGACCTAGGACTTTTAATGACGCACGAGAAGCATGGAAGGGCAAACCCGACTTCTATTGGGGACAAACCAAAGAATTCACTTCCAATGATTTCTCATGGACCCCATCTCACGGCCCTAACCAAAAAATATTGATGGGATGTTGCAACACCTAGTCGCATCCCAAGAAGCTCAAATAGCTAAGCTCTCGGACCGTTTTAACCAACAACAAGCCGAGATGGATAGGAAGATAGATAACCTCTTGAAAGCCATGACCAATAGTGATAGGAAGGTTAATGCTATCTCAACTCCCGAACCTTCCGGTGTAGAGATTAAGGACCCAAGTAAGTTAGCTAAGCACGTTCAATTCGTCAATACCATCGCCTTAGTGGAACCTAATAGAAATGACGAAGCGAACCATGAGACGATACTTGAGGTTAGTGAAACACCGATGAATGAAACAACCAAGGAAGTAGATGAAGTAGACAATGACTATTTCAATAAGTTTCCTACGGAAGAAGAACTATCTCGCCACCCTCACTTAGTACGTGACCTCCGTCACATGTATGGTAGGAAAAGCCCTAGGATCAATTTTGGGAACCCTTGGAATCTTAACATACCATGTTGCATAGGACACCTTTTCGTGGCAAAGGCCTAGATTGACCGCAAGTACCCAATAAACATAATGACTAGCACCTACTATAATTGGGTAATGAAGAAGCCTATCCCAACTAGGCAAGATCCAGATAATCCTAGGGTTAGTTGCAATTTTCTTGGTAGAGTTAAGGGATTGCCCGTCTATGTAGGTAGCTTCACATTTCTTACGGATTTCATAATTGTGGATGATATTAGTACGGCCATAGATCCTAGCTTGTCCCACGTTATTCTAGAAAAACCTTTCATAGAAAACACCGGGATGAATTATGATCCCTCATTAGGAATAGTGCGATTCAAGGATTAGACCGATGATGTAGCTTACCAAATGCCGTTTAAGATTGAGAAGTTTTCATCACTCTCCAATGATGAAAAGGAACTTAAACTATCGTTCTATTATAGGAATGATGAAAAGGATTTCATAATTGTGGATGATGTAACTATCGTTCTATTCTAGAACTTGTTTTGTGATGCATCCCGAGATCGCTAGTAAGACTACACTTGTGTAGTTAGGAATAACTAAATGATAAGAGGCATTAGGATAATGCTTGTTTGATACCCGTAATATAATTACTTCTTCCACATTGGTTGAGTAATTCCCCCACACCTTTGCGTTGTACTCATCTTTAGTACACGATACCCCTAGTTAACCCCTCAGAGCCTATCCTTTTCGCGGTTCTCGTGATGTTTCGGTTTTCCGGAATATCAATGAAGAGCATTGTTTACACCCCACCCCCAAATGTACACCCAAATCACCTTAGGCTACCTTGTATGCACTCACTTTTAGTGCATTATTGTTATCACCCTAAACCCTTAGTTCAATTATCTAGTTGCTTGCATAAGTTACTAAGTCGAGTCATATCCTTTGTACACAGTTTTGGGACGATTGGGACTCATGGGAAAAGTTAAATTTTATGAGATGACGGGAAGGGAACGTTAAATTCAAATTCCCTTTATTTGCGTAATAATGTACTCCAAGTGTTTTGATCTTTTCAATTCGGGTCAAATTAGTGTTAGAGTAATAAAAACTCAAGTGTGGGGATGTGCCTATAAATCCCTATCATTTTGATGTTATCGTAGAGGATGGTAGAGTAAAAGTGTATGAAAAAAAAATCAAAAAAATAGAAAAAGAGAAAAAGAAAAAAATAGAGTGTTGAAAAAAAAAGGGCTACCATCCTACATCTATCTTTAAATTTATGTTTGTTTCAGTTATCTAGAGTCTAGAGTGTCGAGTCTTGGCTTAGCAACGTCATTCTTCGCATGCTTGTAACATAAAGATTTTTGACTTACCACCACTAAATAGCCTATCCCACCAAACCCCCTTTAAAAGACCTCTTTGATAGTCTTTCCTAGGAGCTTACGCCAATGCGATGGAGGTTTGATCTAGTCTCAAGCCTATGGTAATCTATGTACTAGGACCGGTTAATGAGTGTTTATCTTCCATTTCCAACTTGTTATATTTCATATACACCCGAGAGATGTGAGTATCCAAACACCCCATGTGAGGTGCTAGTATATAATTTCCGTGCTTGTTATGACTTTTGCGGGGCTTATATGTGTTGTGGATTGTTCTAAACCAATACTTCATGACCCCTAACTTATAAATTAATTGGCTAAAAGCACATTTGCTTGAGGACAAGCAAATACCAAGTGTAGGGATATTTGATAAGGTTTTAAAATAAACCTTTTTGAGGGGTCGTTTAAGCCCTTATTTGATCACTTTTGTATCCGTTATTACTTAATATCGTTCCTTTTCACTTTTAAGGTATCTTGAAGGCAAAATGCTGGAATGACACTTATTCGGACGAAAAGGCGAGAATATACAAAGAAAATGGCCAAAGTCAAGAATCGAGACACTCAGGCTGCTAAAACTGAAGGGGACGGCGTCAGGTGTTATCTGTGACGCCGTCGGACAACTTTTGTGACGGCTCAGTAGCCAAATTGCTTATTTTCAAGTGACGGCTTCAGGTTTTAAAAGAGTAGGTCGTCGCAACTCAGACGACCTAGATTTGATCCAGACGACGTCAGAGACAAAAGGGGACGGCGTCACAAGCATAAGGTGACGCCGTCGCAAGACTAACGTGGCCAAGACGAAACCCTAATGACGGCGACCCGACGGCGTCACAAATCAAAGGGTGACGCCGTCGCATATGTAATCTTATATATATAATCTGAATTTTTTAGTTTTCAGTGTGTAGTCTTTTGGAGTAAACACCTAAACCGAACCAAGGCTGTCTTGTACAGTATTTTAGGGTTCCAAACCCTATCTTACATCAAGATAAGTGGTTTACTTCATTAATTCAATTATGTCTTCAATTACTTGTGTGTATGCTTGCATGTTCTCCATGTCCGGCTAATTTACTTGTGTGTTTGCTTAGGGAATATGAAACTTGATTATTGAATATTGATTGGTTGTCTCTTATCTTAATTGTTAATGATCTAGTATTGCGATAGGTCATCCGTTGTGTAGTTAATGCTTGATTAATCTTTGTGAACCTTAGCTTATAATACCTAGAGTCATTGTAGGTTAAACCATCCGAAGAGTACCTTAGAGTTGAGTTTATAAATCCTAGAGATTTTGTAGGCGATAACCTTTGGTAGTTTCAAAGAGTTAGGGATAAACGCATACCCTACGACCTTAGACACACAACGCGATTAAGAATAAGGACGTGACAATTCAACCATCAATAGGAGATAATTAAGGAGTAATAAAACCTAAGTAAACACATCTTTAAATCATCATACGAGCAAACAAATAATTAGACATAGACTACATACACCTTAGATTAGATAATTAGATAAGTAGAAGTAATCGGTAGAAATACCAACCCCCAAATCCAAACCCCGAGATTCGTACCTTTCCATTTCCTAAAAAACATAAAAAGATAAAAAATAATCTTCCTCAACCCCAACCTTAGCGTAGTAACTTCTCACTAGCATTCCTATTCCTCTAGAGAACGATATCAATTCCCGTGGCTTACCCTAATACTACACTACAACGATTAGGTTCACTGCCTAGGGTGTCACAATTCTCAATTTCCGGTCATTTCTCAAACTCAATATTCATCATTTCATATCGGTTCGTGCATGGTTTTGCATTTTACATTAAACGTTTATTTTCTTATTAAATAAACGTTATCGCGTAAAGATTATTTTGAATATTGATCCGACACTTCCAAAAATATTCTTAATATATTTTTATACTCATTTTAAGACTATAAAAATTATATTATTAGTTTACCCGATGGTTTCAATTTATTTTGTATATAAATTGTTATGTATAAATATTTACGACGGTTTTCGTATATTCAAAACGATGTATAATTATTCACTCAGTACTTGTGAGAAATGTAATTTTTATAAATTTTATGACTTCAATACAATCTATTTTTGTCACACCCTCGCCGGAGGCGGAAACACGAGGTGTAACGGAAGGGAACATAAGCACAAGATAATAGAACATACCAACATTAATATTTAAAAGAAAGAGTAAACCATTACAATACCAGATTAGCCGTCATCGCCAAATATATTACAAAGTTTAGATTCCAAAATATTGAGTTTTATTACATAACGGCTTGTAGCGACAAGTGAAAACTTCTTTATGCAAGACTTGATAGAAAAGTTTACTAACGATCACCTGAAATGCATGAGATAAAAACGGGTCAACTATGAAAATAGTTGGTGAGTAAACACGTTTAGCGGAAATAAGAAAACTCGTAAGAAAAAAATTCAAAGCATTCGGTCAACGAAAATAGTTCTCAAAGCAAAGGCATTGTGTATCCACTCAGTTCCAAATTCCGCCCATACAAAACTTGCAACCTGTGTGTACACAACCCATTGCACAAAAATGTAGTGCTTCAAGTAGTCAAGTGTAAGTGGTCATAATAGTTCCCAATATAGTACCATGAATATAATAATGTAGGGATGCTCCGAACATAGGAGGCTTCGCACTGCTCCAACAAGGGAGACTCCTTTGTCACTCGACCACCTAGGCGAGATTTATTGAGACGCTCCACCAACAAGGCGAGACTTCTTTGTCACTCGACCACTTAGGCGAGATTTATTGAGACGCTCCACCAACAAGGCGAGACTTATTTGTCACTCGACCACCTAGGCGAGATTTATTGAGACGCTCCACCAACAAGGCGAGACTTATTTGTCACTCGACCACCTAGGTGAGATTTATTGAGACGCTCCACCAACAAGGCGAGACTTTAGGACAAGGTCATAACATGTACGGTTCAATAAGTTCTAACAAGTCATAATTTCGTAATTAAGTTCAAGGATTTGATTCGAGTTCACAAGTTCTAATTAAAAGAGTTCACAAAAGTAAGAATCAATTTAATTCAAGTATGGTTCATGCATTTCGCCCCAAAAATATAGTAAAACGGTAAAAAGGGGGTTTGTGATTACTCACTTGGTAAACTGGTGTGATGACAAAAGTGAGTACACCGAGGTATAAGGTGATGTGTTAACCGGGACCTATTATCAATGATATGATATGTCATGAGTTGCAATGTAATGTTATGCATGCACTTCGTATGTTATTTATACCATTTACGGGTTTTGAAAATATTACTTGTCGTCGAAAAATACTCTTTTGACGTCTTGACCCTTCAAAAGTGACTTTACATGTTTTTACGTCAAAATGTCATCCTACAATGGTTTTATAATGATTTATGGTGAAATTTCTACTTTTCGTCGCAAAACAATGTCGTCGGAATTTTCATGAAATTAACAAAAATGGCTTTGGAAAACTAGCCGTAAAACGGTGCACGTCGATCGTTAGAGAACGAACTCGACTGTTTTGGAAAGTTTGTATCGATATCTAAAAGTTTCAGTTCAGGAGTTTTCGTCCAAAAGGTCTCGATCATAAAGATATTAAAGGCTAAAGATAGTGATTTTTGTTAATTGTGTGCAGAAAATGAGTTTCGGCCAATGTTTGAACATCCGTAATTAAATCACTATAACTCCGCTTGACAAACGGCTTTTTGTTTTGAAAAATATGGCCGATGAACTTGATTTTACTAGAAGACATTTCGTTATAAAAAGTTTCACATCATGGTTAAAAACTGCCGCAAACATAGCCCTTACAGCTAATAGAATACTTGTAACGTAAAAATAATATAATTTTTCAGAAAATAATAGTTACGGCAACTTTATAAAAACGTGCATATATTTGTCGTTTCAAATCCGTTTTCTACGTATAATATGTCCTTAGCTTCGTATCGAAGTAAACTAATATATTTTTGATAAGTCGAAATAATTTGTGAAGCTTAAGGCTCGTTTTTGACCCGAACAATGTAAAAACTGCATGCTGAATTTTCTGAAAAAGTTACGTAACTTTAAAAATTCACCACGGCTTCGTTATAACTCCGTTTTTATCCGTTCAAAAGGCCACGGATTCGTTTTAAAGTGTATTTTCTAAATATCAAGGCCAAAATGTCGTACCAACAGTAGGTTTTTCCAGAATTTCGAAATAAGGACAGAACCAAATATATTGTTATCGAAAATAGTTTTTCTCGGACAAAACCTATTCTAATCCCTTCAAATCAACTCCAAAGCTAATCAAATCCTACCATACACCTTATTAGGGTGTCATGGGTTCCTAATCACCATCAAGACCAAAGAATACCATGGGAATATTTATAGGATGACCAATATATTTATATAACTCAATAAATCATGAAATAAATGGTATAAATCACATAACATGCATATAAGCTCCAAAAATGAAAAGAAACATATGAAAATGAAGAGGAAACATAAAAATGATAAAAACAAGCTTACTAGTGAAAATGATGAGGTGAAAGTAACAAGGATTAGCCTAAATACTCTTGGTTTTTATTTCAAAACCTTATATAGAGTATATACTAGATTGTTATGAACTTGATCTTGTAAAAAGTTTTGTGATCCTTGCTACTCTTGTTGGAGAACCGGTTTTGGAAGGGAAATCAAGAGAGAAAGAAGAAGTTTTACTACTTGTAGAATGATTGGATGATTGAATGAATAAGTGAGGTTGAGTAAAGATTTTAATATGTAAGAAAGACTTTTTACAATTCAATTAATGCATATACCCTCTCCCCCCCTAGAACCGGTTTTGGGGGGGATGAATCTTACCAAATACATTTTTTTTTTTTTTTAATACTTACTTGTGTAAAATTGTGAATAAAATGTAAGTAAATGCACATGTAAGGATACTTGTAGGATTTAATATACATTATTGTATTTAAGGTAATTTTTAGGTAAAAGTAAATTTTTAATAGATCAAAATGGAATGTAATGAGATAATAAAAATTGTAAAAATACATTCCTTGTGACATTTGGGTGATAAAATAATTATCGTACAATTTTTAAGAAAAACGACGTAATAATTAAACTTTAACGATTAATGTACCAAATAAATTAGAAACACTAGGAAAACTAAAAATATAGTTTTTATAACTAATTGTAAGTATAAAAATATATCGAGATCATTTTTGAAAGTAATGGATTTAATATTCAAAATAATAACTCACGCGATAAAGTTTATTTAATATAAAAATTTACGCGATTAAAGTGAAATGAAATGCCATGAATGAATTAATATGATGCATATTTAATTTAAGAAATGACCGGAATTTGAGAATTGTGACATGGATGCATCCTAGATCTGTACTGTACTGTTACTGATATATATACTGTTCTGGTGATGTTGTGCGTGTGTGCAATACACCCCCTCACAGTCTGGGAGCTAGCTACTCCACTGGTTACTGAGGTCTCCCCTCCTATTGTCTGGTATTCCGAGGTCACCCCTCCGAATACGATGGTTACTATTGATTACTGGGCTGCTATTGCCACTACTGATATTACTGTACTGTACTGTTGGCTCGTGATAGACTTCTGACAACCCTTACATTGTTGATATACTTATATTGTACCATCTGTTTACCCCAAAGCACCATATTCTGTATTGACTGCCCATTACCCTGTACCCTTATGTGACTTATTCTTCTACCATTCCATTCACGTACCGGGTTATTATTATTATGGTTATTGAATTTGATTATGCTTTTACATGTTTTAGGTGACAATCGTTTGCCCTGCTACTATATGATTAATATGTGATTGTCTGATTCATCTATTGACATGCTAATAACTGACAAACGGTTTACCATACTGTTATGTGACTATTTGATTCGTCTGGTCCATGTTAGTGTATAAATGATTGTTTTGACGGCTTATCATGTAAACTCTGTTTTGTTAACCTCGTGGTCTATGAATATCTGTTAGTATCTTTTTCCGCTTATTGTTGATCTGCCATGTGTACATTGATGTTTATGTTACTGTATGATTGGATAAATGGTTCGACTTATGTGGTCTGGCTTGTTAACTTGTCAATTTGCTCTGCTATGTCCTTAAGTCATTCAATTGTAGTGTTTAGGGGTGGAAACGAGCCGAGCCGCCCGTAAAAAGCTCGGGATCGGATCGGTAAAAAGCTCGAACGAGCCGAGCCTAAACGAGCTCGAGCCTAAGTTTAGGCTCATTTAATAATCGAGCTTGAGCTCGAGCTCTATACAAAAGGCTCGTTTAGGCTCGCGAGCCTAAACGAGCCTTAGAAATATATACGTATATATATTTTCTATACGTATAACCGTGTTAACGAGCTCGAGCCTTGTGTTAACGAGTCGAGCTTTGTGTTAACGAGCCGAGCTCGAGCCGAGCTCGAGCTTGTGAAAAATTTCACGAGCCGAGCTCGAGCTCAAAATGTGAGGCTCGAAACGAGCTCGAGCTCGAGCTCGAGCTTTTTATATATAAACGAGCCGAGCTCGAGCCTAAACGAGCTCGAGCTCGGCTCGGCTCGTTTTCACCCCTAGTAGTGTTCATGCTGAGTTCATGTTTGATACGTGTGGTTACCATGTCTGGCTACTGTTTCTGCTGTAGTGATACTTGTGATGTTATTAACTGTAGTTACTTGACTTGTATGATTGCCATGCTCACTTTCTAATTTAATTGCTTCCGCTTGCGTTTAGTTTTCCATTTGGCTTAATTATATTCTGACTTCCTGAATTGATTGTATGCTATTCTTGTTGAGTGAATACGGCGTTTGCTGTGTTTGATTTTGTTTTCGGTACCTATATGTCGTTTTGCTTATATGTGTATATGTCGTGGATGCCTTACCCTGTTTCGTTCTCCTTGTTTGTTCATTCTGGATACCGGTATAAGTGTGTTCTGCAGGATCTTCATTGACTCATTGTTCTCATTTCGTTGCTACCTTGTTATCAGTTTCCTTATTTCATTTGTATCTCTGATTTCGTTTAGCTTTCGTTTTGTTATATCTGTTCACTGGGATTTTTAAGCTCAGCCGCATTTCTTTTCCTGCGACAGGTTTTTAGGTTTGAAGATGGGCTTGTTGGGCTGAGAGTTGGATTAGTCGAGTAGACCGACCTTAGCTACTTTATCATCTTGGATTTAATTTGAAGAGTCATTGTTTTCAGATTTTATTTCCGTTTTAGACATATTGGATTTTGTATTTTCCTTGTAAGTCATCCGTTATATGACTTGGTAATTTATTTTATAATGCTTTCGCTTGTAAAATTTTATTTGTATGTTCTGATATGCCACCAGAATGTGACACTTCTACCCTTGTCGGGTTGGGGTGTTACACACATATTGTTAATTTTTTCACATGCATTATTAGCCGTGGCAATGATTTCATCGAAATATCATATATATGCATGCATGGTGATTAACAAAAAAACGTTGCAAAAATGCAATGAAAGATAACAACAAAGCGAAGGATAAAAAACTTATAAAATGTCAATATCATTTTCTCTATTCTAAAACTTCTTCACAACCATAGAACAGTGATCCTCCATGGAGGATGTTATTGATGACGATCACGAAATGGCAAGAGAAATATCACATGCATGGTATTTATACATGAAGTTTTACAATTGACAATAATTGAGATCATTATTAAGAGTCATCCAAAAGTTCTAATAACTCCATGTTTCTTTGTATACCTTCCATGAAAACCATAGCCCTTTCGTGTGCCTACATTGAAGGAGACATTTCATGCGTATGCATTCAATTCGCCATATTGATAAATCGATGTAATTTTGTGTGGCTTTAGATAGGTTATACCGTACTTATGGTTGTGCACAACCCCCCTTGCACATTAAATTAAGGGGGATAAGCTTTATGTATTATAGATAATTACAATTTAAATCATTATTTTTTTCACTCTCACTTACTCGACACTTATATATACATAACAAAAAGTTGCACCCCAAAATTAACGCTACTATACACGGTCGTCACTATGCGCGGGCAATCGTCTAGTTTTCTTAAAAAGTTCATACTCGGTAATTATTTGAGTGTTGCTAACAATAGCCCTTAGGGTTACTGTTAACAACTAATTATCGAAATTTATGTTTAGATAATACACAAAAATTCAAACAAAATCTTTCAAAATCAATAACAATTTGCTAGAATGTCTCAAAAGCAAATACAATACAGTATTCGTATTGGTTATGTTAACAAAAAATATGGAGCTCATCTTTGGTTATGTCATAATATCAACGGATTATGTGGAGATTTGTTTAACAACAACAAAAGGGTTGTTGTTAGTATTTCCCTCTTTTTTTAATGAAATGATAATTATGAAATGATTGTGCAACTTAGTATCCATAACTCGGGACCAAAATGGGTTTATACATGGAGGAGCAACTGATTGTGGAAGAATAAATGAGGCTTAGTTGATGGCGCAGTGGAGAACCTGAAAATAAGAATGATAACAAGCTACGTTAATCGGAACGCGAGGCCAAAGCTCCCGCTGTAACAACCCGCATTTTTCGAGTTACTTTTCATATTTTTAAAAAGTTACTATTCACTTTCACTATTCATCCCGTAAAGATTTTAATCCACATTCTCGTATGATAAATTATTTTAGTAATAACCTGAGAGTTCGACCATCGTTAGATCATTTTCGCAAAAGTTATTAAGTAAACATCGTTTTAAAGTTTCGTTTTAGATGGTCCACCGTTTAAACATCACGCGCATAACGAAAATCAACTCTGACAATTTTCCTCGCATCAGATAAATTTTTAGATCACTCATGATTAATTTGAGAATTTTTAAGATATATTTTTATGTTACCAAATAAACCCTGCGCTGGACAAAACTAAACTTACGTTTAAAACAATTCTACTCACATCCAGACTTAACGATTCCTGCACTGTGTTTCTAATATGTTTTTGACACTTTTACATTTTTTGTAAAAGTCAAACATATTTCCCTCCTCCATTGACCGTAAAGAAATTAACCTTGTACGTTCTACATTTTTGCTTAAATCGCGTAACTTTTAAACTTCACGAATAACTGTTAAGTTATCCCGCGTATGACGAAAACCAAAGTTTGACATCTCATATCACTTTTAGACTAATTTTAGTCTACTCTAAATAAATTCACGGTCGTTTCCCTGAAATTTTGTTCTTTTCTGAAAAACTGCGTATTACGCGTTTTTGACCCGTATTTCCAGCTTTAAGCAGTGTTTTTGCACCCAATGAGACTTATCACCCATTTTATATTTTTATATGGAGTATAATGATGAGTCTCATCATTCCTACAAGTTTCGTATTTTTACGATACCCGGTTTTACGTTTTATGGCTTCGGTTGGCATTTAACGGAACCAAAACTCACTCCGTAACCAAGATAATACCAAAACTAACCACCTAAGTCATCTTATCTTCACTTGGCCGACCTAAGGGGGGGGAGTCATCATTTTGGTGGCAAAATCCCAACCATTGTTCATTTAGATCATTACAAGTGTCCTAACTTAACCATGGTTAATATTTAACCCAATATATGGTTAACCAAACTTACCCTCCTATAAATAGCAAGTGAAATACATCATAAACTCCTTCACAAACTGATATTGGTCATTCATACCCTAAAACACTCACATCTTCCATCATTTGATCTATAAACTCCAAGTTTATGCAAGGAAGTTCCAAAGATCAAGCTACTACATCAAATCTCTAGCAAGTTTAAGTGATCTTCTTGAGTTTAGATCCACTCAAGTCACTTAGTACTTCATCACCAACTCTTAAATTTTGAAAGGGTGCCAAGGTGTGGAAAGCTATCTCAATCCAAAGTCTTTCGCGATCAATAAAAGTCCTATCCTTACTAAGTTACTCCTTTCTTATTGAAAGCCAAAAGTTGTAAGCAACTTATCACCACCATCATCTCATCTTTATTATTCATAATCTTAACTATTTCATACTATATATATAGTTACTATGTTGATTCATGATGTACATATACTCAATCACTTGTTTTAATTCACATATTGTCATAAAAGTAACAAACTAGTAAACTAGTCATATTCTACACATGTGAGACCATTAAAAACAGTAACATAAGGACTTTCTAACTTACATAATATGGTAGAAAAGATAAAAAGGTAAACATAGCAATTTGAATCACCCAAAACGGTCAAACGAGTCAAAAGTTATAAGCAAAAGAAGTTAGCGAAACCTAAACGCCAAAACTACCATGTATAAGCTGTTTTCAGTTATGTCTTTTTAAAAATGGTACTTCTGGTCCGAATCATCAAAAAGTTAAAACACGAAAGTTATCCGGAACGACGTTTTCCTTCAATAGTATAGAAGCTCGGACCTTGAAAACGCATAAATAGGCCAAAATCTTTCAAAAACAGAAACTGTCATAAATATAGTCTCACAACTATACTTTTGTCACAACTAAAAGCAAACCAAGAGGCCTAATGGCCATAAGCCAAGACCAAGGCTACGGCTAAGGTCAAGGTTGAGTCTCAAGACCATGGTAGTCAAGACCAAAGTCACAGCAAGGCCATGGCTAAAGCCTCAAGGCTTATTTTCCCAAAACCGTTAACTAAGGTAATCATATTTATGAAACGACGAGAACTTGTAAAAACATGATAAACTTATTTATATAACAATCTTCACTCAAAATATATGTTATATCTACTAAGTGCTACAATAGTAGGGAGCTTCATGTGAGGGGTTTCATTTGAGTAAAACGTATCGACGAGTTGCTGGATTTACGAATTAAAGTGTCCTAGCTCCTCGAACGTTTACTGCATGACCTCTGGATTATGATGGCCCGAACGGTAGTACGATATCTATAAACTAAATGCGTTTTCACATATTAAAGATCTTTCTATAAACATCATATGATAATTGACTACATCATGATCAACATAGAAATATATATAGAATGGTTTATGTTTTCCTAAAACATTATTCCAAACTTAAGACGCAACATTTCATTTCTAGGTTGAACGTAGGAGTTTTCCGACTTATCCATCATCCGTTAAAGTACTTAACATCATTTACACTACGGTGAGTTCATAGCCCCACTTTCTATTACTTAATTGTTTTACAAACCCTTGGGGGAGATACATGCTTTATTTTAAACCGAACACATTGCTTTCAAACTGTATACTTATGTGATTATTTTACTTGCACTAAGTTACCGCATTTTCCAATCTTAAGTCCCTAAATCATGAATCATTAATCACGAGTGAAGTGAGCGCGAATATTCTGGATAGATCTATCGGGATTGACGAATCCCGTTTGTTTGACCAGGATCCGGTAAACAAACGCACTATATTTGAGTACATCAGGTAAAACGGAAAATTTTACCTACTTGGGGCATCGGTTACTATTATATGACAGCAAGTTAACGCCTTGATTGTATGATGCTTAGTGAATAATAACTGTTTTGTTTTCTAAACCATAAATGTGAGACTAATTACCTCACGTTATGAATATTGTGTTCAACTGATTTCCTAAACTCTATGAATTTCACTCAACCTTTGTGTTGACAGTTTTAAGCATGTATTTCAGGTCCATAATGTACGAGGCTGGCACGGAGGAACACGGATACTCAAGAAGGCTATAAATTTTATTATCATTTGAAAACCCATTTAATGTATTTTGTAAACTTGGAACCATCTGGGACCTCATTTTTGTAAACTCTGATATTTATATAAATCGAATGATAAATCTTTTAAAACGACTCCATTAGAGTTCGTTTTCTATTGTTATGACTGTTGTGCCATGAAGTAACACCCAGTTTGAATTCCGATGCGTATCACGAAATTGGGGATGTTACACCCGCGAACCGCCTTCGACGTGAGAATCATTCATCCAAATATGATGAAGTAATATAAAGAGTTGAGAGTGAGAGAGAAAGCATATTTGAAATAAGGTGGTGGACTTTGGTATTTATAGGCCAAAAGAACCTTTTTAGATAATGTCAGGTGTCTACCTAGATTTAAGGTTTTTAAGCACGATCATGATCAGTCAATCACAGTCCTTGCACATAGGTGCTTTATTAACTTTGAGACCCGATATGTCATTCACATCAACTCTATTTTGGGCACATAAAGGCTTTTTATGAAGCTCTCTTCGAGAAGAACGTGAACCTACAAACTATTACTCATATATGTGACACATACATATAGATAATTGTGTCCAGAGTTGGTCAAAAGTCACTTTTGCCAACCAATTTTCCAACAACATCTTTCAACAAACATTAATAAAAATTACGTCAAAAACTTGGTCTAACTTCCTTAGGCGGTTTTTAAATAATTGATTATTTCTTTCTTGCTTTATGTAGTATGTGAAATCATGTGTCGTCGTCTATCGGGGTGGACGACTTTATTTTATAATACATGATCCATGCTTCGTGACACAGAGATTGTGGAGACGAGGTTGTCATCTTGGTGCATCGAGAGAATCGTTGTTTGGTGCGAGCCTTAGCTTCCAATGCTCGAGTTGTCGTAACGTGCTCATCACTGTTGTGGGCCTAGCACTGTTCCTTCCGTACTACATCGTACAATGGTTGTCATCTGTCAAGCTCTCGAGCAAACCAATCTCCTCTTCCATTAACCCGAGACCTACCATAACCTTCGTTACCCTAGCTTTTTTAGAAGACCATTCCATAATGGAATGACTTCTAATCTTCTGTAAGAGAGATGTTGAGTAAACGTAATTTAGCTCCTCGGGAAATATCCGAAGGACTCGTCATCGAGAGTTGAGGTTTTTATTCCACAATTAAGGCATACGTGTAAATAGTCAACGTAAAAGGATATTAGAAATTCTCGTTTAATGGCTTTTTTTAAAGAGCGGAGATAAGATGAGCTCTTTCTTTTCTAAAAAAGGAAAAATAAATTCTGATAAACTCTTAGGTGCAGTTTGTTTCGGAGGTTTTGCACTGTAGGGTTAGACTTACACTCAAAATGATATGTTTGGTTACAAAAAAGTGGGCCCAGACTTTAGGATGAATGCTAAATATTTTCTCTACACCAATCCTATGCATAACGGTAGGTTTACAAAAATTATTGTTGTCATATTTTGTCCTTTTCAGAAAAAGTGGGTCGTCACATATTCTATATCACTCATTCATCTTTTAAAACTTATTTTATTATTATAATAAACTAGTTATGTAACACCTCAACCCGACAAGGGTAAAGATATCACAAATACGGTTTCATATCAGAACCTTAAGTACTATACAATAGCGGAAGCCTTTACAAAACTTACAAAAGAAAATATAAATAACCTAATAATCTAAATAAATCTAAGATCCCTATTTTCAAATCTTGCTCTTGTCTCTACTCTCAACCCAGATCAGCTAACCCATAAGCTCATCTTGAATGCTTAAATACCTGCCGCAGGAAAAGAAAATGCGGCTGAGCTTACAAAGCCCAGTGAACAGATATAACGAAACAAAAGCTAAACAAAACAAATATACAAATAACGAAATCACAACGGAATGAGAATACTGAATCATTGAGGATTCTGCGGAAGCACAACTATACAGAAATCCAGAAGAACACATATCAGTTAAAAACGCCTCATAGCACATTAATGACACAAACGCAAACACATCAGAATAACCAGACACTTAACATTTCAAGAAAAATAGATTACATATAAACCAAACGAAAAGTCTAAGGCTAACGGAAACAATTTCTAGAAAATAAACATGGCATTCATGCAAATCAATTAATCTATATTTAACACACTTAATTCAATATTGTAGCAGCGGAAATTAGCAGTCAAATCATGGCAGTCACACATACAGATAGAAAACACAGTAGACAAACTATAACTAAATAGACAAAGACATAACATAGCCATTAGCAATTATCAGGACATATATCATAAGCTAAACCAGTTCTCAGATCGAATCCTAACATCAGCAGAGTTTTAACATGGCAGGTCAATTCATAAACAGATAGATACCCTAACGTATAGGCAAAGTTTACCAGATTAACGGAACAATTATACTTATCAACCTTCAGGATACTTATTTTCACACTAGCACATTCATCTCAAAGATAAACGAATTCACATAACGATAAACTAACATAACATCAGATGACAGCATGTGAATCATATTTAAACATGTTAATCATAACCTAGCATAATAGACGGTAGTCACATAAACATACAAAAGCATAAACACATATAATAACATATAATAAGCCTAGCCCATAATCATAAACACTTGAACATACCGAATCATAATCAGAATACTTAACATAGAAATAACAGATTAAGATTTAGTTAAACTACCACGAGCCCAGAACATATCATATCAGAAATAACTACTTATACAGAAATAATCTCAGAAAATAATTTGGAGTAGCTAGCTCCCAGAATTTTGTGAAGACGCGTATTGCACACGACATCATTCACCAGACAAATCATATTGGATAACAGATCAGATCTAGGATGCATCCATACGCCCCACAGACAGATATTGGTCATATAACATAACTTGAGCTCATAACAGATAACAGATAAGGGACGTGGCAGAACATCACTCTACTGCCCTAGAGTCATGTCAGAGGTGCATCACTGACACGGACATGGAACCCCCATGACTAGTGAAATATTTGGCTCGGGTGTCAAACTAACTTAGGTCAAACAGATTGTCATAAATGACACAGATCATAATCAAACACAAAGTTCAACAGATGACATATCAGATAACTCATAACATAAGGTTCACATTCAAATGTTCAGAAGTCAAAGGTTCATATCACAGTCATATATCATACATTCATAATCGGAAGTTCATAATCAAAAGTTCATAATCAGAATTTCATAATCAAAAGTTCATAATCAGAAGTTCATAACCTTAAGTTCAAATCACATACAACAAGATTCAACATACAGAGGTTCAAACAAACAGAGATTCACATAAACAGAAGGGGATCATAGCAATGGCATAGGGAATCCTAATAAGCATAAGGGAATGACAAAGAAGAGAAAATCATGAGAAACCTTTACTGAAAAGGTCAGAATATCTGTACCTTAACGCAAATGAGGGAAAAGCAAATGAATGAACGAATACGAATATACGACGCCACGTCTTCTTCAATGAATCTACACGGATTACGATTTGTATAATACTTATTAGCTCCTTTTATAAGCTTCTTATGCCTTTGTAAGTGTGTTACTTATTGATATCATGTTTTATCTTTCATTTTCTTAAACTCATATTTGGACCAGACTTTAACGATTTTTATAAAATACTTACTTAGCTCAAATGAAATCAAGCAAAATCCCAGGGGTTCCCATATGAGTTAAAAGACTCTACAAAAATTGGTGGGTTCTATTTCCATGCTAAATGGCCTATGGAAAATCATAAGTCCAGACCTATCCAGAAAGTGATCAGAAAATACACCTTAAAAGTTTGTGCTTATTAGACCTGTTTAGACACCTTAGAAAAATTTCCAAAACTCTCAGAAATTCATTTATAACCTAAATGTCACTCCTGTAAAAGGAGAGCTCCTAATTCATTATGGTTTGAAAATGAAAAATCAAACAATCCAACTAAATTTCAGACCCGTTTTCTCAGCTTTGACACTTGATCTTGTAAAATTCAAAAATACGACTTAGACAACTCCAAATTCGACCAAACCACTTGGAAAACTCAACTAAGACATAAAATAAACTTTTCCAACAAAAACCCATATTATTGCACTTATAAAAGTTTATCTATGACCCATACAAATTCGACCTATGATGCTGTCCAGTTTTAGAGTTCAATAAAACCTTTATTATCACATGTTTTACCTTCCCAAACGCACCCATGACCCATGAAAGTCATATGACCTGTTTTAATAGCATCTTAACATGCCCAACATTTACATTTTTCCAGCTTATGAATTTTATACATACCCGTTTTAAGGTTTATGAACCAACAATCCCACACCGCACATGAAATCATAATTATTTTACTAATAAAACGACTTAGGGTTTTCTATTCTTGCTCGCCTTATTAATGATCCATTATTACAGATTTTAGGGTTGGATAAAAGTTTATATACTTGTCGACATAAGGCTGAAATAGGACACGAACAACACTCACCAAACCGACACCAAAACCATAACATATAGGCGCATATCTTCATGATTTTTACATAGTACAACATCAGGTTTTAAGGTCTATTTATACTTAACATATGATGAACATGGTTAAGGTTTAATGATGCACACAAGGTGGTCATACCAACGACCAGGAACCAAAGAAAATAAGGAGGACAACCGAGTCATAAGAGTACCTTTCGTAGCGCGTAGAGAAAAGAGAAACAACGGACAAAAATCAACACAAGACACCCCTTTGTGCCTTAATAAACACGACCACAAAAGCAGCAACCAAACGTCCCAATCGACCACGCAAGACCCGTACAAAATGTGTGACGATAGCAGCCTTGTGAGCCCTTCAAATCTCTCCTTGGACCTTGGTTTTGTCGACAGAATAATGATGGTGGAGGAGAGTTTATTTTTGCCGTGAAGTCTTTTTGGGGGGCTAGGGTTTCGTTTTTTTTTTTTGTGATTTTTGTGGAAAGGACATAATGAAAAAAAATAAAAGTATAGAGAGGGGGGTCGGTTATGATTTGCCGTGAAGGGGGGAAACAAAAGAGGAAATACCTCAAATCAAGGGAAACAATCAAAGACTTGCCATATTCTTTTAAATCACGAACTTGGTCATGATTCTCGACTTCATACGTTTGACATCAAATGTAAAAGTTGGCTAGGGACAATTACAAGAATTAAAACGTGTGACACTATAACAGATGTGTATAAATTAATTTAGCGTAAGTTTTATTTCCGGATTACTTTTACTTGTTCGGAAGATAAGGGTTTAGGCATTCAAGTGACGATATATTTAATCATTGGCGTCTTTCTAAAATTCGAGATTGAAGGGTATTTTGGTATTTTCAACGTTTTCGAAAATGTGGGTTTTACAAGTTATAATACCCGCGCATGCGCGGGGGTTTTCTTATTTTATGAATAATATATTTTTATTTAAATCTATTTTTTGCTAAAACTAAACTTTTGATGGGTTTTGAAGATGTTCAATTAGTAGATTGACATATGGTTCCGTTGCTTGATAAAATGAACAAAATCCTAATGTGTGGAAGTAAAATAATTTTCTTAGGGAAGTATAAATGAAGTGTAACTACTAATTAGTCCGGATGCCTATTTGTTAGTGCTTGTGGTTTTTATGTTTCACAAGATGGCTAATCTATTGTTGGGGTTTATGTTGAAGATTGAATAGAATTGTTTTGATGGGATTGTTATAGATTAATGAACTCTTCTGTTTTATATTTTCCAATTCATATGCATTATGTTTAGCTCATTGTCTACTATGTTTCACCATGTATTATTATAGATTTAGGCCATTACTTTAAAAGATTATATATCAAAACAAACTGAATATACGATGTTGGTGCACATTTTCTTGTAGTATTACTATGTTGTGCATTTCCACCTAATCTCGTGTTCATTGAACACGGGTTCTAATCTGGTATGTATATATTGAGGTGTTTGGTTTTGCTCAGTAGAGTTAATTAGTATGTTACCTTTTAAGTTCTTGGATCATATTTTAAAATCCTTCCAGTTGAGTCAGTTTTTTACCCAAGTTTTGCTATGTTTCTCAGATCTCCGATACGAAAGCGTAACAATCAGCAAGTAAACAACATAACATCGTAATCTATCTTATAATACTCCCATAATCAATCAACAAAACACAACAACAAAATTATATGGACTAATGGGTGGGATACTTAGGGTGTGTTCGGATTTGCTTATTTTATGGACTAATACGCTTCGAATTTGTAAAAGCTCATAAGCCATAAACTCAAATTAGTAAGCTCATAAGTAAAAAAAACAAACGTGAGTTTTTCCACACAAACGCGAGTTTTCCAATTTCAAGCAAGCCATAAGCCTGCAAAATATGGTAATCCAAACATCCCCTTAATAGTGGTGACATTAGTATTGTCGATAATTTGTCATGATTTATGTTGTATATAACTCATCACTAAGACACGTTGGATTGTAAACAAAAGGAGTAAATATTTAAGAGAATACATAGAACACATGCCATGTTGCTAACTGAAATTGACAAATTTGACATTTATGGCACAAAAGTTGAAACAAAAATTGAGCTAAACATATTGGCTTGTTGTTGCTGATCACTCCAGTAAGAATAACACCACTCAATATTTCTACCTCTTCTTTTGCCGCTTCATCGAGACTGTTTTAGAATTTCTTTACCAAAAACTACCCATTTTGACCCGTTACCCAACCTGCCCATTTTACCACCTCTAGTGAAACATAGTGCATAGCTTATAAATCTTACAGTTGATTTACCATGTATCAGCGCTTTTTGGCGCATCATGTACCTTAGACCTCGAATGTATATTGGGCTTCTTATAATGGGCTTTACGTGTAATATGTGGTGACCCGGCCATGATGACATATATGTCCAAACTTCCAACACAATATCTGTTAAATAGTGGAAATTTAGTATCAATAGAATGGGAGTATGACTTTAGTCTTTAATGCTCTAAACCTTTTACAAATCAGAATATAACCTTTTGAAATGGTTTGTTCTAGATTTAGGATTGTTTGCATTCTACAAACAAAAAGTATCAGATAACCACTATATGTAAAAATAAAATAAAATATATACATATCTTTATGACATTACCCTTTTGCAAAATCAAAACGAAAATCCTAAAAACAAAATTGTGTCGTAGCCATTTTAGCCAAACTAATAATGTCTTTTCTACAAACTCATTTGTATGATCAATATTGGGAACTATGTTAAAGATGTTTTCGATGCTACGTTTACCGCACCATGTATAACAAACATAGGTAAATAGCTATTATATTTGAAAATATAATTTGCTAGTTGTAGTTAAACAAAAAAATTTTTAAAAAGACTACATGGATCTGTCACAATTCATTTCTAACCCGAGCATTAGAACAACATATGATGTCCATTTGTAACATAATCCCTTGACAACTTCTGACCATAAACTTAGCATTAATGTTTAGTGCAACATTTCTTTAGAAGTACCTTAAACATGTTCTATCAGATTGGTTACTAATTTACAACATAGAATAAGAATTGTATGAATGCTATAGAATGGCATCTTCATTACCTCAATAACAGTTCTCAATATGGTACGAACTTTTTTAGTTTTTCGAGATTCGAGACCGATATCCACTGAAAGCTCCGTATTCAAGCATTCTCTGTTCCTCTTTCTGGATATTAGCAATTCCGTGTTTTCTCTTGTATTGCTGATAAAGGTTCCACAGATATTGAGCGTCCTAGCTTCCATCTATTGTCCTTCCATCCTCTCTGTCAATTTTTTGCTATAAAACAAACCTATTTGCATACAAAATTGATTGTTTTAAACGAAAAGTGTATTAAAAGTAACCGAAACAATAACTTTGGAAAGAGTAAATTCATAATTTACCTTTATCATGCCAGGATGATCTCACGTGTTATTTCCTGGTCATGGTGTTCCATCTTGCATGGTCCATCCGTCTTCTGGTGTTTTCGGCACTTTCGGTACTAATGCATTTACCCTAACTTTATATTCCTCATATTCTCTTTGCAATCGATATAAAATAACCATTAAACTTATACACTAAGTTCTAATATGATTGTGCCATAATATAAAAAATCTTAGTTTCATTGCTCGATGTTCCTTAACAATCGATGCTCAAACCTTATCTTTCAAGAAATAAATCTTCTGTGAGAAGTAGAATTCTGGCGCGTGTGGTTCTATCGAGAGCTTTTTGCAAAACGGGACCCACTTTCTACCAAATTCTGATGGCTCATAGACACTACATCTTGAAACATTACACGCACCTGCATCTCTGTTATATCCATATATGAAATTCCAAGCCTGAAATCATACAACCAAAGGTTATTGCCGATCGGGCTAGTCTTTGGGGTCAAGATATTACATAAGGAAAACATTGTAGATGTAGAAGAACATACATGCAGCCGCAGAAACCAACCATTGGTTTCACTTCTGATAATTTCTCGATTCTTGAATATATTTCATCCTGATTCATGCATGTATCCTCAGTCAGCTCACCCATAATTTGTTATAGATCACCTTTGGGTAGAAATGCATGTAGTAAAGGGTCTAGAAGGTGAGTCGTCACTGCAAGTCCTGGATTTTTTTATAAAAATAAACTTTGAGAATGTGAAGTGAGCATATGATTAGGTATGTAAAATGCTAAAAAGTGATAAAAATTACCATCCATTTCTCAGAAAATGCCTTAAAAGTGATCGTTGGTAAGGCGATAAGAGTCCGAGAGCTGTTTTTCTTTGCTCAATTGTGACGACCAGGACCGTTTTCCTTACGAATTTTATCCTCTCATCAGAAGCAATAAACTAAAAATCATCCAGAAAGTATAAATGCATTTAAATTATAGCAATACTAATGTGGAATAACCCAATCATAAATTGTCATAAGCTTTAAATCCTTGATGAGTTGCCAATCCTTTATAGAAAATTTTCGTGTAAGTACGGACTATTCAGTAACATTACATCTTTCTACTTCTAATATGTGTAATTTTGACTGTAAGAGATGAACAAGATTACCTTATGCTCAGTCCTACAAAGACCGAGAGGGTTAGTAATAATCTGTCATAACAGACCGAGCATGATCAGCCATCTTAGTAGCTTCAACAGCATAGACCTTCTTTGCGCCTGCCTGAGCTGACCAAATTGCTAAGATGCCACTCCATGTTCCTACATCCAACATAGTCTTCACCGTGGAATCACCAAGTTAGTTCCAGTTCCAATAATTTCTTTAAAATGCGCAACAATGGAAACACATAAATTAACTTCACACCACGTTGACTAAAGTTACATCAAACACATTTTTAAGAGAATAACTTTAGGTGTGTGAATGAGGTAAATTTCTGTGACTATTATATAGACAAATGGCGTCTCGAAGTTGCAATGCAACCAATTCATAGATGATTACAAAAAAGCAATTTACCTATAAACTATAAATAAGTAAAATTACTACAAACAATGGATATTAAACTACATATAATAAAGGGCAAATGACACAAAAATGCATTAAAGTTAGGGTCCATTTCCAATTAAGGTATTATGCTTTTTTTCTTGCATAAAAAGGTACTCAACAAAAATTTTTGGCGGATTTGGGTTTTTTACTAACGTTCGTTAACTCACTTCGTTAGTATATTACATGTTTAGTCCTTGTGGTTAGGACCAAATTGCAATGAAGGTCCTTACTTTCAATTAAAATTATTTGCACAAATCGTCCTCGGTCAACAGTGGTCAACGCCACGTGTCACCACCTGAGTGGTGCCACGTGGCATAGGGTCGGGTCGGGTCGGATTATTAAGCGGGTCGGGTCGGGTCATAAACAGGTCGGGTTGCCACGTGGACCAATGAGGTGGTGCCACGTGGCATTGGTATAATATACCAATATTTTGGCTTGCCTAAGATTCGAACTCGGGTCTTTTGTGTGGGAAGCCAAGCCTTGCCCAACTGGGCTAAGCATAGCTTCAATAATAATTCACTAAATCAAATACATAACCCTTCCTAAAAGTTAAGGCCCAATTCTTAAATAATAAAAGGTTCAATTTAGTTTTTGGCCTATCAATTTAAGGGGTTATATGGGCTGTCAAAAAATAAATAAATATACCGTCGGACTCGTTTTTTCGTGCTCTTTCCAATGGTATGCTCGGGGAATTTTTTTGACTTGGTCTGGACCTCGAAAAACGCAAAAACAAAGGAAAAACGGTGATTTTTGCATTTTTCGAGGTTCAAACAAAGTCGAAAAAATTCCTCGAGCATACCATTGGAAAAAAATAAATAAATATACCGTCGGACTCGTTTTTTTGTGCTCTTTCCAATGGTATGCTCGTGGAATTTTTTCGACTTGGTCTGGACCTCGAAAAATGCAAAAACAAAGGAAAAACGGTGATTTTTGCATTTTTCGAGGTTCAAACAAAGTCGAAAAAATTCCTCGAGCATACCATTGGAAAAAATAAATAAGTATACCGTCGGACTCGTTTTTTCGTGCTTTTTCCAATGGTATGCTCGAGGAATTTTTTCGACTTTGTTTGAACCTCGAAAAATGCAAAAATCACCGTTTTTCCTTTGTTTTTGCATTTTTCGAGGTCCAGACCAAGTCGAAAAAATTCCCCGAGCATACCATTGGAAATAGCACGAAAAAAAGAGTCCGACGGTATATTTATTTATTTTTTGACAGCCCATATAACCCCTTAAATTGATAGGCCAAAAACTAAATTGAACATTTTATTATTTAAGAATTGGGCCTTAATTTTTAGGAAGGGTTATGTATTTGATTTAGTTAATTATTATTGAAGCTATGCTTAGCCCAGTTGGGCAAGACTTGGCTTCCCACACAAAAGACCCGAGTTCGAATCTTAGGCAAGCCAAAATATTGGTATATTATACCAATGCCACGTGGCACCACCTCATTGGTCCACGTGGCAACCCGACCCATTTACGACCCGACCCGACCCGCTTAATAATCCGACCCGACCTGACCCTGTGCAACGTGGCACCACTCAGGTGGTGACACGTGGCGTTGACCACTGTTGACCGAGGATGATTTGTGCAAATAATTTTAATTGAAAGTAAGGACCTTCATTGCAATTTGGTCCTAACCACAAGGACTAAACATGTAATATACTAACGAAGTGAGTTAACGAACGTTAGTAAAAAACCCAAATCCGCCAAATTTTTTTGTTGAGTACCTTTTTATGCAAGAAAAAAAACATAATACCTTAATTGGAAATGGACCCTAACTTTAATGCTTTTTTGTGCCATTTACCCTATAATAAAAAGCATTGCCCATGTGACGTATAATCCACTTTTAAACAGAGATATTGTTTATTGGCAGAACCCCAAAAATTATGGGGCTGTTTCGGACTGATAATTAAAAATGCTAGTTTGTTTATCGCGTTTTAGTACAACATATAATGTTATAAACAGATATGAATGTTGGGATAGAATCAAAATGCTATGATAATCTACTTATAGCGTAAAATTAGCAGTTAACCAGTTTAATTCAAGTTGCTTATATACAACTAATTCAAGTAGCCTGATTATCATACCACATAAATGCTTTAATAAAGAAAAGACTCAAACATTCAAACACTATCTGCAGCTTATACCGACTAAAAGCACTGTATAAAAGCTCAAACATCCCCCTAAGGCCTTCACAATATAAAACTGTTGCAGCAAATTATCATATATAAATGAACATATTTAGGAGTAAAGATACAAACTTTTTCAATAAAGTAATGCTTATTCTTGAAAACAGCCAATTAAGAACCACCAATCCTCTTACTCTCTCATCTTTATCAATCAAATTAGAACTTCAACCAAACCCTAATTTTTTCTTCAAAATTAAAAGCAAAATCCCAAACCTTTTTAGAATATAACTAAAAGCCCTATATCAATTTTAAACAAAATCAAAAAATTAAGTAATAAAAATCATACCTTTAACCCATGGAAATAGTTTTTCTTCTTGCATAAATAAATTATCAAAACTATCTTCAGAATCACTTCAATAAGAATTATACTCTGTAACAAATATTATCCAATCTATTTTAAATTGTCCGATGATTGATTTAGGTTTCGATTTGAAACTTTTGGTTGAAGAACGGGTTGGATCATAGCCAAATACGTTATGCTTTTGTTTTTTTAAGTTTTCAGTTTTGTCCCTTAAAGTATTGTAAATGACCCCCGTGTTTTTAAAGTTTTAAATTTTTATAGTTTTGACACATATATTTTTGAGCTTAAATTTTTTTAAAACACGAATTTACAAATACTTTTGCCTAAAAAATAAGGTATTTAAGTTTTTTTTAATTAAACATATTAATAAAAAAAAAAAAAAAATGATTTGTAGGCCTAAGTAGTGGACCTAAAAAGAGACCTACAAATGTAATTGATGGATTTTAAAAATGATTGGTGAATATGAGGAGAGAAAAATTGTGTATTTTAAAAATTGAATATTTAAATGAGTTAGGTCTATTTGTAGGTCTAGTTAGTAGGCCTATTTATCATAACTCAAAAAAAAAATTAAAAAAATTATTACCAAATAAGGTATGAATTAATTTTTTTAAAATGAAAAATTCTCAGTAAAATGTTTTGTTTTATTATATAAATGATTTAATTAAGTTTGTTTTGTATATTTTTAATATTATTATATTATTTATATACTAGTTATAATACCCGTGCACGCACGGGGCTCGGACATAAAATTTAAATAAAGTATTAATTTTGTTATTAAGTTTTTGACAACAATCTTTTAAGAACATAGAAGTTAATAGATAACTAACAACACGTCAATTTAAAAGAAAAGGTTATGATGTTTTGGACCATACCTCAATCAGGCATAATATGAAGACCACATATTAACTCCAAGTTCTCGCTGCAAGAAAGGGCATGTAGTTGGGAGGATGATCAATCGCAAGAGATTTTCCTCATAATAAACGTTTCTTATAATTTGATCATGCTGGGTGTTTGTCAATGCCACCACCATTTGGGTATCTCGCTTAGACAGACATTGTAGTTAACAAAATCGTTACTTGTAGATTTCGGAAGCTCTATATATTGATGTTCCATACTTTCTTGATCTTCTTTTCTTGCAATCTGGTATCACAAAAATGTGTTAACAATGGCACATCGAAACTATGCTTAGCATTATGTTCAACCACACATTACAATGAATCCTATTATTATGTTGCAAATTGTGAATATACATCACTCGAGATTGCATCAACCAAATTGCGAAAAGAAAAAGAGTAAAACTTAAAAAGATAACCATACCTGCATTTGCAGATGGAAGTGGGGAACTTTCATTTATATCTTCGTGTGAAATGTGCACCAGTGGCCGTAAGATAGATCTTCAAGAGAACTTTAACATCCGATGACCATTGGCTGCATGGCTACATCTTGCAAAAATAATCCAAAAAGATCTAAAACAGTGGTTGTTTGTACAAAAAATCGCACCTTAAATGGATGCAATAACTCATATGACATGCGTTTACCTCATAGTGGTCGCAGTGGCAACGACAAACACCCCTACAATCAATTCAATCAAACAAATGTCTGCATATTTCTACTAAAAAACCCAATATGAGCATGTACAATAAGATAATGAAAGTAAGATATACTAAAAGGACTAATAATATGTGAAAAGAGAAAATGAAGAAACACATGTGCAAAGGGACCCAAGTTGTAGACAGAGGTATTTTCTCAACTAACGCAAGCATGGCAGTTCGATATATAGTTACTTCTCGAATGTCGAGGCTATCAAGGTCAAATGTTAGTTGAGGTTTTAGTACGGCTAGGGGATTGTTCATCCTAAAAGAAAGCATATCGCCTGAGCTGCTTTCGCGCTTGGAAAACTCCTTGGTTGTCAACATGTCTGCCAAATAAAGAAAGCCTTCTAACTTGCATATGTTTTCCGCGACTTTTTCTAGTGAAATATGTGTGGTTGACCTACAATGTGTAATATAAGGTTACTTCCACATTTGTATGAGCACACAATGAGATACTTTAATGGGATTAGAAAGCTTAATAAGTATGGATCGATCGACTTAGCTAACATGAGTAACTCTTTCTGCTTCGATTTGGGTTTACAGTTTATATAGCTTTCTTGTTAATGATGCTAAATGATCCACCTTCTCTTTTCCCTTCAAGTTATGTTAATGTTAACAAAAAAGATTTGCTTAAGAAGAACATGTGTCACTGTCACCCGTTCGTAAACCCCTTTTTCGATGTTCATGTTTTCATGTATCAGACGATGCATATTGTCATACCTATGACAATTGTCTTCATTTTGTTGTTCTCATGTATTATCGTACACGAATTTCCAGCGAGTAAGCATGCAGTGGGGCAAGAACATATGTAACTTCCTGGTGTATTCATACAGTAAATCAAAGTCATTTGTAGAAGGGTCGGCATATTTGTTGATGTCTTCAAAATCAAGTTCAATATGAAGCAATATATATTCAGAAAAAATGACAGTTCGAGGATGCAATGCAAGTAACGGGTCAAATCTAGAAGCTTGGTTTTCACTCAATGCAGTTTTTAGTAATGGCAAGATGAATGGGTCGAGTAACGGGTCAAAATGGGTTGGTTTTTCTAATGCCCTGTACTGGTCAAAATGGATTCGGCCAGGTGAACAACAAACATTTTTTTGTCCATGTAAAAAATCTGTCTGTGAATATTTAGTGTGCCATCTATGATCACAAAATCATGATATCAGAATGATAATCCTAAATCGCTGAATGAAATGGTGTACCGAATTTCTATATATACTATGGGCGACATCATCATGTTTGACATCTTTTCTTTTTAGCTTTTTTTTTTCTTATATGACTCATTAGTAAAACATAACCTGAAAGGACCAGCTCATAAGTAATATGGTCAAATGTGTATACCTTGACAACCACCTGACAAATATGGGTTTCCTTCATACCGAGGGAAACATGAGCATACACTTTGACTTGAGCAGAAATCTCTATAATCAGAAACAGACAGATTACTACTTGACGTCAATTGTCCGAATGAATTGCAATTCCCCGAGAGTCTCCAATCTAGAACCATGATCTGCCTAGTGGGTATACCTGTTTCCAAAATGTTATCAGATTTGGTGGCAATGTCCCCAATTTCCATAGTTACCTCTCGTGATTCTGCACCCAAATACATCATAACAAATTAGTATAAAACTGTTATATCGTTTATAATCAAGTTTAAAGCTCAAAATGCTTTCATAAGACTTTCATGGGAATTCCAGTGATAAGTACTGCTGACAAAATTGTTGTGATGTTAAAAGCTGCAAGTAAAATGAATGATTACATGATCAAATTATTAATGAGTCACTTACCAAATTTTGCCATGAGTGGTAAACATTAATTCCATTCCTCCATAGATCAAATTTCCATATGCTGGAGGGTCAAAATTCTTAGCTTGCGACTTGACGGTGTAGTGGATCCAAGAACCACAAACATGGAGGCACCTGATATTTAGATAAGAGAATATGGAACTGTTATAAGATATCAAATGGGATAAAAGAGAAAACCAAATAAGCATTTTTAGTGATTACTACCGAATATTATGACCGTCAGACCTTGTAATTAAAATGAGAATATGAAAGTATGGATTTCCTTATAAGAATATTATGACCGTCAGACCTTGTAATTAAAATGATTAAATAAGCATTTTTAGTGATTACTACCGAATCTATATACTTGAGTGATTATTACTCGACTTTGCTTGCTTGTGTGCCTTTAGTGGACCTAGAAAACCAAATAGTAGCCCACACCATCTAATAGAGGAAATTGACAAAGAACTACCTGTTCTTGAACTCGCTCTCCACTCAACAGATCTTTGGTTCATGCCCGCCTATATAAATATTTGATCCTACTTACCACAAATGAATGTGATAACTGCGTAAGCTAGTCATCAACGATTTGAAGCATTAACCTATAAAGAACGGTTATAGAAATAATAAACACAAAATTTTATTAAACCTTTTTGGTCTCTAGATGGACTCATGTGATTTGTAACAAATATAAACAAACAAAAATTTCATTATAATTCATACCAGATATAGCAGAACTGATTATGTAAGAGTAAATTAAGGGCTTGTGTCTGGGGTTGCATTTACCAAACTGATTATTCTTTTGCAAAATGGCTATTTGAACAGACTTATCAAAGCCGAGTTTGTCTTTATAGAAACACATATAATCACTTATTTTAATTGGTTGCAAAATTTTCTATTTCTATGCCGTTTGCAAACCCAGTAATCAACTAATCTACTCCAAAACACAATCCCAAATACACTTAGAATTTACTAACTAAAGATAATTATTACAAACTCAATCACATGAGCAAGTTGAAACATTATGTTCACAACCCATTTTCATACAACTACTCATCGAATCCTATTAGTTACTACGAATCACTTTAAAAAGTCACGTCTAGTGGTTATTAAAATTAATAGTTTGATTAGATGCAAACACTAATTTTAGTACTCACTGTCATTTTACATCACACTGTAATGTTCGAAGTGAAGATCATAGAGGTAGCAAATGTCTTGTTATTTTGGCACGTCTTCTGTATCCGACAAACTCTTTTCGTGTAAAATCCAGCCAAATTTGTCCTTTTATCAGCAAATGCAATTCAATATATTTGATACTACCTTGACATAGCCATGTTTCAACTTGATATCAATTTATGTAATCGAAAAAATCTCCATTTTTGTGGCATATAGTAGGCTAATGTATAACGGGTCAATTTGGGTTATAGTTTATCGATAATAACTTGAATGTATAAAACAAAAAATATAGCTTCAAAGGAAATAGGACGAAGGCGCCCAAAACTGATAAAACTAAGTAAATTTAGTTATTAGTAAACGTTAAAACTACAGTTTTTAGTCAATTTTGTCACTGTCATCAAGATTCCTAATGTGAATATTAAAAGTCAAAACATTAACTGAAAGATTAAAAACAGAAAAACCATACCTTGGATCGATAGTTTCCCGATTCTTAATAATAGTTATGAATAATTCGATTGTAATATACGATTTTGGTTCTTCAACATTGTTTAGATTAGGGTTCTTCAATAGGGTTATAGATTTTAGCTTTAGGGTTTTGGGGAAGAATGAGAAGAGAAGCGTGATGTTGTTAAAGTTTAGGAATACGGTTTGGTCTAGAAAAAGGTAGGATTTGTGCTGTTTACCTTTTTAGTCCTTGAAGTTTATAATATCAAATCCGTTTTTTAAAAGTTTTTTTATCAAGTTTTTGACACATATGTTTTTTGGTGGTTTTTTTTCTTCTACACGTTTTTTTACAATTTTGACCAAAATCGATTCAATTTTGACTTTTTATTAACCAATAAGATCTCACGATTTTGCTTACGTGGCAAAATCAAATTCTCCTATTGGCCCAATTTTTTTTTCAATGAGAAGGGTTTCGCAAAAACACTCTGAAATGATGTAATTCTTTTATTATATAAAAGATTTTCTCTTTCAAACTTTTTTTTCTTAAAACTTACGCTAAATCCAAATCCTAATCCAAATTTAAATCTATATCCAAAACCCTTAACAAACCAAACGCACGCACCCTTGTATTACTTTTTTTGATAAGCATCCAAACACCCCCTTACAAGTGATTTACAAACCCTAACTTTGCACGCAAAACCAAATCAAACCAATCCAATTTTATTCGGATAATCAATCAAATCCAATCAGGCACAACTCTGTTCATCAAGGTCAGCTCTTTAACTCTCACTAACACCTGTTTCTTCAATCGATCATACTTATTTATATTCATTATTCATTAATCACTACTCATAATTCCCAATCTATTTATATATTTTACATCTTTGATCATAAAATTGACCTAATTGTGAAGCCATAGTGTAAATTAGTTATCTCAACTGCTTGATTTATATGTAATTTCATTTAGTTTATTTGTTATCGAATCAATATGCTGCTGTAAAACTTGATTAATTTAAGGGCTTTGCTAAGCACAACCGTTACGACTACCTTTAACTAACTTGAGGTGGTTGTAACCACCATGACGATGAATTTAGCCGTAACGGCTGTGTTTAACAAAGCTCTCAAATTAATCCGGTTTTACACCAGCATATTAATTTGAAAACAAAAATAGACTACGATTATTCATAGTTGTTTATGTTATGTATTAAATTGTGCAGAAAGGTTGGAATAAATGGAAGGAATAGGGGGTGATGCTAACTCCCCAATGGCGCCGTTAGCCAAGTGGAAAGCTGAATTCTCGAGGGTGTTTCAGTTTTATTTGGATAAATCCACACCGCTTCCAGTTCATAGGTGGCTCGGGACTCTTGCTGTTGCTTCGATTTATGTGTTGAGGGTTTATTATCTTCAAGGGTTTTATATCATCTCTTATGGTCTCGGGATTTATATCTTGAATCTGTTGATTGGGTTTCTGTCGCCAAAAGTTGATCCGGAGCTTGAAGCGTTGGATGGGGCTTCGCTTCCTACGAAAGAGTCGGATGAGTTTAGGCCTTTTATCCGTCGTCTTCCGGAGTTTAAGTTTTGGTGAGTTACGTGTATTAATTTTGTACATAGAAATTGCCGTTTTCAAGTCATTAATTGCTAATTTATTTTATTACTTGAAAAGTAGATAATAGGTCTGGTATTGGATTCACGTATGTGTACAGAGATCGTGTTGTTATACGGTTATACCTACAGCCTACTTACCAAAGCCGAAACAATTTCCACAAATTTACTGTTGCATATTTTTACAGATAACATAGCATTAAAGTAGGCTCATAATCGCTGGAGTAATATATTGTTATGCTACCAATTTATTATACCTTAGCGGCCTGGGCTGATACTCGGGATTCTGGATTACTCCATTTCTTGATGCTACCTGCCAAACGTTTTGCTTGATTATGACTATGGTAACTAGTATAGTTGTTTTTGCATGTATCTTGGTACTTGACATTCTATGATTTTAAGGAAAAACAACTTTGCAATCGCTCTACTTCTGTTGAGTTATAGTGTACAAGTAATGCCGTTGTACATGATTATATGCCCTAGTTTATCTTGATAGTTTGTTGTTCATTGGAAATATTTTAGTTTTGTAAATTTACTATTTATATGACCTCATTATTGTAAAGTAATCATATACACTTGTCTCTTTTGATAATTACTCCGCATTATTTATCGGAAGGATTCTAATCTTGTAAATTTACTATTTATTACTGTACAAAATGAAGCAAAAAGTGAAGAAAATTCATGAACATGACACACTATTCCTTATAGCCAACAAGACTGCATATGTTAGTATCGTACATGTTAGCTTAGCTGCATCATGTAGTATTCAGTATACCTTCCTATATTTTTAAAATTGATATGTTTGATATATGTACCGACTTGTGATGTCTAGTTTCTTACCTATATTTTTGTATATAAGACAATTGCAACAACTTTTATCAAGCTTCTTATTACTAGGGCTTCTTCTTGTTTGGCTCGTTGTTCCTACATGGTGTTCTAAAAAGTACTATGTTAAGCTAGTAGTAGTTGGTTGAGTGGCCTTTTTAGTGCTTTCTCGCTTAGTCATATAAGTGGAAACATATATTAATAATTTAAGTGGGATTTATGATTAGAAGTCACATGTTGATACTATATTAGTTTGCTACAATTACGTGCTATTATGGTGGTATCTGTTGCTGTTCTAGTTTAGTAATAATATATCTTTACGGGTTGGTCAGAACAATGCTACTTATTACTTTAACAAAACACTGAATTATTTGTTTGGACAATGATGTTTTTGCTAGAAGCTGATCTAGGTTCCCTTTATGTTCTCTGAATCATCTGTAGCAGTCACTAAACAGACGAAGCTCGTTCATATGTTTCATAATTTCAGGTATGCCATCACAAAGGCTTTCATCGTAGCCTTCTTGATGACGTTCTTTTCTCTATTTGATGTCCCTGTTTTCTGGCCAATACTTCTCTGCTATTGGATTGTTCTGTTTGCTCTCACAATGAAGCGTCAAATCATGCACATGATTAAATACAAATATGTCCCATTCAACATCGGGAAGCAGGTAAGAACTCCTAGGATTTCAATTATCTACTCCCAACTAACACAAAGAAAATTAACTTGCACTATCTCTGTCACATATTAAAGTATTCTTCAATTTGGACAGAAATACGGTGGAAGGAAGTCACCTGCAGCTGGTGGCTCACCCAGTCACCGAGGTTGAAGAAGCAGTCAAGTAGGATTCAGAATAGTTTAGGAGTAATTCGTTTTTTTAGCTTTCGGTTACAGAAGTAAACCTTTGGATTTATAATAGTTTAGAAATACTTCTGTTACAACAAATGATTCCCTATGATATGATTCCCCAATAATAATACTGTCTGCTGGTTTATTTGCAATATTAACAGGTGGGCTTTTTGTTTGAGAAGCTCATAAGAGCACAAGGTATGCATAATTACAGTTTTGACCCCACAAAAGGGAATTTTGGACATATAAATGCCAGATAGGATAATTGTCATGTACTTGTATGCACCTGATTGGTACAACCACTTCTCAACTACCAACAATACAAGGTCACCAAGTTGATTGTTAAGTACTTCCTGACTTTTTCATGTCCAAAAAAGTATAGTTATTTGAGTAGCGGTTTTAATAATCATATATTCTTAACAACACTATCTTCTTTATTAATATTGTATATGTTACAACTCATGTCTATATATATTAGTCTACCCTTTTATCCATAGCTTTAGTTCCAAATTCAGACCATTGTACAAATTCAATGGATGATTTATACAAGTCATTGTAGCAACATTGATTTGAGTTTGGAAAATCACCTTATTTTAAGAGGTCTTTCTCAACCCATACCGTCTGAAGATTTGATCATACGGTCCTCGAAGAAATGTTTGGGAGAACCTTTTTTGTAATACTGTTCTTCTGGGCAGCTCTCACTGTCATCACTCCCATTCTCGTTCGTTTGTCGGCCTCTGCAAACCTCTTGGATCACAATGGTATGTACTTTTCTTGACATGATTTATCATTTTGGCGTATAACTCTTCTTGTAGAATTCAGGAACTGTGTTTTATTGTAATAACTTTTGGTATGTTATGTAGCAGAAATACAGAATGGTGATATCCAAAGTGGTAAAGGTGTTGGCTTATTGTCTAGAAGAGCACTTGGATCTATTGGACGTCCCCAGGTAGCAAGAGCTTTATCATTATCACCATCTCCATCGCCATCACCATCATCATCATCATCATCATCATCATCCTCATCATCTAAACCTCGTACACCCTACATTTGACCTGGAGGTGAGTGATGGGAGTAATACATCCCTACTCAAAAGCAAAACACGATAAATTTGATCTATGGTATTAATTTACTTGGTTTGTTCTTGTATAGTTATGTACCAAACCAAGTTGATCATTTTTTTTTCATAGAAAGCGTTCATTACTCGTAAATCAGGAAAATAAGTTCAGGTTCTCTGAACTAAAAGAAAAGATTTGCTGTATTTAAAAAAAAAAAAGAGCCAAGATTTGTTGAAGTAACATGTGTCGAGGTTCGCAGCCTGCGAGTCTGCGACATGTGTTATGACTTTCTGAGTGAAAACTAGAGGAATGATGTGGGTGATAATGGAAGTATGGGATAGAGGTCCTAATAATGATGGCATCCTTAAAGCTTATGATTGTTGCTTCATGGTGAATCAACCATTATTGAATAATTATTTACTTTAACTAGTGTGTTTGTATACCTGTCCATGAGGGATTAGCATTTAGATATTAGGATTTAGTATTGTATCTTCATATCTACTCGATCTATAATATGGTTTCTTATAGTCGTGAAGTGCAACTTTTGTTTATAAGCACATTGCTGTAACCATCTGAGCTAGTAGGCCTTCATCGATGAGGCGCTAGTGGGCCGTAACCATTAGAGCTAGTTGAAGGACCATCTGAGCTAGCTTCAACAATGAGTCACTACTGGCCAAGGGCTTAAAACTACTACTATAAAAAATAACAAAGTTAGAACCAAACCGATGTTTGAATGAGCCTAGCGTTAAGTGAATCTCGAACAGTTGGACTCAATTGTTTGATGCTCGAGTGTATAAAGATTCTTTCATATTATATTGAACAACTTAAAGTATAATCTAGTTCATATGTCACGTTCATGATATGAAAAAGGCTAAGGTATTAGTATAAATCTATAGCGACTATTGATGTATCCTTTTCAGTGACGACGTGCTAGTAACGTAGAGTAATGAAAGAACCGTCCATTTAGGAAATATAGATAACAAAGAGTATAATTAAACAAGCTATGTTATTAAAGAGCACAAGTGTTATTAAACAAACAATTAGAGGTGGCAAGCTTATGTGAATATTTAGTTATTTACAAATAACACATTGGTAAAAAATACATATAAATGTAGTTTTATGAACTGGGTAAATGGGATTTACACACCAGAAATACACACCAGATTACATATGACATACAATAATACATTTGTGAAATTTGATTACATATATGGCATGTGGAATCCTTCTTTTAGTTTTATTAGGCCGTGATGCCTTTGGTAGCAGGATGGTGATTAAAGTTGTCGAGGTGTTTACAAGCAACGTGAAATTGTGCAACATAATTATATGATGCTTTTGATGATGTCTTTGGCGGTTCGTTCAGAAATGCCCACTTGCTGCTAATCCACCTGCGTAAAAACCAAACTCGACAAAATCAAATACTACTTATCATACAAAGTATCAAGTTACAGTTAACTACAAAAATTGTGGGTACAAGATATTTCTCGATAGTGAGCAACTAAAATGTATGAAAAAGGTAACACACCAGCCATGTTTCTTCAAAAGTGGCTCCATATTTTCTTCTTCCTTTACCATGAGACTTTGAGGAAGAATCTCACTTCCATTATATACCTGGTGAATTTAAAAAGAAAAAGAATTAAAATGTTAAAATTTTCAATGTTCGGCTCACTATACAATTTCAAAAACAACCCATTTCTCACTTAAAAAGTAGTAAAAAAATCTCAATTTCCAAAAATGATTTTGCTACCAATAGGTTGTGCGAATCCACTAACTTTTTAACACGTGCTCGAAAAGAGAATATTTCGTCGGTGGGGTTTCTTGTTAGACCGATGACTATGTTTTTTGCTATACCATACTTTTTGTGCAACAACATTTTGTCTTTTTGAAAAAAAAAATCGATTTTTTTTTTAACTTTTTTCGTTTTTTTGGAAAAAGACAAAAATTACTCGCGCAAAACTATAGTGTCGCAAAAAAAGTAGGTCGCCAGTTTTGTACTTTTGTGCGACCATTTATTGTTTTTTTGCAAAAAAAAACAAGAAAACTTTATTTTTCTTTGGAATTTTTTATAGTTTTTTTTGCATAAAGACAAAATGTGGTCGCATAAAAAGTACGGTCTAAACAAAAAACATAGCCGTTGGTTTAGCAAAAAACGGCATCAACCTTTTGAACACATGTCAAGAAACCTATGTAGCTGCGCAATCTCGCGTTCTATCAAGACCATTTTTAAAAATGGTTTTTGTTTACACTTTGCAAAAGCGAAAAATGAAACCATTTTGAAATTTGGTTTAGTTTACACTTTTTGAATGACTTGTTACATGAACCCTCCTTAGGAATCTAGGACTTGTTTACATTATTGCCTTGATGGTTTTAAGATTATAAAGTCTATACTGAAAATATTAGATGCATTATGTATACAATAACAACGTGCTATCATCCATTTTCATGTTCGGCATTGCACTATATATTTTTTACACAATATAAAGACACACACCTTGTTTTCCTTCGAGAGTCGATAAGAAGCTTTAAGGAAGAAAAGTTCTTCCTCTTCTATCTTCTTCAATCTCCAAAAAGCATCGATCTCTTCTTTTGTAAGTGACTTGTTCCTCTCTATAATTATTTCGAAATCAAAACCAAACAATAAAAATACATACAAGAAATTAAACGTGTTATAAAAAGACAGCTTCCATGATTCTAATTCAAGTTATTAATAGGTGTAACGACCCTTAAAGCCGAAAGCAATGGACTGTCGGGTATGCTTTCGGGTTCAACTAAAAACCATGGTGGAGTTATATCAGTATATGTAATAGTAGTCCACTACTTCAAACTTATATATCTAAAATGTTTTCTATCGTACCGATGTGCAACTAGTTGCTACAATAAGGATGTGATCTAGTTTGTTTATGTGATTGGGTTTGTCCTAGGATAATCTAGGATTACTCATCCACAAAACTATCAATCATCAAGAACATACAAATAAATAATCTTTGGGCTGAATAGCTAAAAAAGTAGAACATACCATATTTAAGATCATGAGCAGGTGATTTCCATCCTGACATTAGAGAACCCATATCCTATAACCTCCAAAAAAATATATATTTCAGTTGCTTATTTGTTGTAGTGGTGTGGTAGGTTACTTGATAAAATGGACACACATAGTATTTACACTGAATTTGGTGATAAATAGTTGACTAATTGATGTAGACGTTTAAAGGTAATATATTGTTGTTTTAGATTCTTATGTAACGTACACTGAACCCTTCATGACTATCTATTTATGCGTTTTATACAAGTTGTTGATCATGAGTCATGAATATTCAAAATGACCTACACTTGATATATATATAATGAAATTCTCATTTTACATCTTATATAATACAGTATAATTCAGTTTATACTTGATACAAGTAGCATTCATTCTATACGAGATGATTGAAGAATTATGTGTAGTATATGGTTACGGAAGAAAACTTTCTACTAAAAGATCGATTTTTATAAGGTGCCCGATTTTTGCACGATTTTGATTAATGTTTTCAAAATAATTTGTTTACTTCTTGATTGTTATACTTAGCCTTAAACACCAAACAAAAGAAAATTCATTAGATGAATTGAATGTATAAGAGCTTCAGGTGTGGTGATACATCAAAACTCTTTATTTGAGACCCACGGGATGCCACATCATTTTAACAAACCTCCTTTTACAACTCCACTAAACACCACCCTCGCCGTGCAGACGAGAAGGTGTGAAATGAGGAGGAATGACGAGGGGGGGGGGGGGGTGTTGGTGTGTATTCGCCCAGAACAGGGTTAGATAATCAAAGACAATAGCAATACCACTAGGTGGTTACCGGATATCACTTGGAATCGTGTGATCACTTTTCAAAGTAAACTATTCGACCCTAATGTCTGGGTTACACGAATATCTACTTGGAATAAGACCAAATGCAGTTATAGAATTAGGCACAATTCAATAACTCTTTTGCTTAGAAGTGTTAATCGTTTTCTATGTGTCTCTCATGCATAATCAGATCTCCTATTTATAGGAGGTTACTCTGAGCTAGTCAAATGGAATTATGAGAATTAATCGGCCCATTAATTGCCTCATAATTATCCCCATTATAGCCGTTAGTGGTTACATGACCAATTAAACGTGGTCATTATGCAGTTGTAACTGCCATTTAGCAGTACTTTCATCAGTACTTTCATAGCACTAGCAGTGCTTACCACTAGCAGTACTTTCCACTAGCAGTGGAAACATTGCCTGTCAGTGGAAACACTGCCTGTCAGTGGAAACACTGCACTATCAATACAAACCACTATTAGAGTCAGGGTGTTCAGGGACCTTATTGGTGTACACTCCGTACCTCTTAACCTATTACAAAATGTGAACTAATCCAACAAGTGCACTAAATTTTCCTAACAGGGGAGGAGGGGTTGGCTAGCAATGGCAAAGCTGCTATGCTGAAAAGGCGAACTACAACAAGCCCACACCCAAGCTCTAATACATCAAATTGTTGATAAATAAAACAAGTATGAAAAAGAAAAATAATAAGTATTGCATTTTTATATTGTGGTAGGGACTGAGATGGAGACGTATACGGTATACCTTCAATATTGGTGGCCTTTAGGATGAAATAATGGCCAATCGCATGCGAAAAAAAATATATCTACTAAATAAATATAGGTGATATACAAAAATGGGTCCACGTGCTATTTAGAGCATGCACAACAATAACACCATAACACCAATAACACCGTCTACGTCAGCGCCACCTCAGCTTTAACATTTCACCTTAACATCTCCAAAAAAACACCCACAACAATAACATCTCAATAACATCAATAATTGTTGGACAAAACCGCCAACAACCCGAAGCTCGATCGCGGAACGCTAGATCGCGAGTTGTATCGAGCACACGTAGCAAACGCGAAAGACACGATAGACTACAAAGAACCGACAAGAATATGCACACGTTATACCCTCGTACCAAACCTTTATTAAAAACCTAATAAAGTTATTACAACGAGGAAGAAGAATGAATAACTAGCATCTCCCCTCATCTCTATTTATAGAGATGAGGGGGTGGAAACCTTTCCTAATTCAAATAGGAAACAAGCTTGGCTTGCACTCCAAGCTACCTAATCCTAGTTTATGTCTAACACATAATCTTATTACAAAGTACAATTAAGTCCCTAATCTATATTTAAGTTTACTACTAATATATAACAATTTCCACCTTAGGAGTAACACTTAAACATAACCGATACTCAGCACCTTTTCCTTGTACTGGAACCTCGAACCGGGGACCACCTTGTCGACCAGGCATTGTACTTCAGTAATTTTCCAAGATTAGCTTCTTTAGACTCCTTCACTTTCTTCTTTTCAGCAGCATTACCCTCTGCACCCTTTTGACCAGGTACTCCGGTTACCATAATGTCTGCCCCTACCTTTATACCAAGGTGTACCTTTTCCTGCTCCTTTACCAAGCAGTCCGTGTTTGTCTTTTCTTCAAGTTGCTTGTCTTCCAACTTTCTTTGAGCCACTGCAGCATCATCGTTACTATCCTGAACAACCTCAGCTTCACGATTTTCCTGAGCTCCCTGCAGTTCCACCTCAAACCAAACACGTTCATCAACATGTACTCCATGGACTCCTGTTTTAACACCAGGACCAAGTTGTTTGAACCCAACTTGTTTGTGATCAAGTTGTTTGAACCCAACTTGTTTTTGACCAAGTTGTTTGAATCCAACTTGTTTTGAACCTCCATGCTTTTGTACACCAAAAGTCTTCACTTTTGCTTCAAGAGTATACACACAGTTCTTTCCCCTGATCCCGGTCATCATAACCCGACAACCTTTGATCACCTTGACTTTACCCAACTGCATCTTCACCGTATAACCCTCTTTTTCAAGAGTACCCAATGAAATCAAGCTCCTTCTTAACCCTGGAACATACCTGACATCTTCCAGTATAAAGCTTGAACCATCATGCAACTGTATCTTCACTTTTCCTGTCCCACTGATAGTGCATGTCCTGTTATCACCTAACCGAACCGAACCACCATCAATATCCTTGAAGTCATACAAGAAATCCCTCCTAGGTGTCATATGATAAGACCCACCTGAATCCATTACCAATTCAGCCATCTCATCATTACCGACTACCACCAAGGCTTCTCCAAAGTAGGCGTTACCCTCTTCATCAGAAGAATCAGAATCCTGATCATGCTTACCCTTCTTGACGAACCCACTTGACTTCTTCTTTGGACAGTCTCTCTTCAGATGACCCTCTGAATGACATATGAAGCACTTGAGTTTACCAGTTCCACCTCTTGACTTAAACCGCGAACTTCCACCAGAATGAGCTTTCCTTGAATGATCTGACCCTCCCCTTACATATAACCCGTCATCAGTTTCTTCCTTTGTGCCTTCAGTTCTTCTCTTCAACTCTCTTGAATTCAGAGTCGCAAGAACATCTTCCATTGTCAAGGATTCCCTCCCATACAACAATGTCTCCACAAAGTTTTCGTAAGACGATGGCAACGACGTAAGTAACATAAGTGCCTGATCCTCATCCTCAATCTCGATATCAATATTCGCCAAGTCAAGTATCAACTTATTAAACTCATCTGTATGATCACCCAGTTTCGTACCTGGACTCATATAGTACGTGTACAACTTCTTCTTTAGATACAGTCTGTTTGCTAAGGACTTAGTCATATAAAGACTAGTCAACTTCGTCCAAATTCCTGCAGCAGTTGTTTCCTTGGTAACTTCCCGTAAAACCCGGTCTCCCAAGCATAGAATCAAAGTACTGTATGCCTTCTTCATCAAAGCAGCCTTTTCACCTGCTTCCATGTCCTCGGGTAATGTCTCTAATGCAGCATCACATCCCAGCTATACCATTAAAGCACGCGTCTTTATTTGCCATAACCCGAAGTCATTCTTCCCATCGAATTTTTCGACGTTAAACCTAGTTATAGAACTAGCCATTCTTCTTTTACCTTGCTAAAAACCTTGTCAAGTTGTTTATTAACCAACTTTACCGACAAGCCTCATAAGCCGTGTGCAATATTCTCCCTTGTTGCTAAAAAACCCTTCTTGCAAATCGAATTAATTAGAATAACCCTAAACCCTCGATTTCGAACAAGCAAACCCGATCGTTAACTTGAAACCCAAGCAAACCACGATCGATACTTGAACCACAAGAAAACCCGCAAACAAGAACCTTCGCTTTAATCGAATTAAAAAAAACGATAACCTCCAAAATCGTTTTATATACCAAAAACGAAGAAACACTTTATCTTTGAACACAAAAGAGCAAATACCATTTATTGTAACTTTGTAGTCACGTGCCAAAGAAAAAATTACAAAAGCAACCCCTGTCACTTTCTTTTCTCACGTGGATTAAAAATAAATGTTCTTTTATTAATTTTTCAATTAAAGCCCACGTCACCTTCGTCTTCTTCACGTCACAACCTGCTACTACAAGAAATACAATTCGAAAACCAAACCTCGAAACCTTGAATTAATTCAAAACCTCGGCCTAGCACTCGAACTTCGATGACCACAATAACCGCGGCTCTGATACCACTTGTTGGACAAAACCGCCAACAACCCGAAGCTCGATCGCGGAACGCTAGATCGCGAGTTGTATCGAGCACACGTAGCAAACGCGAAAGACACGATAGACTACAAAGAACCGACAAGAATATGCACACGTTATACCCTCGTACCAAACCTTTATTAAAAACATAATAAAGCTATTACAACGAGGAAGAAGAATGAATAACTAGCATCTCCCCTCATCTCTATTTATAGAGATGAGGGGGTAGAAACCTTTCCTAATTCAAATAGGAAACAAGCTTGGCTTGCACTCCAAACTACCTAATCCTAGTTTATGTCTAACACATAATCTTATTACAAAGTACAATTAAGTCCCTAATCTATATTTAAGTTTACTACTAATATATAACAATAACATTCCCAACAATTTACAAAAACAACCCCTCATTTAGAGGCATAAATAAAAAAAGAAAAGAAAAAAAAAAGTAAAAAACCAAATAACGGGCGTTACTAACCCAACGTGCAAGGACTAACGGCGTCATTTCACAAACCCTCCAACGAAGTAACGCCAATAACGGCGTTATTAGCATCAAAAACGGCGTTATGCCGTTATGATTGTACATGCTCTTAAAAATTTAAACCTAGCTAGCTAATTTATTTTAGGGCCCATTTGATACGTTGATGAGTTTAGAATTATAATTTAAATTTAAATTTGGATTTAAATTTGAGTTTAACGTAAGAGTGACAATATATATTATTAAATAAATAAATAATTGTTTTATAACTTTATATTTAAAAAATTAATATATAAACATAGTGAGATATCAGTGATAGAGAAAAAATAAATGTAGGACTCATTTTATGTCAAAAACCTTCAAAAAACCACCTAAGTTGAAAGTATTTATAAAATGTGGGACTACTAGTTATCATACCTATTTAAAACCGCAACTACAAAACAAACATGAATTTTGCATTTATTAAATCCTAAACCTAAATACCAAACAAGCCCTTACTTTCACCTTCTTGGGCTTGGACATGCGAGTTAACCAGTGTAATTCATAAAAGGATGTGCTCATGATTAACGACTTATCTTCACGCATGTTGTGTTTATGTATACTAAGAACTAAGCCAAAATTTCCAAAAACCACACAAATTTGCTTTTTAATCTGAATGATCGATAAGATGCATACACATGCCGCATGCATATACATTGATTGTAGATTCTTAACTTGTCGTTAACAAATAACAATACTTGTTTGTTAGCACTAAAGTTTCTGTTGGTTCATACCTTTTTTTAGAGGTTTCCAAACCATATGAGTATATAATAAGTCATTAATTCATCGCACACTCTTTTGTATGAGAACCAATAAAATTTACTAAGCAATTGTAATTTATTGATAAAACCATTTGCTATATGTTAAAACTCGATTTGTCCTCTGCATTAACCAAATAGCCAATAAGATTATACGTAAATGATAATTTTAGCCGGCACAAATTATATCAAAGTATATATTGCCAATTTGTTTTTCCCTATTTACAACTACACATTAAATAAATAAAACAATTTATGACGTAGAGTTAATTAAGGATGATTTATTTATTTATTTATTATTATTATTTTTTAAAATCTTCTTTTTCTTTTTTGCCGTTCCAAAAAAAATAAAAACATAAAATTAAGGATGATGTCGTAGAGTAGCAATGTAATTTTCAAAGTATACCATTTTGTTATGTGTATTTTTTTAAAGTTATAGAATAACAATGTACTTTTATAAGTGTTACATTTGGTACGTGATGATGACGTGTCACGCTATAATTGGTGTTACGTGTAAGAATTTCGGGTATTACACGTCATCGTCATGTACCAAATTGGAACACTTATGAAAGTACATTGCTATTCTACAATTTTAAAAAAGAACACTTACAAAAACGACATATTTTAAAAAGTACATTGCTATTCTACGACTTAATCCCTAATTAATATAAAAGAGTTGTCCTTAATTAGTATAATATGTTTTGTTCAACCATTTCAGAAAAAAATAATTTAATCTTTTGAGGTTTGAATTGTTTATAAAATCTTTAGCCTTCACAAAAAAAACAAAGATTAAAGTCATTGTCACCATTGTTGGAATTAACCATGAAAGTAAATATTATCTTAGTACGTAAATAATAAAGAGTCATTCTACAATTATTTCAACAAGTGTTCTGTCATCATTTGCAAGTGTGAGCCAATGGTTACATACTCTTTTTTTCACATTGAAATGTAAATAGATTTGAAATGTACCTATATTGAAATTTGGCAACAACTTTTTGTTTACTCGTAAGAAATTGTTAGCGAGTTGACACTGTGTGAAACTCAATAAGTAGTTGAGGGGAAGCAATAAACTCATGTTCCTAAAGAATAATGATTTATTATAAAGATTTATAAAATAGAGCAAGTTTCCTAAAGAATAATGGTTTATTATACATATATTGTAAGCTCCCGGAAAATTTCAATGTACTTAACGTTTTAATCAAGAATTAAACACGATCTATTTCGTCATGAAATTTTCTTAACATCACATTTGCATATCATTTGGCATATGCATGATCAACGCAGCTTGAGCATTCATAAAAGATACCGTTGTGATCTAAATAAATTTCCCCACGATCTTGATAACCTTAAAACACGTAATGAATACGTAAAAATTTGTAAAAATACGAATTAAATTATAATAAAAATATATAAAATTCGTATCGGGCCTCGAAACTCACTGGACTTTATTCCACCTCGTGACTCAACCCGACTCGTTAATGGGCCTTATAACCGGGACAAGCCCACGCCATATTTTTTTTGGGCCACGTTAATCACCCTAGCCCAACATAGTGCTATCCTCATTTGGGCTTAGTCTTTTGTACTCAAATAAACCCAAGCCCAAGTTACATTTAAAAGAGTTAGTAAATGTTTTTGTGTTTCTTTCTGTTGTAACCGAACAAGCAAACAAGACCAAGTTTATTTCCCCATGTGGTCTTTAATCTTTGAATGTATGAGAGAAAAAGGGAGACAAGAAAACACCTTAGCTACTCTAACCCATTTTTATAATACTCTAAACCACCAAGACCCATTGACTCAACCAAGACTTTATAAACCATGGGTCCTTCGCTGCTATCACTCTCGACAGGAACACAAGGTGAAATTCACAAACACTTACTTTGACCTTGATCCCTTGCGTGTAGACATGAACAAAAAGAGACAACACCTTCTCTTGAGCTACCCTAAGTATTAAACAACTCCCCTAGGACTTCCCTTGACCACTTTTAACTTGGTTAACCACCAAGTAATATGTTTTCTTCTTCCATTGTGACATGACAACACCAAGCATGCCCTTGTTCTTAGCCGATCCTAGCATGCATGCTTATGGACTTCAAAATTCTTTTTACTTCTTTCCTTGAGTTCTAGGAACAACATAAATAAAATAAACAAACTACCATGCCTTTGCTTCACTATAAGAGCTACACCCATGCATAACCTTTCATCACTTCTCTCACAACACAAACACAAACACTTCACACTTTTTCTCTTATGTTTGTGTCGAGCTAGAAGTAAGGAAGCAAAGAGTTTTGGGTTATTAACAACTAGGAGACTTGGGTAAAATAGGAATTCGGGTAACAAGTTATAAGGAGAACAAGGAGTACTCGAGTTCATTCGACACATCTCACGTATCATCTCCGCTCCAAGTGAGTGTTGTAAGTTTCGTTAGAACCTTCTCACATTTCATTTTCGATATTTTTGTTATCACGAGTATAATGTCACACGTATACATGTTAGACGCACCTTAGGACTAGTTAGTATTTACATAAACATGTCTAACTTGAGAAGAAGAAGTAGAAAGGAAAACAAGAAAATGGATACCATGCATGACCACGATCACAGTAGCCTATATACAAGGATTTTAACGCAGAAACCTAGCGATATATAGCATGTTACGTATAAATAAAACACAAAACAAGCGCTAGCTCAGTTGGTAGGCGCGTTTGAGTTTAGGCAAGAGGTCACTGGTTCGAGCCCATCCTATGGAACTTTTCCTTCCTTTTTATTTTACAACTATCACCCATTGACAGATTTAACCCCTCAACTTCAATCAAGTAACTATTTAACTAAATATGAAGTTTGGTTCTAAAAATGTAAAAATCCAATATTTATTTTATTACCTTGCAAAAACAGATTTTTATAGGGACCAAAAATGTCAAATCTGAAAACTTTAAGCCTATAATATTTATGGGTACGAATTGTTATTTTCTAAAAGTATAGGGACTAAACTTGTACTTTTTGTAACTCGAGGGTAAAAAGTGTAAATTTGGAAAAAGTTTATCAAAACTTATGATTTCATAAAAGCCTCGTAAAAATGAGTATTTTGATCACATGAACGTAATATTTTCGAAAAATGATAAACTTATTTAATGTACAAATATATATGTAAATGTATATATATTTTAGAAAATAACTAAGTATATGTAAAAATATACTTATTTTGATAAAATACTCGGGGAATCTAAATACGTTAAAATACTCAACAAATTTACTAAGATCACAACGGGGAAAACATTTCACTTATGCGTAAGTGAGGATCATTAATTAAGGCAATGTAGCACATAAATTAACTTAAAACGTTAATCACGATCGCACACTATTGGATTGGACAATCCAATGATCTATTGAATAAGAATATTCAATGCTCTATTATTTTGGTCGCGAACCAAAATGCTCATTACTGAGACTCGCCATCTCATCATTTTAGATTTCGAGTTGGAACCTCCGCTACATTGTGCTTGATCTATTTTTGTGCGTGTGCATTATCATCAAGGTGAGTTCATAGCCTCGCTTTTACTTTATTTTTATAAACCCCGCGAGGGAGATACATGCTCTAAACTAGAACACAAGGGTTTTTCATAAATGCTTGATCTTCTTGATTATTGGTACTGCCTAAGTTGTTAGCCACAAGTCCCCTGATCATGAACCATTAGTCACCGCGAGTGAACGTAGATATCGTGAATAGTACTATGGGGAATAACGAACCCCGTTTCGGTTATAGAGAAATAACTGGGGCGCACCATATCAAATATCTTTAGGTAATTGGCTATTACCTCCTTTGGGGCATACTTACGTACACTGGTAATTCGGTGTATGCAGTTGAGTCTTGGTTTCATGAGCTTAGCGCATAATAATCTGTGATATTTTCTTATGATATTGTTAGTTTACAATGATCATGATCTTATACTTGTGTTCAACTTATTTTAAACCTATGGACATCACTCAACATTTTTGTTGACCTTTTTAAGCATGTTATCTCAGGTAATCAGTGAAGATTATGACCAAGGTGCGGAACGGGGCATGGCAAGGCTTATCTGGTGGTGTAAAAACATAAAAGTTATCATTTCTTTCAAACTCATGATCTTTCTTTTGGGAAAAACACTTGATCTATTTACAATATTTTGTAACAAACTATGAGTTTTCGATGAATGATAACTATTTTAATAAAACGTCTCTTTCGAGTCGTTTTCTATAATTATTGACTATGATCTCCATTCAAGTAACACCCGAATTAGTCTTCCGCTGTCATTAAGATTTTCGGGGGTGTTACATATATCTATACTACTATATAAAGTGTTAGGACATTCTAAATAAAGAAGCCTTAAAAAACTTAAGACCAAAAACATTTCTAATAAAAGTAACCCACTAAACTTGTAACCAAAAGTACAGTTAATATAGCACGTGGTACAAAACAATAATGCATAAATCATCTAACTTGTAACATTCGTGTATATTAATTCCAGAATTAATGATATCATTAAAATACTCTCATACAAAAGTGCAATTAATGTAACACTTGGTACAAAACAATAATGCATAAATCATCTAATTTTTCTTTTTTTTTATTAAAACACGCACTAAATGAAATTTACAAATCATCAATAATATAATTAAAATACCCCATCACTCAAAAGTACAATTAACATATCAAATGATACAAAAAAATTAATGCATAAATCATTTTATCATTTATATCTTTCAAACACCCACTAGATTAATGAATTTTACAATTCATTAATGATATTATTAAAATACACTTTCACTCAAAAAGTACACTTAATATATCACATAGTACAAAACAATAGCACATAAATCATCTTATCTTTTATTTATTCTTTAAACACCTACTAAATAAAATTTACAAATCATTAAGCGGATCATAGAAACCAATCTTTTGCATAGTCAGATTTTCTGACACCATCTTTTTCGACCACGCAACAGACCACCATTTACCACCACAACCTAGAAATATAGACACCACTAAATGATGCTAAAACCGCTATTTTAAAACACCATGTAAGTTTAAACGATATATAATATTACACGTCCTAAACGACTAGCAATATCATTGACCATCGTTTCCGTATCGTCATTACATTGTGATGCAAGTCTGCCATTTTCTAAAACACTGTTGTGCAGTAAAGTTGTTCCATTAAGTTATTGTCATGTGTTAAATTAGCATCATGAAAAACATAGAATAGCGTAGGAACCCTGCTATAAAAGTTTTTTATTATGTTACTAAATGCATAAGTAAGGAAGCAAACTAATTTTCAATTAATAACCTATGTTGGATATTTTTTTTCCTTCTTTAAAAGCAATGCATCGAAAAAACCTTGTTATCGCCAAAAAATATAATCACACGGGTACCCGCCGCTGCAACGCGCGGGTACCCGGCTAGTATATAATAAAAGAGTTGAGATTAATAAAATATAGGAGTGAATGAAAAATAAAATTAAATAAAAATGAGAAACAATTACAATCACACATCTCAGATACATTTTCAAAAATGGATGTATCGATGACTAGTTTATCGCTTCTTATTTGAATTGTATGGCTAGGGGTATGTTTGGCGCAATGAGCTGGAGCTAAGGCTTATATTATAGGCCGAAAGCTAAAACTTATATTTTTATAAAGCTATTTGATGAATTAGTTGAAGCTGAAACTTATTAATGTAAGACTACATAAAAATACATCAAATTAAATTCATATATGTTTTTAGCTTTTGCCTGACAATTCATTATATTTTTAAAGATATTAAAGTAATTTAACTAGCCATAAACATCTGTTTATGAGCTTGGGCTTATTGAGGCTTATGACTTATTATATAAGCTATAAGTCTCCATCAGGCTGTGTAACAAACGAGACTTAGTTTATAAGGCGATGTATTTTAAAAGCTCAAGCCTCGAAAAGTCCTATGACAAACACAGCCTAAATGTTTTTCTCATTTTTTAATTTTATTTTATTGTTTTCTTATCATTAGATCCTTTCTTTAAATTGAAATATGGTTTTTGTTTTTTTTTTATCCCTATTTATTTGAATTGTATGGCTAATTGTTCTTTCTCATTTTTTTTTTCTTATCACTACATACCTTCCTTAAATTAGAATATGGTTTTTTGCTTTTTGTTTAGTAACCTATGCACGAAGTTCTTGAAATAAATTAGAGTACTTTGAGTATTAGGACTAATTTAAGTTCTCTCGTAAAGCGTGAAATATCCATAACTAAAAGCCTTGCGGTTTGTTAAAACTAAAGAAGACTCCTAGCACAAAATTTTTGGAACCAGGTATAATCTAGGATTTTTTTTTTTTTTTTTTTTTTTTTTTTTTTTTTTTTAATTAAAAAAAAAATACTTCTTCTGTTTCAAAATATAAGTTTGAGAAGAGTTATTTTACATACCAAACTTTTCTTACATACCAAGGGACTCATCTTCACCATCCATTTAAAAAAAAATCAATGGCTGAGATTAAAAGCATTTTATTATTTCACCTATTTTTTATAATATAAATATCTCTTAAACCGTTAATCGTTAAGTGAAAATATTTACACCATCGCGACGAGCATTTAATTATCTTTCTATAGACGGGCACTTTGATATACTTTCGAAAAAAGAAAAAAAACTCGTTTTTTTCACGTTTTTTCGTTATTTTTTTCGTTTTTTTACGTTACAGAAATTTACATAAAAAAATCATATATGATAAAACACTAAATTGAATATCACATGTGATATTAGTGTTAAATCATATATGATATGTAATATCACATGTGATATTATATGTAATATCATATATGATATTACACTAATATCACATGTGATATTACATATCATATATGATATTACACTAATATCACATATGATATTCAAATTAGTGTTTTATCATATATGATTTTTCAATGCAAATTTCAGTAACGTAAAAAAACGAAAAAACTTAAAAAAAAAAAAAAAAACCGTGAAAAATACGAATTTTTTTTTTTGTCGAAAGTATATCAAAATGCCTATCTATAGAAAGATAATTAAATGCTCGTCGCAATGATATATTTTTTTTCGCTTAACGATTAACGGTTTGAAATATATTAATATTTAAAAAAAATGATGAAAGTGGGTTTTTAGAATTGTTAGGATTAATCTCATCCATTATATCAAATAAAAATGGAGGGTGGAGATTGATCCCTTGGTATGTAAATAATCTTTTATCCTCAAATGATCTTTTATCTATAACTTTAGTTTAACTTTTAAATTTTGTTTCCCTAATTTTAACCACAAATATTTTTGTTATATAAAAATTGATAAAAATTATATTCGTAAAAATATATTTAAAACTAAATTTATTTAAAATATTTGCATCAAGTATTATATAACACGAAAAAAATAGTTAAGGTCAAAGTTAAAAAAAAAAAAAAAAAAAAAACAACTTTAAAAGTCAAAACATGACTTCTATTTTGGAACGGAAGGAGTACTCTAATACTTTTAACATAATTTTACACTGCGCAAAAAAAATCATATAATTTATGGACACATTGGGAACCCTCTTGATTCCGCCCTTGCTCGTAAAGCCAATGACGAAGATTGCTTGCTTCATTGATGCCATACGAGTAACGACATTGTTATGACAAACCTCAAATCTTTAAGTTCTCGATAAAAAAATGATTGCAAAAGCTCGGACTATGATCAGTAGTAAGTAATCACTCAAATAGCTGGCACTCAAAATGATACAAATGGTTAGATTTTTCTGCGAATATGAAACTTATAGAAATTGTTAATAGTTTTTCAATCTACAAATTTCACAGCACTTCCAATCACACAAAACTTGTTCCTCGACATTTTCAGATCATACGAAACAAACTCCCTCGACATGACCCAAATACGTAAAAACATGTTTGTCCAATATATATTCGGTGTTTTGAGAACTTGAGAAGGATGCAGTGACCTTACTGAATTGAATTCGAAAGTTCTCGATGACCCACGTGTTGCTGTTCATATCTATAATAGGATTAACTTTGCTATAACTAGAGTAGTGGGAGCTCAGATAGTATCTCGGCTCCCCAGTAATTTCTTGTACATCCTACAAGTTTCTAAAAAGTGATGTTTATAATAATAAAATAAAAATAATGATAACAGTAATAATAATAATAATAATAATAATAATAATAATAATAATAAAATAAATAATAATAATAATAATAATAATAATAATAATAATAATAATAATAATAATAATAATAATAATAATAATAATAATAATAATAATAATAATAATAATAATAATAATAATTGGGTGGACCTGTTAGTGTGGATTTTGAGTTTGGTAGTAAGTTGGTTCTGAAAAGGGTTGCTAAAACTATTGAACTTATGGATGCGGTTGCCAAACTTAATGATCCTCAATGCGAGTTGTTGCTTCTCCGTACATGTGCTGGTATTTCTAAGCTATACTTTTCTATGCGCACATGTTCTCCTCGGGTCTTTGGTTGTGCTCAGGTTTCTTTTGATGCTGCACTTCGTTCTTCCTTGGAACGCATTGTCACTGCTTCTGGGCCCGGTTTTGGCGATTGGCAGTGGAGACTCGCCACCTTACCCTTTGCTTTTGGGGGGCTTGGTTTATATTCTGCAGGTGATGTCTTGAATTATGCCTTCCTTGCTTCTCGACTTCAATCTACTAGCTTACAGTCTAAGCTTCTCCTTAGTTCGGGTATTGTAACTGCTGGTCCCTCCTTTGATGATGCTCTACGTACTTTTAATGTGAATATGGATATTGACCTTTTGAGTAACCCTAGCGAGGTCGCTGCCCCCAAACTTATGAAGAAATTGGCAGATATATATTTCGACCGGGTTACCCAATCTGTTGAGTCTACTTTCCATCTTTCCCCCCGACAGATGGCTTTATGGAGTTCACTAAAGGAGGATCATACTTCGGATTGGCTTAGGGTGGCTCCGATATCTGGACTGGGACAAACTATGAATGCCAGGGCTTATCGTTGTGTGCTATGCTATCGGTTGGGTGTTCCTCTTTTTACTGTTCAGGTACCGTGTTCAGCTTGTTCTAAGGTATTTTCTGGAGATATTTATGGGGATCATGCTGTTTCGTGCGCGGGTATTGTTGGCATTAAACATCGGCATAACCTTGTGCGCGATGTTCTTGTTGATATATGCTCTCGGTCCGGAATTTCTGCTCGTAAGGAGGTGGATATTGGGCTTTATGGAGATGGGGACAGATCCTTGCGCCCAGCTGATATACTGCTTTACTCTTGGGATAGTGGGCGTGATGTATGTGTTGATCGTACGGGATCGTCGCCCTTGACGCAATCTGGGATGACTGATTTTATGCCAGGGCGGGCGATCATTGATGCTGCACGACGTAAACGTGTCAAATACGATGCTAAATGTGCGGATATTGGATATGGGTTTCTCCCCTTTTCCTTTTCGTCATTTGGCGAACTTGAGAAGGATGCAATAACCTTGCTAAAGCGCATTCGACGATTTTCTATAGACTCAAGACATTGGAGCGCGTGACGCGGTTCATATTTTTAATAGGATTGGTTTTGCTATTGCTAGAGGTGTGGGGGCCCAGTTAGTTTCTCGGCTTCCCACTAATTTTTTGTAAATCCTATGAGTTTTTAATAAAAGTGTTGTTTTTATTAAAATAATAATAATAATAATAATAATAATAATAATAATAATAATAATAATAATAATAATAATAATAATAATAATAATAATAATAATAAGAGGAGAGTTATTTTACATACCAAACTTTTCTCACATACCAAGGGACTTATCTCCACCATCCATTTAAAAAGAAATCAATGACTGAGATTAAAAACATTTTATTATTTCACCTATTTTTTATAATTTAAATATCTCTTAAACCGTTAATCGTTAAGTGAAAATATTTACACCGTCGCGACGAGCATTTAATTATCTTTCTATAGACGGGCACTTTGATATACTTTCGAAAAAAGAAAAAAAAAAACGTTTTTTTTCACATTTTTTCGTATTTTTTTCGTTGTTTTACGTTATTTAAATTTGCATAAAAAAAATCATATATGATAAAAAACTAAATTGAATATCACATGTGATATTAGTGTAATATCACATATGATATGTATGTAATATCATATGTGATATTACAATAATATCACATGTGATATTACATATCATATATGATATTACACTAATATCACATGTGATATTTAAATTAGTGTTTTATCATGTATGATTTTTTAATGCAAATTTCAGTAACGTAAAAAAAGAAAAAACTTAAAAAAAAAAAACGTGAAAAATACGAAAAATTATTTTTTGTCGAAAGTATATCAAAGTGCTATCTATAGAAAGATAATTAAATGCTCGTCGCAATGATATATTTTTTTTCGTTTAACGATTAACGGTTTCAAAGATATTAATATTTGAAAAAAAATGATGAAAGTGGGTTTTTTTAAATTGTTCTGATTAATCTCATCTATTAGATCAAATAAAAATGGAGGGTGGAGATTGATCCCTTGGTATGTGATGAGTGTCTAAATACTCATCATTTTTGTACCATTTAAACTGCAAATTCATCTGAAAACACTCAGAAACACATCAAAATGATCAAAATATCACAAATCAGTGTTTTATGTGTTTTAAATACAAAAATATCAAAATCAGATGAAAAACATATCAAATTTGCAAAAATTGCAGTTTTAGTCCCCCAAGTTTCAAAAATTGTCAAAAACAGTCCCTGAGCACAAAATTTCAAAAGAAAAATCACCAAAGGTCCTTTTTAAATCATAACTTGTCAAATTTAGTCCTTTGGTGAAAAATATAAAAAGTTTTGAGAAAATTACAAAAATGGTCCTTCAAGTTTCAAAATTGGCAGAAATGGCCCCTAGAAAATTGCAAAATGGCAATTTTGGTCCTTATACTTTTGTAGGTTGTCACTTATGTTCCTTGGAGAAACTTTACAGAATTGGCAGAAAAGGTCCCATGATTTTCAGAATTAGCACATTAGGTCCTTGTCATTATAGCCTAATACTCTTTTTGACCCTTTCACAAACCTTTGGACCCCTGTTTTGGACCCCTCCCATTGACCCTTCACCTTTTAATAATCCTGCCCTGGTCAAATGGCTAGTCAAAACTCTCAAGCGCGCCAAAACCCACCTCCCTCTACAACTGCTTTCTGCAATTTTCTCTGCCACACTCCATCTCCACCCCCCTCCTCCAGCTCATCCCACTCACATGTCTCCCCTCCAAACACTACATCCAAGATAACATTCATTACAACCTTATCTCACTCAATCTCACACAACAGGTTAAAAGTTTCTTTCCCGCCAAAATCCAATGGATGGTTAGGATCAGTTTAAGTGATCCAAGGGTCTAAAAGAATGGTGGGAAACACTCAAGGAAGTGAGAGAAGACTCCTAAAGCTATAAAAGAGGGAAGGAAGAAGCAGTTTAAAGTGTTAGCTAGTTTTTATTTTATTTCTTTAATGTCGTTTTTTTTTAGTTTAAGCCAAATGTTGTAATTTCAAGTTAACTTGTATTAAAGTAAGCCATTATAGTGAATTAAGACCTTTTTCAAGTGTTAATTTCAGTTTTGCTAAAGTTTCATGTTTAATGTCCACTGTTAAAAAAAAATAGTTTCCAATTCCTGTATCAAAGATGTCAAGTGGCTTTGTTTTCCCTCAAGACAGTTAATTTAAGCTTAACAAAGCTTTTTGTAAGTTTATGTTTGTTTTAAATCAACTCATACTCAAATTCACTTATTTAGTCAATAAAAGTCAATCCGGGTCAAAAGATGGAAAGTCAAACATAATCTTGGTTAAAGTCTGATTGGAATAGGTATTTGAGATTAGTTTAAGCTTATTTTGTGCACTACATTTGAGTTTTGAGCAAGTCTCCTTTAAATTTCAGTTTCAAAAAATGATTTTGAGTTATAAAGTAGTGTTTGGTTCAAGCTTATTTAAGGGTCTAAAATCACTTTTTACCCATTTTGACTCTTCAAGTCAAACATGTTTCAAGGTATTAGTTGATGTTTAAAAGGTCTTAACCTGTTTTTACAAGAGTTTGCAAGTTTGGTTTGAAAAAAAAAGCTCACTTCATTTTTCTGTCTGCACATAAACAGCAGCCTAGGCTGCTGTTTCAACCCCTTTTTCACAGCTTATTTTTGATCAAAATCTCTTCCAAATTGTTTTTCTAGGATCCTCATGTACCCAACTCAACATAGGATTAGTTAGTTTGCTTTTAGGAATAGTCTAGCTTAGTTAAAATTGCTTTAAAATCTGTCAAAAACCCATTTCATTCACTGTTAGTGCAGTCCCATAGAAGCTAGTTCATAGCTTATTTATAAGCTATCCTAAGCTTTTCATAGGATTCCTAGTAGCTTTTTAGGAACACCACTATCCCTAGTTTCATTTTTAAGTTTCCTTTTAGGATTAGGATTAGAGTAGCATCTTATTTTTAAACTCAAGTGAGCCCCCAAGTCTGTTTGCAGCCTCCCATAGCAGCCCCTGCACCATTCTTTGCAGCTTATTATTAAGCTGCAAAGTGCTTATTCAAGATATACTTGGGGGGGGGCAAAAGTGACCCAGCCAGGTGAACTCCATGTCCTCAGAAGTTCAAATACCAATTCCCTCATTAGCCCCTTCAAGATAAGCTCCAAGAAGCCCATCATCTGTCTTAAGCCTGCTAAACAGTACACTGCACAAAGACAGTTTAAACTCCTTTTTGCTTATCAGGTTATTTTCTTGGCTTATTTAGTTTTTGCTTAATGCTCATTAGCAAATGTAGAGTAAACTAGAACTTTATTAGCCTAAGTAGTACTTAGTCATCATTCTAGAGCTTAATCTCCCATTAGTTAGCTTAGGACTCCCTAGATTAGCCATTATGTGCCAAACTGCTTTTCCTTTCTTTTTGATAGTGCTATTTAACTGATTAGCAGCTTATTTTTAGTCTAGCAATTCTTGTGTATCTTAACTGTGGCTTAGTCAACTGCTTTTCATGCTTGGTTGGGTTTTAAAACTGCTTTAGGGGTGTTTGGTTCTTTGATTTCCAAAGCTTGTGAATCTGTTTTTTATCAGCTTGTTGAGAATAAGCTGATTAACCAGCTTATTGTTAAGTTTGTTTGAAAAAGTTTTCACAGATAGTCTTTAATTTTGCTGCATCTACAAGTTTCCAAAGAAAAGTTAAAAAAAAAAAAATAAAGAGCCAAAAAGGGTACTGCCTGGGATTCGAACCCAGGTCAGCCCCTTCACACAGTCACGCTCCAACAATTCATCTCAACACCATGCGCCCTTGGGACTTCTATTGGTTTTAGTTTACCAAGTTTAATATATAAGGCAGTTAGAGTAATATAGCTTATTAGTTTTAGCTTAATTTTCACAGCTTATCCGTATAAGCTGTTGATTCCATTTCATTTTTCTTAAGTCCCCCATAGCATAAAGTAGTTGCTGCGAAATTTCCATATTTTTCCAATAATGTTTAGTATTTTTAATAATTTATTTAGTTAAATATTGTTTTTAATTCGTAATAAATAAAATAAAACTCAAAAAAATATTCCGCTTTTTCCTAAAATTCTTTTTAGTCATGTAGGACGTAGGAAAATTGTTTTTACATTCGTAGGACTTTTATTTCACAAATTTTACGTTTTATCTTGCGCTCCAGCGTAATTTTTATAAATAACGTACGTTTTCATTTTAAGTCACGTTTTTAAGTAATTTAAGTTTACGTTTAAATTAAAATAGTTTATTTAAGTCATTTTGTTTTATAAAATCACAAAAACATCATTTTAAATATAGTGATAGCGTTTATTTAATAGATTTTATCTTTTTAATTTCCTTTAATTTGCATTTAAGCCGTTTTAATTTGTTGGTTTTTCCAGTAGTTATAATAATCATTCCCAGATCCTTTTCCCGTTCAAATTCCTCGATCACTAAACGTTTGATAATCCATTGCACAGCTCGCTGGGACATAACGACCCGGGGAAACACTATACTCCTCGGATCTTCATTGCATCTGTGCTTAAGCTGTTTTAAGTTTCTTGCTTGCGTGAGAAAACTTGACGGTTTTGCGCAGATCAAATTTTTGGCGCCGCTGCCGGGGAGCTGTGCTGATAATCTTACGTCTAGAAGATTAGTGATTTGGATCCTCACTCTTTGTTCATACCATCCATCTGTATATGTTTATATTTTCTTATCCAAAAAACACAAAAATATTCTTCTCATTCCTCTTATTCGTTGATTCTATTTCTCTTACCCTCTTTTGCCGTTTAATTCTATTCTTCGTATCCTCTCAACCATTTGATTCTCTTCTTAATCCTCTATATGTTTAATTCTTATGTCGGCATTCGTCAACTTCATCGTCAGATATGTGTGTGAGCGGTGTGGAGGTCCTAGTTCAAGCGAATTTTGCAATTCGTGCGAATTATCCATCAAAAATGCTTTTCAAAGTTATTTCGACCACCCGCCACAACCTGAAATACATTCTAATCTTGACAAACCAGTTCAAACGTCGGAGCTACCCCAAGCACCCATCGAGGATTACGAGGACACTTTCTTTGAAGATAGAGCCCGTAATCTAATCGAACAAATTCAAACCGACGAAAACAGGTCGAGAATTAGAATTGATTACGATGAACCCATTCAAACACCGGTGACTAACCAAAATGACTTACCTGATCTTCACGTTTCTCAAGAACCAGAACCGGAGACCATAACGGAAGTGGTGGAAATTGCTAGCTCTCAGAGCACACCACTTGTCCCACCTCCTGATCTTTCTGAATGTTCTTCGAGACTTGATAGTCATCCGGATCACCATGTTGGTTTTGTTGATTCTTTGGATAAACTGATTCCTCTTCATAATTATCAAATGCAATCGTTTATTCCTTGTGTCGGTTGTGGTGAGCCTCTCTATGGTTCACCCTGTCGTTGGTGTACTTGTGTACAATGTGGTAATGATATTCATAACGGGAGTTGTTTATTTTGTGGTTCAAGGAATTCATTTGATTATGATCCTAATCAGAACTCATTTAACGATTCCTCAAACTTTTCCAATTACCCACCCCAGCCCGACCAATATTCATATGATCAACACTTCTGTTGTGAATCTTGTGGAGGTCCCCACCAAGGATTTGAGTGTCAATCCGGAAACACGTTTGTCTATGAACAGTTTTCCAATGATGCTCAGAACTTTGGTTATGACCAAAATCCATATGATTCACCCATCCAGACTCAACAGTTTTACTGTTGTGAGTACTGTGGAGGTCCCCATTTCAGCTCTGATTGTCAAACAGGGAATCCATTTCCTTGTAACAATCATGACTCTTACATGTTTGACAATTTCCAACCTCCACAGCAATATACAGTTCAAACTCCACCTGAGCCGTTATCTCAAGAAATCTCCCAGGAATTTGAAACCGCAATGAAAACACTTGAGGAAATGATGAGTAATTTTAAGAATCAAGTGAGTGGTGAAAAGTCCATGGGAGAATTGCTAGCCGAAGAGCAAAAGGCCCGCCAATCTAGGGAAGAATCATTAGTCCTAGAGCAAGCAGCTCTAAGACGTTCCCAATTTCTTAAGGCAGCTCTTTATGATGATGACGAGGAGAGTTTTTATCCTTTTAAAAGTAATATTTCTCAACCCCCTCAGTCAGTTGATATTCCAGCAGTTGAGATTCCATCTCAAACAACTGCTATCACACCCGAGATTCACACTCACTCTCTTATTATGGGGGACGAGCATCTCGACACTGTTCCTGAAAAGGAATCGGACGAATTGATAAAGTCTAGTGTTGAGGACCTTGTCCCAATCCCAGGAGAGTCACAGGGAATTCTTGATCATGTGTGTGATATCCCTCCTCCTCTTGTCTTCCAAACAGATCATGTCGAGATGCTCTCCGATTCTGATAATGATGATTCATTATCTTGTGGAGACATCATTTATGTGGAAGATTCACCTTCTGAGCTTGTTAGCTTAGAAGAAGAGAATGATGAAGTTACTGACACTGAAATCAAAGATGAAGCTCTTCGAGCAACATTATTGAAGGTCAGTCTTCTCATTTCTAAAATCGAGGCTTTCAAAGAGAAACCTATTTCATCTCCTATCCCCATTAAGGATAGTGACATTCTTTCCGATGATTCTATTCCGGAAATGAAAGCCTCTTGTTTTGATAATATGGGAGAGAAGATTAGTGGCAGTACCACTTTTCATTCTCACAATTCTCTCCCCGATCATGAATCATTTACTTTTGAGGAGTTCACCATTGAACCCACTCATATCAATTCTGAATATGATTCATTCACCTTCATGGAGTTCTCAGATGAACTCACTCATATCATATCTCCGCCGGAGTATGATAACTTCTACTTTGATCTAGACACACCCGAGATATGTCTAGACCAATTGAGCTTAACTGAGGAGATTCATGAAACTATGAATTCTCCTATTGAGGATGAAGAGTTAATCATGATTTCTATCATGATTTTCTTTCTTTTCTTCATATATTCTGTCACTTCTCCTGTTCTTCACTCCTTCGGGAATGAAGACATTATCTTTGATCCCGGCATTTTCATTTATCATTTTTTGAGCCGGTTCTATGTATATCTCATCGGTGTGGAACTTTCACGTGCTTCAAATGTTTGTCCAAACATCTTGAATGAAAGTCCGATGGAGATTGTTTCTTCCACTTTGCTTTCCCCATGAACAAATGAATTCGGGGTCGAGTCAAGCTAGCGACTCGGAAATCAAAAACAGTAGCACACACACATATGGGTTTTCACCCATATTTCTGACTTCTAACCCCTTTCTACCACCTAAGTGTGGGGGTGATGCCCCACATGTTAAAAAAAAAAAAAAAAAAAAAAAAAAAAAAAAATTCTTTCTAAATAATGGCCGTAGTATTTCCCTTTTACGTTCTCAGTTTCGGAATAACCGCCGGTACTTTGAATATTGAGGGCAATATTCATTTCTAAGTGTGGGGGGGAATTCTCGCGAATTTTATCATATAATTATACCAATTCCCCCGTTTTTGGCCAAAAAAAAAAAAAAAAAAAAATTTTTTTTTTTTTTTTGGAGTAAGTGTTTTACACTTACTCATTAGGTTATCAGTCCGCCATGTCTGTAAGACTAAAGGATTGGCTAATCCAGGAGCAAACGGCTCTTGGTAAAGATATATCAAATCCGTTTATATGGCTTGCAATTTGCCCAAAATTGTATGGTATTCAGCTCACCATATCCTAAAAAGTGAAGAGTTGGCTAGCCCGCAAGGTTATGGCTTGTGGTAAAGGCAGTGGAAAAACCATAATTGGTAATCAGCTCACCAAAGATAATATTGATAATTTATCTAAGAGTTGGCTAGTCCAGAAGCAAACGGCTTCTGGTAAAGACAAATCAAATCCGTTGAAAGCTGGTGGTTTGCTCAAAATCACATGGTTATCGGTGTACCATAGTTCTTACTTGAACTGAAACATTTGGCTACTCCAGAAGTAATGGCTTTTGGTAAAGAGTTTAAAATCCATTATGTTTTCTCAAATCATTGCTAGGGACTAGCAATATCTTAGTGTGGGGGATTGATGAGTGTCTAAATACTCATCATTTTTGTACCATTTAAACTGCAAATTCATCTGAAAACACTCAGAAACACATCAAAATGATCAAAATATCACAAATCAGTGTTTTATGTGTTTTAAATACAAAAATATCAAAATCAGATGAAAAACATATCAAATTTGCAAAAATTGCAGTTTTAGTCCCCCAAGTTTCAAAAATTGTCAAAAACAGTTCCTGAGCACAAAATTTCAAAAGAAAAATCACCAAAGGTCCTTTTTAAATCATAACTTGTCAAATTTAGTCCTTTGGTGAAAAATATAAAAAGTTTTGAGAAAATTACAAAAATGGTCCTTCAAGTTTCAAAATTGGCAGAAATGGCCCCTAGAAAATTGCAAAATGGCAATTTTGGTCCTTATACTTTTGTAGGTTGTCACTTATGGTCCTTGGAGAAACTTTACAGAATTGGCAGAAAAGGTCCCATGATTTTCAGAATTAGCACATTAGGTCCTTGTCATTATAGCCTAATACTCTTTTTGACCCTTTCACAAACCTTTGGACCCCTGTTTTGGACCCCTCCCATTGACCCTTCACCTTTTAATAATCCTGCCCTGGTCAAATGGCTAGTCAAAACTCTCAAGCGCGCCAAAACCCACCTCCCTCTACAACTGCTTTCTGCAATTTTCTCTGCCACACTCCATCTCCACCCCCCTCCTCCAGCTCATCCCACTCACATGTCTCCCCTCCAAACACTACATCCAAGATAACATTCATTACAACCTTATCTCACTCAATCTCACACAACAGGTTAAAAGTTTCTTTCCCGCCAAAATCCAATGGATGGTTAGGATCAGTTTAAGTGATCCAAGGGTCTAAAAGAATGGTGGGAAACACTCAAGGAAGTGAGAGAAGACTCCTAAAGCTATAAAAGAGGGAAGGAAGAAGCAGTTTAAAGTGTTAGCTAGTTTTTATTTTATTTCTTTAATGTCGTTTTTTTTTAGTTTAAGCCAAATGTTGTAATTTCAAGTTAACTTGTATTAAAGTAAGCCATTATAGTGAATTAAGACCTTTTTCAAGTGTTAATTTCAGTTTTGCTAAAGTTTCATGTTTAATGTCCACTGTTAAAAAAAAATAGTTTCCAATTCCTGTATCAAAGATGTCAAGTGGCTTTGTTTTCCCTCAAGACAGTTAATTTAAGCTTAACAAAGCTTTTTGTAAGTTTATGTTTGTTTTAAATCAACTCATACTCAAATTCACTTATTTAGTCAATAAAAGTCAATCCGGGTCAAAAGATGGAAAGTCAAACATAATCTTGGTTAAAGTCTGATTGGAATAGGTATTTGAGATTAGTTTAAGCTTATTTTGTGCACTACATTTGAGTTTTGAGCAAGTCTCCTTTAAATTTCAGTTTCAAAAAATGATTTTGAGTTATAAAGTAGTGTTTGGTTCAAGCTTATTTAAGGGTCTAAAATCACTTTTTACCCATTTTGACTCTTCAAGTCAAACATGTTTCAAGGTATTAGTTGATGTTTAAAAGGTCTTAACCTGTTTTTACAAGAGTTTGCAAGTTTGGTTTGAAAAAAAAAGCTCACTTCATTTTTCTGTCTGCACATAAACAGCAGCCTAGGCTGCTGTTTCAACCCCTTTTTCACAGCTTATTTTTGATCAAAATCTCTTCCAAATTGTTTTTCTAGGATCCTCATGTACCCAACTCAACATAGGATTAGTTAGTTTGCTTTTAGGAATAGTCTAGCTTAGTTAAAATTGCTTTAAAATCTGTCAAAAACCCATTTCATTCACTGTTAGTGCAGTCCCATAGAAGCTAGTTCATAGCTTATTTATAAGCTATCCTAAGCTTTTCATAGGATTCCTAGTAGCTTTTTAGGAACACCACTATCCCTAGTTTCATTTTTAAGTTTCCTTTTAGGATTAGGATTAGAGTAGCATCTTATTTTTAAGCTCAAGTGAGCCCCCAAGTCTGTTTGCAGCCTCCCATAGCAGCCCCTGCACCATTCTTTGCAGCTTATTATTAAGCTGCAAAGTGCTTATTCAAGATATACTTGGGGGGGCAAAAGTGACCCAGCCAGGTGAACTCCATGTCCTCAGAAGTTCAAATACCAATTCCCTCATTAGCCCCTTCAAGATAAGCTCCAAGAAGCCCATCATCTGTCTTAAGCCTGCTAAACAGTACACTGCACAAAGACAGTTTAAACTCCTTTTTGCTTATCAGGTTATTTTCTTGGCTTATTTAGTTTTTGCTTAATGCTCATTAGCAAATGTAGAGTAAACTAGAACTTTATTAGCCTAAGTAGTACTTAGTCATCATTCTAGAGCTTAATCTCCCATTAGTTAGCTTAGGACTCCCTAGATTAGCCATTATGTGCCAAACTGCTTTTCCTTTCTTTTTGATAGTGCTATTTAACTGATTAGCAGCTTATTTTTAGTCTAGCAATTCTTGTGTATCTTAACTGTGGCTTAGTCAACTGCTTTTCATGCTTGGTTGGGTTTTAAAACTGCTTTAGGGGTGTTTGGTTCTTTGATTTCCAAAGCTTGTGAATCTGTTTTTTATCAGCTTGTTGAGAATAAGCTGATTAACCAGCTTATTGTTAAGTTTGTTTGAAAAAGTTTTCACAGATAGTCTTTAATTTTGCTGCATCTACAAGTTTCCAAAGAAAAGTTAAAAAAAAAAAAAATAAAGAGCCAAAAAGGGTACTGCCTGGGATTCGAACCCAGGTCAGCCCCTTCACACAGTCACGCTCCAACAATTCATCTCAACACCATGCGCCCTTGGGACTTCTATTGGTTTTAGTTTACCAAGTTTAATATATAAGGCAGTTAGAGTAATATAGCTTATTAGTTTTAGCTTAATTTTCACAGCTTATCCGTATAAGCTGTTGATTCCATTTCATTTTTCTTAAGTCCCCCATAGCATAAAGTAGTTGCTGCGAAATTTCCATATTTTTCCAATAATGTTTAGTATTTTTAATAATTTATTTAGTTAAATATTGTTTTTAATTCGTAATAAATAAAATAAAACTCAAAAAAATATTCCGCTTTTTCCTAAAATTCTTTTTAGTCATGTAGGACGTAGGAAAATTGTTTTTACATTCGTAGGACTTTTATTTCACAAATTTTACGTTTTATCTTGCGCTCCAGCGTAATTTTTATAAATAACGTACGTTTTCATTTTAAGTCACGTTTTTAAGTAATTTAAGTTTACGTTTAAATTAAAATAGTTTATTTAAGTCATTTTGTTTTATAAAATCACAAAAACATCATTTTAAATATAGTGATAGCGTTTATTTAATAGATTTTATCTTTTTAATTTCCTTTAATTTGCATTTAAGCCGTTTTAATTTGTTGGTTTTTCCAGTAGTTATAATAATCATTCCCAGATCCATTTCCCGTTCAAATTCCTCGATCACTAAACGTTTGATAATCCATTGCACAGCTCGCTGGGACATAACGACCCGGGGAAACACTATACTCCTCGGATCTTCATTGCATCTGTGCTTAAGCTGTTTTAAGTTTCTTGCTTGCGTGAGAAAACTTGACGGTTTTGCGCAGATCAGTATGTAAAGAATTTTGTCCTCAAATGATCTTAAATCTAATAATAATAATAATACCATTATGATTGATTTTGTGTCAGGTCGTGTGGTGATTGATGTCGCATTGCGTAAGCGCGCTAAGTACGGAGCCAAATGTGCAGATATTGGATATGGGTTCATCTCTTTCTCATTCTCCTCTTTAAGGGAACTTGAGGCAGATGCGGTGACCTTACTTAAGCGGATCCGGAAGTTCTCTATAACTCAAGATATTGAGGCGCGTGTTGCTACTCATATCTTCAGTAGGATTAGTTTTGCTATTGCTAAAGGTGTGAGAGCCCAGATTGTTTCACGGCTCCCCACTAATTTCTTGTAATTCTATGATTTTGTTTATAATGAAAACGATGTTTATAATAATAATAATAATAATAATAATAATAATAATAATAATAAAGGTGTAGGGCCCAGATAATTTCACGGCTCCCCGCTAATTTCTTGTAATCTTATGATTTTGTTTCTTATGAAAGTGATGTTTTATAAAAAAATATAATAATAATAATAATAATAATAATAATAATAATAATAATAATAATAATAATAATATATCCTTTTACAAGCATATAGACGAAAATACCTCTCATGTTAAACGTTAGAAGATAAAATATTTGCCTTTCGTCCTCATGAATGTATAATGTCTAACGTTTATTGACGAGATAATTTATAGGTCCTAATTTTTCTGACAAAGATGTATGGTGTAAAAATAGACACATCACATATATGTATGATTTAAAAAATATACATAAAGAATTTACCACACTCTACACTCTCCCACTCAAATAACAAAAGTTGACACTAACAAGGATTTAAAATACCCGCGCCTCGCGTTGGGATTAAGCTTTTCCGTTGAACGACTACAAATTTATTATAGTTTTATACTGGAAATTGTTTTGCAACTTCACTTTTCTTCTTTAGTAATTTATAATAAAGCGTACAAAAAAATTAGACAAATATAAATATCTAATCTGGCTAACTCGGATTTGGTTGAAACTAAGGGCCCGTTTGGTTTATTGATAGGATTAGGATTAGAATTAGGATTAAAAGATTTGGATTTGGATTTAGATTTGAATTTGTGTTTGAATTAAATATTATTTGTTATATTAAACTTTATTATTATAAAATTAAAGAAAATAGTTTTATAATAAAAAAAGAAAGAGATAGAGAGAAGAAACATGAGATGGCCCACACAATATTAAGTTTGTCAGAAAAGAAGGGTAGCACCCCAGGATTTGTAGATACCCGAATAGAAGGGATTTGGAGGGCCCATTTTCAGCCTATCTTCAAACCAAACATGCAAATTCATCGTAAACCCAAATACTAAGGGTGACCCCCTCAACCAAACGAACCCTAACTTTTATTTGAATACTCATTTTCAAATCAAGTTATGTTATTTTAAAGCGCTTAATCTATCGTGTTATTACGAATTCTTTTATCTTTTTTAAAATGCCTAAATTGTTTATATAAATTAATAATCTTAAATGTTAGTCTCATTTTTATTATACTTGATGACGTATAGTCCGTATTCGGGTCATGAACCCGACCAACAAACGCTACTAGCAACTGAGCCCAGTACGAATGGGCTAACCCGGTAACGGTTTGGGCTCACGAAGGCCCAAACCCAAAGTTATTTATGGTTTTAGATATCGGATATCTCTTATTTATGAGATATGTATTGATTGACCGACTTAGGCGGGATACGCCGAAGGTTGGGGAACACGAAACCAACAAGGATTTCGTGTGTATATAAGGGGCATCTCGGCCCTCATTAAAGGTACGATCTTAAAACCTAACTCTCCATTAAACCCTAAAACCGATTACTTACTCTCACGCCGGAGGATAATCGTGGGAGACAATCCCACGATAAGCCTAACGGTGTTTTCTGTTTACTTAGTGCGCAGGTCTCAAGCATCAAGGTCTAATTGATACGAGAACCGGAGTCCAAACAAAGAACGCCCAACTTTTGTATCAACAAGTGGCGCCATCCGTGGGACCAATCACTAAGAACTAGAATGACAAAGCACGGAAACCTAAGCCAACGATCGCATGGTGACTTACAAGGGAAACAGCAGCAAAGTGGATCAGCCTCTAAGCATGCTTCTGGAACAACCAGTACGACCAGAAACCAAGGGTCAGGCTCAGATCTGGTCTTCACGACAGTGGAACCACTCACGGGGACAACCCATGTCACTACAACAACCACCAGCGCAAAAGATCCACTGCGCACCCTTTTTACCACTCCCCCACCAATCGGTGCCAGAAAAGAACCTCACAAAAACGTCGGGCGCGCCTCTACGAAACAGGGGTCCAGATGTGGAAACAGACACCCTCGCGCTAGAAGGAGTCGCGCCTGAACTAGAACCAAGTGACTTCGTGTCTCAAAACTACGAAACATTGGCTGCCCTCATGCAAGAGGAGGCGAAAAAGAGGTCGAGTCAGAGCCTGCAGCACCGACTAAACTTCGACACGGAGTACGAGACATCCCCATCGCATCACCAGAAGGAGAGGCGCGGGAAGGATAGCCGCCGCCCCCAGTGTTTACCAGGATCGGGAGGAGAGTTGAGAACGATGAAGCAGCTGACCTGCAGTATCTGGAAGAACACGAAGAGGACGGGCGACGTACCAATGTCCACGCTAGGCTTGGTAGCCGCAGGGTCCATGACAGACTTGGACGACGGCACTCCCCAAGTGAAAGCTCTTCAAGCTCGGATTCCGAGGACAGTCGGCGCAAGCGCCGAAAGAGGGGAGGCTCGTCCTCTGGTGATTACTCGGACAACGAAGATAGCGAAACAGGACACTGGAAGTCCAGGGGAAGATATCGCGACTAGGAGGAGGAAGATATGTCTCTTCCCTTGCGCCGCCAAAAGGTGGATGCGTTCACTCGGCGCATCAGCGATTTCTCAGAAGATAAGAGAAGGCGCATGCCCGCCAATGTGAAAACCTACGATGGAACAGGTGATCCGGACGATCACCTAAAATTTTTCGAATCAGCTGCTACCATCGAAAATTGGCAACAACCTGTGTGGTTCCACATGTTCAATTCCACATTGGTGGGAAATGCACGAAACTGGTTCAGTAAGCTTCCACGTGGAGGGAGGCATTATTGGAAGACCAGGGATATCGGCCTTGCGCGCAGTACCGTCTACAGCACATGGGATGCTCAAGTTCCCGGTGGAGGGAGGCATTGTTACTCTCTACAATACCACCGTACCACCTAGAGAATGTAACACGATTACATATGAGACGGCGCACATTTCAGAACAGCGCGCAACTAAAGTATCAAACTTGAGGGTCGCAATTCATCCTGATAACACAGAGCAAGAAGTATTGATCGGGGGATCGCTGTCTGATAACGGCAGGACAGCCGTGTGCGCACTCTTGCAAAAGAATCTGGATATCTTTGCATGGGAACCAAAGCACATGACCGGTGTACCACGCTCGATTACAGAACACAAGTTGAGAATCCGACAAGGATACTCCCCAGTACGACAGAAGAAGCGCGACCAGGCTCCAGAGCGCGCACAAGCAATTCTGGCAGAAGTACATAAACTTGTGGATGCAGGTATCATGCGAGAAGTCTATTACCATGACTGGCTTTCCAACCCAGTGATGGTCAAGAAGAGCGACGGTAGTTGGCGGATGTGCGTGGACTTCACGGATCTCAACAAAGCATGTCCACAAGACTGCTACCCACTACCAGAGATAGACTGGAAGATAGAATCTTTGTACGGATACCCACTTAAATGCTTCTTGGAAGCATACAAAGGATACCACCAAATCCATATGGCTAAAGAAGATGAGGAAAAAACGGCCTTCCATACAAGCCAAGGTGTCTATTGTTATACTAAGATGCCCTTTGGCTTAAAGAACGCAGGCGCCACCTACCAGCGATTGGTAGATAACGCATTTGAAAAATAGGTAGGCCGCAACCTAGAGGTTTACGTTGACGACCTTGTCATAAAAAGCCATACTGAGGACGAATTGGTGCGCGATATTGAAGAGACATTTAAGACACTACGAGAGATCAATATGAAGTTAAATCCTAAGAAATGCACCTTTGGCGCTACAGAAGGCATGTTCCTGGGATATTTGATAGAGCCTGATGGCATTAAACTGTGTCCAGAAAAAATGAAGGCTGTTATCCAACTTCCTTCACCGCGCACGCTGAAGGAAGTCCAGTCTCTGAATGGAAAACTAGCCGGTTTGAACAGGAACATCTGCAATCCCAAACGATGTTATCTCTAGGAATGGCTATGGCCCAGCGCACGGATATCCCCGCACTTTAGTATAGTGCCCAATAAATATCCGTGTATTTACATTCTATTTTACTTAGAAAAATATCTTTTTTCTTTTTACAAAAACTTGCAAGTATTAATAAAACATCGCGGTTTCTAGCTAACTCCGCGACACATTTCAATTTATTATTTACATCTTATTTATGTCTCAACATTGTTGTTATATTATCTTTTGCCTACATGGCGTGAATGCACTTACTAAACCCACGATGGTAAAAAGGATAAGTAAACCTACTAAATAACTCGTTGAGTAAAAGGGTTGCAAACCCATCAACATTGGATCATGCATCCTTGTTAAACACCTTATTTTCAAGACATTGGAATAAGTTCAATGCGCATTCCATGATGGATGCGCAACAATGCATACTATGCGCGTTTAACAAACTAGGAATCAAGACTCTTGACTCCTTAAATATGATATTTACAGTACGTTGCATATCATACCATACACGATTATGACACAAGTATTTAGAAATTATGTTTCAAGTCCATGACTTTGATACATAATTATGGACTTCACATATTATTCGAGCTTATACAACCGTTTGATTCTTAGACAACAAGAACGTTTTTCATGCAAAGACGGGTAACTAAGTACAAAAATTATAAGTCGCAACCACATTCAGATCAACACACCTTCAACAAAAGGAAAATTTTATTATGAACCACGAGTTCTTACAAAAGGATATTTACAAAGAAGCTACAGCCTATATACTATTGCTACGCCTAAGATGTGAGCTCTCAACGCGGTTTGCAGCGACCCCCGCTTCTTTTAGCTTCTTCAGTAAATCTGAATCCTGGCGTGATACCGTTGCCACACTCACAGGTACCCCGTCGGATCTCGGAAGGTGCGCTGAGCCAACACCACAAAGAATTTCCTTTCCCTTCACACCCTTCTTCTTGGCAAGCCTCATAGCATGGGCCTCTAAGAATTCTTTCAAAGGGATCTCCTTCTCAAGAGCGAAGGGATTCAGGATATCGCGTGGGCGCGAAAAGATAGGCACTTGCAGCTGTGACTCATCAGGCTTCAAAAAGTAGTCAGGCTGCGTCTCTGCATCATCCACATGGTGGCGGGCTAAGGTTAACCCCTCCATAATCACACCGATGGGGTAATCTTGGTCGCGCACCAACTACGCAATCTGAGGAAGCTCCAACAGTTTCATCTTCCCCGTCGCAGCAACCAGTTCATCATATGCATGCTCGTTATACCCGGGCACTTGTGCGGCAAGCACTTTCAAAAGGCCACCCTCATGAAGCTCTTCTATGGCTTTTGCCTTGCCACGCGCCAACGCGCACTGAACAACCCGCCCCCCCCAAATGCGTCTACCACCTCTCGAGATTACAAGGTACTGAGGGCAGCAAGGCGCAAACCATGGCTGATAAGCCACCTTCGCTCCGCAATGGCGGAAACAAGCTGAGGATACAACTCTTCATCGTACTCAATGTTGAGCTTGCGAAGTTTCATCTCCTGCTCCTTCAACATTCCATCCATAGCTGCACGAAACTCTCCCAACCGAGAGAAGTGTTCATTCTTCCCCTCCTCCAAATACTTAAGCGCCCAGAAGCAAGAGGCCTTGTAATCCTCCAATGCGGCACGCTCCTGGCCCACTTGGATCAGCAATGACATATTTTCCCCAGCAAGTTTCTGAGAATAAGAGCTCGCCGCCTCTACCTCAGCCTAAGCACTGTCCAAACGTGCCTCCAGCAACGCAATCTGTTTGTCCTTATGTGCGCTCTGGCTCCTCTCCCCAGCATATCTTGACTTTAGCTGCGCGACCAATGTAGCCTGGTGCGCAACAGCCAAACCAAGCTCCTCGAAAAGTTGGTCCATTGGCACATCCCCAGATGCCAATGGATCGACGCCTTGGTCCTCTGGCGCAGGAGGGTCAGTGCGCATAGGACTCGCCTTGGGTGGTGACTCCACAGAATGCCCAGTAGTACTCCTAGCGGTTTCAACACTGCACGCAAACAAAGAAATTTTATGATTATTTTATACAACAAATACGGATGCACTAAGTGTTTCGGCGACAACACTTACTTGGGAGGAGTAGTCTCAGTTCTGCGGAGGGGCGAAGATTCATCTGATGACGACTCCACGTCATGGATGACAGGGCGTTTCCTCCTAGATGAGCCTGCGCCATCATCACCAGGCGCCCTTTTGCGCTTGACCCCTTGGTCTGCTTCCTCTGGCTCTTCCTGGAAGACTTCCATGCTCTCCATTACGTTTGCGCGTGAAAGCTCTGCCACAGGCGAATGTACCCTGGGGCTGGGCACGCTGCGCAGAGGGATTGCCTCAAGTGCAATGGAAGAATCACCCCCCTGTTCCTCCAGCTGCATATCCATGGTGCGCCCCATAGTAGCTTCCAGAATAGGGACTTCCCACTCTCTCAAGGGGCGCACCCCCACGGTAACCTGGCGAGGTTTCGCCAATTGCACAACGCTGAACAAATCCATCTCTGCGCAGCAAGAAACAAACAAAAACAAGTTATATAAAGTACAAAGGTGAAAAGAAAGGCTCACATTAATAAAGCAAAGGAGTTCGAAGGACGAGCACCCACCCTGGTCATCCGCGTCCAAGAAGGTTGGCACCTCATCAGGCCTATCGAAATAGTTACGACTGATGCCCATGTGCACCAAAAATTCCTCGGGGTAGGAATTGATGGGAATACTATTGGCGTTTATCGTTTCCGCATCATCAGCGCTGTATGTTCTAGGGAGGGGGCGCTCATCCTTCAGTAGCGAACTTTGGATATAGAAGGAGAAACGCCAAGGGAACACCGCCTCATCGACCCAGAAGAATTTTTCTCTCCAATTCCTAAGCTCATCTAGTTTATCAGTATAACATTGCAGCCGCCCTGCGCGCTTAGCAAACGAAACCCACCCATTTGACCACGTCGTATGGTAAAACGCACGGAAGAGATAAATAGTGGGGTTAATCGCCAACAAACGGCAATTAACCTCGAAGTTGGTTATTTTTGCTGCACCTATACAGTGCAGTTGGGATATGTGTAGGCGATAGTAATTTAATATGTCACACAAGAATAAAGAGATGGGCACACGTTGATTCGCGAATTCGAAAAAACGTGTGTATACCCCCACTTTCCCTTCGGGGAAATCTGCTATCGATGCCTGCGCAGCCGGAACTACCGGATGTAGCGCAAGCGGGATATAATAATCCGAGGTGAACTCACGAAGTTCATCCTCGGTCATATCGGATGCAAAGTCAGTTAATCCACGAACCATAATCAGGTTTAGAATGCGCACGCGCAGTTACCTTTAAACGTTTGTGGTTTTTTTGGTTGATATTTCAAGCTTTTCAACAATGGTGGAAATGATTTTTTACTGTGAGAAACACAGTAAAAGGGAGGCGGTAGTTTATATAGGGTTCCACATCCATGCGATGCTTGACATGTGGACCCCACTTTCTCCAAACGTGTGGATAGGAGTTGCTGACGTGGCACACTTTCCATTCACTTTCCCACGTTTTACGAGGGATATATTTGACATATTTTGACTGGATTCACCGTATCTTCTTTAGGCGGGAAACCTTTGAAGCTTCTCCGCTACGACTTGAGGAATATGTGAGCTACAGTTATTAGTCTAGCATCCGCGGGTTTCACCCTGCGCATACTAGACTAGGGGGACATGATGACGTATAGTCCGTATTCGGGTCATGAACCTGACCAATAAACGCTACTAGCAACTGAGCCCAGTACGAATGGGCTAACCCGGTAACGGTTTGGGCTCACGAAGGCCCAAACCCAAAGTTATTTATGGTTTTGGATATCGGATATCTCTTATTTATGAGATATGTATTGATTGACCGACTTAGGCGGGATACGCCGAAGGTTGGGGAACACGAAACCAACAAGGATTTCGTGTGTATATAAGGGGCATCTCGGCCCTCATTAAAGGTACGATCTTAAAACCTAACTCTCCATTAAACCCTAAAACCGATTACTTACTCTCACGCCGGAGGATAATCGTGGGAGACAATCCCACGATAAGCCTAACGGTGTTTTCTGTTTACTTAGTGCGCAAATCTCAAGCATCAAGGTCTAATTGATACGAGAACCGGAGTCCAAACAAGGAACGCCCAACTTTTGTATCAACAATACTTATTTTAATGAAAAAAGTGTAACAATTTAGGAAACACAGCTAATCTACTTAATAAGTGATCCCCAAATTTTGGTAAGCATCTACGTTAGAACCTAAATATTTTATTTATGTAAAGGTTTTAGTCTCTAAGTTTGATTGTGTATTCGCTTAAGCTATAAATGTGAATAAAGATCATGATAAACTTATAGTTGCCACAAAATATATATGTGGATTGACTTTAAGCGATCCGATAAAGTTTCTTAAATGAGTCGAGCATGAAGTAGAATATTCGACATTATTTCAATAACTATGAGTATGAGTGACATACACTACTACAAATATCGGAATAGAGCCCCCTCCAAAGAACCCATTTAATACAAAAAAGGGCTCTATAAGGGCTTCCGTAAAAAACAAAGGCATAAAGCCCGGTTATGAATTGAAAAAACCGGGGTCTAATTGAGCCACAAAATAGAGCCCTGTTTTATAAATAAAACCCGGCTTTATTTGTTGAGAAAATTACTAAAAGAGGACTTTTTTTCAAGTGTGGTCCATTTTTAAGACTTTTTTTCTCATCTCTTTCTCAAAAGAGCCCCCTCAACTGCTCAACTCCATTATTTTGATGACACGTGTCATGTGGTAGGTGAAGATATTTTTTTACCTTTTAACTTAAATGACTAATTTACCCTCAAGCACATATATAAAAGATACCACATATTTCATTTTTTCTAATTTTTTTTTCTCTCTCTCTTCAACCTCAATCCAAGATCCGGCTATATCTCCGGCCATGGGAAAAGATCCGGCCATATCTCCACCACCACCACCACCACCACCGCTGCTCAACTGCTCGACTACCACTGCTCAACTGCTCGACCACCACTGCTCACCACCTTAGCAGTCCAGAACCACCACCACTACTGCTGCTCAACTGCTCGACCACCACTGCTCACCACCTTAGTAGTCCATAACCACCACCACCACCACTGCTCAACCACAAAAATTATCTATACTTACAAAATTACTTATTTCATTACTCGATCCACCCATTCAATATAACTTTACTTAATTAACCAAGTTTTATTAAAAAAAAAAAAAAAAAAAAACAAACCACGCCTCACAGATCTGAAATATTGACCAAAAAAATTGAATTGATGCTAATCCATACCTTATCGGTAGTACCCAAGACCAGTGAATTGATGCACACATAAATTAGCCAACTATTGTTGACAATCTATGAATATAAAACAATTAAAGAAAAAAATTTATTGATACAAATTTTACAATACATCAACAAATACACGTTCAAACTTATACGTTCAAACTCGAGCCTTAAAATCATCACAAGAGATAAAACAAAAAAAATTAACAATTTCAAGATCTGCAAACCTCGAGCCTTGAAATCATTACGAAACGATGCGTTCAACTTGACGGTTTCGGATCTGTGACAATGGCAGATCACCGGCAGATGTAAACCACGGGGGTGGTAGGGTGACAATGGCAGATCACCGGCAGATCATCGGAAGATGTAAACCACGGTTCGGATATGTGATTGGTTTTAAGAAGTATATATCATCTTCATCTTTTTGTACGAGTCTTGTATGAGTCTTAAATCCACAAACCATCTAACGCTCCAAGATCAAAAACCAGATCTGTTGAAAATCTCTGCCTTGGTAATCACCTTATTTGCCAGATCTGTTGGTATTTGATTATGTTTGGGTAGTTAGGATGCCACATTCGTGTAGCAGCAGTAGCAATTCCAGATCTGTTGGTATTTGCCATGTTTGGGTATTTGATTATTTTCCGGCGAGATCTAAATTAGATGTGTAAGAAGAGAGAGGTTATTTATATATTGGACACATTTGTCATTTAACCAAAAAGTCAAAAAGCATGCCACCTAACTCATGTACCTGTATTGACAAGTGTCACAAAAATACTGGAGTTGAGCAGTTGAGCGTGGCTCTTTTGGGAAAGAGATGAGAAAAAAGTCTTAAAAATGGACCACACTTGGAAAAAAGTCCTCTTTTGATAATTTTCTCTTATTTGTTTCATTTTTTTTTCTTTTGAGCGGGATTTCTCCCCCTTCTCTTTTTATTTCACTTTGATTTCTTCTTAATTTTTTTCCCTTGAGCGGGATTTCTTCTCCAACAGTTTTACTTTAATCCGCCAAAACCTAAAATCTGTATCAAAACCTTTGCTATCAGTTCCCTCCTCACTTCATCTTCCCAATTAGTGAAAACCCTAGATCTAAAAACACAAACACCACCAACAGCACCACACACGAAATTAACCACACACACACACACGCACCACCACCATGACACGCCGTACCTCCACCTTCACGATTGTGAACCAAAATACATTTAGATTAAAGGTTTGTGTTTTAATTTTAATTTTAATATTCTTATGTTTTTTGTATAATTTATATATTTTTAAGATTATTGTTTATATAGATTTGTGTTTGTTCATTTTTGTTTGTGGTTGTGTAGTACCACCGCTCGCCGCCGTCTCCTCTCCGGACCACCACCGCCGGTCACCACCACCTGCTGCCGTCTCGTCTGCCGACCACCACCGTTGGTCACCACCACTAATTAATGGTTTGTGTTTCTAATTTTTAATTTTAGTTTGTTTATTTTTGTTTATGTTTATGTTTTAATTTTATTATGTTTATTTTTTTGTTTGATTTGGGTAGTATGTTAGTTTTGACTTTTGATGTCGAGGTTAAGGTTGTACATAGTATGTTAGTTTTGATGTCGAGGTTAATCTATGTAGATTATTTAAGGTACGTAGTACGTAGCATTCTAGTTAAGATGTCGAGGTTAAGGTAGTACAACAGTTGGGTGTCGAAATGGTATTTATCCGAGCTAAATGATTGGTTCTGATCGGAATAAAGTCTGATTTTATGAGGGGGGTTGATGCGTGCCAAACAGTCAAGCTAAATCACTCAAGCCTGCCACTTGTGAATGGCAGACCGTAATCAGCTTAAAACTGCTCAAGCACGAATGCAATGAAGTCCTGGAGAATACAGTGGATTCCCGGGTCGTTAAGTCCCACGGAGACTCAATGGTGTGTCAAAACAAACTCAGAGGATAGAATGATCACTAAGGATAGTGATCAGTAAGGAGTTGGATGGATAATTACACTACTGAAAAAGTTTATAAAATAAAGCGACTTAAATACAATTTAAGAAAATTAAAAAGCTAAAATATATTAAATAAACGCTATCACTATTTTTACAATGATGTTTTTGTGATTTTATAAAATAAAATAACTTAAATAAACTATTTTAACTAAAACGTAAACTTAAAGTATCTAAAAACGTGACTTAAAATGAAAACGTACGTTATGTACGAAAATTACGCTGGAGCGCAAGATAAAACGTAAAATTTATGAAATAAAAGTCCTACAAGTGTAAAATCAATTTTCTTACGTACTATATGACAAAAGAAAATTTTAGAAAAAAGATTTATATTTTTTTGAGTTTTATATTTTTTATTATGAATTAATTAAGATTTTACACTAATTAAATGTTTAAAAATACTAAAACTAATGAGAAAAATCTGAAACTTTTTTATAAAATACTTAATACTAATACAAACTAAAGAAAAATACAAAAGTGGAAAAAGCTAGTACGAATAAGCTACAAATAAGCTAAAGTAAACGTATAAGCTAAAAAGACAAAGCGTGGTTATATATTTGATTGTGCAAGAAAAGAACCAAGGAAGTCCCAAGGGCAGATGGTTTCTGTGAGGAGTGTTGGAGCGTGGACTGGTGCAGTAGGAGGTCTCAGGTTCGAACCTGTGCAGACCATTTTTTGCTATTTATTTTATTTTTGGAATTTTCTTTTTGCAACTTATTAAATACACTAAAATAAGCAAATTTCACAACTGAAACTTTTTATAAAAACAACCAATAAGCTCAGTTTTAAGCTTGTGCTTCCAACAGTTAACAAAAAGAATTGAACAAGCACAAGGATTTAAGCTAAAATGGCTAAAAAGCTAGAAATAAGCAAAAGGCTAACGGAGAATAAGCTAAGTAAATGATAATAAGCTATATTAACAACTGAAAAAGCAAAGTGACTTATAAATAAGCACTAAACAAGCCAGAATAAGCAATTACTTTAACTGTTTGCACAGGACATGCATTCAGAAAAGGACCTAAAGTAAGCTGATGAATAAGCACTTAATAAGCTAGTTAGAAGTAAACTTATATTTTTCTAATTTATTTTAGCAGCTAAATATTAATTTCCCAAAAGCATTTAAGCTAAATCTTAATAATGAGCACACAATAAAATTCCAAAGTTTATTCAAAAACGGGTATTTAGAAATTTTGACTTTTTTATTACACTAGAAATTTGACTTTTATGAACTTGTGATTGATTCTAATGACTGAATGTGTTATATTAAGCTATATTAAGAATAGATTAAGCTACAGTATCAAGTTTTAAACTATTTTGATGAGATTAGCAATCTAGAACCTTAACAGTTAACTATATAGGTGGTTTTAAAGATGATTTTGACTTTTTACAAAACAAGGACTAAGTTTTATGACTTAACTGAGCTATTCAATACTAAAGTGACTTAGAACAACAACGGATAACAACACAATGAGCCTCTAGCACAATTTTAACACCAAATCCAAACACCCCTTTATCTAACTATTATGAACTAAAAACTGAACAAACTACTGAACCAACATGATTTCTTGATCACACTAAGTCTAAATACTCTAATTAACACTAAATAAACAAGGAGGAACTAAAATTAAACACAGAAACAGATTATGCAACCAACTTGAAAATCACTTACATGTGGTCCTACCCACAGTGGATTGCCAAAGTACACAGGTTCCACTACTCTATTATAATCCATGAAACAACCCAATATCAATCCAAATCCAAGCTCTGCATCACCCTTTTCCATTTCCAAGACCCAATGAACCCAGTTTGACTTTTATTGACCAAAAGCCAAAATTGCTTAAAATTGAATTGTGAGCTTAACCAGAGCTATAATAAGCTTGAATAAGCTTATTTGAGATGAAAATTGAACTTTTGAAAGCTTGCAAATGAGAATTTGAAACTGAATAGTGCAACAGTACACATGAAAACATAAACTTATATAAAACCTTGTTATTGATGCTTGAAAGTAAATTACAAAGATAAAGTGACTTGAGTTTCATACAATAAAGCTTAAAATTACATTTTAAAACACTTAATTAAGATAACTAAAAAAACTACATTCAAAGAAAAAAAATAAAAACTAACTAATAACTCCTCTCTTATCCTCTTTCTTCTTTTTATATTCCAAACTTCATCCCACTTGTTTCTGATTTGATCCCACCACTTTTTTGGGCCATTGGATGAGTTAGAGTGATTATGGCCGTTTGATGATTTTTGGCGGGAAAAACTAATATAGCCACTGGGGGGGTTTGAGTGAAGGAAAGGAGAAGCAATAAATGATTTTTGTTGTTTGGTGGAGGTGGAGGGGACATGGAAAGGAGAAGTTGAGCTGGAGGTGAGGGGTGCCTAGTGTTAGCAGACATGGTGGTTGAAGGAGAAGAAAAAGGAGGGAAGGTGTGTTGACTGGGGTGTATTTGTTTGACTGGTGGGATTTGACCGGGCTTAATATATTGAAGGCAGGGGTCAAAAAGGGAGGGGGTCCAAAGGCTTAAGGCATGGGTCCAAAGGATACAAAGGGTTCAAGGACCAAGGGTATTAATACAAGGACCATTTTGTAAATTCTGATTCTTGAGGGACCAATTCTGCCAAATTTCCAAAGTTGTTTCAAGGGACCATAAGTGACAAGTTTCAATAGTACAAGGACCATAATAGATATTTTCAAAATTCCAAGGACTATTTTTGACAAATTCAAAACTTGAGGGACCTAAGTTGTAATTTTTGCAATTTTTGATTTTCAAGGACTTGTTTTGACAACTTATGAATCCCTAAGGACTTAAAATGATATTTTCCAAGTTTTGGAAAGACCAGGGACTATTTTTGACAAATTTTGAAACTTGGGGGACTAAAACTGCCAATGTTGCAAACTTGATACGTTTTTCATCTGATTTTGATATTTTTGCATTTGAAACACATAAAACACTGATTTGTGATATTTTTATCATTTTGATGTGTTTCTGAGTGTTTTCAGATGATTTTGCAGTCTAGACGGTATAAAAATGATGAGTATTTAGACACTCATCAATCCCCCACACTAAGATATTGCTAGTCCCTAGCAATGATTTGAAACTTTAATGGATTTTAAAAACTCTTTACCAAAAGCCATCACTTCTGGAGTAGCCAAATGTTTCAGTTCAAGTAAGAACTATGGTACACTGATAACCATCTGATTTATTGGCAAATCATAAACCATATAACGGATTTGATGTGTCTTTACCAGAAGCCGTACCCTTCTGGACTAGCCAACTCTTAGATAAATTATCAATATTATCTTTGGTGAGCTGATTACCAATTATGGTTTTTCCACTGCCTTTACCACAAGCCATAAACTTGCGGGCTAGCCAACTCTTCACTTTTTAGGATATGATGAGCTGAATACCATACAATTTTGGGCAAATTGCAAGCCGTCAACGGATTTGAGATATCTTTACCAAGAGCCGTTTGCTCCTGGATTAGCCAATCCTTTTGTCTTACAGACATGGCGGACTGATAACCAAGCTGAGTAAGTGTAGAACACTTACTCCAAAAAAAATTTTTGGCCAAAAACGGGGGAATTGGGTAGATAATATATGAAATTCGTGAGAATTCCCCCCCACACTTAGAAATGAATATTGCCCTCAATATTCAAAGTACTGGCGGTTATACCGAAACAAAGAACGTAAAAGGGAAATACTACGGCCATTATTTTAAATGATTTTTTTTTTTTTTTTTTTAAGATATATATATATATATATATATATATATATATATATATATATATATATATATATATATATATATATATATATATATATATATATATATATATATATATATAACATGTGGGGCATCACCCCCACACTTAGGTGGTAGAAAGGGGTAAGAAGTCAGAAATATGGGTGAAAACCCATATGGTGTGTGCTACTGTTTTTGGTTACCGAGTCGCTAGCTTGACTCGACCCCGAATTCATTGGTTCATGGGGAAGCAAAGTGGAAGAAACAATCTCCATCAGACTTTCATTCAAGATGTTTGGATAAACATTGAAGCACGCGAAAGTTCCACACCGACGAGATATACAGAGAAAGACCCGGCTCACAGATGATAAATGAAAATGCCGGGGTCAAAGATAGTGTCCTCATTCCCGAAGGAGAAAAGAGAATGAGAAGTCACACCATATGTGAAGAAAAGAAAGAAAATCATGATAAAAATCATGACTAACTCCTCATTATCAGAAGGGGAATTCATGATTTTTGGATCATGAATCTCATCAGTGAGGATAGAATCGTCATCACATGATGGAAGAGATAAGATAGAACACAGAGGTGGGACAAGTGGTGTGCTCTGAGAGCTAGCAATTTCCACCACTTCCGTGATGGTCTCTGTATCGGCCTCAGACATTTCATCGAAAAGAGGATTTACTTTCCCAAAAGTGTAGTCATTATTAAATTCAAAAAGAGGATTTGAGAAAATCCCGGAAGTAACCTCAGAAATGTCAAGAGAATCACAAAAAGGCAAATCACAATCACTATCGGATATATCCTCAGACTCACTTGGGATTAGGACAAGATCCTTAACACTTGATGATTTCGTTTCCGAAATAGTGCTGAGATGATCATCCTCCATTATGAGAGAGTCTTTGGTAGCAATAAAAGGTAAGATAGGTGTGATAGCAATAGACTGAGGGAGTTGAGAAATGATATCTTTCAAAGGAATAACACTCTCCTCGTCGTCCTCATAATATTCCCTCATTTGAATATTATCCTCATCATCATCGTCATCATATCGGATTCTTATGTTCATCTGCTGAAGCTTACACACCATTCTTTTCATTTGTAGTTTCTTTCGAATGCGTATTTCTTCAGAACTTTGTGGGAGATTACACTCCTCGTAATCATTGAGATGCTGTGAAGGCTCGGAAGTCTGATGACTGATGGAATACTGTGGGGGTTGGAAATTGTCAAAACCGGGAGAATTGGAATTGTGAAAATTTTGATTCATCGGTTGACATTCAAAAGTCGCATGAGGACCCCCGCAATTCTCACAACAGAGATAATTGGGAAAATAACTTTCACCAAAGTTCTGATTGTAACACGGTTCCGGCTCATAGACAAGCGGAACCTTTGGTGGACAATCAAAACCGTAATGAGAATCATTCCCACAAAACTCGCATGAGTAGGATTCGTATTGGGGTTGTGGAGGTAGGTAGGAAAAATCAGGTATTTCATTTGAAATGGGATCGGGATTACCGACAAATTTGTCTCCGAAACTCACATTGGTACATCGCCGACAATTTCCACCGTTAAATGGACCTCCACACCAGGAACATGTCGAAAACCATGACATGAAGAATTAAACGGATAAGAGGGATAAGAGATGAAGAATTAAATGATTATAGAGGATAAGGAATGGAGAATTAAACAGATTAGAGGATAAAGGATGGATATTTTTGGATTTTTGAAAAACATGCTATAAAAACAAAGAATGAAAATATTTTTGGTGTTGTTAACACTTTAGGAAAAGTGTTAATGAACTTTTTGGATTATTTATAACTTTACAAAAGAAAACTGTTTACAAAAGGTGGTATATGTGCAAGAATGGGTCTGAAAAAGGTTTAACACACGCTAAAGCCTCCCCGGCAGCGGCGCCAAAATTTTGATGCGTGCCAAACAGTCAAGCTAAATCACTCAAGCCTGCCACTTGTGAATGGCAGACCGTAATCAGCTTAAAACTGCTCAAGCACGAATGCAATGAAGTCCTGGAGAATACAGTGGATTCCCGGGTCGTTAAGTCCCACGGAGACTCAATGGTGTGTCAAAACAAACTCAGAGGATAGAATGATCACTAAGGATAGTGATCAGTAAGGAGTTAGATGGATAATTAAACTACTGAAAAAGTTTATAAAATAAAGCGACTTAAATACAAATTAAGAAAATTAAAAAGCTAAAATATATTAAATAAACGCTATCACTATTTTTACAATGATGTTTTTGTGATTTTATAAAATAAAATAACTTAAATAAACTATTTTAACTAAAACGTAAACTTAAATTATCTAAAAACGTGACTTAAAATGAAAACGTACGTTATGTACGAAAATTACGCTGGAGCGCAAGATAAAACGTAAAATTTATGAAATAAAAGTCCTACAAGTGTAAAATCAATTTTCTTACGTACTATATGACAAAAGAAAATTTTAGAAAAAAGATTTATATTTTTTTGAGTTTTATATTTTTTATTATGAATTAATTAAGATTTTACACTAATTAAATGTTTAAAAATACTAAAACTAATGAGAAAAATCTGAAACTTTTTTATAAAATACTTAATACTAATACAAACTAAAGAAAAATACAAAAGTGGAAAAAGCTAGTACGAATAAGCTACAAATAAGCTAAAGTAAACGTATAAGCTAAAAAGACAAAGCGTGGTTATATATTTGATTGTGCAAGAAAAGAACCAAGGAAGTCCCAAGGGCAGATGGTTTCTGTGAGGAGTGTTGGAGCGTGGACTGGTGCAGCAGGAGGTCTCAGGTTCGAACCTGTGCAGACCCTTTTTTGCTATTTATTTTATTTTTGGAATTTTCTTTTTGCAACTTATTAAATACACTAAAATAAGCAATTTTCACAACTGAAACTTTTTATAAAAACAACCAATAAGCTCAGTTTTAAGCTTGTGCTTCCAACAGTTAACAAAAAGAATTGAACAAGCACAAGGATTTAAGCTAAAATGGCTAAAAAGCTAGAAATAAGCAAAAGGCTAACGGAGAATAAGCTAAGTAAATGATAATAAGCTATATTAACAACTGAAAAAGCAAAGTGACTTATAAATAAGCACTTAACAAGCCAGAATAAGCAATTACTTTAACTGTTTGCACAGGACATGCATTCAGAAAAGGACCTAAAGTAAGCTGATGAATAAGCACTTAATAAGCTAGTTAGAAGTAAACTTATATTTTTCTAATTTATTTTAGCAGCTAAATATTAATTTCCCAAAAGCATTTAAGCTAAATCTTAATAATGAGCACACAATAAAATTCCAAAGTTTATTCAAAAACGGGTATTTAGAAATTTTGACTTTTTTTATTACACTAGAAATTTGACTTTTATGAACTTGTGATTGATTCTAATGAATGAATGTGTTATATTAAGCTATATTAAGAATAGATTAAGCTACAGTATCAAGTTTTAAACTATTTTGATGAGATTAGCAATCTAGAACCTTAACAGTTAACTATATAGGTGGTTTTAAAGATGATTTTGACTTTTTACAAAACAAGGACTAAGTTTTATGACTTAACTGAGCTATTCAATACTAAAGTGACTTAGAACAACAACGGATAACAACACAATGAGCCTCTAGCACAATTTTAACACCAAATCCAAACACCCCTTTATCTAACTATTATGAACTAAAAACTGAACAAACTACTGAACCAACATGATTTCTTGATCACACTAAGTCTAAATACTCTAATTAACACTAAATAAACAAGGAGGAACTAAAATTAAACACAGAAACAGATTATGCAACCAACTTGAAAATCACTTACATGTGGTCCTACCCACAGTGGATTGCCAAAGTACACAGGTTCCACTACTCTATTCTAATCCATGAAACAACCCAATATCAATCCAAATCCAAGCTCTGCATCACCCTTTTCCATTTCCAAGACCCAATGAACCCAGTTTGACTTTTATTGACCAAAAGCCAAAATTGCTTAAAATTGAATTGTGAGCTTAACCAGAGCTATAATAAGCTTGAATAAGCTTATTTGAGATGAAAATTGAACTTTTGAAAGCTTGCAAATGAGAATTTGAAACTGAATAGTGCAACAGTACACATGAAAACATGAACTTATATAAAACCTTGTTATTGATGCTTGAAAGTAAATTACAAAGATAAAGTGACTTGAGTTTCATACAATAAAGCTTAAAATTACATTTTAAAACACTTAATTAAGATAACTAAAAAAACTACATTCAAAGAAAAAAAATAAAAACTAACTAATAACTCCTCTCGTATCCTCTTTCTTCTTTTTATATTCCAAACTTCATCCCACTTGTTTCTGATTTGATCCCACCACTTTTTTGGGCCATTGGATGAGTTAGAGTGATTATGGCCGTTTGATGATTTTTGGCGGGAAAAACTAATATAGCCACTGGGGGGGTTTGAGTGAAGTAAAGGAGAAGCAATAAATGATTTTTGTTGTTTGGTGGAGGTGGAGGGGACATGGAAAGGAGAAGTTGAGCTGGAGGTGAGGGGTGCCTAGTGTTAGCAGACATGGTGGTTGAAGGAGAAGAAAAAGGAGGGAAGGTGTGTTGACTGGGGTGTATTTGTTTGACTGGTGGGATTTGACCGGGCTCAATATATTGAAGGCAGGGGTCAAAAAGGGAGGGGGTCCAAAGGCTTAAGGCATGGGTCCAAAGGATACAAAGGGTTCAAGGACCAAGGGTATTAATACAAGGACCATTTTGTAAATTCTGATTCTTGAGGGACCAATTCTGCCAAATTTCCAAAGTTGTTTCAAGGGACCATAAGTGACAAGTTTCAATAGTACAAGGACCATAATAGATATTTTCAAAATTCCAAGGACTATTTTTGACAAATTCAAAACTTGAGGGACCTAAGTTGTAATTTTTGCAATTTTTGATTTTCAAGGACTTGTTTTGACAACTTATGAATCCCTAAGGACTTAAAATGATATTTTCCAAGTTTTGGAAAGACCAGGGACTATTTTTGACAAATTTTGAAACTTGGGGGACTAAAACTGCCAATTTTGCAAACTTGATACGTTTTTCATCTGATTTTGATATTTTTGCATTTGAAACACATAAAACACTGATTTGTGATATTTTTATCATTTTGATGTGTTTCTGAGTGTTTTCAGATGATTTTGCAGTCTAGACGGTATAAAAATGATGAGTATTTAGACACTCATCAGGGGTCATTCCTTTGCACTTGTATTATTACAGATGGCTTGTAGCTCCTAACTATCACGGAGGGGATGCAGGTGGTGCTCCTCCCGAGGATCGACAACCTAAGCGTCTACCCTACCAGTGCGAAGGTAAGAAATTAAACCAAGGGCAATTTTTTAACATGGTCATTTTTTTTGTTCAACAGTTACTGAATATATTCAGTATCCCGGGTTCTTATTTCGTGTGAAAAGCTAATGTTTGTATTGTTCTTGTATTACAGCCGCCTCCTCCTGTTAATGACACAAATCCATACAATGTATTTAGGCCAAGGGAGAAAGTTCACAGACTCCATACAAGAAGGGTAAGTTTGTCCTTCTCATTCTGATCACATTTGTGGTAAAAAGAAATTAACGTGATATTTTTGTAGTTAATAAAAATATAGGATAACAGTATATTTGTAAATGAATCGCTTTTCTACTTCTTACTTGTACACCTAATTCCATAAGATAAATTAGTACTAAAACACTGAAAGTATGCCTATATTTGACTGCTTTTCAAATATTCAGATGCAAAGACGGGAAAACAGCGTGCAATCATTCGAAAGGCTTCCTGGAATTCGTTGCTGGTGTCTAGCTGCCTATGGGGATGTTGTTAATGCAATAAAATGGGCAAGTAGACTTGGTAGAGAGCACCATGATGCTACTGGACAAGCTGAGGTTGCTCGCGAAGCTATTAAGAGTAGTCACATGCTATGCAAGATTTATCTTAATGTACTAATAGAAAGTCACTTATAGTCTTGTAACATGGGAGAATCTTCTTGATTTGAATCAATACAATGTTTGTTCTTCTGATAAGATTTAATGGCTGGAATATGGCATAAAAAATATATATATATATATATTTTAATTTTTCTTCACATAGAGCCATGTTTTTAATAGAAAACCGGGCTCTATAACAAGGAATAGAGCCCGTTTTTTAAACCGGGCTCTATTTGCATCCCCAATAGAGTCCCATCCCCTTTGTGCCCGTATGTAAAACCGGGCTTTATGACCATTTTCAACAGGGCTCTATGACGTTTTTTGTAGTAGTGATAGTAAAAATGATATTTAAGTAAAAAGTTTTTAAATATTATGTGTTAACAATGTAACTTATATGTAAAAAAAACTTGAATCATGATCTGTTAAACAACTCGTTGAATCTCAACTCAACACAAACAACCACAATATAATGAAATCAACCTTAAGATAACACTGCTACTAAGGTGTATCCCTATTATTTATTTGATAATAGTTCTATTACAACAAAACGGATCTTAATAAGTGAAAGAAATGAATGAATATTGAGAGAATAAATCGGATATAGAGAAAGAGATATTTTTGAGAGAATGTATGTGTAAATCGACTGAGAAGTAATGAGAGATTAGGGCAAAATTCCAGCTTTTATAGTCTAGCTTCATAATATCCTTGCTTGACACAACTTTATCCCTTGAGCTTTTTGGAATCTTCATTCTAGCCCCTCTAAGTTAATATCAGCCAAGACTACAAAACCAAATATCGTGCAATAAGTCCATGGAATTTATTTTTCCAGCTAAGATTATATTTTAACATTCTCCTTTAATCTTAGCCTGAAAAATATCAAATAATCCTAGTTTTGAAACAAGTTTTTCATGTTGGTTTTTGTCCAACTCTTTAGTAAAACATATTTGCAGTTTGGTTTGCAGATCGATCTTTTTGGTTTCAATAACATCAGCCGGTATTTTTCTGTTATAAAATGAAAGATCAATTTCAAGATGTATTGTTCTCCCATGAAACATAGGATTAGCTACAATTTTAATTGCTGATTGACTGTCATGGAACATTTTGACACGTAAATTTTTTCCCATTTTAGTTCCTTAAGAACTATTTATAAAGTTACAGAAGCCATGACTCTATATCCAGCTTCTAAAGACAACTTAGAAATGGTGTTTTGTTTTTCGCTTTCCCAAGACACCAATGAACAATTTAAAATCAAATAATACCTTGTAACTGTCTTTCTAGTTAAACACACTTAGCTTAGTCTACATAAAAAAAAACTTTAAGAGAAGCATTTGAACACTTGACAATATAAATACCTTTACATGGATCTTTAAGTACCTCAGTACATTAAGATCAATTTTCAACTGTGATTTCAAAGGCGAGTGCATAAATTCACTCAAATAAAATCAGTTTTTAGTGTAATTTTTTTCAATATTAGGCTTTTCATTAAAGTGTCATCCACCACAAAATCAAATTACCCACACTTAAGCCCAACAATGTAAAAACCTTATATATCTATTTTCATCTTTGTGTGCACAACAACTTTTGTCAAGGTTATATTTTTTTGTCCCCATCCTCTAATTCCATGGTTCCGCCACTGCTCATGGTTAACGAATTATCTTTGAGCAATGTTGTGTTTATGTACTATAAGAACTAAGCCAAAATTCCAAAAAACACACAAATTAGCTACTCAATCCAAATGATCGATAAGATACATACACATGCCGCATGCGTATACACTGACTGTAGATTCTTAACTTGTCGTTAACAATACTTGTTTGTTAGCACTAAAGTTAGTCTTGGTTCATCACTTTTTAGGGGTTTCCAAACCTTATAAGTTTATAAGAAGTCATTACTTCATCAAATAAGGCACACTCTTTCGTATGAGAACCAATAAAATTTACTAAGCAGTTGTACTTTGTTGATAAAACCATTTGCTATATGTTAGAACTTGATTTGTCCTTTGCATTAACCAAATAGCCAATAAGATTATACAAAAATGACAATTTTAGCCAGCACAAATGATATCTAAAGGGGTGTTTGTTTAAGTTTAATTTTGGGATTATGAGCTAATATATGTTTCGGCTTATATTTCATAAGCTCAAATTTTTAGCTCATTTTTAAAATTTGTCGGCTTGTATAAAAAACTTATATAAGCCCATAAGTCCCAAAATAAGCCAAAAAAATAAAGGTTATGAAACATAAGCCAAAAATAGGTGTTAGGTCACCATAAGTTAACACAAGAATCAATATGTAAGAAATAGGAAAGAAAGTGATCGGATGAACACTCAAACACACACGTATGAATATGTAGAAATGTTATGCGTATGATATGTATTAAAGTGAACAACCAACCTTCAAGTGAAGGTTTACAAGAGTATTTATAGGGGAAGGGAGCTAGGGCAACATATCTAGTCCTTTACTTCCTTATTGGGCTTTGGCATAGGCTCATGGGCTTTCTACATGAGCCTAGCCTTTAATAACTAACCTAAAAGCCTAGTTTAAGCAACCTATTACATATTAATTACTAACACTTGAAATACAAGTTAAGGGTGATTCCAACAATCTCCCCCTAAGTGTTAGTGATGACTCCAGCAATCTTGGATAAGTTGTTGGTGTAGATGTAATAGTAGTTGCCTTGACGTCTTTTGGCCTTCCTCTTTCTTGTGAGAAGAAGTGCCTTGTTTCCAACAATCTCCCCAGTGTGAGGATCTTGTTTCTTTTGAAGTTTTCAGCTATGACGTCTTCGTTATCTTTGTTCTTTGTTCTGATGTGGTTGTGGTGATATTATGTTGTTGTTGTCTGCATCAGGTCTGCTTCATTGCTCAGGTGTATCCACGTCTTTCTCCAACATGCTCACATGCTCTTTGACGTTGGATTTCAGATTTGATGTAGTTCTCTAGTCTTTAAACTTTGTAGATTCTTTAACTTTGATGAAGAATCATTCTGACTTTTGTGTTGCCTTTTGAGAGAACTTCATTTGTGTTGTTGTTGGTATGAGCATGTGGAGAATCAGCACGATCATTCCTCCCAGGAGCATCCATAAGAAGAAAACATAAGAATTGGTTAGTGAAAAACACCAATCGATCATTGTGATCGTTTCTTAGAGAATTGATCACTACGATTATTCTTCTGATGAATGTATTGATTTCATTCACCTTGGTCGGGCGAATCAGTCGTCCGAATCCCATAAGGGACAGTTAGCATTACATTGAACAAGTTCAAGTAATGACCCACATCTTCAGGACTCGATTCTTGAAAGGAATATCCTTAGCGGGATTTCCAGCACTTACAAGTTCGAACTTCGAGGGTGTTAACAACATAGTGTGAAAACACGTCTCTAATTCTAGCAAAGGTTGTTCCTGAACTGGAGTCCCTCAAGTAGGATAACACGATGTACCGAAGTACACCTACAGTTCAGGTGAGTAGCTGAGGTACACCGAAGCATCACCCCACGACTGTATACCGTTTGAGACAACACTAAGCGTAACCCACAAGGAGTTACCGAAGCGACCTGCTGTCAGGGCTATTTGATGTTGACCCTGACAGGAGTTTCCATTTAATCACAGAGGATCACAATTGTGAACCCCTCATAAATGTTCTCGACAGATTGCTAAGATCTGTGAAGGACTCGATAATGTATCACTGCGTCCTTAATGTTGAATGACAAGTGATGAAATGTCAAGTGTTCCTAAGAGATCTTTTAATGAATCTCGTGGCTCTAGACTCAATAGTGCGCTTTGGTTTTCCTGAGCGGAGACTAGGGTGAGGGTCTCCTTCTTCAATACCAGCAATCTCCAAGAGAAAGTGTTGGGTTCAGTAAATACCCAAACCCCTTAATCTAGGATTTGAATAGAAAATAGCCCAAGTGTTTAGTCCTTTAAACACTAACAGGTCACTGAGTGCATAGTCTCTCAGTGAGTCATCTTCAGGATACTCAGTACGAGGCGAAGAAGAAGTCTCTCCACTCAGTAAGGCGGAACTTAAAGGGTGAAGACTGAGTCAAGAAGAAGATGGTGGATTCAGTGAGTGATGACAATAACTCACTGAATCCCTAAGACTCCTCTCCAACTCTTACACTGAAGACAAACTGAAGTAGAAGACTGAAGAATGTAAAGACTGAAGAAAGAGCGGGACAAGGCGAGAAAAGGTTGAATCAGATAAGACGAAGTCCTTATCAACCAAAGTCAACTTTCCCTGAATGGCAAAAGATCAGGCTCATTGTCATCACTGAACTTAGGAAAGTAGTCTTGTCTCTTACCTAGAATAGTCTTTGTAAACAGAGACAAAATACATCAGTATTTTGTCTTCTGTATAATGTCAGTTTGTCACTTAGGAAAGAGTCAAATATCATACATGTATAAATAGCATAAGAGATGGAGTGAAAAGATTAAGCTTGTGAATTGTAAAAACACACATACACGCAAGCCATCTTTTCACTCCTCCAAATACAACTTAGTTCCTGAGAGAGCTCAGTGAGCTCTAAGAGTTGTGCTCAGACTTAGCCTGAGCTTAGAGAAGAGTCACCAAACTTTGTCATTTCAATCCCAACTACTATTCCGCAAGTACTTGGGTAACGTATTCTTTGTTGATTTATTTCTAATAAGAATATGATGTTGAAAATTACTTTGTGTGTTTTACTTATATTAATTTCAGTCATAGTTCACTATTAACTTGTTTTACATACTTAAACTGTTTCAAACGATAGTGAACGGGGAACAACAAGTGGTATCAGAGCAAGGCTAATTATAAAACTCGTTTTTTAGGCCGCTCTAAAAGTTTTTATATTAGGATCCTAAATGGCTGAAATTGATGTACCCCAACTAGTCGATAAAAAGGGTGGAGCTTATTCAGCTGTTGCCCCTAGACTTGAAGTTGGCAAATTCAACAAATGGAAAAAGCGAATGCTTTGCTATTTGATTGGGATGGAACCTTATTATATCAAGTGTATAAATGAAGGTCCATTTGTCCCAAAGACTGCTGAAGGGTTGCCCAAACCTGAAGCTCAATGGACCCAGGATGAAAGGAGAGTGGTCAACCAGGACCAAAGAATCAAAAGTATCATAATATCTTGTCTTCCTGACGATATTATGGAGTCTGTTATAAGCTGTAGTACAACTAAGCAAACCTGGGATGACCTAGTTCATAGTCATGAAGGACCATCTGATACCAAGGAAAACAGGATAATGGACCTGAAACTTGAGTATAACACCTTCAGGGCTAAGAACTCATAAACTCTCTCTCAAACTTACACCAGGTACAAAACTATTTTAAATGAACTGTCAAATGATGGTGTTAAGTTGTCCAAACATGAAATCAATGTTGGTTTTGTCAACAGTCTCCCTGAGAAGTGGTTGAATTTCTCTCAGGGACTTAGGAATGCTAATCATATCCAAAATCTTGAGCTTCCTGAAATTTATGGGAAATTTGTCTATGAGGAAAACCTCACCAACAGACGATACCCTGACTTAAAGAAGTCTCAGGAAGTCAAGAAGTCCCTGACCACCACCTCATCACCAATATCAACTGCTTTCTATTCTAACAATGTTGTTCAAGATTTTCAGGAAAATTCTGATGATGAGCCTGATGAGAGATCAAGTGAGGAGTACCTACATGACATGAACACTGAATTTCAGGAAAGGGCACTCCTTGCTAACTCTCGAAGGTTTATAAAAAGAAACAAAGGTTTTTCAAATGCCAAAGCAAATGAGGACACTGAATGCTTTAAGTGTCACAAAAGAGGTCATTTTGCAAAAGACTGTTTTTCAAAAACAATTTCTGAACCCTCTTATAAACCATCAGGATCAAATCAGTCCTCAGGCTTTAGCAAATTTCAACCAAAAATCTATCAGTCTCATCAAAATTTCAAAACAAATCTGATCAAAACAAAACTGTTGATTTTGAAGCTAAGTATAAGAAAGTCAAAGCTAAGCTTGCATTGCTCGAGGCCAGTCCCTCAGAAACAACAAAAAGTGTTCAATCTGTGCAGGGTAAAAACAAAGGCCTTGTTGCTGAGACCTTCGACTGGGATGAAGAGCCAGTGTCATCAGATGATGAAATGGTGCATGTCAGTGCACTGATGGCCCTCTCAGAAGAGGACAAGCTAGCTGTTGGAAAGAATCATGCCAGAAACGGGGAATGGGTTAACATCACTATGAAGAAGGTAAACATCTTACTTTCTATGGATGATGACTCTGATTGGCAGTCTTATATGAATTATCTTAATGTTGACCTTAAGTTCGTAGAAGAGCAAAGATTAAATCTTTTTTCAAAATACAACAAGCTAAGTTTTGAATTAAACAAGTGTAGAGATGAACTGCTTATTTTAAAACAAGCCAAGCTTGAGGCTGTCACTTTGCAAATTCAAAATACTGAACTAGTTAAGAGAAATCAGGCTCTTCAAGATGAACTTAAAAAGGAACAAGATATTCTTGATAGTTGGACTGCTAAGAATCCCAGGGTCTTTGATGCTGTGGGTGCCCCCAGTAGCAAAAAGAGAGTCATAGGTGAAGATCATCTCCTTGACTCTCGCAACAAAGACCAAAGTTAAAAACCATTTGTGTCTGGTGGTATGATTACCAATATGCTGACAACTCCAAACTCCAGTGATTGGATTGAACGGGTTAATCCTGAGAGTAAGCTTCCAAATTTCGATTCTGGAAGGATTCTTGAACCTGAGAGCCAAGCTCTTAAGAGCATGCTAGGACTCCCTGATGTGCCCAGTAGTACTGAACACATCTCCGAGTCTGAAGCAGAATCTCAAACACCGCTTCCAACCCTGAAACCTCTTCAGGGTACTGATCCAAGCTCTGAGCTTACTCCTCTAAAATTCAATCCTCACTCACCAAAAGAAAGGTCTGGACTTGGTAGAACCATCCTGCAAAGACAAACAAAACAAATCCAACAAGAGTCTACTCCTACTGAGACTTCAACATCCTCTGTCCCCACTGAAGCTGACCAAATTCAGCAACTTACTGAGCTTGTGAGGAAGCTGACAGAAAAGATGGATTCCATCGAAAAGCCCCTGATTCAATCAAGGAAACTAAGTCAGCCTCATCTAGCTCATCAAAGTCAAAATCTACCAAAAAACCCAAGCAGAAGTGTGAGCTGTGTCATTACACTAGTCATACCACTGACAACTGCTATAGAATCCTTTATTGCATGATCTGCATAAAGGATGATCACAGAACTGCAGACCACTTACAGTATGTAAGCTCTGTCAGTAAAGCAAACTATACCAAAGTTGGTCATCAGTATGCTTCATCCTCCAAAACAGCTCTCAAGAATAGAGCAAAACCTTTTCCTCTTTGCCCTCACTGTGGGTTTAATGATCATCATCAGGATGACTGTCTCATGAGCACATGCTGTGATATATGTGGAAATCCAGCTCATGAGACATCCCAACATGACAGTATCATTCGTGCAAGGAGAAGTACAAAACAATCCAAAATCACTGAGTCTTCCTCAGTCTCTAAATGCAAAACCTGTGGTAGCACAATGCACTTAACCACTGACCATGAGTCGATTACAAAATTCAAAGAGACCTTGAGACCCAAGCCCACTAGCAAGTGGGTCATTAAGAGAAACTAATTTAGTTTACTACTTGTGCAGAGACACGCCATGGAGCCTATTTGGCATCTAGACAGTGGTTGCTCAAGAAGCATGACTGGTGTGAAGGAGTATCTGCACAAGTATGTAAAGGAACCAGGACCCAAGGTAGTATTTGGTGATAACTCATCATGTCCCACTGAAGGTTATGGTTCAGTAAACTGCAATGGAATAGTTTTCTCTAGAATTGCTTATGTCAATGGTCTCAAATACAATCTCATCAGTGTCAGTCAACTATGTGATGCTAAGTACATTGTGCAATTTAATGACAAACAAGGTACCATCTTCAATGCCAACAAGGAAGTGGTGTTGATAGCTCCAAGGAGAGATGATGTTTATGTGTTAGACATGTCAACACTCTCCCAAGATGGAACTTGTCTCTTTGCTAAAGCCACTGAAACTATCAATTGGCTGTGGCATAAGAGACTCTCACACTTAAACTTCAAAAACCTCAACAACTTGGCAAAACAAAACAAGGTCCTTGGCTTACCATCACTGGTTTTTGCAAAAGACAAACCATGCTCTGCCTGTGAAAAAGGTAAACACCATAGAGCATCATTCAAAACCAAACAAAATTTCTCCATCAAAAGCTGCCTTCACCTCCTGCTCATGGATCTCTTTGGACCTGTCAGTCCCAGATCAATCCAGCATGAGAAGTATACACTTGTCATTGTTGATGAATTCTCAAGATACACTTGGGTATAATTTCTTTAAAAAAAGAGTCAGGCAGCTGATACAATAATGTCATTCATCAGGAAGATTGAAAACCATAATGACATTACTGTTAAACAAATCAGAACTGACAATGGTACTGAGTTCAGAAATCAAGAGCTTGAGATTTTCTGTGATGAAAAAGGAATTTCTCAAAATTTCTCATCTCCATATACCCCTGAACAAAATGGGGTTGCTGAAAGGAAAAACAGAACTCTCATTGAGGCTGCTAGAACCATGTTAAATGGTTCAGCCCTCTCTAAGCATTTCTGGACTGAAGCAGTCAAAACTGCCTGTTACACTCAAAACAGGTCAATCATTGTCAAAAGACATAATAAAACCCCATATGAGATCTTCAAAGGTAGACTTCCTGACATCAGCTATTTTCATGTGTTTGGATGTCCTGTGTTCATTCATAACCACAAGGATCATCTAGGCAAGTTTGATGCAAAAGCTGATGATGGATACTTCTTAGGCTACTCACTGATCTCCAAAGCCTTCAGGGTTTTTAACACAAGGAGACAACAAGTTGAGGAAACCTTTCATGTCACCTTTGATGAAAGTGCTGAAAGCATCAGGTTCACCAACACCTCAGTGGAGGAAATAGGAATTGATAATTCATCAAGATATCCTCCTGATGAGTACAACACTGAATTCAATTCCTCATATCAAGCTGATGCTGACATCTCATATTATGTCTTACCTCACAACCTACCCCAACCAACTATCAGTGAGTTCATTGATAATCAGTCAGTCCCTGCTGGGATAGGAAACACTGATCCAAATGATCAGGAGCCTGTAACTCATGAACCTCAACCTGAACTAGACATCTCTATAGATGATCTAAATGATTCTGTGGCTCTTGCACCTGAACTCACATCTGAACTCCCAGTGACATCATCAAGCTCAGATCCCAGACCACAAAGTAAGTGGACAAGAACTCAGGACATTGAGCTTGTGAACATCATTGGTGAACCCACTGAGGGCATGCTCACTAGAAGCATGGCTGCTAATCTAACTGCAACTTCAGCCAATGAATGTCTATATGCTGATTACCTATCAGATATAGAACCCAAAAGTGTCACTAAGGCTCTAAAACACCCAAGCTGGGTTCAGGCTATGCAAGAAGAACTGCAACAGTTTGATAAAAACAAGGTCATGACCTTGATCAAATGTCCTCAGGATGTAGTAGTCATAGGAATGAAGTGGGGTTTCAGAAACAAAACTGATGAAAATGGCACTGTCATTAAAAACAAAGCCAGACTTGTAGCCAAAGGTTACAGTCAACAAGAAGGCATTGACTATGATGAGACGTTTGCTCATGTTGCAAGAATGGAAGCCATCAGGATCTTCCTTGCATATGCAACATACATGAACTTCAGGGTCTACCAAATGGATGTTAAAAGTGCCTTCTTAAATGGTGATCTCAAGGAAGATGTGTATGTTCAGCAACCTCCAGGGTTTGAGAGTAGTGAATTCCCTGACTATGTCTGCAAGCTTGACAAAGCCCTTTATGGACTTAAACAAGATCCCAGGGCATGGTATGAAACTCTCTCAGCCTTCCTGATACAAAACAAGTTTGTTAGAGGAAAGATAGACAACACACTGTTTGTCTATAGAACTCAACAGGATGTGATACTAGTCCAAGTGTATGTTGATGACATCATCTTTGGATCAACAAACTACAAACTTTGCAAACAGTTTGAAAAACTGATGACAGAGAAGTTTGAAATGAGCATGATGGGGGAACTCACATACTTTCTTGGACTACAAATCATGCAAACTGATAAAGGAATATCCATCAGTCAAGAGAAATACACCAGAAATCTCTTGAAGAAATATGAGATATCTGACTGTGCCTCAGTGAAGACTCCAATGGTCCCACCTAACAACCTTGAACCTGATGTGACAACCCGTACTTTCAGGTCATTTCTCGAAACAATTTATGCTTCACAATTTCAACATTTATCGTAAACTAGGTTTACGTGTTCCAAATTCGCGTAACCATAACGGTTTAGCGGCGAATTCATGATCATATCATCACGAACATTTCATATGGACTAAGTGTAGTCTACATTTCATTGACATCATTTGCATCATGATAGTTCATTCACGACATTTCATTTCACATTTAACGCGTGAATTTTATATTAAATAAACGTTATCGCGTGAGTTATTATTTTTAATATTTAATCCGTTATTTCTAAAAATGATCCCGACATATTTTTATACTTACATTTAGTTTATAAAAACTATATTTTGAGTTTACCTAGTGTTTTAAATTTATTTGGTATATTAATCGTTAAAGTTTAATTATTACGACACTTTTCTTAAAAATTTCTCGATAATTATTTTATCACTCAAATTTTACAAGGAATGTATTTTTACAATTTTTATTATCTCATTACATTCTATTTTGATCTATTAACAATTACTTTTACCTAAAAATTTCCATTTACCTTTACTTGTACAATTTCCTACACATTTACTTACACTTTCTTACAACTTGTACAAGTAAATATTTATACAACATTTAAAAAAAAAAAAAAAAAAAAAACTATTTTTATCAAATTCCTCCCCCCTTGGCCGACCAAGGGGGAGGGTAGCATTAATTATAGTATGGTTCTTGATTGTTTTGAAGTTTACACTACTTAAAAGTCTTATATTTCATTCACTTCTACATGTATCTCATAATTCATAGTTAACAAAAATCTTTCTTCTCTCTTTGGGCTCTTCCAAAAACCGGTTCTACCAAGAGTAGCAAGGGATCATCATTTATTTTTCTCAAGTTCAAGTAATTATCAATCTAGAATCACACTCTTTATTAGGTTTTGAAATAAAAACCAAGAGTGTTTAAGTTAAACCTTGTTCTTTGCACCTCATCATACAAACTAGTAAGCATGTTTCTTTCATTTTTCATGTTTCCTTATCATTTCATATTCATCTCTTCATTTTTGGAGCAAACATGCAAGACATATGTTGTTTATACCATTTTTACATGATTTTTAGCAATATATATATATATGGTCATCCTATAATTATCCCCTTGGTATACGTTGGTCTTGATGATGTATAGGAACCCATGACACCCTAAGAAGGTGTATGGTAGGATTAGATTAGCTTTGGAGTTGATTTGAAGGGATTAGAATAGGTTTAGTACGAGAAAAACTATTTTCGATACGTATAAAATATGTTCTGTCCTTGTTTTGATTTTCCGGAAAATCCGACTGTAGGCACGACTTTTTGGCCTTGATATTTAGAAAATATACTTTAAAACGAATCCGTGGCCGTTTGAACGGAATAAAACGGAGTTATAACGAAGAAGTTATGGATTTTACAAGTTTGACGACGAAATATATAATTTTCTGAAATTTCAGCATACTATTTTTATTTTGTTCGGGTCAAAAACGAGCCTTAAGCTTCACAAATTATTTCGACTTATCAAAAATATATTAGTATACTTCGATACGAAGCTAAGGACGTATTATACGTAGAAAACGGATTTGAAACGACAAAGATATGCACGTTTTCATAAAATTTCCGTAACTATTATTTTCTGAAAAACTATATTATTTTACGAGATAAGTGTTACGTTAGCTGAAACGACCATGTTAGCGGCTGTTTTTAACCATGATGTGGAACTTTTTGGAATGAAATGTCTTCTAGTAAAATCAAGTTCACCGAGCATATTTTTCAAAACGACAAGCCGTTTGTATAGCGGAGTTGTAATAAATAAATTACGGATGTTTAAACTTGGCCGAAACTCACTTTTTACATAACAATTAGACAAAATCACCATCTTTAACCCTTATTATCTTTATGTTCGATACCTTTATGACGAAAACTCCTGAACTGAAACTTCTAGATTTCGATATAAACTTTCCAAAACCGTCGAGTTCGTTCTCTAACGATCGACGTACCCCATTTTACGACTAGTTTTCCGGAGCCATTTTTGTCACTTTTATGAAAATTCCGACGACATTGTTTTACGACGAAAAGTGAAAATTTCACTATAAATCATTATAAAACCATTGTAGGATGACATTTTGACGTAAATACTTGAAAAGTCAGTTTTGAAGGGTCAAGACGTCAAAAGAGTATTTTTCGACGATAAGTAATATTTTCAAAACTCGCAAATGGTATAAATAACATACGAAATGCATGCATAACATTACATTGCAACTCATTACATATCATATCATTCGTAATAGGTCCAGATTAAAGTTTCACATTATACCTCGGTGTACTCACTCTTGTCATCATACCAGTTTATCAAGTGAGTTTTCATAGCCCCGATTTATTCAAGTTTTACTTATTTCAAATCTACGGGGGAGAATACATTGCACAACATTTTTATTACGATACCAAGTATGTTAAATACATTTACATTGCTTGAGTTACAAAGTTGCCAGTTAAAAGTCCCCATTTCAAATGTATGAGCCGTTAATTTCCTAGAAGCGTGTGTGAGTGGATAGATCTATCGAGGGTGACGCCTCCATCCGGGTTGGTGAATCCCAACTAGTCATACGGATGCATTTCATTCATAAACATTACCAGAGTTGTTTGGCAAGACACTCTTTTGGGGCGTACATCAGTCTGAGCTTCGGTATCATGCGCTTAAGCAATTGTAACATTTTTACGTGACATAATTGTCATGCCTGTAACATTTTTACGTGACATAATTGTCATGCCTGATCTATACTTGTGTAGTCGTATAAACATTTACAAAAACCTATGATTTCTCACCAACATTATTGTTGACCGTTTTAGCAATGTATTTTCAGGTAACTAAGGCATACTCATCATGGCATGGTTAAGGAACCCCTTTTGAGTCGCGGCGTCGACTTACATTATTGTGCATTATGACATTTTCTTTCAAAACCATCGTTTGGACTTGTAATATATTTATATTTCCGCAAACTTTCTAAACTTTTGGGACCTATGTTGTAACTCTGAAAGTTTTTGTTAAATATCAAACGATGTGTTTTTAAACGACACTTTAGGTCGTTCAATGTAACTGTGATTGTGGTGCTATGACAGTCTATCCCCAGGAATTCTATTCCGCTGCAAAACAGGTAAATTGGGGGTGTGACAGATTGGTACCAGAGCTACAGTTATAGAGAACTAGGTTGCATCATTGACCCTAGACTATAACTACATTATTATAGCATCTCATCATTTCATCATAAGTGCATGTTCACTTTGCATGCGATTTATACGTACATTTTTCGAGTTATTTACTTTCATTTCAAAACGATTGTCACATGGATGCCCTTAAATACCCATCCCATTATCTTTTCCTCATACTCTAACGTGGAGAATTCCTTGTCATTCCCTATCACAATTTTCACATCAATTGACTCATCACCGATAACGTCGAATACCGAGATAAACCTTTTAGGAGGACGAAGTTACACCTACACCATCACGATCACTATCGATTCACTGTAGGATCAGGACAATTTTTATCACTCAGTTGGGACAGATCATACTATTGGGTAGAATTTATAGGCTTAGTCCTAATGAACCTATTTTCTTAACTCACCACAAGGGTTCCATTATCATCATTGTCATTATTTTCATCATCATTATCATTTCGAGCACCATCCGTACCATCACATCTCATACCCGATACTCATACACCTAACTTGCAGCTTGGGAAGCGTGCATGATTTGACACACCATTACCATCTACCACTAAGACTATAGACACTACACCATCTCATAGGTTTGAGGACTGTGAGAGTTCTAGGACTATTGTTGCTAGACCGCCTACTACTCCTACACTTGAAACACAATTAGACCACCAACAGGAACAGATAATAAGTACCTTCCTAGCTAACGTGATCTTTATCATTTATTATCTCTACGATAATCACCACCTTGTTTATTTCATTCCTTACTCCAATTGCCCAATTTTCCATCATATCATGATGATACATCACTATCTTACTAGGGGTTAGGCCAACTTTATTCTCGATCAATTAGTAGACTGTTATTACTTGATAAGGTCCTCTTATGTATCCTACAAACCATCCAACAAATTTTATTCCAAATTATCCTGCTACTATTTCATGAAATTATATCACTTGATTTTATTTCGAACTATTTTATCACCATCTTAGAAACGTTGTTTCATAAAGTTTTAACGCAAGTTGTTTTATTACCAACTTATCAATTGGTTTCAGTCATTTTATCAACTATTTAATATCCTCATGCGAAACGATTTTCATGTTACTCTGAAAAATCATCGAGCTATTATCTTATAAAACAAAACGTTGAATACCAACTATTTGTCCTACATTCCCTCTTATGAGATAATAAACTTCATCGTTATCTAACGCAAACTGCTTTCAATTATTTTACCGACCATTTCATCTTACTCCTGTACCATTAAACCAAAAATTTACGACTTTAATAATACTTTATAAACAATGACCTTACTGATAATTTGCAAACTATTTTCTCATAGTATGATAAACCGATTAATTTGCTATTATTTTATAAAACAACAAACAATTGCAATAGCAAGTTATAAACTATATTACAAATTTTTCCTGCAAGTAATATTACGGTCTTATAAACTATTTTACCCTTTTGGTGAGCTATTTTAGCCACTGTCTGATTTAAAATCATAAAACTTGGTACGCTTACTTCACAGACTATTCGCCTTTACTTTACTGACTATTATATTACCAACCTATAAACCATCTTGATATTAATTGAACTACGAAATCTTCTATTATTTGACAAACGATAAATTGTTTTCTTGTAAGCTATTTTACAAATCATTTCACGAGTTATGTTATAATCTGAATTGTGTCTTACCAAAATATTTCACTACCATTGTTAAGCCGTTTTCTATCACTATATATAAGCTGTTTTAAAATCACCTTAACAAGTTGTTGTTTTGACACCAAGCCACAACTAAGATTTATTATTAAACTGTAAATGATAAAAATGTTTCTTTCTTACTCAATAAAGTGGTTTTACAAACCTTTTTCATAAACTTTACTGTAATTTTCTTACAAACTATTTATTCTCGTTTGAAAGCAAAGTTTTATAATCAGATATATCGTGCATAAACATTTCTTTCTGTTAACACTCTATAGATGCTTACGCCATTTATCTCTCACTCAACCGATAAGTTAGGATTTGACGAGTGACCTTTTAGGAAAGACTTCCTATACCATCTGTGAGGAGGATTCCTCGATACAAGAAAACAATGGAAGGATTTTGGAATTACCAACAAGGACTAGAATTAGGAGGTAGGATGATTCAAAACTCAACAAAAATCTTAAGACATCACGAGACATTCTGAACCACTATTTTGAATTAGAATCCAAACTCTATCATTCCATAAGTACTAGCTAGACCGAGTTACGAGATTTAATACGAAACGAATACCCATGAAGCAACACTATAGGGATATACCAAGTCTTCTATCTGAGGCTACAGAACATTCTATTAAACATGGCCTCAACAATATGTGAACTTCCCTACAATGAGTGTCCCTTAAAGGAAAATGTAGTTAAATGAAGGTTATCGATATAAACTTCCCCTAAGGCATTGTGTTCTCTAGATATTCCAAGTAACCTCAAACTTACCACCTTCTATCATCTCTCTTTAGAGCGCTTATTCTTAACATAGGATTTGACCACGTCTCGTTTTCCTTTATTTTGAAGAGTTATGGCGCCGAAGAAAGCTCCACCAGCTATGACACGAGCCGATATCCAAAAGTATATAGAGGATTGTATAGCTAGGGAACTAGAGAAAGAACGGGCAACGATAGCTGCTGCTGCTGCCGTTGTCGAGACCACGACTGTTACTGAAGCTACTAGACATGCTACTACTACAGGAGTTGCAGGAGATTCGAGAGTTCGAAGTGGTACATACATGGACTTTAAGAGCAGTGACCCCCCGAAGTTCGGAGGCACAGAAGGAGCCATTGCTATGATCCGTTGGATGGAAAAGATCGAGTCGTTATTTCTTCTATGCGATTGCCCAGATGACTGCAAGGTGAAATTTGCTACTAGTACACTCTTGGATGAGGCAATGTTATGGTGGAATCATTATGCACAGCCTATTGGTATGGAAAATGCTTATAAACTCTCATGGGATCAATTCAAGAGGTTGATGACTAAGAAGTATTGTCCGCACAAGGAGGTGAAGAAATTGGAAATGGAATTTCTTGGGCTAATGACCGTTGGTTATGACATTGAGACCTACATCAGAAGGTTTCAAGAGTTGGCTGCTTTATGTCCATATATGGTTCTGGACAATGAGAAACTACTGGAAAGTTTCATTGGAGGACTTCCAAAATGCATTCAAGGAGAGGTAACCTCTTTCGATTCGCAAACGATTGAAGAGACCATCAAGGTAACTCAAATACTCATGGCTCAAGTTGTGAAGAGGGAGAACTTTATCGACAACAACAACCGCGACAACCAAACTAACAACAACAAAAGGAAATGGGAAAATGACCAGGGAGGTTATAACAACAACAACCAAAGCCGTAACACTAACCATCACCAACAACAAAATAGAAGACAAGAAGCCGCCAGGGTTCATGTTGCTGCACCAACAAAGGAAAGAACTTATACTGGAAACTTACCATGATACCATCAATGCACGCTACATCATAATGGTCCATGTGGTATATGCTTTATCTGTCAAACAATGGGACACCTTGCTAAGGACTACAAGGGAAAAGGATATGTTGGGACTAAACCACTATGTAATCGATGTAAGTATCATCACACGGGTCCTTGCCCTGCCAAATGCCGCGAATGCCAAAAACCGGGACATCTAGCCAGGGATTGTAAAGGAAAAACTATAATTACATGTTTCGGATGTGGGAAGCAAGGACACTATCGGAATCAATGTCCTCAAAAACCAAGGTCAACAAGTTGAAGGTGCTCATGGGAAGGCATACATGTTAGGAGGAGGAGAAGCTCGTCAAGGTACCAACGACGCGAAAGACTGAAGAAGTTCGGAAACTAACAGTCTTATTTCTCCTTATGTAATATGTCATACTAAGTTTATGTTTTCCATCGTATCCGAATCTTTATAACCTAAGATGTACTACTTTTGATAAACCACTCGTTGTAAAATATTCTCATCTATCGTACTTTATTTCCTTTCGATTCGATATCACTTACGAGAATTTTACTTCTTTTTACCTTATCGACCATTTTATCGACACGGTTTAAATCCTTGTAAGCATCGAGAGTTATAACAACTAAACCGAACGTCACATCATCGTTCCTTAATTATACATAGCCTAGCTAACTATGTCTAATTCTGGAGGGATCATGTTATGTTGGGAGCGGTTATTTATAAATCTTAGTGCAAGCAAAATGTTCACATATTCCACAGTCAAAGTATTACTCATGCGAAATTTATCCAATACGATGTTTTGTACGTCCTCGATCATCGACAACCGTAACGACACTTCTCCATGTCTTCTTTCTTCGATATTCATCATAAACTCAAAAATTCGATAGACTAACACGAACTGAATTCAGGGACTGAATTCCTTTTTGGATGGGCGAATGTGACAACCCGTACTTTCAGGTCATTTCTCGAAACAATATGCTTCACAATTTCAACATTTATCGTAAACTAGGTTTACGTGTTCCAA